>CM054062.1:347618184-348237757 GCA_028641055.1 Alopecurus myosuroides | reverse complement strand
GCGGACGACGGTTCTTGAAAGGATTTAGAATATGAGCTTTGCACAAGACTTTAAATCTTTTTCGAAAAGAAAGGTTGAACAACTTGTGAAACCGAGGGTTTCTTCAAACAGATCACAAAGATGGGAAGGATTGTCTGGGATATCACAATGTAATATCCGTAGACGAGGAAAAACACGAGAAAACACTGTAATCGTGCGTCGGAGAAAATTTGATACAAGATCATGTTCACTCTTCGGAGTGGGCATGAAAGATAACGGAACTTTCACTCCGTCACAACTTTGTCGAAAACTTTGTCAAGGATCGGGATGTTACTTCACGACATAAGATGAGTAACCAAAGGATGTTGGAACACCGTAGTTAAAAAGGAATTCTTGGTCATACCATAAGCTGGTTAACCAACGAGGATTGAAACACCAGAAGGAATAAAAATCTTTTTCCTATTGTGGATTTGACGTCGCAACACGTTTACCACCTGGTTGAGATCCCACGGCTGAAGTGTCTAACAAATTCACACAATGTGTGAGATGAACAGAACTTCAAGTATAAACAACTTGAAAAAGGGAACTGATCAAAGGCGGTTACAAAACACCACGAGATGTCCTCACGAGGAACTTGTTTCCACTAGAACAAAGGTTTTGGAGGTTCAACAGAGAGATATTGGAAAGATCAACTTCCAAGTTATCCTGGATGTTATAGATACTGATATCAGGCTTATGCAGCCTTCTACAGGTAATCAAGTGAAAGTGGAACTCTGGTTTGGAAGAACGGTGAGAGAAAACTTGTTTGGAAAGAGCCACAACAACTCTCACGGAGAGTGGTTGTTTTTACGGATTCAAAAAGAGATGACATTAGGCCTTCCGGCTAACTGTGTCAACAACAACATCAACCATGCCGGATTTTCGAAAGGACCTAAGTCGAAACCCTTGAGGAAACACCAACCATCGTTGCTGCTTGAGATTCAGCTCTGGTTAGTGGATTGATAACTCAGACTCGACATGTTTGATCAAAGAGATTGCACCGGTTACCAACGAGATACACTTACTAGATTCTCAAGACATGGACTATGATGTCAAGCTCGAGAAGATGAGCGAGATTGTAGAACTCGTGTATTAGCAACTTGCGAAAGACGGTTGCACCTACATGGTCTACTTGCAATGAAACACATCAGAGTCCTTGTTAGGGGGATATTACAAAGATAACGAAGTCCACAGACTTCTTCTCTTTCACGAACAATCAGTCAGTGGCTTGGGGTGGATGTACAACTTCTTCGGATAGATGTGGGTAACAACCTACCATCTCAAGAGTAGTACACACATGCATGACCGACTTGGGATTATTCCTGAGGAAACAAGAAAACTCTTCTCGAATCCATGGCGACAACTTTCACCATAAGTACATGAACCAGAGTAAGTCACTTCGAACATCGAGAGCACAACTTCGTGATAACACAAAGATGGTTCTCAAAAGTTTCCAACATTGTTGCCAGTTGTTCAACATGAGCCTCTCGCAACTTGGAGAAAATAGGAATGTCATCGATGGGCTCGAAAACACACTTATCAGAACACTCCAAGAGGAGGGATTCATATGATATATGAACAAGGCAAAATATTGGTCAGACCAAAGGACATGAGGTGTACTCGGGCCAAACACCATGAGTGAAAACACCGTCAAGGTAATCCTTGAATCTGAACTTGATTTGACGATAGCCCAAACCAAATCAAGGTGTAGGATGATAGCATGACCGCAAAGGAAATACTATCCTGATTCAACACAAAGGAAACTAGACATCCCTTAACAGAGGATCAAGTTAGGCAGAGCTTTTGCCTTTCAACTCTCCAAGTTATTGTTTAAGCTCAATCAACTAGTCCAGGATATCCAGTAGAGTTCTTGGAGAAAGGAGGAGTTAAATTACCCCTGGTTTAGACATCACGGTCAGGTAAAACCTGGTGATACTTCTAGAAAGGCAACCAGAACATCACAACCCACCGATATGTCTTGGAGTTCGGAAGGAGTCTTGCTTTTCAAAGCAATTAGTATGAACATGAGAGCTTGGCATGAACCTAACTCTTTGACCAAGAATTGTTCACCGGGATGAACGGATTTGGTAACACAGTCAACTTTAAGTAGAGACTGGTTGACCAGTAGTGCTAAGAAGGATACAGATGTTTTCTTAGGCTTTTCGAAGCAATAAGAATTGCTAGGAGTACCTGATACACATGTCGATGAGCAAACCCATCATTCTCAAGCATTCAAGCTTGGAGAAAGGGGGAGTGAAGATGTGTGAGAGAATTACTTCATCGTTAAGGCCATGAAACTTAACACAACCTATTGATATAAAAGAGTGTGACACTTGAAGGTAGAACAGAACAGAAGCTAATGAAACTTCTTCATTCTGTGGATTGCAAAACTTTGACCTGGTTCTTAAGATGAACGAGGTACCGGAGTTTGTTTCTCCTTACACTCCAAGGTGGAACGTTATGACGGATCACAAGAGCAAATGCATTGGAAGAATCCAACACACATATGCAACCTGTATTTCAAACAGTAGATGAGGTCTGGAAGCAAGCAAAGAATAGGAACAAGCTCTTGGAAAATCCTGAGATCACGTTGGATGCACGGGGTAATACTCATGTGTAGAACCCATGCCAAAAGGTTGGTATAGCTGAACCAAGAACAAAGATATGAGAATCATAAAGGACACTCTTGTCGTGATCCTTTTGACTCCTAGAGAAAACCTATGGCTATTGGAGCTGAGATTACCTAGCCATCCTGAGGTAGAACAGATTCTTCAGGATCCAAAGGAACAGAACTTGGGTTAAAGGTCAGCATCCTGTACTGATAGCGTGAGCATTACATGGTTAAGAAACCACATGCCTCAACTCACCACAATTCAGCACATTCCGGGACCTTCGGTTCAAGTCCAAGGTTGAAAACATTGAAAAGGATTAACTACTATCTTAGTGCCTTGAAGGACACTACGAATAGCAATTACGAAGTATCTTTCAAAAGAAAAGCATAGCTCTGGAAGAACTTGGAGCAGAGAATAACGGATACATTCGAGATGAAAAGGAAATCTCGAGGTTCGGGATTTAGAACTTTGAAACATGTAAGAATGTGGAATCCACACAACTTTGAGAGATTATGAATGGAAAGGGAATCTCCCAGTTGAAACGAGAGATAACGGAATATGGAACACACACGACTCTAGAAACTTTAACACTAGGTCAACTTGGGTAAAAACGTCCTTGCCAGAGAAGGCACCTAGGTTTTGAATGAATAGAAAAAATAGCAAAACCTTTTCAAATCAAAACAGGTAAGATGACCCAGAGTTAGAGCGATACCAGATAAGGAGTAAAAAGAATCCTAAGAAGGTTTTCACAATCCATTTGGGGTTTTAAAATAGGTTTCACAAACACTAGACTCGACATCGACCAAGCAGTAAGGTTTTCCTACAGGCAGTCCTGCTCTGATACCATGACTTGTCACGACCCCGGACCCAGAGATATACATACTGTTATGTGCTCCTAGACATGGACTCACAAGGGCTTCAGGGTTACCAGCCCCGGCCGCAACAAACAACGGCAGGCAGACTGGATTCATCGGCACGTAGTCCGGATCCCCAGTCTACTACTCCTTGTATCCATGCTAGTCATAACCAACTATGCATATCAAAGCGTCCACGAATCGAATGAAACTGAAGGAAACGGGACCAAAGCTATACATAGATGCTATGTGTCCAGAAAGTGCAACAACAATCGAGGGTTACTGGGGTTACCTCGCCCCAGGCCGATCACATCGACAGGCGGGCTCGGACATGGATCATCGGCTCCACAACCCCTCGACTGCGACAACTATGCAGGCATAGCCAAAACTGTATAACAATGAGCTCGAAACCAACAACCGATCAAAGCAGTACTCTAAACAAGGAAGCTGTATTAAACAAGTGTTACTAGAGTATAGCTTACAAACAGAGGTCACACGACCCAACATTACATCAAACAACGGAAGGCAAATTATGTTGCTAATCAACAAGAACCAAAAAGGCCTAAGAGGCCGCAACATAAGGCGACGTCCCAGCCCATAGATTCCAGGCTGCTACCTGGGAACCCCAAACTACTCGTCGATGTCCACGTTGAAACACCACTGAAGAGAGATCTTCACCTGAACCAAAATTATGCAAACCTGAGTACGGGAGGTACTCAACAAGACTTAGTTAACCTATTATATATCTGCTAACTTCAGAAAGGGTTTTATGAAGCATGTTTTGCGTAAAGCAATCTTTATTTTTCAAATAGAGGAGGAATAGCACGTCTTGTAGAGGGTTTTCAAAACAGATGAGAAACTCAACTACTGTATCATCATCCTTTCATCCACCAACATCATTTCCCAGCACCTCACATGCTACAAGGATCACCCCTCCCGGCATCTCCGGGGAGGCACCCTTGATCTACTGCCTCCATGCATTGTCAACATCTTTTACGGCACGTTCAAGTTATCTATGACCTCGTGACTTTCACCAAGTCGTCCATAACCGTGGACACGGCTTTCCGAAAGATTTATCCCTGCAGGGTGGTACACTTTACCCACACGTACCATCCGACTCTTAATGCCAAGCTATTGGCACAATTCCGACGATGTGCCGACAGAGTGTGGTTGGCCACGACCTTTACCTTGTCGAGACCTATCCATGAGTCAACCCAAACAGGGCCACCCCGTCAACAGGGAGTTGGCCACCTCCTGACGGCACCTGTTCTGTGAGTCGGGAACAAGATCCGTGTACGTCCATCACTTGTCCCGGTCACGCCCTAAACACCTCCAAAAGGTTTTTGACTCACACGCAGATGGAAATCCCAAACTACGTGACTCACGGATAGAACCAAACAAGTTAGTTAGTCGAGCGCGGTCTGTTAGGCCCCGCGTGTGGTTGCACGCTCAGTCTTGGTTTCCGCGGCGAGACCTTACTCCTAGGGTTGGCAAGTACGGAACGAACAACCACTTCCCAAGTGGCCTCCCGTCCAAGCCTTAGTCAAGTTAACCACACAGTGCTCATCCCACCACGTCATCATATCATACTAGGTTATCGTAACTCTGATTCATCAACCGGATGGAGCAGAGGTATCAAACATGTAAAGCTAAGCGAAGCAGATATGAGGCTCTGGCGATGCGCACAAGCAAATCTATGGCGGCTAGGAGCAGTGGATCAGGATATTGAGGCAATGCAGCATATAGGTGAACTATGTCTACTAGCATCAAATACTTTGGAATCGAATGCAAAATACGAGATTCAAATGTTGTTCGAAAGCATATATGAGCAGATAAGAGGTTATGCTTTCCTTGGTTATAAGAAAACCAGATAAAGATCTTCTGGAATAAGTGCTTGACTTGTCGGTTAAGATCAAGTATTCACCATGGATTCGTTGGCCTTCACTTTGGAGTCACGTTCTACCGAGAGGGAAACAACACCGAAAGAGAAGAACAATCAACCATGGCATCGATGCAATGCACAATATGTATGCATGAGCAGATTAATGCACTGAAATAAAGCCCTATACATGATCGTTGGGTTGCTAGGGTTCGTATGTCAGTTAAACATTTTTAGTGGAATTAGTCCGAAATAGACCCCGGAGGGGGTTTCGGATGTTTATGAAAGTGAGTGCAATTTTAAAAGCTCAAATGGGTTTGAAAACATCATAGCTAGATTGCATTTATCATTTTGAGCATTTTGGTATATAACTTTTATTTTTCTAATTTTGGTGAATAAAAACTTATTTTTCCATTTTTAAATGATTAAATAGCATTAAATAATACTTATTTTTGGACTTCCTCAAACATGAATGAAAATGGCATTTTGGGTAGATTACATTTTTCTGAACACTTCCATGGTTTTATTTTATTTTTCTGAATAATATTTTAATAGTTATTCAATTTACAAAATTAAACATTTTCTGGAAATAATAAAAACCAGGGATATGACATCATCACGATGTCACTGTGACGTCACCCTATACTGATTCTTCACAGATGTTATCAAATTCGGAGAATTGGATGCAAAATCGATGAAACAAACTATACCACGATGGAGAGGAGCTCACGGGGAGGTGAGGGGTACCAACCGGTTGCCATTTGGTCGCCGGAATCCTCGCCGGCGACGAGGAACCGCGGCGGCCGACGGCGGCCCTCGTGGACAGCACGCTAGAGGAAGAGAGGGAGCGATTGGAGGGGATGGGAGCGTCACCATGGCGTGGAGAAGCTAGAGGAGTGGTCGGGGTAGGCAGGAGCGGCCGGAGTTGGCCGCATCGAGTCCGGCGGCCGGCGGCCGGACTTCGGGAAGATGGCCCCGATTCGGCTCCTCCCAGGCATCCCAGGTCGCGTGACTCCTCGAGGAGGTAGAGGAGACCGATGGGAATACGGAGGAGTGTCCATCGTGGATGGGGGCTGCCGGAAACAACGGCGGCGAGCGGCGGCGGTTTCGGTAGGTTAGGGTTTGAGCTCGCGGTTGCGTTACAGAGGCACAGAGAGAGAGAGAACAGGGCGCGGGGGAGAAAGAGAACACGGCCCCGTCCCGATTGGCCTCATCGACGTGGCCAGGGAGGCACACAGCTGCGTGGCAGATCGGCCGGCGGTGAGCTGCCTGTTTCACTCTGGAGGAAGAAGACAAAGAGGTCATTTTCCCCATAACCCCCTAGGAGATATTAAAAACTGCAACTTAGCCCTTTTCCATTATAAACAGAATAGAAACAGAGGTTTTGGGGGCCTTTTTGCAAACAGAAAATTTGGCAAAAATAGGATTTGGAAAGCTTATGAAATTTCCAACAAAACCATGTTTTTCTTTGGTGTATTTGAAATACTTTTCAACACAAAATTTTGGAACCCAAATTAAGTACTTTTTGTGGAATTTTCTGAAACCATTTAAATTCATGACTTAAATTGGTTTAAATTGGTTTCAAATTTTGTTTCCATGCATGTATGAGATGAACACAACACCACACACCCTAGTTTAGCAAAATTGGGATGTTACATACATCTTTGAGACTTTGAATCTGAGGAACTGCAATGCGTCCTTCGAAGAACACAGTTCCCTTGTCATCAATTGAGAAGGACTTGAATTTATCATTGCCTTCTTTGATGTGCTCTACAATCTTCTTGATTTCAGCATCACGAAGTTGTTCAGAACGAATCTTGTCCTCGAGAGTTGGGCTGGCTGTCAAGCTAGCAAGATAACCTTGAGGAACAAGACCAAGGTTCAGCTTCTGGAATTCTTCATGAAGTGGAGGTTGGCTTTCCATGATCATGAGATTATTCCAATAGGACTTGCGACTGAGAGCATCGGCCATAACATTAGCCTTGCCTGGAGTGTAAGAAATGGTGAGATCAAAGTCTTTAATCTTTTCAATCCATCTCCTTTGCCTGAGGTTTAGATCTGGTTGAGTGAAGATGTATTTCAGACTCTTATGATCGGAAAAGATTTCAGTGCGGTTACCCAACAAGTATTGTCTCCATTTCTTGAGGGCAAACACAACTGCTGCAAGTTCAAGATCATGTGTGGGATAGTTTTGCTCATGTGGGTTCAACTGACGTGAAGCATAAGCCACAACTTGACGTTCTTGCATAAGAACTGCACCTAGACCTTGGAGAGATGCATCACAGAATATCTGGAAGGGTTTGGTAGTCTCTGGGCCAACCAGAACTGGTGTAGAAGTGAGTTTAGTCTTCAGGAGATTGAAACTCTCATCAAATTGTGGAGACCAAACGAACTTCTTGTCCTTCTTTGTTAGGTCAGTGAGAGGTTTGGCAATCTTGGAGAAGTTTTGGACTAAACGACGGCAATAGTTAGCCAAGCCAAGAAAACTTCTGACTTGCTTCACCGTCTTGGGTGGTTTCCAATCAACAATTTCCTTAACCTTTTCTGGATCAATGGCTATGCCTTTGGCAGAGATGATATGACCAAGGTAGGCAACTTCTGAAATCCAAAACTCACATTTGGAGAACTTGGCATATAGACGATGCTCGCGGAGTTTCATGAGAGTGAGACGAAGATGTTCTTCATGCTCTTCCTCGGATTTTGAGTAGACAAGAATATCATCAAGATATACCACAACGAACTTGTCGAGGTATTCATGGAAGACAGAATTCATGAGTCGAGAGAAGGTCGCCGGTGCATTGGTGAGACCAAAGGACATGACGGTGTATTCATATAGACCGTAGCGAGTGGTGAAGGCTGTCTTTGGAATATCTTCCTTTCTGATCTTTATTTGATGGTAACCCATCCTCAAGTCCAACTTTGAGAATACTGAGGCTCCAGCAAGTTGATCAAAAAGATCATCGATACGAGGAATTGGATACTTGTTTTTGATGGTTTTCTCGTTAAGTGGACGATAGTCAACAACGAGTCTCTTTGTTTGATCCTTCTTGGCAACGAACAGAGTTGGGCAACCCCAAGCCGAAGAACTAGGTTGAATGTAACCTTTCTCCATGTACATATCGATTTGCTCCTTTAACAATTTTAGTTCAGGAGGAGCTATCTTGTATGGATGCCTAGAGATTGGAGCAGTACCTGGCTCAAGCTCGATCACGAACTCAACTGCTCTATCCGGAGGCATTCCTGGCAATTCTTCTGGAAAGACGTCAGGGAATTCACAAACCACCGGAACATTTTCAAGTAGAGGTAGAGGTTTTGCATCGAGGTTGAACAGCTGGACAGAACTTGATCCATATGGAGAATAGACTATCTGGCCAGAAGGGTGGGAGAGAGTTATTGACTTTTGAGCACAGTCAATTTTAGCTTTGTTGATCTTCAACCAATCCATGCCCAGAATGACATCAATGTCAGAATTTCCCAGCAACATGAGAGAAGCGAGGAATATGCGACCTCCAATTAGGATTTGATTGTCCTTACTTATCTTGGAAGTCAACATTTGAGATCCCGGAGAGTGAACGGTGATTTGATTGCTTAGTGGAACCACAATTAGGTTGTATGTTGTGGCAAAGATCTTTGACACAAAAGAATGCGATGCTCCGGTATCAAACAACACTTTAGCTGGGTAAGAGTTTACGGGTAATGTACCGAGAACAACGTCAGGAGATTCCTCCGCTTTGTCAATCTTGACGTGGTTCACCCTTGCGGTCCTCCCGACAGGCCTGTTGTTGGAGTTGAAGGATTTAGCCAGGGGAGCACGCACCATTGCCTGGTTGGTGTTGGGGCGAGGAGGTGGAGGTAGCTGCCTCTGAGTGCACTTATCAGCGTAGTGTCCAGTCTCCTTGCACTTGAAGCAAGTGACGACATGAGGAGGATCTGGCCTTGGCTGCCCCATTGGAACCCTCTGACCATGCATCTGAGATGGGTTGGGTGGGCGGGGAGCAAAGCCTGGAGAAGCTTGGGCATATGGAGCCCGAGTGACAGCACCATTTGGCACCCAGATGTGGCGCTTCTGCGGAGGGGTGGCCATGTTGGAGGAGGAACCACCCTCATGCGAGTGCTTGCGAGACTCCTCGAACGCCTTGCGCCCATTTTCCTCATTGAGCGCGGTGTTCACGAGCTCCTCGAAGTCTTTGCACTTGATGTTGGTGAGTGCGTACTTGAGTTCCGGGTTAAAACCTCGGCGGAACCTTGCCATCTTCTTAGCCTCAGTGGACACCTCATCACCAGCGTATCGAGCGAGACGATTGAACTCGTTCTGATAGCCAATGACGTCCAGCTTGCCTTGCTTAAGAGAGCAAAACTCTTCACGCATCCTTTCCATGAGACCATCTGGAATGTGGTGCTTCTGGAAGGCATCCTTGAAACAACCCTAGGTGATTGGGTATCCAGCTCTCATGGTGTGGTAGTTCTCCCACCAGGTAGCTGCCTGACCCTTCAGTAGGTAGGTGGCATACTTGACTTTGTCTTCCTCAGCAACGTGAGCAATGTCCAGAGCCCTGGCCATCTCCCGGATCCAGTCATCAGCATCCAGAGGCTCGCGTGTTGCCACGAAAGCTCTCGGACCCAGACTGAGGAACTCCTTGATGCTGACCCGTGGAGCATTCTGGTTGTTGTGCTGGTTTGCCTGGAACTGGGCCATCTGCGTCACGACCTGAGTCATCTGAGTCAACAGCTCCGTGATTGGCGGTGGCTCAGGCGGGTTGTTCCTTGTTGGCGGCATCCTGAATAGACATGCATTTTAGCACAACAACAGAAAAGGGTAGACTTGGTAACCGAAAAGAGAGATGATTCCGGCGCATGAATAGATAACCAACAGGTACATCATCACATGTTCAAATACATCAGAATATTCAACACACCACAAATGGTTCGAAAGCCAAAGGATAACTAAACATAGCTAGGAATGGATACATCGGTACTCCCATGCTCATCACGCAGGACGGCGGTGAGTAGTACGACGAGAGGTACGGTGAGGAGCACGCCCACGAAAGTAGGTAGAACGACGATCCACATAGATCTGACGTGTCCTGAGAGCGACTCTAGGTGTGGTGAAGTACATAGCGTCGATTCCCTGTGCTCCAAAGCATGGAATCCCGGTGTAACCAGCACCGAGGTTGAGGAGTGGACCTCTGATCGGCTCGTAACCTCCAGCATCTGGCAGACGACGACCAACTGGCTGATCGAAACATGCAAAGCGCTCATCTCCAACAAAGTCTGCGGTGTACGTCGCCAGACGAGTCAAAGCAAGGTAGAGCTGCTCTCTGACTGAGGCCAACTCCTGAGAAAGTATGGTGGCAACTGCGTCACTGTGCCTCACAAACTGAGCGGTGGTGTGCAGCCTAGTGTTATCATGCTCGTAGACATACAAGTTGTCATAGAGAGTGAAGTGAGCTCCCTCTGAAGTGATGTAACCACGGGGAATGTGACGATAGATGGAATCGTCAAACCCCCAGTAGTCAGCACGAAGGACGGTGAGACACACATAAGCTGCCTGCTGCACAGCCATATCCACTGTGGAACCTACTGCCTCATAGCGGTGGGCTACACTCATGCCATCATCTGACAGGATGTAGACGATAGCCTGGTAGTAGGTCTGCTCAAACTCTCGCTGGTGCTCGTAGACCTGGTACTCTGGTGCCCAACGGAACCCTAGATAAGTGACCATGTCTCTCAGCATCTCCGTATAACCGGCGGTGCTCTCACAACGAGTCATCCGAACCACCTGCGGGTAGAACCTAAGATCCATCTGCAGATGATTGGGGAAGTTTGATTAGACGCCGGTAGAAGAACTGAAGTGGAAAGCAACAACAAGGTTTCAACGGACGATAAGGATGTTGAGAAGAACAGGATATCGAAGCAACATTCGGGAAATACGAGACCAAAAACTCCTGAGGTACTACGGCAAACCCATCCGGGCTTCTAAAGGATCAATATCTACTGCTTAAGGAATAGAGGATCTGCTTCCTGGGCTTACACGCCTCCGTTCTCAATCGTGAGTAGGCAACATGATAAATCATGTCACAACCACCTCCATTCCTATGGTCTAGTAGATATAACTATCCCAGAGAAACCAGGATTCGTGAAATCCTAACTTGAAAGTTTAGATGAGAAGGGAAAACAACGTTGCACTTCCTTACCAGAAAAAAGGGAGGGTGGTTGGGGAAAGAAGAAAAAGAACAGAATTCCTACTCTCACGTTTCATTTTTCCTATATAGCTACAAAATAGTTTCTAGACTCAAACTGCGACCAGTAAAAGGGATCCTACAGGCAGACAGGCTCTGATACCATTTGTCGCACCTGGACTTCTAAAGGATACTCGCCGTTCCGTTGAACAGTAGTAGATTGGATTACGGGGCTTACCGGCACCCGCGTCCTCTTACGAGTAGGCCAACACACGTATGTGTGACAACCAACCCCTATCTGTTCATCGTCGACGTAAACTATCCCATAGAAATCAGGATACTACCATTGACGTACTTCATACCATACACACATGGTACATCAACGGCTTGTAACAGAATGATAGCACAACATATCTCTAAGACACAAAGGATTGAAATAAGTTGCAAATGGCTCTCACTAGAGCAGAGATAGCAAATACAATCATCCAGAGGACACATGTCCCAACATAACATCATTACATCTCAGCGGAAGCATTCAAAGGGGTCTGAGTACAGACAAATCCAAATAGGCTTAAGAAGCCGGGAAATGAAAAGAAAACTAAGCCCATCCACGTAGTCTCGGATCCTGCCCGGGTCCGCTACCTACTCGTCAGCAGCCTCGTCAAACTCCACGTAGTAGCCGTCACTGGGATCCTCGTAAGCGTAGTCTGCGGAAACCACAGCCCCAAAGGGGTCAGTACATAAACGTACTGGCAAGCAAGACTCACAGTTCACCAAAGTGTAGCCCGTCAACACCAAGCACAGATGCCTTGGGTTCAACGGAAGAAAGGGGATATAAGAGATGCTGCAACTGGCTGCTCTAACCAACTACAGAGATAATACCACTTCCGGCTAACAGAAAGGAGATAAGATAGTGTATCGTAACCAACTATAACTAACCACCAAACAAACCCATGCTGAATCTCGCTCCTTATCCAAAGAAGCAATCCGAGGATAACTCACCCAGTTGGATTAATGAATAATGGATCAAGTTGTTGTGTCAATAAGCCTATTACTAGGCAAGTTATCATTAGTTAGGTGTAAGTTGTTCTGAGTACTTGTTAGCCAGTACTTTCACCAAGTTAACCATAACCGCGGAAAACACGGCTTCTCGAGAAGATTTATCCCTGCAGGGGTGCACCAATTTGGCCGTACACGTAAGAATAACCCGCCAGATGGAATGCCTTCCACCAAGCGGGGCACTCAACACAACTCAACTCTTCTCCGCATCAAGCCCAACGCACCTTCAGCGCACGGCTAATCGAGCCCCCGAATAAAAGGGGACCCTCATAGCACTCTAAGAACGTGTCTCCCTATATGCCGACTACAAAAGTTCCACCCTGCGCTGGGCTCGCAAAAACATGCATGCGGCAAATGGAAAACCCGAACTAAATGAGGCGATTTGGACGAGATGCGAATCGAATCAAATTGAGGGGGGTGCCCATACACGCTTCCCACATGCGGGTAGTGCGCTCATCATGGATCAGTATACAAGGCCCTTTTCCTAATTAGGGTCGACACTAGCAGGCCTCAAAACCACACTGGGCCTCCTGCCGGTGCCTTATCAGCATATTATTATTAACAGGTTGATTGATTAACATCGAGCCCCCAGAACATAATAGGAATAGTAATAACATAAAGTAACGGGTAACAGACTCGAGTAAAACAACCTAAGCATACTAGTAAGACACTGGCTCAAACAATGGGGTTGTAGGAGTGGAGGTGAGGCAATATTAGGGTTAAGGGATTCATGTGATAGGTTCGTAACAGAAACAACTATACATAGGGCTAGCAAGATAGACAACGGAAAGTATCGGTAACCAATGTTGAAAGGAACACAATGGTTCATATGAGTGATAACTTGCCTGCAAACTCAGCAGCCTGGTACTGAGCTAGATCCTCAGAAGGGGTGTCGTAAGTATCGTCTGTCTCAACGTCGTCGTCTATTTGAGAAGAAGCAAACAAACAATACAGCAATAAACAATCAATATCATGGCATAGTGCACAATCATGGGATGATGCATGTCAAGTTAAGTGGGTGCATCAAAATAAACTAGTGGACTTGGTAACACAATTTAAATGGACACCTATGCAATTTTGAGTTGCATATGAAAAGCCCATGAATTTTGGTTGAAACAATTGTTTTCCAATTAACCAACAGGGGAAAGTGGATTAGTATGATGCATGGATGAGGAAAACAACAAAATAACAACAATATAACCAATTGGGAATAAGGTTTACCAATTTAGAAATTTATATATTAAATTAGGGAATTTTTGGTTCCTTAAAGGGATTACACAAATAGTTGTTGTTTTCACCAATTTAAATTGTGCAAAATAAATAACAAAATTCATATTTGAAAAGAATACAAAATTTTAGTTGGATTACATGTTTCAAATATTGAAATAGGAGTTAGGATGAATTTATTATGACTTAAACAAGATTAAACAAGTTTTAAATGAATTTAGAACAAGTTTGAAAATTATTTGAATTTTATTTGTTCCAACCATAAATTCAAGTTCACATTTGAAAATTTTATACTTTTCTAGTTTGAAAACATATTTTGCATGTTCAAAAATAATTTAATTTGAGCAAGTTATGATTTTATCAAATTTAAATGATTTAAACAAGGTTTAAATTATTTAAGCAATTTAAATTATTCAAAACATGAAACAAAAATTATATTTGAAAAGGTTATTTGAAATAGCATGGAAAACATATTTTATTTGCATTATTTGGATTTAGTATGAATTAGTTATGGATTTTATCAAATTACAATTGAATTGTTTGAATTCAAATTTGAAATGCATTTGGAAAATTCAAAACAGAAAACAAATGTTACCAATAGGTAGATAATTGAATTTGGGGCAGTGCACATATTTTATTTTTATTATTTGAGTTTATAAAACAAAAGTTATTTGCATTTTAGTTCCAGGGGCCAATCTGTAAAAAGAAAAGACTGGTTTTTAAAACAGAAAAGGTTAAAATTCTTTTATACCGCACAGAAACCTACCCTAGGCACTGCCAGTGGGCCTAGGGACAACGTGGCCCACGAGCTGCACGCGTGGCAACAGCAGTGGCTGACAGGGGGGCCACCCTGTCAGCACTCGGTGCAAAAATTGGGTTTTATCGCACGAGCCAGGGACTCGAACCCTGGATCTCTCCCGTGCGCGCGCTGCCTGTAACCAGTGCGCTGTGTTTCGTTTGTTGTCAGTATACACGACGCGACCAAGGTAACGTTCAGTTCACGTATCTGAACTTTTAACTGACGACGAAAGTTTCTGAAACTTGACAGATGCTCGCGGCGGCTCAACGGCGGCGATCAACGCTGCTGTCGGGCTCGTGGTGCTTGCGGTGTAAGTGCACGGGTGCGTGTGTGTGCTGCGAGCAAGATGCAGAGGTGGGAGAGGGAGGAGAGAACACGGTGGCGCTCACCGCGGATGTAATCGTGGCAGAGGCCCGGTGCAGACGGTGGCCGGCGACAGGATCGTGGACGGCGGCGTGGATCCAGACGGCGTAGAGCTCAACAGCGGTGTCCAGACGGTCGAGGGAGAGGAGGAGATGCGATTCCCGCGGTCAGACGGGGATGAGGATAACGGCAACGGCGGTGAGCCTCTCGGGTTCAGACATCGGAGTTCCGGTGAGGTGGGAGTTGCCGACAGCGGCGAGGATGGCGGCGGTGATCCCGTGCGTCCCAGCGCTCGATGAGGTGTCGTCGGGGTAGAGGAGATCACGGCGGTGCGGTTCCTGTGGCTAGCTAGGGTGGAGGAGGTCCATGGCGGCGGTGGTCGTCGGAATTCAAAAACGGCGGCGATCAGTTGCAGTGGCAGAGGTGGCGAAAATTCGCCGGGGAGAGAGAGGAGGACGGCGGCGCGAGGGGATGGAGTGGCAGGCTAGGTTAGGGCGGCGCCAGGGGAGCCTAGGGCTGCTTTATAGGGGGCCAGAGGCGCTGCTGGCCGTCGGAGCGCCACTGCTGCCGCCGTGGCAGTGGTGGATGCGCTGCCGTACGAAAAGAAGGAGGAGGAGGCGATGCGAAGCGGTACCGGGCCGCGCGGGAGGTAAGTGGTGGGCTGGGCTCGCTGGGCACAGCCCACTGGCTCTCTGCTGCGCGCGTTTTTTTATTTTTTGAATTTTATTCTTCTGTTTTTTTTCTGCAGCAAATGAAAATGGAAAAATAGATAGGTTTTTGAGTTGAAAAAAATTAGGAAAAATTCATGTGAGTTAATTAGGTCAACATCCACCATTTGACAACTTTGGTTTTTTGAAATGTTCAATTTTTATTTGCTGTTTGCAAATTGGTTTGAATTTGAAGAATTTGATAATTAATTGATTAATATTGAAAACAACAATTTTAATAGGGTGAACCCTATTACTAATTGGATTAAAAGATTAGAATTGTTTGGTACTTTTCATGACTTGAAATTTGGTGCTGTTTGTGAAAGTGATTTGAATTTTTGAATGCAAATTGGAATTAATTGATTGATTAAAAACAACCATTTTAATAGTTGAAACATTATGGAATTAATTGGAAACAAATGTTGTTTTTATTTGAACTTTTTATTTAAGAGGTTGTAACATAACAAGTATGAAATAAATGTTTGAATAAAGTTTGAATTTGAAATAGATAGCAATTGGAAACAGATGCATAACAACAGAAATAATAATGCAAAACAAATGCAAACAAGGCAATGAGCATGATGACATGATGCAAAACTTTAATAAACAAGAAATCAAACATTCTAAATGGTAAGTTTTCATACTTGGGATGTTACAATGAAGCATTGACAAGAAGGCGACCATGGAGCTGCGTCAACACTTGAGTGGCATTGCCGATCAAGGAGCAAACTCCTTCGGCATGCCTCCTGAGCTGGGCGAGGGAGTCCGTCAGCGCGTCCACCCGCTGGATCCCGGGAAGTTCCAGAGGAACACCCAGAAGACCTACAAAGAAAAGAACGTCAAAAACTCAAGACAGCAGAAGACAAATTATCAGCCAAAGGTAACTTACCCGCAAAGCGCGCGGCGAGGGGACGAATAAAGCCGACAATATCGGCATCCGCCTTGGTGCTGGCTCTCTCCAACTTCTTCAAAGCCTCTTGGGCAGAAGCAAGCTTCCCCTCAAGATCATCCGAGGACATGCGGGAAGATTCCAGGTCCCGGCGAACGGCCGCCAACTCAGCCTCTAGAGTTGTTACCCGAGTAGAAGCAGTATCTTTCTCGATCTTCGAAAACTCAAGTTGAGCTGCACGACAACTTTTATCAGAATCGAAGAACGGATGGAAAAAATACAAACAGAAGAAGAGGGCTGAGCTTACCTCGAAGAAGCTCGTTCTCAGAGGTGAGTCGACTGCGGTCTGCTCGAAGGAACACGCAGTCGGACTCGGCAAGAACAACACGGCGCCCAATCGCCGCAAGGGAGTCAATAAGTGACCGCAAGTAACATGAAAGTGAAGGTCAGAAGAATAAAATTTGAGCCTATACTCGATTGTAAACATTCGAGTATAGCCTCGGGGGCTACTCCCATCGGGAGCACTGTCGTGCACCCGATAAAACCAAGAAGAAGGAAAAGACAGACTTTGAGCGTGTAGCCGATCACATGCGATCAACTACAGCCTCGGGGGCTACTCCCATCGGGAGCACTGTCGTGCACCCGATAACAAACTAAAGGAAAGTAACAGAATTTACCTGGCCCTTGGCACGGGAAAGGGGATCTGCTGAGCTACCCGTCGCCTCTTTTGAAGCTGAAGCTCCGGCAGCAGAACTAGGAACTCCATGTTCCGTAGTCGCCACGTTGGGGGCTACGCTGGGCGAATTCTGGACAGTGCCAGCAGTAGGAATCTCATCCGCAGCTCCTGCTTTATTCTTCCTTTCGGGAGGAAGGGAAGAGGCGTACCTGCGAGGACTAATGGTTTGCAGGCTGCAACAAAAGACAAAGCGTTAACATAGATGCAAAGGAAGACGTTCGACTAAGAACGAGGAGAAACAAACTTACTCATCTTCATCGTCCTCCTCATCCAGCATATCCGCATTCCAGGCGGTCTGGATAACTGGGAATGAGGAGGAAGGAGCGCGCGTACGCAGAGGGGTAGCGTTGATGGGCTCCTTCCCGGGCGATTCTTCCAAGGAGTTGTCCTTGGAGGTGGCCTCATCACCTTCCACCCGACGACGCTTATGATGATCGCCACCCGAATCCCCGACGTCATTCGAGGAATCTTGGTCGGAGCTCGATGAAGCGTCGGAGACACTGGTGTCGGCCGGGGCATCTAGGTTACTCGCCAATAACTCTGAGGCCTCCGCCCCGGATACAGGAGGGTAGCAGGTGGCCATGGATAAACTCTATGGAAGACAGAAGAAAGCAAAGGAAAATTCAATCGACTGAAACTCAGAACAAACAAGAAAACAAAAGAAGAGAAGAAGAATAAACTCACCGCGGCTGGCGGAGGCCTCGACGCGTCGAAGGCTGCGACTGTGCAGTCGGGGAATTTCTCTCCCACCTTCAGGCTAGTGATAGCCGCGATCTTCTTCTCGAACTCGACGTTCGAGAGCTCCTCGCGACTCCTCGGCTAGGATCCTCAGAGCCTTGGTACTCCCACATCGTGGAAGGTCTGTGCTGCAGTGGTTGGATCATGCGCTTCAGAAAGATACTCGCCATATGCAGCCCGTTGAGTACAACTCCAACAGTTTGATCACGGAGGGCTGTCACCCTTGCGAGTAGTGGTGCGATGACCTGGGTTTCTTCAGTCGACAACTTGTGCGCCCATGATTTCTGCCTCTTCAAAACAGCGAACGGGTGGAATTCCACGATCCCACCCGAACTGTTGTCGATGACGTAGAACCATTTTTTCCTCCAGTCCTGCGCGGAGTCGATGAAGTACATGCTGAAGTAGCTGGTCTCCGATTTCGCTTGGATCCCAAAGCCACCCGTGCGTAGAGGCTCGCCGGGCTCGGAGTCTACCCGCGATTTCTCGCGGAAGATCCGAACTTTGAAGAGGGCCTTCCAGAGCGTCCAATGTGGGCGAATGCCAAGGAAGCATTCGCAGAACACGCTGAAGCACGATATGTGCTGCACCGCGTTCGGAGGAAGATCGTGAAGCTGTATGCCATAGACATACAGCAACCCGACGAGAAACGGATGGAGGGGAAAGGAAAGACCGCGAGACACGTGGTCCACGAAGACCACGCGCTCATTTGCTTGCGGGTTGGGTACCTCTTCCTTCTTTCCGAGGCGCATCCGCTTCTCGGACTCCGCAGGCAGAAGCCCCTCCCGCTGCATCTCTTTGATGCTCTTCGCGGTGGTGTTGGGCGAACGTCAGTCGCCCAAACGCGGCGCAGGTTGCACGGAAGCTTCCCCGGATGCGGAAATGTCATCACCGCGTCTTTTGCCTCCCGCCATCGCTGCTAAGCACGAGCTTGGAGGAAGAAAGAAGATGAGCGCGAGGAAGAAGATGGATTGGAAGACGAAGGCTGGGAAAGTTTTACCGCACCGCAAAGACCCGTACTTATACACGGAGCGAATCGATACCGTCCACTCGATGCTCCACGTGGCGCCCATCTCCGCCACCACGTGTGAAGACGAAACGAGGAGGCGGTGAGCGCTGTTTCCTGCCACGATCTTAACAGAACATCGTGCGCATTTACTGCACGGTTAGCGTAAAAACCGGGAACGACGTCTCGTTTCCCGGTCAAAAAGCTGACTATGTGGGCCAGGCTCTCTGCTCTCAATCCGTCACGTCCCATCAGGAGGAGAAAAGTGCGCCATGACGTCATAGCGTGCATCATCAAATTGAAGAAAGCTTCGAATGGAAAGTTCAAACGCGAAAATAACTTCGAATGAACAAAACTCCTTCGAATAGGAGCAACTTTTTCATGAACAAATCATGAGGCAAAACTCCTTTAATACGGAGAAAAAATACCCTTCACACGAAAACTCTTTCGTATGGGCACGATCTCCCAAACATGAAAACTCTTTCATATGGGCATAAAACTCCTAAACACGAAAACTCTTTCTTACGGATAAAAGAGCTACTCATTCAAAAATTACACGAGTAGGCAGAACCTATCCTTTTCTCACTCGCATGATATTTTTACATCATAAAAACCTGGATCATTCGGCCGACTAGGCACATCCGGATGCCATATTCTTCGAATATGAAGTTAAGACCCGAAAGATCTCTCTTGAGGGTCTGGAATCGCACCCAAATCTGCGTCCTCCGGTATGATTCCATGTCAACAACACGAAGAAAAATCCCAGCGGACGCGCCGGGTACCCCCATAGGTTAAATTCGACTCGATAAGACCACAACGACCCAGTCGCAACAATCACCTTATCGGGTTCAAGTCGGAGGTCTCGAATCTGTGTAGGCCAGAAATGTTTTTGCCCTAGTCGCAATTAATTGGCCCTGATCTCTCGGGAGAGCCAAGCTACTGCGCCACATCCTTCTGCGATAAAAGCCATAAAAACAGGCACTTGCATTGCTCGATGCTCGAGTACGAAAACTCATTATACAGGGTATACGCCCTCTAAACAGGAAACAGCCAAACTGGTTATCCACAAGAAAGAAAAACCAAGAAAGATTTGACAGTCTACTCGACTGGAGAAATCCCACTCGAGCAAACGCTCGGGGGCTACTGACGAAGACATGGATCCTGGACCCTGCGGGTAAGGACACCCCATCTCAGGCCCAAGGTTAAGGCCCAAGAAGAGGATCCCTTGGAGTATTCCAGAAGGCCCACGTGAAGCCCACCCGCGCTAACTTGCGGGTTAAGTTTAGAAATATTTAACCGACCTAAGGTTAGAATTCGAGTCCTCTCCGGGTAGGGTTTGAGACCTGGCCACCTATATAAGGCCAGGAGAGCCACCGGAAGAGGACCAAGCAATACCGCAACACCAAAACCTTGAACTCGAGATCATACTCTCGATTCGAGCAACCACCATTGTAATCGATCTACTAATTAATACAGATCGACAGAGGCAGGAGTAAGGGTTTTACCTCTACGAGGGCCCCGAACCTGGGTAAATCTCGCCCCCTGTCTAGCCGACGATTCCACCAGCGCTCATGAGTTCTCCTAGTTGAAACCCGATAGGGTCACCCAAGGGATTTGTAGAGTCAGAGATTCGACAGCGCTCATAGCGAGTCCTAATAGGACTCGCCAGTGTGTTGCCAACAAACGGGCCGACACATTTATCGCCCAGAAAATCAAAAGAAAATAACAAGTGCCATGATTCGAACCAGAGACTCGCTGTATAGGGGAAACACGGGCATAACTATCGGGCTATCATGCGTTCGTTGTACTGGTACCACTTCTAAAAATTTTATTGTATCTTTTTTTTCTGTTTTATTTTTCCGTTTTTCTTTTATTTTCTGTTTTTTTCGTTTTATTCTTTCTTTTTTCTGTGCCTTTTCTGTTTTTTTTTCTAATTTTAGTTTTGTTTTCATTTTTTTTAAATATTCGTTTTTATTTTTTTTGTTCACCGAATTTTTTTGTTCATAATTAATTTTTTTGGTTTAAACTGAAAACTGTTAAAATTTAGTAATTGTTCAAATGAAAAACCGTTCAGATTAAAATTTGTTCAAATTTAAGAATTGTTCATACGTAATTTTTGTTCATGTTTAGAATCGTTCAAACTTAAATTATAAGTTATATGAATTTTTTCTAACAATAGAAATTGAAAAAAAAACAGATGGGCCGGCCTAGATGTGGAGAGAGCAAGGCAGGGCAGAAGGAGGGAGCGATCCAGAGATGGGAAGCGCGGGCGAGCGAGCGTATGGAACGATGTATAGGGGGTCCCGACGGCTGCTCAAATAGACAAAATCCGGCCAAATTGAGTCTAGATTTAAGCAGGCCATAGGAGATGTCCTCATGTAGCACTTGGACCGGGCCACCTTATCCACCCACGCGGCTTCCAGTCGCGGCAAAGGGAACGGCATTAGCGAAAGAGAAGGGCGAGAATGTACGATTTGTAAAGACCGATCCATCATCAGCTCGAGCACTATATATCACAAATTAATAAACCACGGGTCCCATCTCTGTCACTACCAGCAGCGTTATGCCAGATAATAAGATTCTTAATTAGTGCTAACAATCCCGTGTGTGAGATGTGAGGTTGCGTCACCGCCACCGGGCAGCGCATCTCGGTTCAAACGAGGCTGCAGCTACATCGTTTCTGCAGCTACATTGTTCAGATTAAAATCGGTTGAGATAAAAGCGGTGCAGGAGCTACATCGTTTCTGCCGCTGTATGTGTATGGCCCCATCCGGCATGAGGATGGAATCCAGGAATAAAAATAGGCGCTTTCCCTGCTCGACAAGTCACGGAGGCAGATCCAGCTGGTGAAAGCCCGGTTGTTTATTCGACCCGACTGTTGCAGTGCACATTGCCTCGAGAAGAGAAACCCGCGTCCATGCATGGCGGACGGAATGCTTTTTTTCCTTCGCATTGCACGGCGCTGTTGCGAGTGCAGCTAGCAGTGGTGGACTGGTGGTGCACCAGGGTGAAATTTTACATAAATAACCTTTTGACGCAGCAAATTCACACTCTAACACTCTGAACCAAAAAATTTCGAGAAATAACATTTTTGCTTAACTTCGTCCCAAAGGCGTCGTGGTCTATGTCGCACCCGGACTTCTAGAGGATACTCACAACCCGCTAAACAGTAGATAAATGGCTTACGGGGCATACCGGCACCCGCATCTCAATATGAGCAGGCCAACACGTAAACGTGTGACAACCATTCTCTACTATCCATCGTCTGCGTAAACCATCCCATAGAAATCCGACTAGTTCCATTGACGTACTTCATAACATGCACACATGGTACGTCAACGGCATTTGAACAAGTGATATCACAACAAATCTCTAAGACACAAATAAATAGAAATAAGTTGCAAATAACTCTCACTAGAGCAGAGATAGCAAATATAATCATCCAGAGGACACATGTCCCAACAAGTTATCATTACATCACAGCGGAAGCATCCAAAGTGTCTGAGTACAGACAAGATCCAAATAGGCCTAAGAGGCTGGAAACGAAAAGACGGAGCCCATCCACGATGTCTCGGATCCTGCCCGGGTCCGCTATCTATTCGTCAGCAGCCTCGTCATACTCCACGTAGTAGCCACCATGGGGATCCTCGGAAACGTAGTCTGCGGAAACCACAGCCCCAAAGGGGTCAGTACAGACAAGTACTGGCAAGCAAGACTCACAAGATACCAAAGTGTACCCGGCAACACCAAGTACAGATGCTTTGGGTTCAACGGAAGAATAGGTGATACAAAAGTGCGGCAGCAGGCTGCTCTAACCAACTACAGAAACACGCTACAACTTCCGGCTAAAAGAAGGGGATAAGATAGCGTATCGGAACCAACTATAACTAACCTCAAACAAACCCATCCTGGATCTCGCCCCTTATCCAAAAAAGCAATCCGAGGATAACTCACACAGTTGTATTAATGATGGTTCAAGTTATTAGGTCAATAAGACTATTACTAGTCAAGTTATCATTAGTTAGGTGTAAGTTGTCTAATCCTTGTTAGCCAGCCCTATCACCAAGTCATCCATAACCGCGGACAACACGGCTTCTCGACAAGATTTAACCCTGCAGGGATGCACCAATTTGGTCGTACACGTAAGAATACCCCGCCAGATGGAAATGCACTTCCACCAAGCGAGGCACTCAACACAATCCAACTCTTCTTCGTATCAAGCCCAAAGAACCCCGTGCAATTGAGCGCACGGCTAATCAAGCCCCACGAAGAAAAGGGGACCCTCATAGCACTCTAAGAACGTGTCTCCCTAAATGCCGACTACAAAAATTCCACCCTGGCCTCGGGTTCGCACCTGCATATGCATGCGGCAAATGGAAAAGCCGAACTAAATGAGGCGATTTGGACGAGATGCGAATCGAATCAAAGTTGAGGGGGGCGCCCATACACGCTTCCCACATGCGGTTAGCGCGCTCATCATGGATCTAGAGGACAAAGACTTTTCCTGAGTTCGACACTAGCAGGCCTCAAAACCATACCCGGCCTCCTGCCGGTGCCTTATCATCAAATTAGCATTACCTCAAACATTAACAGATTGTTGTTTAACATCGAGCCCCAGAACATAATAAATATGATAACAGAAATAACGGACAACAGACTCGAGCATAAACAACCCTAAGCATGCTAGTAAGACACAGGCAACAAGCAACAGGGTTATAGGTGTGGGGGATAGGCTATATCAGGGTTACAGGATAACATGTGATAGGATCGGAACACAAGCAACGAATCTTAAGGCTAGCAGATTAGACAACGGAAAGTATCGATATCCAGTGTGGAAAGGACACAATGGTTCATGTGAGTGAATACTTGTCTGCAAACTCAGTAGCCTAGTACTGGGCTAACTCCTCAGAAGTAGTGTCGTAAACCTCGTCTGTCTCAGCGTCGTCGTCTATTCGGGAAGGAGCAAACAAACAACGCAAAGAGACAAACAATCAATAACATGGCATAATGCACAATCATGGGATGATGCATGACAATTTAATTGATGCATCAAAATAAGCTAGTTGACATGGTAACATAATTAAATGGACCCATATGCAATTTGGATTGCATATGGAAAGCCCATGAATTAAGGTTGAATTAAATGATCTACAACTAATCATCATGTGAAAGTTGATTAGCATGATGCATGGATGAGGAAAACAATGAGAAAACAACAATAGATTCAATTTGCAAAGGTGTTTACCAAGTTTGGAAATTTTAATTATTAAGTTATGAAAATTGGCTTCTTAAAGGAGTTACACAAGCATTTGTTGTTTCTACCCATTTTAATTGTTCAAAATAGATAACAAAATTCATATTTGAAAAGAACACAAAATTTTAGGTGGAATACATGTGTCATTTGTTGGAAAAGGAATTAAGATGAATTAATTATGAATTAAACAAGTTTAAACAAGATTTGAATGAATTTAATTCAAGTATGAATTTATTTGAATTTTTATTTGTTCAAAACATTCAATAAGATTCATATTTGGAAAGTTTATACTTTTCTGGTTTGAAAACATATTTTATATGTTCAAAAAGAATTTAATTTGACCAAGTTATGAATTTAGCAATTTTTAAATGATTTAAACAAGGTTTAAATTATTTGACCAATTTCAATTATTCAAAACAGGAAACAAAGTTTATATTTGGAAAGGTGGTTCAATTTGGCATGGAAAACATATTTTATATGTGACATTTGAATTAAATTTGAATTAGTTATGAAATTAACCAAATTTGAAATGAGTTGTTTGAATTTAAATTTTGAAAACATTTGAAATGTTCAAAACAGTAAACAAATGATTTAAACATGTAGAGAATTAAATTTGGTACAGAAAACATATTTTATTTATATTATTTGGATTTGAAATACAAAAGTTATTTGAATTTTAAATGCAGGGGCTATTCTGCAATTTTAAAAACATTCAGATTTGGTCCACGGGCTTGGACGCAAAAGAAACTTACAGAAGGGCCCCTGGAACCCTTTTCTAGCCAGCAGATCAACCCCTGGGTCACTGGCCTGTGGGCCAGTGCCCAGCTGGCGCTGCGCTAGGAGCTGGCGTGGCAACCACTGCCTATGGCAGGTGGGCCCTGCCTGCCCACGTGGCAAAGGAGCAAAATGGGGTTTATTCTGCACGCGGGGGGATCGAACCCGCGACGCAGCGTTGCGCACCGATGGATCAAACCGTTGCGGTGCGGATGCGTTTGTTGACAGAGAAGCGCGCGCGTGGTTTTGAGGTGCTCCTGTTCTTATCTGACGAAACTGAACAAAATTCAGTCTTTCGTCTGAACCTGTCGACGGAGGGAAACGGCGGTGCTGCACGGCGCGGTGACCACGATTTGGCGGCGCTGGACATGTGCGTGAGCGTACAGCAGGTGGTGGAGCGTGTGCGCGTGCTTGGGCTGCCCGGACGTGCACGGGAGCGTGCTCGACGGCGGCCATGGCGGCACGGTGGCGTCGGCCGGACAGAGGAAAGACGAACCAGGAAGCAAAGGAGGGGGCTTGGGCCGGGAATCGACGGAGGAGGTCACCTTGGGGCTGTCGGAGGCGAGGTTTTGACGTGAGGTAGACGGAGTCGACGGCGCGGTGATGATCTTCAGAGCAGCTGCGGCGGTGACGAGCTCGCCGTCGAGGATCAGCGGCCCCTGGGTCCTGCTGCAGCTGTCGATGAGGACGAGGGAGAGGTGGCGGTCCTGCTCGTGCCCCTGGCTTGCACGGTGGCGCCACCTAAGCTGCTGTCGACGGCGGCGCCATGATCGGCCAACTTCCCCAACGTTCGCCGGAGAGGAGAATTAGAGAGGAGGAAGGGAGCTGGCGGCGGTAGGGAGGAAGGAGAGGGCTAGGCTAGGGTTTGGGGGCTCGTGTGGTAGATATAGGGCGAGGAGAGGGAGCAGGTGGCGAGGGGGGTGCTCTGCTGCGTGCGCGCTGGCGTCAGCTGACGCCAGCCATACGGAGAAAGAAGAAAGGGCCGCGCGGGCCGCTGCGCGCGCGCTAGGGTTAGGTGGGCTGGGCTGGCCCAGCCTGCCTTCCCCAGCTGTTTTCCTTTAGTTTTTTCTTTCTCTTTTTTTTTGCTGAAAAGGAAAGGTAAGAAAAGAGAGAAAAAGAGAGGGGTTTTGGGGTTTTAAAATTTGGTGTTAATTTTTATAGTTTGTTATTTACAAAACCCCAACTGTGCCATTGTTTGTTTTTCAAAACTTTAAACTTGGTTGCTGTTTGAAATTTCAATTGAATTTGAGTGAATTTGATATTAATTAAATTATTGAAAAGAACAATTTAATAGTTTGAACTTTTATTTTAATGGAAACAAAAAGATGTTTTTATTTGAATATTTTTATTTGAAAATTGTAACAGAACAAGTATGAAACAAGAAATTGAAAATTGGTTTTAAATTCATATGGAAAACAAGGGAAAACAGATGGAAAACAAATGCAAAACTTAAGCAAAGCTTATGATGACATGATGCAAAACATAAAATAACAAAAAGCAAACATTCTAAAGGTGTTTTTCATACTTGGGATGTTACAAAACGCCCCCCCTTGAAGGAATCGCGCCCCGAGATTCCTACTGAGAAGAGAAAAGGTCCGGATACTTCTTGCGAAGATCCTCTTCGGTCTCCCACGTTGCCTCTTTATCGGAATGATGGGACCACTGCACTTTCAAGAACTTGGTGCTCTTGTTGGGAGTTTTGCGCTCGGTCTCATCGAGAATTCGAATAGGGTGCTCCTCATAAGAGAGATCTTCTTGCAGTTCAATGGAATCATGATCAACTGCACGACCTGGATCTTTGAAGCACCTCTTGAGGTGTGACACGTGAAACACATCGTGCACCTTGGATAGCTTTTCTGGAAGTTCAAGACGATAGGCATTTTCCGCACGCCTTGAGAGAATGTTGAAAGGACCAATATATCTTGGTGCAAGCTTTCCTTTAACACCAAAACGATGAGTGCCTCTGAGGGGAGTTACACGGAGATATGCTTTGTCACCAGGTGCATAGACCATATCCCTGTGTTTGCTGTCATAGTAGCTTTTCTGACGATACTGAGCAATCCTGAGATTGTTTCGAATGATGCGAACTTTCTCTTCGGCTTCCTTAACAATTCAGGGCCTAAGAGTGAGCGTTCACCAGCTCCAGACCAATTGATTGGACTCCTGCATCTGCGGCCATAGAGAGCCTCAAATGGTGCCATGCCTAGGCTTGCCTGGAAGCTGTTGTTGTAGGAGAATTCAGCATATGGAAGGCATTCCTCCCATTTCATGCAAAAAGAGATACCACATGCTCTGAGCATATCCTCGAGAATCTGATTGACTCTTTCGACTTGCCCTTGAGACTGAGGGTGATAAGCTGTGCTGAACAGAAGTTTGGTGCCCAATGCTTCTTGAAAGCTTTTCCAGAAATGAGAAGTGAATATGCTTCCACGGTCTGAGCTTATTTCCAATGGAACACCATGAAGAGGAACAATCTTTGCCGTGTAGAGCTCTGCTAACTGGCTGGCTGAGATTGTCTCTTTGACAGGAAAGAAATGAGCTACTTTAGTGAGTCGATCAATGACAACGAAGATTGCATCGTTTCCCCTCTTGGACTTTGGAAAGCCAGTTACGAAGTCCATTTCAATCATGTCCCACTTCCACTCAGGGATTTTCAGAGGTTGGAGAAGACCGGCTGTTTTCTGATGAACTGCCTTAACACGTTGACAAACGTCGCATTCAGAAACGTATTGAGCAATTTCACGTTTCATGCCAGGCCACCAATACAGTGTCTTAAGATCCTGGTACATCTTTGTACTTACGGGGTGTATGGAGAGAGGAGTTTCATGAGCCTCCTTGAGAATGACATCTTTGAGACTTTGAACTTGAGGAACTGCAATGCGTCCTTCAAAGAATACAGTTCCCTTGTCATCAATTGAGAAGGACTTAAATTTCTCCTTGCCTTCTTTGATGTGTTCTACCATCTTCTTGATTTCAGCATCACGAAGTTGTTCAGAACAAATCTTGTCCTCGAGAGTTGGACTGGCTGTCAAGTTTGCAAGATAGCCTTGAGGAACAAGACCAAGGTTCAGCTTTTGGAATTCTTCATGAAGAGGAGGTTGGCTTTCCATGATCATGAGATTATTGCAATATGACTTGCGACTGAGAGCATCGGCCATAACATTAGCCTTGCCTGGAGTGTAAGAAATGGTAAGATCAAAGTCTTTGATCTTTTCAATCCATCTCCTTTGCCTGAGGTTTAGATCTGGTTGAGTGAAGATGTACTTCGGACTCTTATGATCGGAAAAGATTTCAGTGCGATTTCCCAACAAGTATTGTCTCCATTTCTTGAGGGCAAACACAACTGCTGCAAGTTCAAGGTCATGAGTGGGATAATTGAGCTCATGTGCGTTCAACTGACGTGCAGCATAAGCCACAACTTGACGTTCTTGCATAAGAACTGCACCTAGACCTTGGAGAGAAGCATCACAGAATATTTGGAATGGTTTGGTAGGATCTGGGCCAACCAGAACTGGTGTAGAGGTGAGTTTAGTCTTCAGAAGATTGAAGCTCTCATCACATTGTGGAGACCAAACGAACTTCTTGTCCTTCTTTGTGAGGTCAGTGAGAGGTTTGGCAATCTTGGAGAAGTTTTGGACGAAGCAACGGCAATAGCTAGCCAAGCCAAGAAAACTTCTTACTTGCTTCACCGTCTTTGGAGGTTTCCAATCAACAATTGCTTTAACCTTTTCTGGATCAATGGCTATGCCCTTGGCAGAGATGACATGACCAAGGTAAACAACTTCTGAAATCCAGAACTCACATTTGGAGAATTTGGCATAAAGACGATGGTCGCGAAGCTTCATGAGGGTGAGGTGGCGGTCCTGCTCGTGCCCTTGGGTCCTGCCGCAGCTGTCGATGAGGACGAGGGAGAGGTGGCGGTCCTGCTCGTGCCTCTGGCTTGCACGGTGGCGCCACCTAAGCTGCTGTCGACGGCGGCGCCATGATCGGCCAACTTCCCCAACGTTCGCCGGAGAGGAGAATTAGAGAGGAGGAAGGGAGCTGGCGGCGGTAGGGAGGAAGGAGAGGGCTAGGCTAGGGTTTAGGGGGCTCGTGTGGTAGATATAGGGCGAGGAGAGGGAGCAGGTGGCGAGGGGGGTGCTCTGCTGCGTGCGCGCTGGCGTCAGCGGAGAAAGAAGAAAGAGCCACGCGGGCCGCTGCGCGCGCGCGCTGGGGTTAGGTGGGCTGGGTTGGCCCAGCCTGCCTTCCCCAGCCGTTTTCCTTTAATTTTTTCTTTCTCTTTTTTTTTTGCTGAAAAGGAAAGGTAAGAAAAGAGAGAAAAAGAGAGGGGTTTTGGGGTTTTAAAATTTGGTGTTAATTTTTATAGTTTGTTATTTACAAAACCCCAACTGTGCCATTGTTTGTTTTTCAAAAATTTAAACTTGTTTGCTGTTTGAAATTTCAATTGAATTTGAGTGAATTTGATAATAATTAAATTATTGAAAAGAACAATTTAATAGTTTGAACTTTCTATTTTAATGGAAACAAAAAGATGTTTTTATTTGAATATTTTTATTTGAAAATTGTAAC
Source organism: Alopecurus myosuroides (assembly GCA_028641055.1). Lineage (NCBI taxonomy): Eukaryota > Viridiplantae > Streptophyta > Magnoliopsida > Poales > Poaceae > Alopecurus > Alopecurus myosuroides. The sequence continues at coordinate 348,208,097 of CM054062.1, read as the reverse complement.
AGAACAAGTATGAAACAAGAATTTGAAAATTGGTTTGAAATTTATATGGAAAACAAGGGAAAACAGATGGAAAACAAATGCAAAACTTAAGCAAAGCTTATGATGACATGATGCAAAACATAAAATAACAAAAAGCAAACATTCTAAAGGTGTTTTTCATACTTGGGATGTTACAGTCTATAACTCAAGGACACAGATGCGTTATTGACCGTGTCACCGTGGACGTGGACTCCGAAGTGGTAGGCGGCTTAACTCCCCAGGAGAAGGCGTTACGCGCCATAACGCCCTCGCCGGGGGCGTTATGCGAAGAGTTAAGTGGCCGGACATGCACACTCCATTCCACTTCACCTCTAAGCTCTAGCTCGACCCTCTCTCTCACTCCACCTCCAATCCCTCCAAATCTTTGTGATTTCTCCGTGGAATTCGTCCTCCCTCGCTTCTCCAAGGTAATCTCCCCCTTTCCCTTCCTTTTGTCCAAGCAAAATGTTTCCATTTAGCCAATTTGCTCCCCTATTTTGAAAACCCTAGAAATCTGTTCTTACCACCCTATTCTCTAAATTGGTTTGGTCTATGTTGATGTATGGAGCATATGTGCTTGTTAAATGGATATAGACCTACCAATTTTGTGGCAAAGCCTAGATAATCTTTGTAGGTCCTATCCCTCACCCTAACCCTAGGAATTGTTAGGTTAGGGCCTATTTGTTATCTATTACGGCAACATAATCGTTGTTGTGGTTTTGCTTTTCTATATGTGATCGAGAATTGTGAATGTTCATCATGTGGACTTTGCCGGGTTTTCGAAAGGAGACATTGATTATCGAGACCCGGACGTGGTAGTCATGTTCTTTGACTCTAGTCCAAGATTTTGTGATATTGTGGACAAGGTCCCGAGTGATTTGAATTGGAAGGATAAAAATGATGTAGTTGACTTGCAAGGGTAAGACGGTAGGGTTTCGAGATAGACGTTGGTGATCTTGATGGCTAACAGGGAGGAACGGTTTACCCAGGTTCGGGGACCTCGTAGAGGTAAAACCCTTACCCCTGCTTGTCTGATCTATATTATGATGAGATAGTCGAGCTGTTACAGTGGTGATGCCATGGTGAAACATACGGGGTGTCTCCCGTGTATTGTCTAGTGTAATCTTGTCTAGTTGTGGCTTGTCTCTCGCCTCCCCTTTTCTTTCCTACCTTGTGGCTTTATATATGAAGCTAGGAGGGGTTTACATGAGTCCTATTAGACTACGAATAGGTATCTTTGTCTCGTGCTTCAAGAAAACGACTATGGCTTCTTGTACCCGGATGGGCCTTCGAGTGGGCTTCTCGTAGCGTAGCAACCGGTAGGTGCTCTCCGTTATTAGTAGATACTCTGGCCAAGTAGATGCTACCAACTGTAGGGGGGGTATTTATGCTCGATAGTGGGTTTATTCCTCCTTTGCATCTGTGCTCGAGTGACAGAAACGTGACGGATGGAGGATGTGTTGTTCCCATTAGGGAGAAAACAACGATGTTGACTTCGTTTACATTGTTTACATTACATACTTTGCTTACTGGGATTATCTGTTGCTTGCAACTTAATACCCAACATTTGTTCGGATGATATTCGGAGGGTGGATTATGATGCAGTTGGATGACGGTCTATGTATCTTCTTGTAATGCCCGCATGAATCACATAGTAATATTTATGTCTTGCATATGCACTACGGTGCAGCCTTCATTTCTGTCAATTGCCCAGCTGTAATTTGTTCAATACACATGTTATTTATCTTTTAAGGAGAGACACCACTAGTGAACTATGGACCCCGGTCTATTTTCTCATACTGATAATCCACACTGCTTCCACTATTTTCACACTGCTGCTACTGTTTTCATACTGTTCTCCACATCATACATTTAACCTCTTTGTTATAAGTAAAACCGGTGAGATTGACAACCTCACTGCTTCGTTGGGGAGGAGTTAATTGTTTGTGTTGTGTAGGTTCCATGTTACCGCTGAACCGTTAGTGCGCCCTGCCATCTCAGCTGCACCAACCTTCTGAAGTTACCCCTTCCTCCTACTGGTCGATTAAACCTTGGTTTCTTTCTGAGGGAAAACTGCTGTTGTGCACATCACGCCTTTCTCTTGGGGGTTCCCAACGAGTGCAAGACCTGCACCATCAATGACGTACCAGAAATACAAGGCGTACATGGTGGAGGTAGAAGAATTCGACAGCACAAATTTGATTTATCAAGTCATCGAGCCGAGTGGGATCACACAGAGTGGTATGACCTCGGGATAATGATACACAAGGCATGTATTGCTTGGCGGAGCACCCTTACCATAGCAACCAACTGCTCTCCCCTTTGTGTAATGTTCCTCGTAGCCCATTGCTTTCACAAAGTCGAAGAAGGGGGCACTAAGCATGTCTTCACCGCACATCCACTTTATTGTCTTGTCCTGATCTTTCACGAAGAACACAGTTGCATAAAATTGTTTTACCACATCATCATTATAGGCTTGTTTAAATCCCATGATCTTCTTAACACCAATGGTGTGACAGACGGCACTGAGATTTCCAAACTGATAGTCATAACCCTTAATGTACTCGAAATCCACGTGCTTCCGAGTCACAATCTCGGTGCTCTTATTTTCAATGACAACTTCAAACACTGCAGCTTGTTGTTTGTTCCAAAACCGGGTATCAGCTAGATTCTCTCTCGGTGACAAGTAAGGGTCTACCTTCATTCTAGACTCTTCCCATTCATGCAAACCCATGGTCATGTAATCTTTATACTTCACCTTATTGCGCGCCCTTTGAGTTAGTTTCCTTCATTGGTTTGGTCTTCACATTGTTGGCCTTGCTAGGCATCATCCTTCCGTTTTGTGGCCCTTGTCATCTAACAATATAAATACCAAAGTCTCATTACCTTTTTCAAATAAAATGTGGCAATCATTCCAACAAAAATGTTCGCATTAAAACTATTAGAGTTTGGAATCTACTATCCCTGGACCAAAGTAGCCAAAAACACAACTACTAACAAGGACTAAAATTATAATCAACTAAAATTTACAATGAAATAAAATCTGCAATCATATGAACTTACAATGAACTAAAGTTTTAATAAAATTATATTGACAATATGACTACACTAGTACTACTACTAATAGCAACCTAACAATCTAATAATAGCAACATTTTACTAGAAATGAAGTAATCTAGTACTAAAATCTAGTACTACAATCTAGGGTTTCAAAATCCACAATTAATAGCAAGCTAGATACTTAGAAACACACTAATTCACTACTAACAACCTAATACTAACAAACTAAATAGCTAAGAAACTAAATAGATGAGAGATCGGGAAAACCTAGAGAATGAGCTGTGAGAATTTCGACCAATAAAATTAGGAGAAAAGTGGGGCAATACCTTCGAGAATCCTTGGCCTCCGATTGCGCCATAAGTTGACGGATTTGGGGGAGAAGAGAGGTGGGGAGGTAGGGTAGTTGGTCCTCTTCTTCAGGAACAGAGAGAGGGGAGAAGAAGAAACATGGGCGAAGGCGTTACGGTGCATACCACCCCCGCCCAATGCGTTAAGGCACATAACGTCTTCGCGTGGGACATTAACCACCTGTCACGTCGTAGTCCACGTCCATGGTGTCACAATCAATAACGCCTCGAACTTGGGTAAGTTTTTCACTTTTACAATTGTTCATGCATCATGGCATCCATATTAAAGTGCTAAAAATAAATCAAGACAACCGCAAAAACTTCAGAGAAAAACAAATCCACTCACCAAGAAAACCATTTCTTGATCTTCCATACTTGTCAAGGGAGTTTCAAGAATTAAATTAATAGTTTGGCAAATATAACAAAAATGTCAATTGTTTTAGAAAAGGGAGATACATGCAAATCTGGCTTCATTCAAATTGTTTTCAGACTGTTTTCAAAACCTTTAAATTTCCAAAACAGTGGGTATGGATTGCTTCTCCATATTGGTGTGAGCTTCCACCTTTGTTGTGGTGAATAATTGAGTAAGAAAAACCAAATGCCACATTTTGTTATTTATTTTGAAAATGCCCGAAGGTGAAAGATCAAACAAGTTGCTTCTGGAAACTTTCTCCAATTGAGCTAAAAAAATCACTAGTTGCCAAAAGGTGAATTGGTTAAAGCCCCAAAATCATTGGTTTTCTTCACAGCAGTAAATCCAAATTAAAACAAATTTGTTCTACAAAATTTATCGTTTTGCCTTGAAAATTTTATCACAGGCCCTTGACGCTAAACAAGGAATGCCTGCAAATTCCCATGGAAATTGGAAGTGTTTAACTATTTTTAGATATTCAAATTCAAAACTGGCAAAAACAAAAAAATTCCAACTTTGTTCGACAAAGTATACTCAATTGACTTAAAAACTTTACCATAGACTTTTATTCCCAAATAAGAGGGGCAAACAAATTTTCATAACAAGTGGAGTTGTTTAACTGCCCAAATTAATTAAATTTAAAATTTGGCAGAATTCAAATTGAAACAAGTCTATTCTACTAAACTTGCCGAAATGGCTTAAATTTTTTCCACATTCTCATCTTGTTAAATAAGATTTTTCTCAAGATTTTCAAATCATTTGGATTATCCGAAGGGCCTGAAAACATAATTTTATAGAGGCAAAAAAGGAACAAGAAAATACCGGGGGGGGGGGGGTTGCGAAAATGTCACTGTCTCTCTCTCCTCCGCGCCCGACGCTTCCGCATGGACGACACGGCGCTGCTCGGGGCCCCCTCCATGCCCTGGACATGATAAAGAGGCCCCCACGACGTGCGTGCCTCTCCTCTCTCTTCTACCCCTCGACCCACGAGATCTTCTCCCCTCTTCCTCTGCATTTGGCGCCGGAACCCTAACCCTAGCTGCGCAGCTGACCGGCGATTGCCGCCGTTCTGTTCCTCATCGAGCTCCTCCTAGTGGGGAAGCAGACGCGCCTGGAACCCCTCTCTCTGCTCGTGCAATTAATCGACGCGAGAAGGCCGACATTGACCGCGTCGTGCTCGTCTTCATCGCCTCCGGCCGGCCACGTCTTCGAGCTCACCGCCGTCGCTGTCAACCTCCTCCGGCCTCACCGACCTCTCCATCGTTCTCTTGGTGAATCTGCGATCCTCGGCGCTCACTTTCCCCCCTCCTTCTCGCTGTAGGACGCTCGCGCACAGTAGCCGTGTTCGGCCGCCGCCGTGCATGGACGCCAGCGCGGATTCCGATGCCCGTTTGGTCCGCCCCACCGCTCATTTCGTAGCCCTCATCGAGAAGACTAGAATGGTAGTGTTTGTTGGCTCCGGCGAGCCTCAATTCAGCGGAGATGTCGTCGTCGGAACCGCGCTGGTGGTGGCTGACGTCGCCATGACGTCGGAGTGACGCATGCGCGCGCTCTGACCAGGTCAAACTTGACCGTAGGCCTAGTGGCCGACATGGCCGCGGCGTGGCTGCTGACCTGGCTCTGGGTCCAACAGTCAGTGCCACGGGCTAGCTCCCCCCCTAATAAAACTCTTGAGGGGTTTTCCTGGAAAATAAAAGAAACGTAAATCGGTAAAACAGATTCAAATGTTTAACTGAAAGTTCCTTAACTAATTCAAAAATGCTTCAAATGTGGTGGTTCAAATTTCTACAAACTACAACGAGGAACACTTTCTGTTAATGTCAAAGTTGTAGTATGTTTCTGCTAAATAATTTGCACTAAATAATGAAATACAGAAAATGCAATAAAAGTTGGGACCTTTGATAATTCATAACTTTTGTTCTGATAATCCAATTTGAGCAAACTCAGGAACTAAAAATTTGTCTTAACAAACTCTACACAATGGTATTTTATTTGGACATAATTGAATTAAAATTTATCATGTTTTCCTCTGTTGTCTAAAAAGGGCAAAAAAGAAATGATTAAGGAAAATGCATAATAAATTCAATAATGATCCAAAAATTATGTTTCACATATCAAATTGTTTCTCAAGGAATTACCTCTCTGGTTATGTCTTTTGTCATGCATAAGCGTATAATTTTGGTACTGGTTATGTTAAACATGCAAGGCATAGTTATGAAATGCATTTGGGAAAAAATTAATAGAAGTATTTAAAAGTTTCCACAATAATTTGTGGTCTTGCAAAATGTCCAAAACAACCATCTCCATACCAAACAGAACCATTGTGGTCCATGGTAGATTCTTGATTTGCAAAATAAATGTAATCACATAGGACAACATGATTTAAATGCCACTAAAAAGAAATCACCAAATTTTCATAACTGATCGAAAATTTGCAACCAATATATCAAATTGAACAGCAAGAAAATGTCCTTCATAAATCATCATTTGCATGCATGTTTTCACCTTATTCCAGTACTGCTCCCTAAGGAAAAACATTGATAGATCATTAAGATAAATATGGGTGTTATTCCAACTTTTGCTTAAATAATTGTGGAACCCCATTTAATGTGTTGCTCTTGTCAAATAATTATTTTAGTTGCATTAACTTGTCATGTCATCATGAGTGTGCATTACACTTGTTGTATTCGTGTTATTTATTTTCTCTCTCTGCTTGTTGTGTTCGGTAGATCTAGAAGTCAAGGTTCCACCACAGTACCTCGACGAATCGTATTACCAACCCCAGCAACAAGGCAAGCGTAAATCCCCTTCTTCAGCATCTATCTACTCCTAGGTTTTCCCTCAAGTATTTTATCCACCATAATATTGCATTCGATTCAAATGTTTTGGTTTTACTATCCTAGTATTTGCATTTTGTTCCGGACACCATTACATGTTTCCTTCCTATATCCTTAGTATTGTTGTGTGGCTCGAGATACTGCTATGTGCTACTTAATTTCTTAGCCATGCTTAGTTGAGTACTTTGGGTCCGATGGTTGGAACATACTATGTCATGTCCGGATGTGTTGGCGACCGGTTGTCTCCAATTAAAATGCTAACTGGCATGGATGAGTTGCCATCGGTGAATGGTGGTGTTTTGCCTCACACATGCCTCTAGGAGCGAGTTCTCTTCAACTTGAACCAAGACCGAGCGTGCTTCCATTGGTGAGACAAATGGAATCCCTATCGACCAACTAACTCGCGAGGGTGTAGCCAAGGGTCCTCTAGTTTGAGCTTTCCATTTGCATGTGTGTGAAGGATGGAGAAGCTGCGGACGAGTACGGTGGTGTTTAGGATGTGACCGCGTGCCAGGGGCTGGTGGAGCCGACTTGGGCCACGACACACTGATGATCCTTGGGATAGGCTCACGCAACGTAAAGGTTGTAACCGCGCCCACTCTACCGGCCTCCCAGGACGAGGACTTTGATCAGGCAAAGAGTCGGACAGTACTAGTGGTAATACTAGTACACCACTGAAGGGTAAATCTTTTCAAAAAGTTGTGTCCACGGTTATGGACATCCTTGGGAACAGCAGTTGAGATCATAGAGAACTTGAAAAATAAAACTTGAGTAAGCAGGTGCGATGCTAGACTGGTGGGTGTATTGATCAGAAGTTGAAGAGAGTTACAATTTCTATCTCATTTCAAAATCTTCTTATAGACGTTGCCAAGTTGAGTCTTTTAAAAGAAAACATGCTTTCCGCAAAACAAATACCAGATAGCCTTGCTAAGACTCATTCGAGCTAGTAGCTATATAACCTTGCGAGTACCTCTTGTACTCACTGTTGCTTTATTGAATCTTTATTTATTCCAGCAGAGAACTTCCAGAAGTCATGTGGTTTCTTCGTGGACGTCAACGAGTAGTATGGGTTTTCCAGGTGACAGCCTAGGGTGGTTAGGAGCAAACTGGCGCTGACTTATTTATCTGAGGCCTCTTAGGCCATATTTTGGTTCTTGTTGTGTAGAAGAACTATACCTGCTTCCGCTTGATGTAATGTTGGGTTCGTGACCTTTGTATTCTTCTATATTTCTCTCTTAAGAGTTTAAATATATATGATTTGTGTCGTAAAGACTGTGATGTGCCAGTTGTTCTGAGTCTTGATCTCCTGGGCCCGCCATTATGTCATGACTGAGGGGTTGTGAGTCGATGATCCATGTACGAGCCGTTCCTGCTGATGTGATTCATCCTGGGAGTGGTAACCCCAGTAACCTCCAATCGGGTATTGTAACCGGTGACACCCAGCAAATTGCATAGTTCCGAGGTCGGGGCATTACAGAGCGTTGAGCTATAGACCATAACACCTTTAGGGCAAGCTTTAAGCAAAAGGGTTATTTCTCGAAATTTTTGGTTTGTAGGGTTAAAGTGTGAATTTGCCGCGCCAAAAGGTTATTTATGTAAAATTCACCAACAAGGAAGCTTAATATATCATTTCCATCCGTTGAACGGTTTAAGCCACCCAGCATCAGAAACTTGGGAAAAAAGGTGATGTTCTAGGGGCAAAACATTTTGGGCGGTGCTATTTGGTGTTGTGAGGAGGATAGCTTTACGGACGTATCCCACCACAAACAAAAATACACTACCTCTGTTTCACAAAAAAATACGTATTTTGGTTGCTTTGGTTTTTTTTTGACATAGAAGAGCAAGTACAATAAGGTGATGTAAGCATGCTATAAGAATTAAAATAGTATTTTTGTGATGACATGGGGGAGAGAGTAGAGGAGATAGAAAGAGAGTGGGCTCTCATGCAAAAGTCAGCTGCATGACTTGCCCCTAGGCGTCTTGTGAGAGTGAAAACTGGACCATATCTTAATTAAATAACACATTTGTGTAGCTAACTATTATACGAGTTGGCTATATTGTTGACTATAGATGATATGGCAAGTCTTTATAGGCATCTGTTGGCTCTAATACCATTAAACTTTCTCTAATTAATATCATTGTATTACTATTCAAAAATACTCCACCATGATTATGATTTCTATCACATATATCTCATATTAAATATGTTGTCCTTAGTCAAGGGCTCGGTCAAAAGAAACGAAATACGCCCTATTTTTCGGAACGGAGGTAGTATCTTACAAACATATGACGTAGGCCAAGAAAAATGACACATGGAGGAAGATGATTCACTACGGGACTAAACGAAGACGTCGATGGCTTTTGTCGGGGCCATAGGCGTAGACACCGGCCAGGCCAGACCAAAGTATGTTGTTGTTTTTTTAGCTTCACCCATTAAAGTATCACCATATTCAGGGGGATAGTTGTCATCATCATGTTCTTCTCCATTCTCTTCCTCTGTAACCCCTATCTCTCCGCGTTTGGTCCAACAATTATAGTTAGGCATTAAACCGGACCGAAACAAGTGGATGTGAAGTATCTTTGAGTCAGAGTAATCCTTCTAATTCTTACAAACACTACATGGACATAATATGAAACCATTCCGCTTGTTCGCATCGGCCACATGGAGAAAATCATGCACACCATTAATGAACTCCACAGAGAGTCGGTCAGTACCGTACATCTATTTTCGGTGCATCTACGTTATTGTATAAGTATATCAAACGAAATCATGATGCTAAAATTATTATTTAGGTTTAGGTGCTAACCTCTTGGAACACTTCAATAGAAGAGGCGACACCAAATCTTCACAAATCATGGAGAAAATGGAGATAAAATCGAGCCTGGTGGCGAAAAACAGAGGAGGTCAAATAAGCTAGCTAGCTTGGGAATTTCATCGAACACCACTAGTGCTTAGGAAATGAACAACAAAGTAGCATACACCTCTCACTTCCAAAATGGAACAGAGTAGAGGGGGAAGATGCAGGGCCAGATATATAGGAACAAAGCACCTCTAGTCCCGGTTCATGATACCACCCGGGACTAGAGTTCTCTTCCCTGTCAGAACCAGGCCAGAGACCTCTTGTCCTGGACCGTATTACGAGATGGGACTAGAGGTCCCATTCGGACCGGGGTTAGCTCAACCGGAGCATCTCTCCCGATTTCGGGCGTTGGAACCGGAGCATTAGTCCCGGTCCCTAATGGAATCGGGACTAATGCTCCAAACCGAAGTCCTTGTTTCTTCTGGTGAAGGAAATCCATGAGTACTAGACACTGCTTGTCACTACTGCAATGACAAAAATGGAATAAATGTTAAATACCGCTGCAAAAAGTATATTATTTCAATGCAACAACAAATGGAACAAAATGAGTAATTTTCCTATCCTATACAAATGGACATGTTCTCCTATGAAAATTTTCTATCCTATATGAATCAAAAGAAGCTCTATTTCCCAATAGGATTCAAATGGACATATGTGTTGCTATCCTATGCAATTTTCCTATCCTATATATATGAATCAAAAGAAACTCTTTCCCACATAGGATTCAAATGGACATGTTGCTATCCTATGCAATTTTCCTATCCCATGTGAATCAACAGAAGATGTTTCCAATAGGATTCAAATGACCACATATTGCTATTCTATGCAATTTTCCTATCCTACAACAAGTTTTGTATTACCTTGCCCATTAGAATATCATAACACACTTCTATTGAGCAACTTGGATGACGGCAACATCTTGTTGATCGACCGTGTACTCGAGATCAAGGCCAAGGAACTTCTGTTCATCCTCTTCAATCCATCTGTCCAAATCAGTAGGAAGACCCGGGACCCTGGCATTGTCGTTCGTGTAGACGACATCGAGGTTCTTGCCATGTACGGGAACATCCCCGTACCGAGTACCAATTGAATTCAGGACGGGCAAGAAGAGAGGAGAGATCAAAAAGAAGAAGAGAACACCCACCGGTACTGTAGCAAGCGCCTCTCCGTTTTTTTATCCCTGCCGACCGGAACAACTTCCAAAGCGTGCAAGAGGCAAACGGTTTAGGCCTTTAGTTCCGGGCAATATTACGACCCGGGACTAAAAGGTCTCGTGCCAGGCGGACGGTTGCCACCACCCTTCTAATCTCGATCCGTATTATGACCCGGGACTAAGAGGGTTCGCGGCCAGGCGAACGGTTGACGCCGCCCTCTCTATTCTCGGTCCAATATGTAACAGGGACTAAATCTTAGGACCAGAGGCTATTTTTCTACTAGTGCAGTTACTCAGTTCGTATGTATCGGTACAGAATCAAGAGAGACAATAAAGCTTTGGAATTATGGGCTACCGTGCTTATATGACATGAAATGGGCAATGTCATGTTTATGTCCAACTTAGTCTTTGAGGTATCTACGACATTTACAGATCCAGTAGTTTTTCTAAGAGCAATAGGTAGGTCAATTTGAGTGTTAGGAGTAGCTAACTGTTTATCACCTTGACCTATTGTGCTAGGAGGAGTAATTGGACTAATAGAGATTGAGTAGCTACTTGGGTCCTCAAGCATAAGAGGATCTCCATCCTAAGAAGGTTGTGAGAAGTTTTCTGTTGCATCTTGCATGCCCTCTGCGCTAGAATTGTTACAATTACCACCACTCTCGTTATTTGTATCCTACTCCTGATTACGAGTATTATTGTCAATCATTGGTACACTTGAAGTAGGGACAAGACTAGAGCCCACAAGAGTGCCTACATTACTCTCCCCCTCTTGTTGTGCTTCGGGTGGAGAGAGTGTAATTCCAATTTTATTGGCTGGGCCATAATAAGATTCATGTTCATGAAATCTAATATCCATACTCACAAACAAACGATGCTCTGAGGGACACCAACATCTATAACCCTTTTGATCAGGAGAGTATCCCGTAAAAACACACTTGATGGCACAAGGATCTAGTTTCCCAATAGAATTTATATGATCGTGAACAAAGCAAACACAACCAAAGACCTTTGTTGGAACAAAAAAAAATCATTTCGTTCAAGAGAAACTCAGGGGGAATCTTAAAATCAAGAACACGAAGAGGCATACGTTTTATCAAGTATGTTGCAGTGTTGATTGCCTGCCCCCCAAATAAATTTTGGCACATTCATGGTAAGCATAAGTGAACGAGCAACTTCAAGTAAATGACGGTTTTTACATTCCATAACACCATTCTGTTCAGGGTTTTAACACATGTTGTCTAGTGTTCAATGCCATTTGAGGCAAGGAACTGCCCAAACTCATGGGTAATATATTCAATGCCATTGTCAGAACGTAAAATTTTATAGTTGTTCCAAATTTATTTTGAATAAGATAAAATAAATCTTTGAAAGCTGAAAGCACGTCACTTTTTAATTTTCAATAGGTAAAGCCAAGTATAATGGCTAAAGCAGCCGATAAAACTTACAAACATCGGCGAAGCTATGTTCAAATTCTCGGGTCAATTGACCTCAGTGAGTTCCAAAAATGCTGCAAAAACTAATGCTTCTACTAAGTTGGTGACACATTCAGCTAGCATAACTAAGATGCAATCATAGTCTATGACACCAATTACTTATTTTTCTAGCTCCACCCTTGCTTAAAAACCACCTATGCCTAGAAATAGAGTGAACCTCAGAGGGTCCCCAAATATCAGAGTGGATAACATCAAATGGTTTGTCACTTCTTAATGCCCTACTAGGATATATGTCGTGGGATAATCACGGCAAACGTTACCGGGGGTAACTTGTCTTGGGGAAAATCGACTCTGGTGTTTGGGAGAGGGTTTAGCTCAAAGGAAACCATGGTGATATGCGATCTGGTAGCCGGCGATCAAGTCGCCGAGTCTCCGATCTGAATATATTATCTCAACTCTCGTGTTACAACGGATACTCGATACCTCGCAATTCGGTGATTGTGTTCTTACTCACGATACAACTTGTCTAATCCTAACCTAGGGGCAGGCTTATATAACATCCGGACCCCCTGGCTTACTCTCCAAGGCGTACTCTGAATCCTACCCGGACACTGCTTACAAACCCTAAACTTCCTTACCGGAACCCACAATCCGGGTTGCGGGGCCTATGTTCCTGGGCCTTCTAGAAGCTCCTTTATCCTAAGTCGGGTCTTGCGCAGCGTCCTTTGGGCCGAGTTACTCCTTGGCGTTAGCCTACCGGGTTATCATCCCTCCATCAGTAGTCCCCAGAATAGCTTGGGCTTCACGGGATCCTCCTTGAAGTGCATGCTATTCCCTGCAAAAATAACAAACATACAAATTCATAGAGGCCGGGTCAAGTTGCTTTGATAAACAGCTAGGCCTAACTCCATCGGTGGTCCATATAATAACCCGGTTTCCTCTGAATCTATCTTTTACTTTTCCGGGTCAATGCCCTGATGAAAATGCCAAAGATCCGGCTTACTTCACTCGTTAATTGATCCTGATATCGCGGAAGAGATTCGCTTCCTATCCATTCCGGATATCCCGTCCAGCACTTAACGCATATCCCAGAAAATCAGGACGGGTATCCCTTATCCCGAAATTTCCGATTCCCGCCCGTTAGCCTAGGTTTACCCACCCGTACCTATAAATAGGTACCTAGGGGGTGACCTAACTCCAACGGTCCATTCCTTCCATCTTCTTCCTCCTCACCAGCGCTTCTCCATCCGAGCCCGCAGAGCGCCACCACGGAGACCTCGCGCACGTCGCCGGAGCAGTGCCGCCGCCAGCTGCGTTCCTCCACGGTCCGCCCCGCGCCACCGTCAATCTCCGCCGCCGCACCTCCGAGCTGCCCGCCGGGAGTCGCACGTGGGCACCACGACTGCGCCATCTGTCGCCGTCGCATCCTCCTCCAATCCATGTCGGTAAGATTCCTATTCCCCTTGACTCAATGGGTAATTTCTTCGGTTGACCTAAATTAGATCTAGGTCCACCCGCGGCCATTTCTTGGCCCGCGCCGAATTAGGTCGAACACTTCCATCTTAGCTCATCCAATTGCCTGATTATTGATCCCATAATGCTCTCCTACCACTTGTAGTCATTAATTTCTCCACGAAATCGATAGTAGATTTTCCAATCTAGATGTAGTCCACTCAGATTTCCGCGGCTGTTCATAGATACCCGGGAATTCCACCTCTCCCGGTTCTTTTACTTGCACTAGATACATAGGCAATTAACCTTTTTCCATAAATGCTTGCCTATACGTAGATATCCCATAATTTCTGAACTACTTGTCAATACTCGGATAGTTCGTAATCTTCATACTGTTTATCAATACTCGGTAAATCCATAACTTCCGAGTCTAATGCTTAATATCCTTTGCCTTGTACTTTTGCAGACTGAACCAATGGCTCCCAAGACCAAAGGGAAGCAGTCGGCTAAGCCAAGGGCGACCCAATCCATATCCGCCAACTGGGCGCAATCTTCTGTGACCAAGGTCAAGCTGGAGGAGCTGGCCGAGTTGGGCGTCCTCCCCCCTCAGGAGGAGATCCACTGGAGGGTGCCGGGTGACGAGACCCGGCCTTCCCCTAATCCGGACGAGGTAATATGCTTCGTCGAACATGTGATCCGGGGGTTTCTCCCCCCGGGTCATTCCTTTTTCCGCGAGGTCCTTAACCACTACGGCCTCCGGGTGTTCGACATAGGGCCTAACTCTATGTTGAACATAACCCACTTTATAGTCTTCTGCGAATCCTATTTGTGCATTCCGCCAAATTTGGATCTCTTTATAGAACTTTTCCAGTGCAAACCGTGCCGCGAAAGCGGTGACGGGGCGCTCTTGGCTTGCGGCGGGGTTTCTATCCAGCGCCGCAAGAATTCACCCATGCCGACTCTCACCCTCAATTCACACGTTAAGCACTGGCAGCTTTCTTTTTTCTACTGCCGAGACACCTCCCCACCCGGCGAGAGGAAATTGCCGGGTTACTCGGAGGGTCTCCTAGATATCTCCGATACTTTCAATGCCTTTGCCCCTGAGTCGGACAGGGAAGCCATCCAGCCCCTCTTAGCGAAAATAGCCGTTCTTTCTGCCCAAGGCCTCCTTGGGCTTAACTTGGTTAAGACATGGGTGGACTTCCGGATCCAACCCAATTCCATTCGCGCCAAGCTGATGTGCGACTACTCGGGGCATGTCACGGACGCGCTCCGATATTCTTCAAAGAATTATCCGGCTGGCGATACCAACAAGACCATCAAGAGTTTCTTGACGGAAAAGTTGGAGGTGATCAAGAACATCGCCGGGTTAGCACCGTTTACCCGGGATAACCCAGCTCCAGCGGTAAAATCCGATACTTATACACTTATCCTCATACTTTGACTTGATACAACCACTAACTCTCATTTTCATGCTTTTATCTCAGGCTGATAACGTCTTTTGGAATATTGAGACCTCCCCTTCCTCCGGAGACCCGGAAGAAGATGAAGAACCGGTTGATAATGATGAAGGTATTGTCCGGGTCTTCGATCAA
Organism: Alopecurus myosuroides; assembly: GCA_028641055.1. Classification (NCBI taxonomy): domain Eukaryota; kingdom Viridiplantae; phylum Streptophyta; class Magnoliopsida; order Poales; family Poaceae; genus Alopecurus; species Alopecurus myosuroides. The sequence goes on along the minus strand of CM054062.1, from coordinate 348,192,926 downwards.
CTTCACTTGCACCATTTTGCTTTCACATATCTCACTTTTTCCGACTATACATTCTCGGCTTTCAGGGTTGGAGGACAAGGACAACAAGGAGGACCCGGAGGCTACCGAGTCCGATAAAAGCGAAACTGAACAAGATGTAACGGTTGGGGCCAAGAGGAAAACCAGAGGAGTGGTATCTAAGGTTCCCTACTCCCTCATATCCTCCGAACCTTATTCTTTTGCTAACATGTGTAAACTTAACCAACAACTATCCAACCCATCACACTTGAAGGACCCGCCTTCGGCCAAACGCAGGGTGACCCGGAGTTCCCCGGGTGACGATCCCCTCAACCCGGGCATCTCCTCACCACCAGCTCGCCGTGCCGGTACTCCTCCATCTCAACCTTCCCACTCACCTCAACGTCACCCTTCCCCCAACCATCCATTAGCCGAACAGTTCCGGGTCCCTCTATCAGGTCCTGTGACAGCTTCATCCGCTTCCAGCAGCGAGCTCCCACCAGATTATACCGTGAACACCGGGTGAGCTTTTGCTATATGATATCCTCGTATATTTGATAATTTTCATTCATTATCGCTAACTATTTCTCTCTCTTTTCCTTAGCGCCCAAGTGACCCGGAGAACATGGAGACAGATACCCGGGACACTGAAGGCCCGGTTGATGATGTACACGCCGCGACTGGCGGCCCTGAATAAGAAGAAGTCAAGGGGCAAGATTCCCCAATAGACTCGGCCAAGCAGGATGCCGGGTCTCCAAAGCATGCTGATGGAACCGGTGATGAGGACGCGGGAGTCTTGGGTACAAGGATAGGTACCCCCACCCCTGACCCCCAGGCCACCCAGGTATCGTCTCCAAAGCCGGATCAAACTCCTACTCCGGGTCACCAGGCAGCCGGGTCTTCCGGCGCCAAGCCCGAAGACATGAGCTTTGCTGAGATGCTCGATGCTCTACATACTTTGAGAGCTGATGAAGAGGGTATCCTGGAGGCCCTGATAGCTAAACACGAGGTAAACTGTACTAATGCCGCTTGTATACTCATATAGTCCCCAAGTTCCGAGTGAACTTATGCATAATTTGCTTGGAACTTTCATAGATAGCCGACTGATACTTTTGTTTTGTCCAACTGACATTTCTTCTTATTTTCGTATAGGCCTACCTAACGCACTCTGAGAAGGAGTTGGCTAGAGCCGATAAACTTCTCAAGGCGGAAACGAAGCTACGTGAATCGGCTGAAGCTGAAGCTAAGAAAGTCGGGAAGCAGGCAAAGAAGTATAAGAAGAGATGCAATGCTGCAGTGGATAGGGTGAACGAGCTGTCGGGCCAGATCGCCGACACTTATCGTTCTCTGATATGTAAAATTTCTCGACTGACTGATCTTTAAATTTGTCTGGATGTTCTGGAGGATACTCGGAGTTCCTAACTTTGGATGTTTCTGCTTTTCTGGAGGGGCGGATGAGGAAATTCCGGATGTGGATGAAGTAGTTCTGCCGAAGAAGGTAAACAGCACCATCCGGCAGCTCTGTGCTGGGACTAAGTGGGCCGTGAAAGCTGTCAGGTGTCCAAGCACTGGGAATGGTGGTTTGAACGCGCTGCTTGATGCGTGTTCTACCATCCCCGAGTGGATTGAACACTGGAAGCGTTCATCCTACCAGGTTGGGGTGACCCGGGGTCTTGCTTTGGCGAAAGCATACTTTCCCAAGCTTGACCCGGCGAAGCTTGTTGGCGGGTTTCCAGAGTTCAACCATGATGGCTCCCCGTTTTTGCCTAAACATTACAAGGCCATTCAGACAGAAGTTCGTCACGCAGCCAGCCTGATTGCCAGCAATTTGGATGTCAGCCGGATGGTGCCGCCGTATGATGCACAAGATAGGGCAATTAAGTCGGATCTTCCGAAGCCCTTTGACATGCTGGCGCGGTGGAAGGCGGAATCTGCCCAACTGAGGGAAGAAGCTGCGAAGAAAAAAGCTGAAGCCAATACTGCGCCTGCTAGCTCCACGCCAGTTGTCCCTCCTCCTCCGCGTGCCAGTGCCACTGCTAATCCGGATGCTGCTGCTACCAAGACTGCTGAAGAACAAGTCAAGGAACAGGACCCGGCTGGCAAGGGCAAGGACAAGATGGCTGCCTCAACCCAAGATGCCGAGTAATCTTTGCTATCCGCTGTCATCAGATGCGTCATTCGGCCAATGGGCCTGTTAAACGGTTATTTTTGATGGTGCGCCTGTGCACCTTTGATACTACTATCCCGGCATGTAATACGTTTTGAAACTTAATAGCTTTCGTGGCCCTTCTGGCCTTTGGATGAATTTGATATCTATCTACCTTTGAGCTTATTTACTCTTGATATTCCGACTTTCTTTATGGTTCCTTTTGTGAGACTCGGTTTCCGGGTCTCGTGGGTTTCGACAGGTGGACTTTTCTCTAAGTGCCCAAGTCCCCAAGACTCGGATTTTGGGTTTTTGAGCTTAATAGCTAGATAATTTGTTTCTTTTTTCAAATTCCCTAGTCCCCAAGGCCCGAACTTCCGAGTCTAGGGTGTTAGGTCTTTCAAAGAGAACAAATCTTTTTTGCTAAGCCCAAAACCTAGAGCCGTTTCACATAGGTTTTGAAGTTATGCTTAATAAACTGTGAGTTTCCGGTTATTAACCCTGTACTCTGCATAACTTGTGGTTTAGATGACCCTTTTGGCTCTCTTGTACTGTAAGCCGGCTTTCGCGTGGATAATCATGTTGCTACATCTATACGAAGACAGGGTCAGGCAAGTCCCATTGGGCATCATGACTGATTGTGATCATATGCGAGCAAATCATGCCACTTTAGTGCGAGTCACATCGAGCTTAAGTAAGAAAAGTCAAGAAAGTTTGGCTCCTTTGTCCGGTTATAAGCTTGCAGCCGTACTCGTTTGCAAGTAATCGGCCCTTATAACTCATAGGCATCGTGGCCGGGTCTTTGAGTTTGTAACTGTGCTATTCAAGCAATCAGCCCCCAAGACCTAAATATATACAAACTGCTAAAGAAACTAATGTACTAAAAACAGTAAATGATACTTACCTGGAAGAAGGATAAAAAACATAACAGAAATAAAAACTTGATAAAAACATATGAAAAGGAAATAGTATATTTCTTTAACCATCTCTTTATTGATATGAGAAAGTTAGGTCAGCAAGCCGCCTCATTAAAAACCCTCCAGTCCCCTTAGGTACCCTGGATAGGAAAAGAGTGCGTCTGAAACCTGCTGCCTGTTACATCGTGTAATTCCACTTGTAAATCTAGCCTATACTAGGTATAGTAGGGACGTAGCTGAGCCACGTTCCATGGTCTTTCTTTCTCTTGCATAGATGAAGTGGTATGAGCGGTGTCATTAACCGTAGCCGACTCTTCCCTTGCATCTATCAAGTAATATGATCCGTTGTGCAGATTCCGGCTTATGACGAACGGTCCTTCCCATGGCGGTGATAACTTGTGTTTTCCTTCCTTTGATTGTACCAGGCGCAGAACCAGGTCTCCTTCCTGGAAGACCCGGGTTTTCACGCGCCGGCTATGATATCTTCGCAGATCTTGCTGATATATGGCTGATCTCTCCAAAGCTTGTTCCCTTTCTTCTTCTAGCATATCCACGACGTCTTGACGGGTCTTCTCGTTCTCCACCTCGACGTAAGCCGATACTCGAGGCGAGTCATGAATAATGTCACTCGGCAACACTGCTTCTGCGCCGTAAACCATAAAGAACGGTGTCATCTGAGTAGATCTGTTAGGTGTGGTGTTGATACCCCAAAGCACTGAAGGTAACTCCTCAACCCATGCACCCGCAGCTCTGATACACGGGACTCGCAACCGTGGCTTTAATCCATGAAGCAACTCCTGATTTGCTCTCTCCACTTGTCCATTAGCCTGTGGGTGGGCCACTGAGGCTATGTCCAAACGGATGCCATTGTTTCCACAAAACTTGTCCATCTCGCCAAGGGACATGTTGGTTCCATTGTCGGTAATAATGCTGTGGGGATATCCGAACCGATAGATAATCCTTTTCAGGAACTTGACTGCTGTAATTGCTTCACTATTGGTAACTGGCATGACCTCAACCCACTTGGTAAACTTATCAACAGCTACTAAGAGATGTGTCTTTTTGCAAGGTGACATGTGGAAGGGGCCAACCATATCCATACCCCAAACAGCGAACGTCCAAGTTAACGGGATAGTCCGCAATTCCATAGCCGGCACATGGGTTTGGCGAGCGTACCTTTGACATCCGTCACACCTTGCCACCAAGCGCTCCGCGTCTGCTAGGGCCGTGAGCCAGAAGAAACCATGTCGATAAGCTTTGGCCATGAGGGATCTTGTGGATGCATGATGCCCACAATCACCTTCATGGATCTCCTTGAGGATCTGTCGGCCTTCTTCTGGTGCTACACAGCGCAAAAAGACTCCTGCTGCACTTCTTTTGTATAACTCCCCATTGATGATAGAGTATCCTTTTGCTCGCCTCAGAATTTGTCTTGCTAATATCTCGTGCTGTGGTAACTCGCCCCGTGATAGGTAGGCCAAGAACGGCTCTATCCACTCGGGAACAACACGTACTGTGGCCACGAGCTCCAAATCCGGGTCTTGATTTGCCAGTTCTTCCTCAGACTCGGTTTTAACTGATGGTCGCCATAGCTCATCCAGGAAAACATTAGGTGGAACCGGCTCTCTTCGCAAGCCGAGTCTGGCGAGTGCGTCTGCTGCCTCGTTTTTTCTTCTGTCTATGTGCTCCACCTCATACCCGGAAAAACATCCGGCAACTCTGTCCACCTCTCCGCGGTATGCTGCCATAGTTGCATCTTTTCTATCCCAAGTTCCTGAGACCTGCTGTACCACAAGGTCCGAATCTCCGAAGCATCGTATCCTCTTAATGTTCATCTCCTTGGCTACCTTTAAGCCATGCAATAGGGCCTCATACTCGGCCACATTATTGGAACAGTCAAAGTGAATCTGCAACACGTAACTTAACTTGTCTCCTTTGGGTGATGTTAGCACCACTCCAGCTCCTGATCCCTCGTATTGCTTGGAACCATCAAAGTGCATTATCCAAGACTTGGAGTTTGGAGCCATGGTGGGCATTCCTGTGTGAGTCCAATCGTTAATGAAATCAACTAGAGCTTGAGATTTGATTGCTGACCTGGGCTCATAGTTGATGTGCTAATCTCCCATCTCGATCGCCCACTTTGCTATTCTACCTGTTGCATTCGAGTTTCTGATAATATCCGACATTGGTATAGAACTAACCACTGTTATGGGGTGTTCCTGAAAATACGGCTTCAGTTTCCGGCTGGCCATGAAGACCCCAAAAACCAACTTCTGCCAATGCGGGTAGCGCTGCTTTGCTTCTGATAACACCTCACTGACGTAATAAACCGGCCTTTGGACCGGGTGATCTTTTCCATCCTCCTTGCGCTCAACGACAACCACTGCGCTAACCGCTCGGGGCCCTGCTGCAACGTATAGTAACATGGCTCTTTAGGACCCGGAGCTGCTAGGACTGGTGCCTCAGATAAATGCTTCTTTAGTGCCTCGAACGCCTCGTCCGCCTCTTGGTCCCATACGAATTTATCAGACTTCTTCAAGAGCCGTTACAAGGGTATTGCCTTCTCTCCGAGTCTGGATATGAACCGGCTAAGCGCTGCTACGCACCCTGTAAGCTTCTGAACATGCTTCAAATTTTCCGGTTTTTTCAGACTCTGGATAGCTTTGATTTTATCCGGATTTGCCTCAATTCCTCTCTCCGAAACGATAAAGCCGAGTAATTTCCCAGCTAGGACTCCAAAAACACACTTTGTCGGGTTAAGTTTCACCTGGTACCTTCTCAGGTTCTTGAATGTTTCCTTTAGATCATCAATAAATGTCTCTGCTCTTCTGGTCTTGATCACCACATCATCCACATATGCGTGAACGTTACGTCCGATTTGGTCCTCAAAGCAGTTCTGAATGCACCGCTGATAGGTTGCGCCGGCGTTCTTCAATCCAAATGTCATGGTCTTGTAACAAAAGGCCCCAAAAGGGGTTATGAACGATGTTTTCTCCCAATCTTCCTTCTTGAGCTTGATCTGATGATACCCGGAATATGCATCCAAGAAACATAATAGGTCACTTCCAGCCACTGCGTCTATGATCTGATCTATCCTTGGTAGTGCAAACGGATCCTTCGGGTAATTCTTGTTGAGACTCGTATAATCAATGCACATCCTCCACTCATTGGTCTTTTTCATCACGAGAACCGGATTTGCTAGCCACTCCGGGTGAAATACTTCCATGATAAAGCCGGCTGTAAGCAGCCGTGCAATTTCTTCTCCTATAGCTTCCCTTCTTTCTTCATTCATTTTTCTCAGGCCCTGTTTCACAGGCCTGGACTTGGGATCAACGTGCAAACTATGCTCTGCCAGTTCTGTAGGGATACCCGGCATATCGCTGGGCGTCCAGGCAAACACATCCTGATTCGGACGAATGAACTCCACAAGTGCTTTCTTCTGCTCGCTGTCCAAGTTAGATCCTATAGCAAATTGCTTAGAGGGATCACCCTCGACAAAAGCCACCATCTTGGTGTCCTGCGCTGCCTTGAACTTCGCTCTCTCGTCTTCGGTATTCAGCCTTTTTAACGCTGTTCTGTCATCCGGATCTACTTGAGATCGGTAATACCTGAGTTCCTCTTTTCTGCAGGCTTGTTCAGCCATTGCCGCATCTCCTTCATCGCACTCAGCCGCTATATCCCGGCTCCCATGTATGGTGATGGTCTGTTTGGGACCCGGGATTTTTAGCTGTAGATACACATAACACGGCCTGGCCATGAACTTAGCATAAGCCGGCCTTCCGAATAGCGCATGATAAGGGCTGCGCAACTTGACCACCTCGAAGGTGAGCCACTCAACCCGGAAATTGTCCTTCGATTCTCCAAAAGCAACCTCCAAGGAAATCTTTCCTTCAGGGCACGCTGAGTGACCCGACACTATTCCGTGAAAAACTGTTGAACTTTTCTGTAGCTGAGACTCCTTGAGACCCATGCGTAAGAAGGTTTCCCAATATAGGATGTTGATGCTGCTTCCACCGTCCATTAAGACCTTTTTCAGCTCATAACCATTAACCTGTGGCGCAACCACCAATGCTAGGACTCCCGGATGTTCTATTCTCTCCGGGTGATCCCTTCTGCTCCACGTTACATCCTGCTCCGACCATCTCAGGTATCTCGGAACGGCCGAGGCAACTGAGTTTACCGCCTTTTTCAGTATCTTTTTATCCTTGTTGGAAATTCCTGTAGTATGCACGTGGTATTGCCCTAATTGCTTGGGGTTTGCTTGGAAACCTCCAGCTCCCCCCTGGTTATTACCCGGATTTCCGCCAGCCGGGTTACTGGCTGGGGGTGGGCCGTTGCCCGGGTTTCCACCCGGACCCGGTCCTCCTCCCCGTCCTGCACCTCGCATAGCCTTGCTCACTTCCTCGTTCTTCCATCTCTGCAAATCCGCACATTGCTCCAATGAGTGGTTAGCTGGCCTTCCGTTCCTGCTGTGGTTCGGGCACACCATTCTGAAGATATCCCAGTTGTTGCCCGGCCTTGGTGGCCCTTGATAATTTCCTCCATTATGATTTCCTGCGTTGAAATTTCCTTCTGCCCTGGGCCTTGGAGACCCGGCTTCTGTGCTGGCGACAAACTCGGAATTCCCCTCGAACGGGCGCTTGTTCTGGTTGTTCCCATTGTTACCTCCATGGTTACCCGGCGTAGATCCATTGCCGGTTCTTCCATTATTGCCTGTATTTGCTTTTGCTTTCTTGTCATCAACGTCCTCTTCCGTGGTATCCGTTGCAGCGTGTTTGTTGCACGCATCCATTAGTTCTCCCATTGTGACTTCTGAAGCATTCCGACTTGATTTCATGCGAGTTAATTTTTGCACTAAAGGTGTATACTTGCATGTCTTGGCTATAGCGTGCAATGCATCTTTCGGTTGAATATCTGTAGATGAATGCAATATCTCCATAACCCGGCGTACCCAGCTGAGCGCCGACTCTCCCTTCTTTTGTACACACCGTTCCAGATCGTCGATGGTAAACAACTTCCTGCATGTTCCATGAAAGTGCTTGATAAACGCAGTTTTCAACTCTCCCCACGACTTGATAGATCCTTCGGGTAAATTGTTGAACCACAACTTTGCTGCTCCTTCCGACATCATTAGATACATGAACTTGGCCTGAAGGTTTTCAGACGCGTTGCGAATCGACATAGCCATCTCGTAACTGCTCAACCATGTTTCTGGATCCATAGTCGGCTCATAGTTCACTACTTTACCCGGTTCCTTGAATTTATCCGAGTAAGGCTCAGCCCTTATGTTATCCGTCAGACACTTGGGCCCAGCGAGATTAGTCGGTACTGGCCTCACCCGTGAAACATGCGATGCTACGGGGGGTACGGCTGGACGTGGCGCTGCCGCTGGTCCATGCACCGCAGACCCGGCCGCGGCTCTCCTAGCCCTGGAACTATCCACAATAGCTTGTGCTGCTGAAACTGCTGGTGCTGCTTGCACGTGGGGAGGAGGCGGCATTTGCTGCTGCTCTGCCCTCCGGCGCGCTGAACTTGTTTGCATATTGCCGGTGTTGCCGTGTTGCTGGCTGATATAAGGTGTTCCATGCATTCCACTCCTGTTATCCGGGTAATTAACCTGCTGAGCCACTACCGTATGCAATAAATCGATCGCCCGTCGGGTCTGCTCCGCATGGGGTGACTCTCTTACGGGGATCTGATTCAATGCTAACGTTTCGGCATATACATTATCCATGGGGTTATTGAAGTGACCTGGTGGTGTACGAAATCGTGATGGTGGTGGTGGTGGCGCTGTGTTGCCGACAGAGGCCCCAGTCTGTAGTGTGGGTAACCCGGCCTGCACGTTTGCCGGCTGTCCTGCTCCAGTTGCCGGTTGATGCATAGTTTCCTGATTCACAGCCGGAATCGGTTGATCTTGGGGTGTGATGAATAGCGCGTTAGGGTTTATGACTCCTCCCATCGCCGGTAATCTTGTCTGATATCTCTGGTGCACCCTTCTTGTCTCGGCTCGGAGCCGGTTCTCCAGCGCGTCCAGTTCACGTTGGCGCGTGGCTACCCCTTGCTTTTCTGCTTCTACATCTCTTCTTTGTTGCTCTAGCATGCGGCGTGCTACCTCCAAGTCCCTGGCACGTGCCGCGGCGTTTTCCGGGGTTATCACAGTAGCTAACACTGTTGGGTCCAAGACAATATTGTTACTGAACAGGGCCGGGTGTTGCGGATTCGAAGGACCTGCCCCCGGCGTCCTGTGAGCCAAGAACCCAAACATATTTGCCTGCATCTCGCTATCCGCCGCTCGGCTGGTGACTGAAGCCGACTCTCCGTCAACCCGGGTCAGAACCGGATTTCCTTCAGCCGGATTTTGCTGCTGGGCCAATGCTTGCGCCGCTCCGACCGCGGCCGTAGTCACGTTCCCTTGATTGAGATTGATTACAGGGGCCGTGTAGACCGCGACCTGGCGCGCAATGCTTGGCGAAGACTCATACTCCTCTTCATCGTTGCTATCTTCCTCGTACCGGTCCTCCAGCAGGTGCAGGATAGACTCGGTATCATCCTCCCTTATGACCCGGCCACGCGGGGTCCATGCCGGCTCCTCCGGCTGTTCCCTCTTTGTGGTGGGCTCCTCTGTCGGATCCACCGTCCCGACCGATTCTTCTCCGTCCGACTGAACGTGGGTGTCCTCTCCTGACACAGAATCAAACCCAAAATCGTCAGGGATTGAACCAAACGCACGTACCATGCCGACGAAGACGTTGACCCGGCCGATCGTGATGACGGATCCGGATTCGAGCAGATCTGACTCTGGCCCCAAGCCAAAATCGTCCACCATCTTCTCTCCTTCGGGGTTGGTGTAGATCTCTCCGACAACGAGGTTCTTCATGTTCTCCCGAGCTTCTCCCGTGATGTAAACACCCTTGGACGTAGGCCCCACGGTGGGCGCCAACTGTCGTGGGATAATCACGGCAAACGTTACCGGGGGTAACTTGTCTTGGGGCAAATCGACTCTGGTGTTTGGGAGAGGGTTTAGCTCAAAGGAAACCATGGTGATATGCGATCTGGTAGCCGGCGATCAAGTCACCGAGTCTCCGATCTGAATATATTATCTCAACTCTCGTGTTACAACGGATACTCGATACCTCGCAATTCGGCGATTGTGTTCTTACTCACGATACAACTTGTCTAATCCTAACCTAGGGGCCGGCTTATATAACATCCGGACCCCCTGGCTTACTCTCCAAGGCGTACTCTGAATCCTACCCGGACACTGCTTACAAACCCTAAACTTCCTTACCGGAACCCACAATCCGGGTTGCGGGGCCTATGTTCCTGGGCCTTCTAGAAGCTCCTTTATCCTAAGCCGGGTCTTGCGCAGCGTCCTTTGGGCCGAGTTACTCCTTGGCGTTAGACTACCGGGTTATCATCCCTCCATCAATATAGGTATCCCTTTTATTTATCCTTCTTTATTTAGAATGTGCCATAACACGAGTAGCGTGCATCTTATTCGACTCCCTGCAAACTGCTTCTCCAGAGCGGTCCAAACTTAGACACATGGTGATCAAAATCAAATTATTTTATACTAAAATTTATTACATAATTTAAATTATTTATTAAAATATAATACTAATAAGTGCATTTTTAAAGACATAATTTACTACATAATAATGTTTTGAAATATTAGAGTGTAGTGTAGTTTGTTATGAATTTGTTTTCTTATAAAAAAAAATCTTATGTTGTAGTAGGTGTTCTCCTTCGACTCGTTTCCGCTGTTGCATAAATTATATAGTCTATGCATATGTACTTATTTGATTGTATGTGTGTTCTTGTATTTATTTTCATATCCTTAAAATCATGATAGAGATAAAGTGTATATTTGAATAAATATCTTAGTACTGTTCTAGTGTATGTAAATATTATCAAACGTGATGGAAGCATTTCTACTTGCTAGGAGATGCCGACCCGTGTGGTATCTATTTATATAAATGATATGGTTAAATATAGGTAAACTCGAATACCCTCCCTTAATCATGGTCAAGTTGAGGTTATTCTTGAATTCTTACAGGTTGCGAACTGCAAGGGGATTAATAGTCTTCCGTGATAAAGTGAAAATCAATCTCTATGTGTTTTGCTCTTGTATGAAGCACAATATTTAATGTCAAATATGTACGTCCGAAATAATCACTCCAAAATCGCGCCATAAGCATGACAAGTGTGTTAACTTGACTCCAACTTCTTCAAGCAATTATTGTACCCAAACTTTCTGCGTTGTAGCATTTGCAAGAAACTTATGTTATGCCTCTGTACTTGAACTAGCAACTGTAGCTAGCTTCTTTGCACTCCAAAAAAAATGGTCTAAAGAACGCAAAAGAACCATATCGAACTTTACTGTTGTAAAGAAACTAGTAATTGGCAAGGAGTCGGCTGACAAACTTTTTGGGCGAAAGAACAGGTATATCTCCCTTGGTGGCCTGGCTTGGTCCGTCGTCCAACCCCACCCCCTTGACTAGCAGCTCTGCACCAGCACCAACAGTGTCGTGTTGCGTCGATCTCGGCCTGTCTCCCTGCTGGCCGCAGCAGGAAATCTCTCAGGATTTCCAAGTCTCAACCATGCATGAAGTTCTTGCCATCGCAAGCGCCGTACGTGCAGGGAAGTTGTTCGACATGATGCGCGTGCTTGTGACGAGGTGCCTGCCCATAACAATCGCAAGTTATCATGCAAGCGAAAAAACAACAACTACTTGGCATCGTAGTACTTTGCCACACCATTTCTTAATCATCTAGCCTCGGGTCTATACTTTGCTTGGTTTTGTTTACCACCTAGAGGGAGGTCGGGGGGGGGGGGGGGTATGCTCATTGGTATTATGTAACATCCTAGTGTTTGGGAGGTTATAAGGATCTAAATATAATATGTGCATTTGCAAAGCATGCATCTAAAAGTACGGGAAATTTTGGCGCAAAAGTTTAAACGAATCAAAGTGACCAATGTTTCACTTGACATGATGAGATAGGTCTAGTTCATCTAGTCAAGAGTATATTTGGAATGATCTTTATAACAGGTATCTTAAGAAATCAAATCATTTGATTACACAAACCATAATTGCTTGTGACCAACACAAATTCTCAACAACCTTAATCACAAGTCTTTAAGTGACTTGGGATAATTCACTAGGTATCTAGAACTCAAAGAGGGGTGAGTACCCAAATCACACAATTGATGATCATACTTTCACCAATGAGTAATACACAATTGAACCATCTCATCAACAAAGGTGTTATGTCCTCTCAAACAATAACTCTTTAAAGTTATCAACCATTCACACCACATCTTTCCAAATTATTTAGTAACTGCTAAGTTAACCTTCATATGTAAATAACAATGGTTCAATAGAACATAAGTGATACAAACAAGGCATAACTTAAAAACCACAAGTGGGAAATGATATATTAATTGTATTAACATATTTATCGAATATGTACATATCTCAGCAACTATAAAAGAAGTACCTAAGAGAAGAATAAAATCTTCTTCAACCACTGTTAAAACCTTGATCATCACATATGATCTTTGCAAACCTTTATGTCTATATCATGAAAACAAATGAATAATATAAAATAACAACATGACACTCTGAGTAACCAACTAACAACTATTACATAAGTCATTAAACCCTAATAATATTCACATGCTCATTGTCTTAGTCATCTTATACAAGTGAGTATCTGAAATCTCAACACATCAATGAACCAATAGATCAACTCATTATTAAGTCATCATTCCATAAGCATTCCACATTTCTATCCAAACCATCATTCAACAACTAAAATATCTTTGGATACAACTAAGGAATAACAACAAGTTATAACCTTTCTTAGAGGAATTGAGTTGACAACTAAGTAAACAAATCCTATATGATATAATTACATATCTTCTCGGAAATAAAATAAGAAGTATTTGTAAGGATAATAAAAGCATGAACCAATTTTTAATCTAGATCTTGTTATGTTGTCAAGACCATTCTATCTTGTTTCACAATCTTCTCTGAATCATTCTGCAAGAGAAGCAACCCACAAGAAAGGAGGAATTACTACAAGAAGATCTACAGAAGGAATCTTTAGGTTGTCTTAGTAGTGCTAACTCAATCTATCCTGGAGAATTTGGAAAAACATACACCAAGATCAATTCTTATTAAACTATCTAGAAACAATGTGGTATTCTAATGTTGGTGTTATATAGAAGTAGGTTGGTAACAAGTTTGCAACCTTGTTAACAAATCACTTTTGTAGGCTCTAACAATTGACTGTCATATACAAATAAACATAAGGTTTGATAACCTTGTATCTATCATCCATTTGTATATGAAAAGTAATTTGAGGTCAAGCTTTGCAAACTTTCAACAAATTCTTCTTATATGCATAAGGAAAACTGATGTTATAAAATACACCTACATTCTGTTATATACAAAACCATGATCCATTGAAGGAGAAGTATAACAAGGAGAAAATAATAAACCACATTATAACTTGAACCACTTATATGTAAGGAAGAAACCAAGATAAGGAAGAAAACAAGCAACATGTTGAAATCCAAGTGTTTGATGTTATATAAGAATAATTTGATTACAAGGTCAGATCAACCTTGTGAACAGAATATTCATGTAAGCATTAAAACAACTGAGTTTCAATAATCTATTTTTCATCATAATTGAATACACCATAAGAATGAAATGGTTATGGAATAAAATGAATTCATTTCATCAGGATCTACAATTTACTACTGAAGTTAGTATCTAGGAACCACTCCATATATCGTATCAGCTTTAGTGGTGAAATTCTTAAGTCAAGAGACCATCAAGGGATGATATTACTTGCAAAGGACCAAGGAAATGTCTGAAGACTAGTGACAACTAGAGACAAGAACATCAAGTAACAGAAGACCACAAGAAGTAACACTGCCTCAGTAAGGAAGCATAAGAAATTATCCAGTGAATGATTAGGTATTATTAGAGAACCTATAATCTCTATTCCTTGCCAAGCTCATCTGAAATGAGGAACTCATAGTAATATCTTTAATGGAAACAATTATCAAGTATGAAATAATAACTAGCCATTTCATCCACATGTCTTGATATGTGGAGGTTAATGGTAACATGCTTGATACCTTGTTTTCCAAATTCTTTTCATAGATAAGACTATCACATGATAACAAAAATTCATCTACATATAACCATGTAAATGATTACATGGTCTAAATCAACATGAGATAATATCCATACTTGGAACCTGGTGGAAAACAAACAAATGAGATTTCAAAGCCACTCAAGTTTTCCATTTAATCAAGTACTAAAAACAGCAACCTTTCTTACACACATCTAAGTAAAATGAAAACCAAAGATTGCTAAGAGTTTCAATTATAAAAGATGATATGGTATCATAAAAGAAAACAAGCCCTTCACCAACTAAAATCATTTGGTATGATTTGGAATAAAATTCCCTATTGGGTGATTTTATTACTATACCTAAAAATAAAACACTACTAAAGCTTACCAAGTATTTCCAAAAGGTATTACACCTAAAAACTATCCAATAGAAAACATATCATTATTTCAATAACATATTAGTGGGATTATTTTCATGTCCTAGAATACACTAAGTAATTTTAATCCATATGAAATTTAAATAGAGAGAAATAACAAAAATCACTTAATCTAGCACCCTAAGTATAAAATTCAAATCTTGCTCAAAATTGCAAAATAAAAATATGGTGAGTTTGGAAATTCAACAAGGATTCCAAAACTGATTATTATTGTTTTTTATATTTACAGAAAGGCCTTGAAAACAATGTTTCTTTTAAACAGAAGGACCAATATGCAAAATCCAGAAATTATAGGGGGTTATTGCAAATGTCCTTTATTCTTTTCTTCCTCCTCGTTTCCGGCCAGAAGGCCGAAGCGGCCACCGTCGCGTCATCGACGCGGTGTCGCCTCCTTCTGGCTTTCCCCTACGCGGATAAGGGAGAGGAGGGAGTCGTGAACCTCCTCCTCACTCTCACTCATCGCCCCGTTGCCTCTCTCTCCATGGACGAACTCGAACCGCAACCCTAACCCTAGTTACCCACGGCCGTCGCGAATCGCCGACGTCTCCGGTCACCATTGGGGCAATGGACACCACTGGTGGATGCGTTGTCCTCCCCTCTATCTCTACACCGAGTCACGCAAGCCGGGAGACCGGGTATCGTCGGAATTTCCCGTCGTTTTCCTCTCCGGCCGCCATGAGGAAGAGCTCCACGTCGTCGATTGCTGCCTCTTCGAGCCTCCCCGACCACATCACCGTACTCATGGTGAGCCACTGATCTTCTTGGTATATTCCGTTGAGCAAATCGAGCTTGTTTCGTCACTGTTCCCATGCACCACCGGTCGCCGCCCCGCAAATGCTCGCCGTCGGCCGTCCGGTGACCAAATGGCCACTCCGCCGCCACTATCTGGATCCCCTTGTTCCCCTGTAGATGTAGGATCAAATGAATCATGCCAATTCCTGATGAATCATTCGATTTGATTATCACAGTAGAAATCCCCTCCGGTGATGACGCAGGCCCGATGTCAGCATGGCATCATAATTGTTTTTCCCTTTTAATTCAATTAAAAACTGCCACGTGGACCCACCTGTCAATTTGAATATTTGGCAAAAAATTAATAAACCCTATTAATTCAATAACTTTTAATCTAATAATCAGAAAAATATAAATAAAATATGGAATTGTTTAGAAAAATATAATGTAAATGATTATCAACTTTTTAAAAATATTTGATAAAGTTTAAAAATTAATATTTTCTTTAATTAAATTAAATCATTTAAAATTGAGAAAAATAGGAAATAATTCATAAAATCAGAAAAATACAAGTTATATACCAAAATGCTCCAAATGACAAATGCAAGCCATCTATGATGTTTTCATAGCCATTTGACCAAGTTTTCATGTGTGCTATATTTGCCTACTCATTTAATTCATTTAAAAACTAATAAATTAATATCTTATTCAAATATTTTTAGAAAACATAAAATGTTATATCAAATTAAAGATAAAAGAATTTACAATTCAAATATGTCAAACATAAAACATTTTGTTTAACTTATAAACTTATTTCTACACATATACTAGAATTCTATTATATTCCAATATGACAAGAAATAACTGCCACAATAATATTTTCATTATTAATAAAATCCTCATGTTTTCACATCTACTAAACCTATCATCACATGAAAATAGCAAGTTATGTGATGATAGAGTTAGTTGTATTAGTTCCTCATTTTCAAATAAACTTTATGTCATTAGCTCTACACTTTTGAACGTAACATAAAATGTGTCTGTTATCTTTTCAATAGTTACTTTCCATGTGTTGTTGTTTTGTTATCTAATCAAATAATAAACACTCCTACCTAAAAATGATAAAAATCGTTTGCTAAGTAAAAGTGAAACACATGTAATTCTAAAAGAAGTAATAACCACATTACCGCAAGTAATGAAACAACTCTAAGTCACCTAAGAACCGTGTGATTCAGTTATCGTATGAAACGTAGCTTACATTTGTAAGCTCGGGTGTTTTCCAGGGTAATTCACGATGCATTTCATCACTATGCATGTATCATCTTGCTGCTTTTTTCTGTAGTCCTTACCGGGACTACTTTGCTATCTTTCAGATGTCGGGATTTTCTACGGGACCCTCGAACCCCGAATATATTGATTATTATGGTTCTTTGAATCTCAGGCAAGTTCATCACTTGCTCATATCATTTGCAGTACTTCATAACAAACTAATTGCAAAAACTCTATCGTATTACCAACTAGTCTCAAAAGAATGCATGATCCTATTTTTATAATAATATGCCTAATTGAATGACTACCCAAGTGGTAGTGTTCTGTTTGGTGGGCGGATGGAACCATGGTAAGATGAATAGATCAAAGGAAGGTTCCATCTGCACGGGAACGTATTACCTAGGATTAATCACAACTGTCGTTAGGATTCTTGCACCGTAAATTCGCGTTAACCATGGGTCTTCTATGGGGGGAGGAAGTCAGTTGTGATCTTTTCTTGTTCGCATGTCAACGGGCTGCCAGAGACGTACGCTGTAGGTTCTGCGGGACTACATGCACATGGGTGGGAGCCCTTACGTCCCACGGACTCTGGGGGTCTATGAGTGTCTTCCAGGGGCGCGTAGATCTGCATCGTGAGAGGTGGAATCAGGCGTTCAACCTGCTGGTGGAAATGGGTGGGCATGCGTTGTGCGGAGAAGCACGGTTTGGCTTGGACCAACAACCGAGCCCCACACCTGAGTGGGAGTGGACATGAATGTACAACTGGTTGTGTAACATGGTCTTGGTCGTCCATGGGTAAAGTAACGCACCTCTGCAGAGTGTAAAAGGATGTGACATGTTACCCCTTGTTCCGGGAAGGAGTTACGAACGCTGCAGGAAAGGCAACTCCATGAAGTTCTAGTCCTGTGAAGATCTGGCGGGCATAGTTTTCAGAATTAAAAGCAACCTCCTTAAGAAAGCTTTACAAAACCTTGCATTAGCTTATGGCTCTTTCGAGTCTAAAGCTGTAGTTAGTGCATCCAACTACCCACTATATATCATGAGCTTGCTGAGTAACGCTCGTTACTCATTCATTCCCATTTGACCCCCTGCTTAGAGTTGAAGCCTGATGGAAGCCGTCATCATGAAGCATCGTCATCAACAACGCTGATGGAGGAGAAGCTATCAAGGTGTAGGTGGAGTCCATTCTTGGACTTAGTTGTATAAAGCCATAGATTAGGGCTGACATCAGCCATAGTGGATTTAGTTCTGAGCTAGAGTTCTTCTCCAGCTTGGTTCTTCGAATTGCTTTTTCTGATGTTCAATTGTATGAGATCTTCTTTGATTCTTCAAAGAGATTCTCGAGATTTTGTAATGAAGTTTGTATCCTATAGTTTTGCCTGGATCCGCTGTGTTTCTGTTGTACTACTCTGAGGGATGTAATATTCACATGTAAGTCCTTCTGTGAGTATTATGTCATCGACTTGCGCACTACACATGCAGTGGTGTGCTGGGTCTCCATAGATGGTATCAGAGCGAAGCGACCTTAGGTTTAAAACCTTTTAGGAGATCTGTAGGTTGGTAAAGACTATAGGAAGCTAATTATCTAAACCACACTTCCTACAACTATGATGATCATTCACTTGAGAATGATATAATCATACTTGTATAGTATTATTCTTACTCAACCTGAGTAAATCTACTTATCTATTATGTTTATACCTAGGTATGAATAGTTAGAAGCTTATCATGTATCAGTTTTATTGAGAAAAAGAATTCTGACATAGTCAGAGATGCTTCAGTCATAGTTCTGCTTACCCCATTCTATGAATGTATAGGATGGAGTAGAGTGTGATATGGAGTAAATTTAGGAGTCATGGATTAGGGATGTTTGGGAATCCTGAACTATCATTAAACCATGGTAACAATTGGGTATATACCATATCCTTAGTTACCAAGTCTAGAGGTGATTATAATAATAGTATAGAATATAACTATTAGAAGGCATAAGCATTGATGGAAGCTACATTACTACTCCTAAGGAGGGATCAACAACATGAAGGATCAACAGATGCCATGAGAAGCTTATCATAATCAAGATGTAGTAACCCAATTACATAATACTTAGTCCTATATGGAACCAAGTTAGGCAGAACTACTGTAGGATCAATTTGTCTTGGTTTATTCCATTGCAGAAAGGCATGCAATTGGAGTAATTACCTGGGCAAAGAGTGGTTGTGTAGAATAGGATTACAAGGTAATATATACCTACTTGTAGTGTATAGCATTTAAGAGCCTTGGGTACTTGAGATGTTATACTCTAAGTAAAGGGGTAGTTGCATAGAAAACAAAAAAAATCTTACGCGAGAGACACCCGAAAAGCCAAGATCTAATCTAGGAGATGAAGTGCAACGGGCAAAGAGAGGGTTAAGGAGAACACATACCCTTGAAGACAAAAAGCGTTACGAGATCAAATTTCGGTTTTGGCGTAGTCGTACTCACACCGATCCCGATAGCGAGAAGATGTGCACCGCAATCCGGCGGTGCCTCCGTGATCGGTCACACATACGGTTGATGACGACCTCCGTTCCCTCGTTCCAGCGGGGCGCGGAAGTAGAGGATCCCTCGGAACTCCAGCAGCACGACGGCGTGGTGTGGTGGAGAAAACTTCGTTCAGGGCTTCACCAAGTGCATGAACAAGTGGTGGAGCAGCGGGAGGAGGGAGGAAGAGATGACACAAGTGTGTGTGTGTTAGAGAGGGAGCTTCCACCCCTCCTTAAATAGGAGGGGATGTCAGCCACGAATTTTTGGGTGTCTCCACCTCTCCCTCATCATGTGAGTGGAGTCTCCACTCAACCCACTCATTCTTCCATTAATTCCCACTCAAAATCCCCAGGGTTTTCTTTAATAAATAAATAAAACAATTTTATTTCTTTATTTTAATATTTGTTAATTCCATTAACAAACATTAACATATAACCCCTTGAGTTAGTTGTTAAATCTATTAACAACCATTTGATAAGAATCCCCTTGAACTATTTCAAAATTACCCGAAACAATTCCGGTGACTATTTCAATATTCCCCGAAACAATTTCGGTGCTGTCCAAACTTTTCTCCAATATTCTGTATCATCTCAAACGCGTCATCGAACCTTAAGTGTGTCACCCTACGGTTCGTGAATAAGATAGACATGATCAAGACTCCTCTCCGATCAATAATCAACAACGGGATCTGCAAATCCGTGAACTATTCCCTTTGTCTCGTGATATTTTACTTGTCCGAGATTCGATCATTGGTATCAACCATACCTTGTTCAATCTCGTTACCGACAAGTACTCTTTTCTCGTTCCCGTGATATAACATACTTGTGATCATATCACGTGCTTGCAAGCGGTATCGATGTGATATCATCGAGAGAGCCCAGAATATATCTCTCCGTCATTTTGGATGGACAAATCCAACTCTTGATCCATGAGCCTCAACTAATAATTTCCGAATACCTAACGACACCTTTATAGTCACCCTGTTAGGGTGTGACGTTTGATGACATCAAAACACCCTTCCGGTATCAGTGATTGACATGATCTCATGGTCTAAGGAATAAGTTACTTCGTATGCAAGATATAACAATTAATATAAACTAAATGACTTGATTGTATTGTTATCTTGATATTGGGTAAGTGTTCATCACGTCATTCTTCTAATGACATGACCTCGTAATTAACAACATCCAATGTTCATGATCAGGAAACCTTGATCATCTATTAATCAACGAGCTAGTTAAAAGAGAGGCTTTACTAGGAACCATTTGTTTGTTTATTAAACACACATGTATCAACGTTTCCGGTCAATACAATTCTAGCATGAGAAATAAACATTTATCATAAACAAGGAATAAGATAATAACCACTTTATTATTGCATCTGGGGCATATTCCCTTCAGTCTCCCACTTGCACTAGAGTCAATAATCTAGTCTGTAAGCACTAATCACATATGGTGTTCCAGTGTTATTACCATGCTTCGCATGCGGTAAACATCATCAAAAAGATCTGAACTGTTCAGGTCCTATTGTATTTGCATGTTCTTTGCGTCTACACGCATCACTCATTCTCTAATGAGATGGCTTTGTATATATATGGTCAATCGGTTGAACCTCAATTCCTCAGCTCAAACCAATGTCACTAACATTGTGAAAATGTAGCTTCATAGTGTTAGCATTCTTGGAAATTCACCAAGTTCCAGTGATGCCTTGATTCCTTAGCTTAAACTAATGTTACTAACATTTTGAAAATGTAGCTTCATATGTCGCACCCTGATTTCTAGGGGATACTCATCGGGCCGAACTGGATAGCAAATGCTTGGATTATGGGGCATAACTGCTCCCACGTCCCAGCTTCCTGGTAGGCCTGCGCTTATGCGCGACAACACAAGCCCTGCTATTCCATCGTCGACGTACTTCAAACCATACACACATGGTACGTCAACGGCGTTGAACAACTGATATCACAACAAATCTCTACGACACAAAAGATTGAAATAAGGTTGCAAATAGCTCTCATTAGAGCAGAGATAGCAAATACAATCATTCAGAGGGCACATGCCCCAACAATACATCATTACAATACAGCGGAAGCATTCAACATGTCTGAGTACAGACAAGAACCAAATAGGCCTAAGAGGCCGGAAACAAACAGACGGAGCCCATCCACGAAGTCTCGGATCCTTCCCGGGTCCGCTATCTACTCGTCAGCAGCCTCGTCGTCATACTCCACGTAGTAGCCACCATGTAGATCCTCGGAAACGTCGTCTGCGTAAACCACAGCCCCAAAGGGGTCAGTACACCAACGTACTGGCAAGCAAGACTCACAGTTCACCAAAGTGTAGCCCGTCAACACCAAGCACAGATGCTTTGGGTTCAACAAAAAGAAGGGGATATAAAAGGTGCTGCAACTGGCTGCGCTAACCAACTACAGAGATTCTACCACTTCCGGCTAACAGAAAGGAGATAAGATCGAGGATTGTAACCAACTGAAAGATAACTTCAAACAAACCCATCCGGGATCTCGCCCCTTATCCAAAGAAGCAATCCGAGGATAACTCACACAGTTGAGTTAATGATGGTTCATATTATTGTGTCAATAAGCCTATTACTAGTCAAATTGTTAATCATTGGGTGTAAGGTTGTTAATCATTAGGTTTAAGTTGTCCTGAGTACTTGTTAGCCAGTACTTTCACCAAGTAATCCATAACCGTGGAAAACACGGCTTCTCGAGAAGATTATCCCTGCAGGGTTGCACCAATTTAGCCGTACACGCATGAATAACCCGCCAGGTGGGAAATCACCCCACCAAGCGAGGTACTCAACACAACCAACCCTTCTTCGCATCAAGCCCAAAGCACCGCGTGCTGTGCGTGCGCGGCTAATCGAGCCCCCCGAAGAAAAGGAGGACCCTCATAGCACTGGAAGACCACGCCGCCCTAAATGCCGACTACGAAAGTTCCACCCGGGTGCCAAGGGCTCGCAAGATCATGCATGCAGCAAATGGAAAGCCCGAACTAGTACGGCGATTTGGACGAGATGCGAATCGGGTCAAGTTGAGGGGGGCGCCCATACTCGCTTCCCACATGCGGGTAGTGCGCTCATCATGGATCAGTAGACAAGACCCTTTTCCTAATTAGGGGGTCGACACTAGCAGGCCTCAAAACCACCCTGGGCCTCCTGCCGGTGCCTTATCATCAAATTTATTATTTAACAATAACATTAGCATGATTGATTGATTAAACATCGAGCCCCCAGAACATAATGAAGTAGTAACGAAAAGTAACGGGTAACAGACTCGAGCAAAACAACCTAAGCATGCTAGTAAGACACGGGCTCAAGCAATGGTTATAGGTGTGGAGGTGAGGCAATATCAGGGTTAAAGGATACATGTGATAGGTTCGCAACAGAAACAACTACTACTAAGGCTAGCAGAAAAGAACAACGGAAAGTATCGGTAACCAATGTTGAAAGGAACACAGTGGTTCATGTGAGTGATAACTTGCCTGCAAAACCCAGTAGCCTGGTACTGAGCTAACTCCTTAGAAGGGGTGTCGTAAGTATCGTCGGTCTCAACGTCGTCGTGTATCCGAGAAGAAGCAAACAAACAAGGCAGAAATAGAAACAATCAATATCATGGCAGGGTGCACAATCAAAGATGATGCATGACAGTTTAATTGATGCATCCAAAAGGAAATAGTTGACAAGATAGAAACAGGATTAAATGGACCCATATGCAATTGGATTGCATATGGAAAGCCCATGAATTATGGTTGAATTAACTGTTTTACAACTAATCAACTTGTGTAAGTGAATTAGCATGATGCATGGATGAGGAAAACAGCAAAATAACAACAATAGAACCAAATAGAAATAAGGTTTACCAAGTTTAGAAATTCATTTATTAAGTGTTGGAATTTTGGTTACTTAAAGGTGTTACACAAGCATTTGTTGTTTTCATCAAGTTGAATTGTTCAAAACAGATCACAAAGTTTATATTTGAAAAGAAAACAAGATTTTAGTTGGAATACATGTTTCACTTGTTGAAAAAGGATTTCAAATAAATTAGTTATGAATTAAACAAGGTTAAGCAAGAATTAAATGAATTTAATTCAAACATGAACTTATTTGAATTTTTATTTGTTCAAAGCATTAAACCAAATTCATATTTGAAAAGTTTATACTTTTAGGGTTGGAAAACATATTTTATATGTCCCAAAAGAATTTGTTTTGATCAAGTTATAAATTTAACAATATTAAATGAATTAAATAAGATTTAAATTATTTAACCACTTTTAATTATTCAAAACATGAAACAAAATTTATATTTGGAAAGGTGGTTTAATTTTGCATGGAAAACATATTTCATTTGTGGAAATTGGATTTAAAATGAGCAAGTTATTATTTTGGCAATTTTAAATGCATTAAACAAGAAACAGTTGTTTTCAGCAATTTAAATTATTCAAAACAGCAAACAAAATTTATATTTGGAAAGTACATGAAAAATTGATTGGAAAACATATTTAGTTTGTGGAATTTGGAATTTTTATGAACAAGTTATGAATTTTGCAATTTTAAGTGAATTTGACAAGTTTTCAAATTTTGCACCAATTTAAAATATTCAAAACAGTAAACAAATTTTATATTTGGATAGAACATTTAATTTGGTATTGAAAACATATCAAAAATGTTGGATTTGGAGCTAAAATGAATTATTTATGCAATTTCCAAGATTTGGGGTGAATCTGCCATTTTTAGTGAACCAGGGACTTGGAAATTATTTTCCAGGGGCTAGAAATAGGTGCCAGGGGCCTATGTGGGATTTTGGGATGTTGCTGTGACCAAACACATGGAAAATAAAAAGATGGTTTTGATTGGGAGAGGGGGAAGTCGAACCCAGCACCTCCAGCGGCTGAGCAAAGGAACCAACCACTGGGCTAGGTGCGCTTGTGTTGACAGAGAACAGCTCGCATTGGGATTATTCTTCAGAACCTGCATCTGAGCAAATCGAAAAAATAGGGGCAGAAAAGGTGTGGTGCGGGGATTTGATCCCGGGACCTGTGGGTTGTGCGCTCTGGGCTGTTACCAGTTGGGCTGGTGTGCTGTATGTGATAGGGAGGGGGGATTCGGGGGGTAAGTGTTGCTGTTTGCGGGATTTTTTTTCTCTGGACCAAAAACCTGCACGTACTGCAACCGAGCGGACATGGAACAGATCGATGGTCGATCTCCAGGGGCTGCTCGCCGGAGAGGGGGCGGCCAAGGGGGAAAGGGAGATGAGGGAGGAGGAGTAGAGGGAGGAGGTCGATGGGGGCCTCACCTAGAGCGCTCGAGGGAGTTGGGGGCGGACAGAGGCGGGTCGCAGGGGCAGGAGGTGCAGCGACCAGGGAGTTTGGCGGCGGGAAACGAGGATGGCGGCGGTGTCTCCATGGATCCCGGTCCAATCCGAGAGGTGGAGGAGCGAGAGGGAGGTGGGGCGTTTCCATTCCCCCACTCGCCCGGGCCGGAGGAGGGCTCTACGCCGGGGATCGCCGGAGGGGAAGGGAGAGTTGGGTTCAGGTGTGGTGTACAGGTTCAGAGTTACAGAGAAGAAAAAGGGAGGAAGAAAGAAGAGGCTGGAGGCGGGGAGAGGGAAGAAGGAGGGGAAAGCTAGGGTTAGAGGGAACCCTAGGGCTCGGCCTGGACTTAAGGAGGGGGAGGAGGAGGTGATCACCGTTCACTGTACCTCCATGTCGACGTGGTGCTCTGGATGTTCTTCCGTACGAGGAAGAAGAAACCACCGAAGGGGTATCGGGCCAAAAGGGATTAGTTGGGCTGGGCCTAGGTGCTCTCTCTCTCCCTTCTTCTTTTTATTAATTGTTGTGTTATTTTTTTTTTGCTGATTGAATTAGAGAAGAAAAGAGGGGTTTTGGGAGTTAGGAAAAATTTCAGAAAAATTTGGGTTAACTCCTTTATGTGATATTAACCAAATGCAAGTTTTGGAATTTCAAATTAATTGATTATGGTGCTGTTTTGACTTGGAATGGATTTGATTGAATTTTATGATTAATTAGTTATTGAGACAATATTTTGAAATAGGGTGATCAATGAGTTTATTTGGAAACAAAAGAGCATATTTGTTTTGGGAATTTCATAATTTTCAAACTAGGTGTTGTTTGATGTTTTGATTTGAATTTGAAAACAATTTGGGAATTATTTAATTGAGATAAAGGCACCATTTTATTAGTTGACTCCTTATGGAATAAAATGAGAACAATTGGTTGTTTTTATTTGAGATTTTTATTTAAAAGGTTGTAACAGAGCAAGTATGAAAACAAAGTTGAATTTTGTTTGGATTTCTATTATGAAAACAGAGTAACACAGATGCAAAACAAATAGTAAACAAATGCAAACAAGGGAGTAAAATGATGACATGATGCAATACTTGAATTAAACAGGAAACAAAACATTCTAGGGGGTAGTTTTCATACTTGGGATGTTACAAAACGCCCCCCCTTGAAGGAATCGCGCCCCGAGATTCCTACTGAGAAAAGAAAAGTCCGGATACTTCTTGGGAAGATCCTCTTGAGCTGTGACACGTGAAACACATCGTGCACATTGGATAGACGTCAGGGAATTTGCAAACCACCGGAACATTTTCAAGTAAAGGGAGAGGTTTTTGCACCAAGGGTGTATAGCTGAATGGAACTTGATTCATTTGGAGAATAGATTATCTGGCTAGAATGGTGGAACAGAGTTATTGACATCAATGCAACACCAAGAATAATCATCAATGTCAGAATCATCAACATGAGAGTAACGAGGAATATGTGGCCTCCCATTAGAATTGGATTGTTCTTACTTATCTTGGACGTCAACATTTGAGATCCCGGGGAGTGAACAGAGTTTTGATTGCTTAGTGGAACCATAATTGGGTTGTATGTTGTGGAAAAGATTGTTGACACAAAGGAAAGTGATGCTCCGGTATGAAACAACACTTTAGCTGGAATAGAGTTTAGCAGATGAACGGGGAAACTTTGATTAGACGCCGTTAGACGAATTGAAGTGGAAAACAACAACAAGATTTCAACGGACGAAAGGGATGTTGGGAAGAACAGGATAACGAAGCAACACCGGGAAAACGAGAACAAGATTCCTGAGGTACTACGGAAAACCCATCCGGGCCTCTAAAGGATCAATATCTACTGCTTAAGGAATAGAGGATCTGCTTCCGGGGCTTACACGCCTCCGTTCTCAATCATGAGTAGGCAACATGATAAATCACGTCACAACCACCTCCATTCCTATGGTCTAGTAGATATAACCATCCTAGAGAAACCAGAATTCGTGAAATCCTAACTTGAAAGTTTAGATGAGAAGGGAAAAACAACGTTACACTTCCTTACCAGAAAAGGGAGGGTGGGTGGGGAAAGAAGAAAAAGAACAGAATTCCTACTCTCACGTTTCATTTTTCCTATATAGCTACAAAATAGTTTCTAGACTCAACTGCGACCAGTAAAAAGGGATCCTACAGGCAGACAGGCTCTGATACCATTTGTCGCACCCTGATTTCTAGGGGATACTCATCGGGCCGAACTGGATAGCAAATGCTTGGATTATGGGGCATAACTGCTCCCACGTCCCAGCTTCCTGGTAGGCCTGCGCTTATGCGCGACAACACAAGCCCTGCTATTCCATCGTCGATGTAAACTATCCACTAGAGATCAAAGGCACTTCCGTCGACGTACTTCAAACCATACACACATGGTACGTCAACGGCGTTGAACAACTGATATCACAACAAATCTCTACGACACAAAAGATTGAAATAAGGTTGCAAATAGCTCTCATTAGAGCAGAGATAGCAAATACAATCATTCAGAGGGCACATGCCCCAACAATACATCATTACAATACAGCGGAATCATTCAACATGTCTGAGTACAGACAAGAACCAAATAGGCCTAAGAGGCCGGAAACAAACAGACGGAGCCCATCCACGAAGTCTCGGATCCTGCCCGGGTCCGCTATCTACTCGTCAGCAGCCTCGTCGTCATACTCCACGTAGTAGCCACCATGTAGATCCTCGGAAACGTCGTCTGCGTAAACCACAGCCCCAAAGGGGTCAGTACACCAACGTACTGGCAAGCAAGACTCACAGTTCACCAAAGTGTAGCCCGTCAACACCAAGCACAGATGCTTTGGGTTCAACGGAAAGAAGGGGATATAAAAGGTGCTGCAACTGGCTGCGCTAACCAACTACAGAGATTCTACCACTTCCGGCTAACAGAAAGGAGATAAGATCGAGGATTGTAACCAACTGAAAGATAACTTCAAACAAACCCATCCTGGATCTCGCCCCTTATCCAAAGAAGCAATCCGAGGATAACTCACACAGTTGAGTTAATGATGGTTCATATTATTGTGTCAATAAGCCTATTACTAGTCAAATTGTTAATCATTGGGTGTAAGGTTGTTAATCATTAGGTTTAAGTTGTCCTGAGTACTTGTTAGCCAGTACTTTCACCAAGTAATCCATAACCGCGGAAAACACGGCTTCTCGAGAAGATTATCCCTGCAGGGTTGCACCAATTTAGCCGTACACGCATGAATAACCCGCCAGGTGGGAAATCACCCCACCAAGCGAGGTACTCAACACAACCAACCCTTCTTCGCATCAAGCCCAAAGCACCGCGTGCTGTGCGTGCGCGGCTAATCGAGCCCCCCGAAGAAAAGGAGGACCCTCATAGCACTGGAAGACCACGCCGCCCTAAATGCCGACTACGAAAGTTCCACCCGGGCGCCAAGGGCTCGCAAGATCATGCATGCAGCAAATGGAAAGCCCGAACTAGTACGGCGATTTGGACGAGATGCGAATCGGGTCAAGTTGAGGGGGGCGCCCATACTCGCTTCCCACATGCGGGTAGTGCGCTCATCATGGATCAGTAGACAAGACCCTTTTCCTAATTAGGGGGTCGACACTAGCAGGCCTCAAAACCACCCTGGGCCTCCTGCCGGTGCCTTATCATCAAATTTATTATTTAACAATAACATTAGCATGATTGATTGATTAAACATCGAGCCCCCAGAACATAATGAAGTAGTAACGGAAAGTAACGGGTAACAGACTCGAGCAAAACAACCTAAGCATGCTAGTAAGACACGGGCTCAAGCAATGGTTATAGGTGTGGAGGTGAGGCAATATCAGGGTTAAAGGATACATGTGATAGGTTCGCAACAGAAACAACTACTACTAAGGCTAGCAGAAAAGAACAACGGAAAGTATCGGTAACCAATGTTGAAAGGAACACAGTGGTTCATGTGAGTGATAACTTGCCTGCAAAACCCAGTAGCCTGGTACTGAGCTAACTCCTTAGAAGGGGTGTCGTAAGTATCGTCGGTCTCAACGTCGTCGTGTATCCGAGAAGAAGCAAACAAACAAGGCAGAAATAGAAACAATCAATATCATGGCAGGGTGCACAATCAAAGATGATGCATGACAGTTTAATTGATGCATCCAAAAGGAAATAGTTGACAAGATAGAAACATGATTAAATGGACCCATATGCAATTGGATTGCATATGGAAAGCCCATGAATTATGGTTGAATTAACTGTTTTACAACTAATCAACTTGTGTAAGTGAATTAGCATGATGCATGGATGAGGAAAACAGCAAAATAACAACAATAGAACCAAATAGAAATAAGTTTTACCAAGTTTAGAAATTCATTTATTAAGTGTTGGAATTTTGGTTACTTAAAGGTGTTACACAAGCATTTGTTGTTTTCATCAAGTTGAATTGTTCAAAACAGATCACAAAGTTTATATTTGAAAAGAAAACAAGATTTTAGTTGGAATACATGTTTCACTTGTTGAAAAAGGATTTCAAATAAATTAGTTATGAATTAAACAAGGTTAAGCAAGAATTAAATGAATTTAATTCAAACATGAACTTATTTGAATTTTTATTTGTTCAAAGCATTAAACCAAATTCATATTTGAAAAGTTTATACTTTTAGGGTTGGAAAACATATTTTATATGTCCCAAAAGAATTTGTTTTGATCAAGTTATAAATTTAACAATATTAAATGAATTAAATAAGATTTAAATTATTTAACCACTTTTAATTATTCAAAACATGAAACAAAATTTATATTTGGAAAGGTGGTTTAATTTTGCATGGAAAACATATTTCATTTGTGGAAATTGGATTTAAAATGAGCAAGTTATTATTTTGGCAATTTTAAATGCATTAAAAAAGAAACAGTTGTTTTCAGCAATTTAAATTATTCAAAACAGCAAACAAAATTTATATTTGGAAAGTACATGAAAAATTGATTGGAAAACATATTTAGTTTGTGGAATTTGGAATTTTTATGAACAAGTTATGAATTTTGCAATTTTAAGTGAATTTGACAAGTTTTCAAATTTTGCACCAATTTAAAATATTCAAAACAGTAAACAAATTTTATATTTGGATAGAACATTTAATTTGGTATTGAAAACATATCAAAAATGTTGGATTTGGAGCTAAAATGAATTATTTATGCAATTTCCAAGATTTGGGGTGAATCTGCCATTTTTAGTGAACCAGGGACTTGGAAATTATTTTCCAGGGGCTAGAAATAGGTGCCAGGGGCCTATGTGGGATTTTGGGATGTTGCTGTGACCAAACACATGGAAAATAAAAAGATGGTTTTGATTGGGAGAGGGGGAAGTCGAACCCAGCACCTCCAGCGGCTGAGCAAAGGAACCAACCACTGGGCTAGGTGCGCTTGTGTTGACAGAGAACAGCTCGCATTGGGATTATTCTTCAGAACCTGCATCTGAGCAAATCGAAAAAATAGGGGCAGAAAAGGTGTGGTGCGGGGATTTGATCCCGGGACCTGTGGGTTGTGCGCTCTGGGCTGTTACCAGTTGGGCTGGTGTGCTGTATGTGATAGGGAGGGGGGATTCGGGGGGTAAGTGTTGCTGTTTGCGGGATTTTTTTTCTCTGGACCAAAAACCTGCACGTACTGCAACCGAGCGGACATGGAACAAATCGATGGTCGATCTCCAGGGGCTGCTCGCCGGAGAGGGGGCGGCCAAGGGGGAAAGGGAGATGAGGGAGGAGGAGTAGAGGGAGGAGGTCGATGGGGGCCTCACCTAGAGCGCTCGAGGGATTTGGGGGCGGACAGAGGCGGGTCGTAGGGGCAGGAGGTGCAGCGACCAGGGAGTTTGGCGGCGGGAAACGAGGATGGCGGCGGCGTCTCCATGGATCCCGGTCCAATCCGAGAGGTGGAGGAGCGAGAGGGAGGTGGGGCGTTTCCATTCCCCCACTCGCCCGGGCCGGAGGAGGGCTCTACGCCAGGGATCGCCGGAGGGGAAGGGAGAGTTGGGTTCAGGTGTGGTGTACAGGTTCAGAGTTACAGAGAAGAAAAAGGGAGGAAGAAAGAAGAGGCTGGAGGCGGGGAGAGGGAAGAAGGAGGGGAAAGCTAGGGTTAGAGGGAACCCTAGGGCTCGGCCTGGACTTAAGGAGGGGGAGGAGGAGGTGATCACCGTTCACTGTACCTCCATGTCGACGTGGTGCTCTGGATGTTCTTCCGTACGAGGAAGAAGAAACCACCGAAGGGGTATCGGGCCAAAAGGGATTAGTTGGGCTGGGCCTAGGTGCTCTCTCTCTCCCTTCTTCTTTTTATTAATTGTTGTGTTATTTTATTTTTTTGCTGATTGAATTAGAGAAGAAAAGAGGGGTTTTGGGAGTTAGGAAAAATTTCAGAAAAATTTGGGTTAACTCCTTTATGTGATATTAACCAAATGCAAGTTTTGGAATTTCAAATTAATTGATTATGGTGCTGTTTTGACTTGGAATGGATTTGATTGAATTTTATGATTAATTAGTTATTGAGACAATATTTTGAAATAGGGTGATCAATGAGTTTATTTGGAAACAAAAGAGCATATTTGTTTTGGGAATTTCATAATTTTCAAACTAGGTGCTGTTTGATGTTTTGATTTGAATTTGAAAACAATTTGGGAATTATTTAATTGAGATGAAGGCACCATTTTATTAGTTGACTCCTTATGGAATAAAATGAGAACAATTGGTTGTTTTTATTTGAGATTTTTATTTAAAAGGTTGTAACAGAGCAAGTATGAAAACAAAGTTGAATTTTGTTTGGATTTCTATTATGAAAACAGAGTAAAACAGATGCAAAACAAATAGTAAACAAATGCAAACAAGGGAGTAAAATGATGACATGATGCAATACTTGAATTAAACAGGAAACAAAACATTCTAGGGGGTAGTTTTCATACTTGGGATGTTACATCATAGTTTCAACATTTTTTGGAAATTCACCAAGTTCAATAAAGAACTCCTTGACACAAAATACGCTTATTATCAGTTGTCAACACAACGGTATACATTAGCCTTTTTTGTAGTATCTGTCACAATATTTTAATTTTGAAACTCTTTCAAATCCAGCATGGAACTTTCTTCCATCCTATTGTGCTACCCTTCATAATATATTTTAATTGAGATAAAATTTCTTGAATAAATGACAAGACTATTAGTGTAACAAATTACAACTAATATTTTGTCATTACTACATAGGAAAACATATCCTTGGCATTTCTAAAATGACACAAGGATCTCTCCCACTGTTGTCTAATCATCATATGAATTATCCTGCTATAACATTTTATAGCATAGGACTCATCTGGTTGTGTACATAGCATAGAAACATGACTTAGAAATCTCAATTTCAATGATGCTCATCATGTGTCAAAACACATGGATCTTGCTCAATTATTTTCCATGTGACAAGAACTCCTTCTTGTCATTTTGATATTGACTTACTTCAATATTTCATCTATGTAATTTGGCTTCAATCATATCAGGCGATCTAATCCATCTCTCATAGATATCGATGCCCAATATCTTTTAAGCCTTTCATCAATATGAAAATCTTAACCGTGTTAATTTAAAATACATATCTTCCAATCAACCATATGTCATCTACATAAAGCATTGGAAATATGTCTTAGCGCTCCCACTTAATTTATTGTAACTCTACAAGCATCTTTATCGTTCATGATGGAATCAAACTCTTTTGATAACTTCATTAAGGTAAAGATTTCAACTTCGTTATGCTCACTTAAACCATTGAAGTGTGCATACCTTTCTAGCAACCTTTTGAATTTTTACAAAACTCTCAGACTGTGTCAAGTACACATCTTTGATCAAACTTCCTCGAGAGGAGAGTTGGTTTTTTTATTCAACTGCCATATCATAATATGTAAATTTTTTCTAGAACTATCCGCATAGACTAAAACATCACTACGGAAGACCAAAATCTTGTAATAGTCAACTATTTGAACTTCGTCGAAAACAACTTTTCGATAAGTACAACTTTCAAAGGATGTAAAAATCCATGTCTTTGTCTCTATATAGACCCTTTTGCTATCGTTAGGCATCATGCCTATCGAAAGGACTACCAAGTCACATACTTGATATTCATACAAGGATACTATGGCAGATATAATGACTCATAGTCAATTTTACGAATTCAGGGCCCATCATTTGCTTCCTTTATAAGGTCCAAGTCCTTTTGTTGTCAAAACAACAGTTTACTCTTAAATCACAAGTTGGTCTATGACAGGGGGATGATAGCCCGGTAGGCCAAACTCCAAGGAATAAACCCGGCCCAAGGGATGATGTGCAGGATCCGGCTAAGGATAAGGAAGCTTGTGAAGACCCAAGCTTGTAGGCCCAATGACTCGGATTGTGGGTTACTGTAAAGGAAAGTTAGGGCTAGTGCGCCGTGTCCGGGTAGGATTCAGGATACGCCTTGTAGAACAAGTCAGGGGGTACGGGTGCTTTATAAACCGACCCCCGGGTCTAGTTTAGGCAGAGATCTAAGAACCCTAGCAGCATCGTGTGATATCGAGCATCAAGTGTAATCCCAGAGTTGAGTTATTATATCGAGATCGGAGACTCGGCGACTTTGATTGCCGGCTGCCAGATCGAATTGCACCATGTTTTCCTCTGAGCTAAACCCTCTCCCAAATACCTGTGTCGTCTTGCCCCAAGATCAGTTACCCCCGGTAACATCTGCCGTGATTATCCCACGACAGTTGGCGCCCACCGTGGGGGCTGCGTCCAAAGGTGTTTACATCACGGGAGAAGCTCGGAAGGGCATGGAGAATCTTGTCATCGGCGAAATCTACATCGACCACGAAGGAGAAAAGGTGGTGGACGATTCCGGCTGGGGGCCGGAGTCGGATCACCTCGAAACCGGATCCGTCGTGACAATCGGCCGGATCAGCGTCTTCATCGGTATGGTATGTGCTTCCATTTCGATCCCTGACAACGTTGGATCTGATTCTATGCCAGGAAAAGCCACGTCTATTCGATCAGATGATGAAGAATCGACTGGAACGACATATCCGGCAGAAGAACCCATCGCGGAGTGGGAACAGCCGGAGGAGCCGGCATGGACCCCACGCGACCGGGCCCAAGGAGAAGATGATACCGGGTCTATTCTGGATCTACTGGAAAACCGGTATGAGGAGAACGGTGAGGAAGAACAGCCTGAATTTACACCGGATATCGCACGCCGAGTTGCAGTCTATGCGGCCCCCGCGGCCAACCAAGGAAACACAACCGCGGCATCAGTCGGGGCGGCTCAGGCAGTGGCCCAGCAACAGGGCGCGGTTAACGGAGACCCGGTCTTGACCCGGGTTGATGGAGAGTCGGCGTCAGTAACCAGCAGAGCAGCGGATGAGGAGTTGCATGCAAACACGTTCGGATTCTTAGAAAACCGGACACCAGGGGCGGGTCCTTCGAACCCGCGCCACCCGGCCCTATTCGATAACAATCTGATTCTAGACCCCACGGTTCTCGCAACGGTTATCACTCCGGAAAACGCGGCGGAACGCGTCAGGGATCTGGATGTGGCGCGTCGTGCGCTGGAACAGCAAAGAAGGCAGGTAGAGGCAGAAAAGCAAGGGATGGCCACACGACGGCGCGAGCTAGATGCATTGGAAACCCGGCTTCGAGAGGAAACATCCAGAATACATCAAAGGCACCACACCAGGTTACCAGCAACGGGCGGGGTTATTAATCCGGCTAATTTATTCGTTACACCTCAGGACCAGCCGATACCAGTGGTGAACCAGGGAACCGCACCCCAACAGATGACAGCAGCGACACATCCGGCGAATGAACGGACCGGGTTACCCCCACCACAAACTAGAGTCACAACCGGCAACGATCTACTGCCGCCGCCACCATCACGATTCCGCACACCAGCCGGCCACTACAACAATCCTATGGACAACGTATATGCAGCGACACTCGCATTGAATCAAATCCCTGTGGGAGAGTCGCCCCATGCAGAGAAGACTCGGCAAGCCATCGAGCTGTTGCACACTGCGGTGGCACAGCAAGCCAATTACCCGGATCACAGAAGCGGTATGCACGGGACGCCATACGTCAGTCAGCAGCAAGGGAATATCCAAACAAGTTCAGCGCGGCGGAGGGAAGAGCAGCAGCAAATGCCGCCTCCTCCCCGCGCTCAGGCAGCATCAGCAGCACAGGCCGTCGTGGACAGTTCTAGGGCTCGGAGGGCCGCGGCCGGGTCTGCAGCGCATGGACCTCCCGCAGCACCGCGCCCAGCCGCGCCCCCCGCGGCATCACACGTTTCTAGAGCAAGGCCGGCTTCAACCGTTCTTGCGGGACCCAAGTGTCTCTCGGACAATATTAGAGCTGAACCTTACCCGGAAAAATTCAAAGAGCCAGGGAAAGTAGTGAATTATGAGCCAACCATGGATCCCGAAACATGGCTAAGCAGTTACGAGATGGCAATGTCAATTCGCAACGCGTCCGAGAACCTCCAAGCCAAGTTCATGTATCTGATGATGTCGGAAGGAGCAGCAAAATTGTGGTTCACCAATCTACCAGAGGGATCGATCAAGTCTTGGGAGGAATTGAAGACCGCGTTTGTCAAACACTTTCACGGGACCTGCAGGAAATTATTCACTATTGATGATCTAGAGCGATGCGTCCAGAAGAAGGGAGAATCGGCGCGCAGTTGGGTGCGCCGGGTTATGGAGATACTTCACTCATCCACGGATATCCAGCCCAAGGATGCACTACAGGCCATGGCAAAAACATGCAAGTATATACCTTTAGTGCAAAAGTTAACTCGCATGAAGTCCAGTCGAAATGCGTCGGAAGTCACAATGGGAGAATTGATGGATGCGTGCAATAAACACGCTGCGACAGATACCACAGAAGAAGAAGCTGATGACAAGAAGGCAAAAGCAAACACAAGCGGTAATGGAAGAACCGGCAACGGATCAGCATCAGGTAACAATGGAAATAGCCAGAACAAGCGCCCTTTCGAAGGAGGCTCCGAGTTTGTCGCCAACACAGAAGCCGGGTCTTCAAGGCCAAGAGCAGAAGGAAATTTCAACGGAGGTAACCACAATGGAGGAAATTATCAAGGTCCACCAAGGCCGGGTAACAATTGGGACATATTCAGGATGGCATGTCCGAAGCACAGCAGGAATGGCAGGCCAGCTAACCACTCCCTAGAACAGTGCGCCGATTTACAAAGATGGAAAAATGAGGAAGTGCACAGAGCTATGCGAGGTGCAGGACGGGGAGGAGGACCGGGTCCAGGGGCAAACCCGGGCAACGGCCCACCCCCAGCTGGTAACCCGGCGGCTGGAAATCAAAGTAATAACCAAGGGGGGGCAGGAGGTTTCCAGGCTAACCCCAAACAATTGGGTCAATATCATGTGCATACCACAGGAGGCTCTAACAAGGACAAAAAGATACTGAAGCAAGCGGTCAACTCAGTGTCGTTAGCCGTCCCGAGATACTTGAGATGGTCAGAACAGGAGGTAACATGGAGCAGAAGGGATCACCCGGAAAGAGTGGAACACCCAGGAGTCTTGGCACTAGTAGTTGCACCGCAAGTCAATGGGTACGAACTGAAAAAGGTTTTAATGGATGGTGGAAGCAGCATCAATATACTGTATTGGGAAATCTTCCTACGCATGGGTCTCAAGGAATCTCAACTGCAAAAAAGCTCAACAGTTTTTCATGGGATAGTACCGGGTCATTCAGCATGCCCCGAGGGAAAAATCGCATTGGAGGTAGCTTTTGGAGAGTCAAAGGATAACTATCGAATTGAGTGGCTCACCTTTGAGGTAGTGAAATTGTGCAGCCCCTATCACGCGCTATTTGGAAGGCCGGCTTATGCCAAATTCATGGCTAGGCCGTGTTACGTATATCTACAGCTAAAAATCCCGGGTCCCAAGAAGACCATTACCATACATGGAAATCGAGACATAGCAGCTGAATGCGACGAAGGAGATGCAGCAATGGCCGAGCAGGCCTGTAGAAAAGAAGAACTCAAGCATTACAGGTCTCAAGCAGACCCGGAGGATAGAGCCACATCAAAAAGGCCGAGTACTGAAGGTGAAAGAACAAAATCCAAGGTAACGCAAGATGCTAAAATGGTGGCCTTAATCGAGGATGATTCCCCCAAGCAAACCGCTGTAGAGGAAAAAGTTACACGGCCGCTCACAACCAGCCAAGTCGTCGAAATACCCCACCCGGGTTGGCTAGCAAACCCGGTACTCATCGGGAAAAGGTCCAACATATGGAGAATGTGCATTGGCCAAGCCAGACCGGGACCGGTGCTTATGAAGAACTAAACAATGTAACGGGCAGCAGGTTTCAGACGCGCTCTTTTCCTACCCAGGGTACCTAAGGGGGCTGGAAGGTTTTTAATGAGGCGGCCTGCTGATCCAAAATTTCTAGTATCAATAAAGAGATGGTTATCAAGTCCTATATCATTACATCCTGATTACAAGTAAGTCGTATCCATGCAGCATCAGTAATTCAATATCATTAAAAGCATCGAGCGCATGTAGGTCTTGGGGGCTGGTTGCTCAAGTAACCAGCCACTAACCCGAATGACCCGGCCTAGATGTCTACAAGTTGTAGGGGCCGATTACTCGCAAACGAGTACGGCTGCAATCTTATAACTCGGCAAAGGAGCCAACTTTTCTTGACTTTTCTTACTTAGGCTCGATGCGACTCGCACTAAAAGTGGCATGATTCGTTCGCTTATGATTACAATCAGCCATGAAGCCCAATGGGATTTGCCTGACCCTGTTTTCGTATAGATGTAACAACATGGTATCCACGCGAAAGCCGGCTTACAGTATAAGATAGTCAAAAGGGTCATCTAAACCGCAAGTTTATGCAGAGTACAAGGCTAATAGCCGGAAACTCAATGACTATCAAGCATAACTTCAGTACTTACACGGGATGGCCTTAGGGTTTCGACTTGGTAAAAAATTAATTTGTCCTCTGAGAAAGGCCACGCCCCCACGACTCGTACTTTGGGTCATGGGGACTGGGGACTTCGAAACAGAAACAAACTATTTGGATATCAAGATTCGAACGGCCCTACCATCCGAGTCTTGGGGACTTCAAGAAAAGTCCACTTATCAAAGCCCCTAGTACTTGGAAAAATCGAGTATTACAAAGGGAGCTAAAAAGAGAGTCGGGTATCAAGAACAAGTTCAAAAGAACAGACAAAATAGCACGATTATCAAAAGGCCGGGAAAGCCGCAAGAATATACCATGGACTAAGAAATGCATTACAAGTTATGGCATCGGTATCAGAGATGCACATGCGCACCATCAACAGAATAAGTAATTCAGATGCGAAGGCGCCACTCGACAAAGGTATCATGATATCACTATCCTACTCGGCCTCCTGAGTGCGATTTTCCGGGTCTTGCTCCTGGGCCTGCTGCTTAGCGTTCCTGGCAGCGCCACCCGGACTCACCACGCCAGGGCGGATAGGTGGAAGGACAGTTGGTGTAGAGGCAGACGGCCCCGATTTTAATTCGGCCTCCCTCTTCGCAGTTGCCTCCCTCTTCTTGGCCGAGTGATCAGCCCATTTCTCCAAGATGTCAAAAGGCGGGGGTGCTTCCTCTGTGATAATTTGGCCATCGGCGTCGAACGCACTCATTATCGTGTTCAGGTCCAAGCTATCGGCCAAAATGGTGGCCGAGGGGCGCACTGCGGACTGAATGGTTTTGAAATCTTTCGGGGTAAATTTGGAGCCATCCGCCTTGAATTCGGGAAACCCGGATATTATCTTCGCCGGGTCAAGCTTCGGAAAGAAGGCCTTGGCCAAGGTAAAAGCCCGGGTTATACCGATGCGGCATGACGAGCGCTTCCAGATTTCAATCCAGCCAGGCACAGTGGAGCAGGCTTGGATGAGGTTTTCTTCACCCGGATATACTTCCGTGGGCCACTTTACGGCATCCAATATAAATTTTGTGCCGGCAAAGAAAGTCCGGAGCACAGTCTTTAGAGTCCTAGCCTTGGCAATAGTAT
Source organism: Alopecurus myosuroides (assembly GCA_028641055.1). Taxonomy (NCBI): domain Eukaryota; kingdom Viridiplantae; phylum Streptophyta; class Magnoliopsida; order Poales; family Poaceae; genus Alopecurus; species Alopecurus myosuroides. The sequence continues at coordinate 348,154,365 of CM054062.1, read as the reverse complement.
CTTCCTCTGGAGTTGCAAGGTTGGCACCTACAGTTGAAACAGAAGCAAGAAGGTATCAGTAATCCAGAGTAGCGCATAACAAAAAGCATGAAGCTAGTCGGCAAACAAAAACTCACTAAGTAAAATCTGATAAGTATCGGTGATTTGGTTCGATAGCTTCTTCAGATCAGTCTGAGTGGTATGGCACTTCTTCTTGTATTTGGAAACATCCTTCTTCAAAGTTTCCATGTCATCCTCGAGGATTTCCCGTCGTTTTATCTCGGCAAGAAGACGTTGTTCGGTCTTCAGTAAAGTTTCATCAGACCGGGTTATCTGTGCCTGTAAGTAGAAAGGAAGGCAAGCATCAGTTGGATGTTATGATAAGATAAATATGGCGTGAAGTACCAAGCATAACTTTTGCAAGTCATACTCGGAACTTGGGGACTAGATATGCAATATGAGATGACAAGCGCTTTTACCTGGTGCTCTGCAGCCATGCGCTCTAAAATCTTGCTCTCCGAAGCCTTCATGGTGAGGAGCGTGTTCATCAATTGATCAAAAGTATCTTTACCCGTATCAGAAGACCCGGGGCCTTGGGAATTCTGAGAAGAGGTTTTCTTCTTAGAGGGAGGCGGAACCCGGGTCATTTGTGCGTTGGAATCCGACACTCCTTCGGCACCCAAGGTTGTGGCTTTCTTCTTCTTGCTCGCATGGGAAGCAATTGGATACTCGGTTTCTTGGGTGTCTGGTTTAATCGGCGATGTTTGTTTTTCACCGCCAGACACGGCTGTAGTCTTATCAGCCGGGCTCCCCTGACCCGGGCCCTCGTCTTCCACATCCTCTTGGTCGCTAACAACGACCGTGGCCCTGTAAATGTTATCAAGAAGCAGTTAAACACGCAGTCAGGAAAGGGTGATGAAGTGTGGGAGAGCATCTGGAAGGGGATCTTACCCGGTGTTCACCGCAAAGTCACAAGGAAACCCGTCATCAGACTCGGGAGAGGCTGAAAATTGTCAGGTTAGATGTCATATAAGAATGGTTCAAGGAGAATGTGCCGATCGAGAAAAGATAGAGTAATTACCAGCCCGCCGAGTGGGGGTCGATGAAATACCCGGGTTAATGGCATCGTCACCCGGGTGATTTCGAGTTGACCTACGCTTGATCATGGGCGACTCCTTCGAAGAATGGCAAGTGGAATAACGTCAAGATAGCTCAGGTATATCATTAAGGCAATGTGAATTGAATGCGAGGAGGGGATATGAAACCTTGGAAGTGGCCTCTTGAGCTTTTCTTTTGGATCCGACTTTGGTTATCGGCTCCGGTTCATCCTCGTCGCTGGCGGATTCTACTTTGCCATCCGAGTCTTCTTCCTCGTCATCCTCTTGTTCTGAATATCATCAAAGTTATGGTTGAAAATGAAGGGGTTATGACGAGTTCAAAGGAATCAAATAAAATTCAAAGAGTACCTTCATCTGAGTGAACAGTCTCTTGCTCCTCTGGACCTTCGGAGCTAGGGGAGGCATTGGTTTTCCAAAAGTCGTCATCAGCCTGAAAGGCGTTAATGCACAGGTTATCAACGGTATCAAGTGGAAAGAATGAAAGCAAAGGCGTCAAAGTCGGGTTTTACCTTGGGAGCTGGGTTTTCAAGTGTAAAGGGCTCTAACCCGGATATGTTCCGGATTACATCGAGTTTTCCGTCAAGAAACCCTTGATGGTTTTATGAGTGTCGCCAGCTGCGAAGATGTTGTCGGAATATCGGAGCGGATTAGAAGGTTCCCCAGAATACTCGCACATCAACTTCGTGCGGATGGAATTGGGCTGAATCCTGAAATCAACCCAAGTCTTCACCAGGTTGAGCCCGATGAGGCCTTGGGCTGTAAGAGTGGCAATTTTGGCTAGAAGAGGTTGAATTGCCTCCCTGTCCGGGTCAGGGGCGAAGGCACTAAACTTATCGGAAATATCAAGAAGACCCTCCGAGTAACCCGGCAGTTTCTTTTCACCGGGTGGGGAAGTGTCCTGGCAGTAAAAGTACGAGAGCTGCCAATGCTTGACATGGGAATTGAGGGTGAGGGGTGGCATCAGAGAGTTTTTGCGGCGTTGGATCGAAACCCCGCCGCAAGCGAGAAGCGCCCCATCACCGCTTTCGCGGCATGGTTTGCATTGAAAAAGCTCAGTAAAAAGAGCTAGACTTGGCGGAGTGCACAAGTAAGATTCGGAAAGGACAATGAAATGGGAAATATTTAGCACAGAATTGGGTCCGATATCAAAGACACGAAGGCCGTAGTGGCTAAGGATGTCACGGAAAAAGGGGTGACCCGGTGGTCGAAAACCCCGGGTCACATGTTCCACGAAACAGATTACCTCATCTTTTGTAGGGGTGGGCCGGGTCTCCTTACCCGGCACCCTCCATTGGATATTTTCCTGAGGAGGAAGAATTCCCAGTTCCACCAGCTCCTCCAGTTTGGCCTTTGTGACCATAGACCGTGCCCAGTTGGCAGAAATGGTGTTGGTGGCCTTAGCCTTGGTTGGAGTTTTCCCCTGTTTCTTGGGAGCCATGTGGTGGACCTGCAAAGTACAAAGTAAGAAGAAAATTAAGGCATGGAAGTTGCGAACCGGCCAAGTATAGGCCGTGTAATATAGAGACATGAAAAATTGCGAGTGATCCGGGTGTTAGCTCGCAGAGCAAAGTTTGAAATTACCCGGGTATCAGGCATTATGGCGAAAATTATGGGATCTAAATGCTGAAGAAGTTTTTTGAAGACAGTAAACGGCTTCCTAGGCACTTAACGTGATTAAAAGAAACTAGAAAGGAAAGGTCCAGCCGGGTGATTAATGCAAAGGCGGAAATTTCGGGTAGTTCGAGCCTAGATTGGAAGCTCTATTTTCAGATTTGTGGTGGGAATAACGATTGCGGGAAGTAGGAGAGTGTATTGGAGTATGCGCTTTATCTCTTGTGCATGCTAGAAGAGAATATGGGCAATCTAATTCGGCATAGCCGAGAAAGCCGTGTCGGGCAGATTTGGATCTAGTTTGAGGTAAAATCAAAAGTTGCAGGGGCAAATTGATAGGTGTAAAAAGTTTACCGGAGGAGGTCTGAGGGAGGCCTTGCGGAGGCAGATGGCGCAGGCCTGGTGTCCCTTCGCGGTTCTTGACGGTCCGGATGAGGATTCGCCGGCGGACCTTGGCGGCGGCGCGGGGCGAGCAGTGGCGGAGCGAAGCCTCCGGCCGATGAGCTCCGGCGATGCGCGTGGAATTCCCGTGGTGGCGTTCAGTAAGAGAGAGAGCGCGGAAGGAGAAAGGAATGGAGTGGGGGAAATGAGCCGTTAGGGTTCGGGTCACCCCCAAGGGGCCTATTTATAGTGCGGATGGATAAACCTAGCACAGTGAGTGGAAGCCGGGAGTTACGGAGGTAAACGGCTATTAACTTGAGTTTTGGCGAGATATGCGCCAAATATCTTGCAATGCATCTGGATAAAAAGAATAGGGAAATCAAACCCCGCGATATCAGGATTGGTTATCAAGTATGGAATCTTGGCATTTTGGACTGGAAAATTGAAAGTGTTTGGAGGAGAAACCCGGGTTACTGTATGGCCTCCATGGAGTAAGGCCTAGCTGAATATCAAAGCATCTTAACCCGGTCTTCGTGCACACGTGTGTTCGATGTCTTTTGCAGGGAATAGCGAGCGCTTCACAGATAATCCTTGAAGCCCAGGCTATTCTGGGGACTACTGACGGGGGGATGATAGCCCGGTAGGCCAAACTCCAAGGAATAAACCCGGCCCAAGGGATGATGTGCAGGATCCGGCTAAGGATAAGGAAGCTTGTGAAGACCCAAGCTTGTAGGCCCAATGACCCGGATTGTGGGTTACTGTAAAGGAAAGTTAGGGCTAGTGCGCCGTGTCCGGGTAGGATTCAGGATACGCCTTGTAGAACAAGTCAGGGGGTACGGCTGCTTTATAAACCGACCCCCGGGTCTAGTTTAGGCAGAGATCTAAGAACCCTAGCAGCATCGTGTGATATCGAGCATCAAGTGTAATCCCAGAGTTGAGTTATTATATCGAGATCGGAGACTCGGCGACTTTGATTGCCGGCTGCCAGATCGAATTGCACCATGTTTTCCTCTGAGCTAAACCCTCTCCCAAATACCTGTGTCGTCTTGCCCCAAGATCAGTTACCCCCGGTAACATCTGCCGTGATTATCCCACGACAGTCTAAGTACAAAGTTTTAGGACTTTTGTGGTTCAGTACGCAAACTCGTCCGAAGTATCTACAACACATGTAGTGTCTTCTACTTTGTCAAAATAGCAATCAACGGAACAACTTCTAGTGATGCGCTACTCTTGACATGATAATGAAGATTCTCTAATCTCGTTGAGTTTGTACTCTGCTCCCACTCACTTGTTTCGCAAGAACTACTTTCTCGAGAAATCAACCCTTTCTGACAAACAACATTTGTCTTTTGGTTCGATGATAGGAGAAATACCCAATGTTTTATTTGGGATAACCTTATAAACATATATTTATCCTATTTTGGTTGTAATCATTTTACACATGCTATGCATACCAAAACTTAAGAAAGTGACAATTCGGGTCACTACCCAAACCATATCTTATATGTTGTCAATTTCAACTGATCATGATGGTGCTCTTTTCAGTGGTAAAACGGTTGTCACTAATGTATAAAATACAAAATTATAATGGCATTTTTATTATTCTTACCATGTCAAACAAGGTTTGATTTTGTCTCTCGAACACTCCAAACTAATGTGGGGTAATTCGAGTAATATAAGTTGTAGAACAATTCTGCAACTTCTCAGATGTTCTGCTAAACTTGTAACTCAAACTTTATCCTTTATGATCCAATCATAAATACTTGATTATCTTGTTACAATGATTTTTACTTCATATTAACAACCATTTGGACCAATTCAAAATGTCAAACTCCGTTCTCTTTAAATAGATATACTCACATATCTACTAAAATCATTGACAGAATTTTATGAAGGAAAAATTAATCCACCATACATGACTACACATAATGGACTATATACATCAATATGTATAATCTTCACTAAATTAGTCGTCCATTCTAGTTTGGCCTATGAACGGAATTCTAGTCATCTTTTAGAAGAGGTCTCACAAGCGTCACTTTATTTAAAACGAAATGACTCCGGAAATCCATCAATATGGAGTTCCTTCATGTTTTCCTTTCCGATATGAACTAAAATGGTGCTGTCACAATTTAAGTGGAACTCTTTTACGTCTTGCAACATTTAGCATTTAGTCTTATAGATGTTTACTTTACCAACATGATTTATATTAACATATCCATCAATTATGGAATATGGTCATAGTTCAAACAATCTCATTTGTTCTCACAAAAGACCAGAACAAAATAACAACTTATTAAGTTCTTAAAATAAATCTTGAATGTTTGGTTCGATACGACAATGAACACAATAACACTTTATTTATGTTCTTGTCATAATCGATTCCACATCTATTACTAGTTCCTTTTAGGCACTTGTATTTCTTCCATTGCGTTGCTTTGTATGACAACTCATACCAACCAATGTGGTATCAAAATACCAAAAAATACTTTATTAACTAGTAATACATCTATAACTTGTATATAAAGCATATACTCCTGAGCTGGACTTTTCCAGTTATCTTCCTTTTCTGCCATATACCTTTTGTAATTCTATTTTTAATATTCCCTTTCCTTTACAGAAGAATCATTCAACATCAAACAATGCTAGTCGTACTAGCTCATTTTATTTGGCGTGTTAGTCATATACTATCACCCATTGAGTCATACTTTGAGTTTGATTGTTCTACTAATATCACCATATTAATAGTATTCTTCTAGATTCCACTCTTAGCAATCTCCAAGTAAGGTAAACGACTTTACCCATACTTTTAATCCATCCCATCATAACAATTTTATGATTAAGCTACTATAGCTCGAAGGAAGGAATTTAGAGGATAATTTTTAGAGCCCAACTTCTTGGAATATTCAAACGCCTAGCGTCTTCAATCATTGCATATATTCAGATAATATAAGCAAACATTGTCACACTAAATTATACTCAGTCATGTTGCCACAAATAAGTTTCTAGATATCAATATATCTTTCACTTGATTATTTCTGAAAACAACTCTTTTTAGTTCCAAAATCACCTTGATCAACAAAACATTCTTTTGAAGATAAAGTAATACGAAAGCAACCATGACTCTGGATTCTAAGTAGGAATTATTTTATCTCTAGATCAATCAATCATTAACCATATGGAGCTAGGTAGGAAATACCAAAAATCTACAATAGGACTCAATTTTAAATTTCACTAATACGGTACCAATTTTAAATGATTTTTACCATATCATAACAGTTATATCTCAATCAACAATCTAAGTGTAAGGTAGTTTTTTGGATGCCAATGAATACTACAATTTGTGCAAATTCACTTTGATTGGTTGTTTATGATAAATAAGTTCAAGTTAATTCAAAATTAAACCATGAACTCCCACTCAAAAACAACATCCCTCTTAGTCGTCTTTAGTTATTACACGAACCAAATTCACTACACCAAAACCGATCATCACGTGAGATGATGTAGCTTCAAAGGCGAACATCGACATGTTCATCATATCATCCATATGACTCATGCTTTACCTTTCGGTTACGTGTTCCGAGGCCATGTCTGTACATGCTAGGCTCGCCAAGTAGAACTTTAGTATTGCGTGTGTTTCAAGGCCATGCCTGTACATGCTAGGCTTGAAAACACCCGTTATATGCGAACGTTGAATCTGTCACACCTGATCATCACGTGGTGTCTCGAAACGACGAACTTTCTTAACGGTGCATACTTAAGGAAGAACACATTATTATCTTGATATTAAGTGAGAGGGATCATCTTATAATGCTATCGTCGCTATCTAAGCAAAACAAGATGCATAAAAGGATTAACATCACATACATCACATGTAAGGATAACGTGATATGATATGGTCCTCCTTGCACTTGATCTCCATCATGTGTATTATGGTATGATCTCCATCATTCCACCGGCGTGGTACCAAGTACCTTGGCACCCCAATCTTGATTGTCCATCAATAATAAGACAACCATATGGATACCTTCCGGTATATAATTTTTTTACAAAATAGATCATCTCATAATAAAATTTGTAACATTGACCATATCACATCACATGCACAGCAAAAACTAGTTAGACGCTTCTAATTTATTTTTGCATATTTTACATGGCTTAGGGCTTTCGAGGATAGAACCGTTCATACCTACGAACATCAACCACAACGTTGATAAACTTATTTTTTTAACAACCCTTTGTAGATTAGATCTTAACTATAGTAGGAGAAACAGACACCCGCAAGCCACTTATGCAATACAAGTTGCATGTCAGTTGTGGAACAAGTCTCATGTACGTGGACATGTAAGGTTAGTCCGGGCCGCTTCATCCCACTATGCCACTAAGATCATAAAATAATCAAGGAGTTAATAACATGATCATCAACGCCCACATACACCTATGTGTTCTACCCGTACAAAACATCTATGCATAGATCCGGCTCTGATACCACTGATGGGGTCGTTGCATAGAAAACAAAAAATTTCCTACGCGAGAGACACCCGAAAAGCCAAGATCTAATCTAGGAGATGAAGTGCAACAGGCAAAGAGAGGGTTAAGGAGAACACATACCCTCGAAGACACAAAGCGTTACGAGATCAAATCTCGTTGTTGGCGTAGTCGTACTCACACCGACCCCGATAGCGAGAATATGTGCACCGCAATCCGGCGGTGCCTCCGTGATCGGTCACACGTACGGTTGATGACGACCTCCGTTCCCTCGTTCCAGCGGGGCGCGGAAGTAGAGAATCCCTCGGAACTCCAGCAGCACGACGGCGTGGTGTGGTGGAGAAATCTTCGTTCAGGGCTTCGCCAAGCGCATGAACAAGTGGTGGAGCAGCGGGAGGAGGGAGGAAGAGATGACACAAGTGTGTGTGTTAGAGAGGGAGCTTCCACCCCTCCTTATATAGGAGGGGATGGCAGCCACAAATTTTTGGGTGTCTCCACCTCTCCCTCATCATGTGAGTGGAGTCTCCACTCAACCCACTCATTCTTCCATTAATTCCCACTCAAAATCCCAAGGGTTTTCTTTAATAAATAAATAAAACAATTTTATTTCTTTATTTTAATATTTGTTAATTCCATTAACAAACATTAAAATATAACCCCTTGAGTTAGTTGTTAAATATATTAACAACCATTTGATAAGAATCCCCTTGAACTATTTCAAAATTACCCGAAACAATTCCGGTGACTATTTCAATATTCCCCGAAACAATTTCGGTGCTGTCCAAACTTTTCTCCGATATTCCGTATGCTCTCAAACGCGTCATCGAAACTTAAGTGTGTCACCCTACAGTTCGCGAATAAGATAGACATGATCGAGAATCCTCTCCGATCAATAATCAACAGCGGGATCTGGAAATCCGTGATGACTCCTATATATTCAACGATGACTCTCGTGATCGTGTGAACCGTCAACGTCGTGAACTATTCCCTTTGTCTCGCGATATTTTACTTGTCCGAGATTTGATCATTGGTATCAACCATACCTTGTTCAATCTCGTTACCGACAAGTACTCTTTTCTCGTTCCCGTATTATAACATCCTTGTGATCATATCACGTGCTTGCAAGCGGTATCGATGTGATATCACCGAGAGGGCCCAGAGTATATCTCTCCGTCATTTTGGATGGACAAATCCCACTCTTGATCCATGAGCCTCAACTAACACTTTCCGAATACCTAACGGAACCTTCATAGTCACCCTGTTACGGTGTGACGTTTGATGACATCAAAGCACCCTTCCGGTATCAGTGATTGACATGATCTCATGGTCTAAGGAATAAGTTACTTCGTATGCAAGATATAACAATATAAACTAAATGACTTGATCGTATTGTTATCTTGATATTGGGTAAGTGTTCATCACATCATTCTTCTAATGACATGACCTCATTATTAACAACATCCAATGTTCATGATCAGGAAACCTTGATCATCTATTAATCAACGAGCTAGTTAAAAGAGAGGCTTTACTAGGAACCATTTGTTTGTTTATTAAACACACATGTATCAACGTTTCCGGTTAATACAATTCTAGCATGATAAATAAACATTTATCATAAACAAGGAATAAGATAATAACCACTTTATTATTGCCTCTCGGGCATATTCCCTTCACTAAGTGCTCTTATTTCATAGGCTTTTGATGCATGAGTGACTAATGCATTTGGAATTTATTGCTTCTTATTTGGATCTTTGATTGACTAGATCTATACATGAAGATTGAACTTGATGTGCAAATGCATGTGCAAACACTGAGTTCTATCTGGATGTTACTGGTCTAGAGGGTATAGGATTAGTATGAGAGCGGTCTGAGTTATCAGCAGATGGAAGCATCCACCAAAGCTCCAGAAGACCAAAAGGTCAAGAAGGCAGAAGTCAATGAAGCCACTGATAGGAATGGATTACATTCACATCTTGTTTGTAGTTGGTGAGATACTTCATCAACACATGGTGAACTACCACAAAGTGATGCCAAGATGTTAACATGATTGGTTATATTCTAGAAAGAAATATGTAGAAGTTCGATGAGTTAACTTATAGAGTCAGCCTTTGTAAGTCAAAACCCAAAGGTATAGAAGGACCATAGGAAGTAACCAGTGGAATAGGTAATAGTCAGATGTAGGAAAAAGTTAAAACTCGAGGAAACTCGAAGATATTTTCACTAATAATTGAGTATTAGTCAATGTACACTATGTCGTACAAGTTTCTTTGAGAAGTATTCCTCTTGAGACCATTAGATTGAACTAAATGGAAGTCTAACCATAGAGAATACCTATTGTACTGGAAGAATCTTATTGTTTATTCATCACATGTGTATATACCAAATGTTCTTCAGAAAGTTCTGAGAGGCAGGAAACCATACCTATTAATTTGAGAATGAAACTTGGTATCCACCATATGGTGGTAATACCACGTGTTCTTCGTGAGACCATTAGGAAGGCCTAGTAACAAAACAGAGTTGTCATAACAACAGGCTAAGTATTAGATCATTACGCAAGACAGTGGAAGGTGAACAATCCAGACAAGAGGCTACACATGCCAAGGTCAACACAAGGAAACAGTTGTGAAGATTCAACGGTCTACATAAGTTCTCTCTACCTATCTTTACGTGAGAGAGGTTGAACTTTGGGACGAAGTTCTTGTTAAGGCGGAGATACTGTAACATCCCAGTGTTTGGGAGGTTATAAGGATCTAAATATAATATGTGCATTTGCAAAGCATGCATCTAAAAGTACGGGAAATTTTAGCGCAAAATTTTAAACGAATCAAAGTGACCAATGTTTCACTTGACATGATGACATAGGTCTAGTTCATCTAGTCAAGAGTACATTTGGAATGATCTTCATAACATGTATCTTAAGAAATCAAATCATCTGATTACACAAACCATAATTGGTTGTGACCAACACAAATTCTCAACAACCTTAATCACAAGTCTTTAAGTGACTTGTGATAATTCACTAGGTATCTAGAACTCAAAGAGGGGTGAGTACCCAAATCACACAATTGATGATCATACTTTCACCAATGAGTAATACACAATTGAACCTTCTCATCAACAGAGGTGTTATGTCCTCTCAAACAATAACTCTTCAAAGTCATCAACCATTCACACCACATCTTTCCAAATTATTTAGTAACTCCTAAGTTAACCTTCATATGTAAATAACAATGGTTCAATAGAACATAAGTGATACAAACAAGGCATAACTAAAAAACCACAAGTGGGAAATGATATATTAATTGTATTAACATATTTATCGAATATGTACATATCTCATCAACTATAAAAGAAGTACCTAAGAGAAGAATCAAATCTTCTTCAACCACTGTTAAAACCTTGATCATCACATATGATCTTTCCAAACCTTTATGTCTGTATCATGAATACAAATGAATAATATAAAATAACAACATGACACTTTGAGTAACCAACTAACAACTATTACATAAGTCATTAAACCCTAATAATATTCACATGTTCATTGTCTTAATCATCTTATACAAGTGAGTATCTGAAATCTCAACACATCAATGAACCAATAGATCAACTCATTATTAAGTCATCATTCCATAAGCATTCCACATTTCTATCCAAATCATCATTCAACAACTAAAATATCTTTGGATACAACTAAGGAATAACAACAAGTTATAACCTTTATTAGAGGAATTGAATTGATAACTAAGTAAAAAAATCCTATATGATATAATTACATATCTTTTGGGAAATAAAATAAGATGTATATGTAAGGATAATAAAAGCATGAAGTAATTATTAATCTAGATCTTGTTATGTTGTCAAGACCATTCTATCTTGTTTTAATCTTCTCTGAATCATTCTGCAAGAGAAGCAACCCACAAGAAAAGAGGAATTACCACAAGAAGATCTACAGAAGGATTCTGTAGTTTGTCTTAGAAGTGCTAACTCAATCTATCCTAGAGAATTTGGAAAATCATACACCAAGATCAATTCTTATTAAACTATCTAGAAACAATGTGGTATTCTAATGTTGTGTTATATAGAAGTAGTTTGGCAACAAGTTTGCAACCTTGTTAACAAATCACTTTTGTAGGATCTAACAATTGAGTGTCATATACAAATAAACATAAGGTTTGATAACCTTGTATCTATCATCCATTTGTATATGAAAAGTAATTTGAGGGCAAGCTTTGTAAACTTGTCAACAAATTCTTCTTATATGCATAAGGAAAACTGATGTTATAAAATACACCTACATTCTGTTATATACAAAACCATGATCCATAGAAGGAGAAGTATAACAAGGAGAAAATAGTAAACCACATTATAACTTGAACCACTTATAAGTGAGGAAGAAACCAAGATAAGGAAGAAAACAAGCAACATGTTGAAATCTAAGTGTTTGATGTTATATAAGAATAATTTGATTACAAGGTCTGATCAACCTTGTGAACAGAATATTCATGTAAGAATTAAAACAACTGAGTTTCAATAATCTATTTTTCATCATAATTGAATACACCATAAGAATGAAATGGTTATGGAATCAAATGAATTCATTTCATCAGGAGCTACAATTTACTACTGAAGTTAGTATCTAGGAACCACTCCATATATCCTATCAGCTTTAGTGGTGAAATTCTTAAGTCAAGAGACCATCAAGGGATGATATTACTTGCAAAGGACCAAGGAAATGTCTGAAGACTAGTGACAACTAGAGACAAGATCATCAAGTAACAGAAGACCACAAGAAGCAACACTGCCTCAGTAAGGAAGCATAAGAAATTATCCAGTGAATGATTAGGTATTATTAGAGAACCTATAATCTCTATTCCTTGCCAAGCTCATCTGAAATGAGGAACTCATAGTAATATCTTCAATGGAAACAATTATCAAGTATGAAATAATAACTAGCCATTTCATCCACATGTCTTGATATGTGGAGGTTAATGGTAACATGCTTGATACCTTGTTTTCCAAATTCTTTTCATAGATAAGACTATCAGATGATAACAACAATTCATCTACATATAACCATGTAAATGATTACATGATATAAAACAACATGAGATAATATCCATACTTGGAACCTGGTGGAAAACAAAAAAAAATGAGATTTCAAAGCCACTCAAGTTTTCCATTTAATCAAGTACTAAAAACAACAACCTTTCTTACACACATCTAAGTAAAATGACAACCAAAGATTGCTAAGAGTTTCAATTATAAAAGATGACATGGTATCATAAAAGAAAACAAGCACTTCACCAACTAAAATCATTTGGTATGATTTGGAATAAAATTCCCTATTGGGTGATTTTATCACTATACCTAAAAATAAAACACTACTAAAGCTTCCCAAGTATTTCCAAAAGGTATTACACCTAAAAACTATCCAATAGAAAACATATAATTATTTCAATAACATATTAGTGGGATTATTTTCATGTCATAGAATACACTAAGTAATTTTTAATCCATATGAAATTTAAATAGAGATAAATAACAAAAATCACTTAATCTAGCACCCTAAGTATAAAATTCAAATCTTGCTCAAAATTGCAAAATAAAAATATGGTGAGCTTGGAAATTCAACAAGGATTCCAAAACTGATTTTTATTATTTTTTATATTTACAGAAAGGCCCTGAAAACAATGTTTCTTTTAAACAGAAGGACCAATATGCAAAATCCAGAAATTATAGGGGGTTATTGCAAAAGTCCTTTATTCTTTTCTTCTTCCTTGTTTCCGGCCAGAAGGCCGAAGTGGCCACCGTCGCGTCATCGACGCGGTGTCGCCTCCCTCTGGCTTTCCCTTACGCGGATAAGGGAGAGGAGGGAGTCGTGAACCTCCTCCTCACTCTCACTCATCGCCCCGCTGCCTCTCTCTCTGGACGAACTCGGACCGCAACCCTAACCCTAGCTACCCACGGCCGCCGCAAATCGTCGACGTCTCCGGTCACCATTGGGGCAATGGACACCACTGGTGGATGCGTTGTCCTCCCCTCTGTCTCTACACCGAGTCACGCAAGCCGAGAGACCGGGTAACGCCGGAATTGCCCGTCGTTTTCCTCTCCGGCCGCCATGAGGAAGAGCTCCACGTTGTCGATTGCCGCCTCTCCGAGATTCCCCGACCACATCACCGTACTCATGGTGAGCCACTAATCTTCGTGGTATATTCCGTTGAGCAAATCGAGCTTGTTTCGTCACTGCCCCGTGCACCACCGGTCGCCGCCGCGAAAATGCTCGCTGCCGGCCGTCCGATGACCAAATGGCCACTCCGCCGCCACTATCTGGTTCCCCTTGTTCCACTATAGATGTAGGATCAAACGAATCATGCCAATTCCTGATGAATCATTCGATTTGATTATCACAGTAGAAATCCCTCCGGTGATGACGCAGGCCCGATGTCAGCATGGCATCATAATTGTTTTTTCCCTTTTGATTCAATTAAAAACTGCCACGTGGACCCACCAGTCAATTTGAATATTTGGCAGAAAATTAATAAACCCTATTAATTCAATAACTTTTAATCTAATAATCAGAAAAATATAAATAAAATATGGAATTGTTTAGAAAAATATAATCTAAATGATTATCAACTTTTTAAAAATATTTGATAAAGTTTAAAAATTAGTATTTTCTTTAATTAAATTAAATCATTTAAAATTGAGAAAAATAGGAAATAATTCATGAAATCAGAAAAATACAAGTTATATACCAAAATGCTCCAAATGAAAAATACAACCCATCTATGATGTTTTCATAGCCATTTGACCAAGTTTTCATGTGTGCTATATTTTCCTACTCATTTAATTCATTAAAAAACTAATAAATTAATATCTTATTCAATTATTTTCAGAAAACATAAAATGTTGTATCAAATTAAAGACAAAAGCATTTACAATTCAAATATGTCAAACATAAAACATTTTGTTCAACTTATAAACTTATTTCTACACATATACTGGAATTCTATTATATTCCAATATGACGAGAAATAACTGCCACAATAATATTTTCATTATTAATAAAATCCTCATGTTTTCACATCTACTAAACCTATCATCACATGAAAATAGCAAGTTATGTGATGATAGAGTTAGTTGTATTATTTCCTCATTTTCAAATAAACTTGATGCCATTAGCTCTACACTTTTGAACATAACATAAAATGTGTATGTTATCTTTTCAATAGTTACTTTCCATGTGTTGTTGTTTTGTTATCTAATCAAATAATAAACACTCCTACCTAAACATGATAATTTTTTTTTGCTAAGTAAAAGTGAAACACATGTAATTCTAAAAGAAGCAATAACCACATTACCGCAAGTAATGAAACAACTCTAAGTCACCTAAGAACTGTGTGATTCAGTTATCGTATCAAACGTAGCTTACATTTGTAAGCTGGGGTGTTTTCCAGGGTAATTCACGATGCATCTCATCACTACGCATGTATCATCTTGCTGTTGTTTTCTGTAGTCCTTACCGAGAATACTTAGCTATCTTTCAGATGTCGGGATTTTCTACGCGGCCCTCGAACCCCGAAGACATTGATTATTATGTTTCTTTCAATCTCACGCAAGTTCATCACTTGCTCATATCCTTTGAAGTACTTTATAACAAACTAATTGCAAAAACTCTATCGTATTACCACCTAGTCTCAAAAGAATGCATGATCCTATTTTTATAATAATATGACTAATTGAATGACTACCCAAGTGGTAGTGTTCTGTTTGGTGGGCGGATGGAACCATGGTAAGATGAATAGGTCAAAGGAAGGTTCCATCTGCATGGGAACGTATTACCTAGGATTAATCACAACTGTCGTCAGGATTCTTGCGCCGTAAATTCGCGCTAACCATGGGTCTTCTATGGGGGGAGTAAGTCCGCTGTGATCTTTTCTCGTTCGCATGTCAACGGGCTGCCAGAGACGTACGCTGTAGGTTCTACGGGACTACATGCATATGGGTGGGAGCCCTTACGTCCCACGGAATCTAGGGTCTATGAGTGTCTGCCAGGGGCACGTAGATCTCCATCGTGAGGGGTGGAATCAGGCGTTCAACCTGCTGGTGGAAATGGGTGGGCATGCGTTGTGCGGAGAAGCACGGTTTGGCTTGGACCAACAACCGGGCCCCACACCTGAGTGGGAGTGGACAAGAATGTACACCTGGTTGTGCAACATGGTCTTGGTCGTCCATGAGTAAAGTAACGCACCTCTGCAGAGTGTAAAAGGATGTGACATGTTACCCCTTGTTCCGGGAAGGAGCTGCGAACGCTGCAGGAAAGGCAACTCCATGAAGTTCTAGTCCTGTGAAGATCTGGCGGGCATAGTTTTCAGAATTAAAAGCAACCTCTTGAAGAAAGTTTTACAAAACCTTGCATTATCTTATGGCCCTTTCGAGTCTAAAGCTGTAGTTAGTGCATCCAACTACCCACTATATATCATGAGCTTGCTGAGTAACGCTCGTTACTCATTCGTTCCCGTTTGACCCCCTGCTTAGAGTTGAAGACTGATGGAAGTCGTCATCGTGAAGCATCGTCATCAACAACGCTGATGCAGGAGAAGCTATCAAGGTGTAGGTGGAGTCCATTCTTGGACTTAGTTGTATCAAGCCATAGATTAGGGCTGACATCAGCCATAGTGGATTTAGTTCTGAGCTAGAGTTTCCAGCTTGGATCTTCGAATTGCTTCTTCTGATGTTCAATTGTATGAGATCTTATTTGATTCTTCAAAGAGATTCTCAAGATTTTGTAATGAAGTTTGTATCCTATAGTTTTGCCTGGACCCGCTGTGTTTCTGTTGTACTACTCTGAGGGATGTAATATTCACAGGTAAGTCCTTCTGTGAGTATTATGTCATCGACTTGCGCACTACACATGTAGTGGTGTGGTGGGTCTCCACACATTAATACCGCCACCTTACATGTTAAGAATGTGGATGTGGGAGATTTCTGTGTGAAACTCTATATTAGATCGAAAAGGGGATGGTTTTGAGTGGGTACTGATGCCTGTCTATGGGGCAGCACAGGATGATCAACCATTACCTTTGTCGGTGGGTGGTGATTTTAATATAACTCGAGAACCAGAGGAAAAAAACAATGATAATTATAATCCTAGATTGCCTATTATGTTTAATGCTATTATCCAAAGTTTAGATTTGAAAGAGATCGAACTTTCGGGTAGGCAGTATACATGGGCTAATAGACGTGAAGTGACTACGTATGAAAAACTTGATCGGGTGTTATCTACTATTGAATGGGAACAGAAGTTTCCCATGGTTTCGGTTCATGCTCTGACTCGGTCAGGGTCAAATCATACCCCTCTCTTCGTGGACTCGGGGGTTCGTGCTCATGTTGGCAATGTTTCTCGCTTTTCTTTTTAACTTTCGTGGTTAAAAATGGATGGATTTTTCGATATGGTGGGAATTGAGTGGGCTATTTTTGTGAAAGGTAACACTCCCATTGAGGTTTGGCAGAATAAAATTAGACATTTACGCCCTTTTTTGAAAGGTTGGGCTAAGAATCTAAGCGGAAAATATAAGTTAGAGAAGGAAAGACTTCTAAAAATGATTGATGATCTTGATATTAGAGCCGAAAGTTGTCCCTTGTCTGACGTTGAGAGGGTAGCTTTGAAGGAGGCTAATGAGCAGATTTGTTGCCTTCGAAGGGACGAGGAAACTAAATGGGCTCAAAGGGCAAAAGTTAAACATATTCAGGAAGGGGGTAATAACACGAGATATTTTCATCTTATCTCGAATGGTAAACACAGGAATAAGAGGATTTTTCTGTTAGAACAGGATGAAGGTACGATAGTTGGGGAGGATAATCTTAAGGATTATATTGCTGAGTATTACAAAAAATTATTTGGGGATTCGTTTCCCCATACTATTTCGCTGGATGAGAATATGATGCATGATATTCCTCAGATTTCTCAGGAGGAGAATGATATCCTCGCAGCTGATTTTTTAGTGAATGAAGTTTTTGAGGCATTGATCAAATGGATTTGAATAATGCTCCAGGGCCGGATGGCTTCCCTGCTGAGTTTTACAAGACTTTTGGGGATGTTATTAAAGAAGATTTGATGGCTATGTTTGTTCAGTTAAAACAAGGAAATTTACCTCTGTTTAAATTGAATTTTGGGGTCATCACTCTTTTACCTAAGAAGGAAAATGCGGTTCAAATCCAGCAGTATAGACCAATTTTTTTACTTAATTTAAGCTTCAAAATTTTCACTAAAGTGGGTACTAATCGTATTACCCAAATTGTGGAAAAGATTGTCAGACCAAATCAATCTGCTTTTATGCCAGGTCGCCACATTTTAGAGGGTGTGGTGGTTTTGCATGAGACGATTCATGAGCTTAAGAAGAATAAGATGGATGGGGTCATCTTAAAAATTGATTTCGAAAAAGCGTACGATAAAGTTAAATGGCCTTTTCTTCAACAAGCTTTGCGTATGAAAGAATTTACACAAGAATGGTGTATATGGATTATGCAATTTGTTGAGGGGTGAATGATGACATTGGTCATTATTTTCAAACTAAAAAAGGCCTTCGCCAAGGGGATCATATGTCTCCTCTGTTGTTTAATATAGTTGCTGATATGCTGGCTATTCTTATCGCTAGGGCAAAGGAAGATGGCCAGATAGGAGGTCTTATTCCTCATCTTGTTGAGGGAGGGTTGTCTATCCTTCAATATGCAGATGACACTATATTATTCATGGAACACGACTTGGATATGGCGGTTAATATGAAGCTAATCCTTGTTTTCTTTGAACAACTATTAGTCCTTAAAATAAACTTCCACAAAAGTGAAATTTATTGTTTTGGGAAGGCAAAAGACATGGAGAATCAGTATAAACACATTTTTGGCTGTGAATCTGGTTCTCTTCCCTTCATATACCTAGGAATTCCAATTCATTCTCGTAAGCTTACTAACGCAGAATGGCACCCTGCTGAGAGTCGTTTTGAAAGCAAACTTGGGTGTTGGAAGGGTAAATTGTTATCTTACGGGGACCGTCTAGTTCTGGTTAATTCGGTTCTAACCAGTCTTCCCATAAGACTGGACTTTTATCGTTCTCGATTGTTTTGGCAAAGTGATGAGGATAAAAGAAAATACAGGCTGACCAAATTGAATATTATTTATAGACCGAAGGATCAGATGGGCTTGGGGGTGGAAGTACTTGAAATCAAGAATAAATATTTACTTAGTAAGTGGCTATTTAAACTTTTAACTGAGCAAGGAGTATGGCAAGAATTACTCCAAAATAAGTATCTTCACTCTAAACCTTAGCTCATGTGGAAGCTCAGCCTAATGACTCTCCATTTTGGAAAGGCCTTATGAGAGTGAAAGACGAGTTCTTCCAAAGAGGATCTTTCAAGGTTGGAAATGGTGAGACAATGCGGTTTTGGGAGGATACTTGGCTAGGCAATAGACCTCTCAAAAACCAATACCCGGGTCTTTATAATATTGCTTCTCACAAAAATGTGTCTATCCATGAGGTGTTTGTAACAGCCCAATTTTTGGAAGACAGGAAAAACTTGTTTTCAATAACCAAAAAATGAGGGCCAACAATTTTTTTTAATATGTTTGACTTATGCGTGTGTTTTCATTTCTATTTGGTTGTTGTATGTGTTTTTGTTTGAGTTTGTTAACAACTAACATTAAAACCAATAATCATAACTTTCTTAAAACACAACCCTTGTGATCTAGTCATGACAAGAAAGCTTATCATCTTCATCCATCACACTCTTTTGACAAAAACCTTTTTGAAAATGTTTTGATTTGAGAAGAAACCCAAAGGCCAAGTTTTGAGAAAACAAAAGAAGTAATTTCCAAAACTATACGAAAAGTATTTTGGAGCTAATCATCTCCAACCTGTTTTCAACCAAGATGTTTTCGCAAGTATTTCAAAAACTCCTTCCCACTTCCTTCTTTTGCAAAAACTATAAGAAGGGACTATGTTACCCCTGTGTTCTACCTCAATTATATTCTTTTGGAAATAAAAACTTTTGATCTGAAACTCTTTACAAAATCCTCTTGTCATGTTATGTCTTGATTACTACCTATAATTAACACTTGAGAGAAACACCTGGGAATTAAATTAAAGAACTCAGTTGGTTGAGTGATCTTGAGTGACTTGTTATTTTATCTGCTTGTGGTGTGATCTTATCTTGTGTGTGCTTAGAAGTATTTCTTCCTGTTTGTTGATGAATGTGTGTGGTTTTGATAAAATAAACCTATTTATAACAAGATCAAGCATCAATATCATATCACCATCACATGCCCATATCATCTTCTGTTTCCTAAAAACTTCAAACTTTGGAAACATGCCTTTATGTTCAATGTTCTTCTATTCACCAATTCATCATCATAAATATCTTTGTCTATATCTATGCTATCTATCCAAGTTGTTATTCTGGATATTTAAACATTTTGGTATCTCTTTTCAAAGTCCTTTAGAAGGCATCCCTAAATATTGATCATATCCCTGTTATCTTGATGCACTTTTTCTGTGTTACTAAAAATAACTCCTCACTCTTTTCAAGCCCAATCAACTTACCCTTGTAATCTTCATGACTTATATATCACCTCTATGTGGTCCAAGTATTTTCCAAAGGCCATTTAATTATTTATCTCTCATGGTTTTTTAAACTATTAAATAAACTCCTGTTTTCACCCCTTTTCCACTTGGTGCCTCAAATATTTTCAAAAGAGTTGTTTATTAAAAATCACTTTTGAGACCTATATTATGTACTATATCATCCCAACTCAAAAATATTTGTTTTGAAAATATTTTACTATTTACTATTTTCCATTTTCCAAAAGGCCAGAAATGGACTTTAAAATATTTTGTGAAGAAAAGTATTTCCTAAAATCTTGGAAAAATTACCCAACATGCCTATGGTCATGTGGAAATTATTTATAGAAAAACATTTGCAAGTTATGTTGAAAATATTTGATAAAATATTTAAAAACTGTTTCTGCCATTTTTTAATTCCCAAAATTTTGTGAAAGAAATGTTTTCAGAAAAACTTGAGGCCACCATCCCTAGACTCCATTTTTGATTCTCTATCCAATGGACATGAGTTTGCACATATGTGTTATTCAAATTTCTGATGAAAACAAGCAAAAACCACTTCTTTGATTCCTGGACACTGTTGAGTTCATGCCTTTCCTAGTCAATCATTGCCCTCTCTCTACCTCTCTCTTGCTCTGGGAGGTGGAAAACTTCTCACTCAACACCCTGGACATGATTTCTACCCCCAAAACCCCCTCCTTTCTTCTCCGCACTTCCTCCATGGACTAAATGCCAAGCTACATCACAGGTGGCGTCGAGCTCCTCCTCACCCGCCACACATTCCTCCCTCACCTTGTCTACTAGCCTCACGGGACGCCCTGGAGCACACCCGTGCATCCCATTTGCTTCCTCTCGATCTCCTTCCCCTCCTCCTGCATTACAAACACCTAAGGGTGCTAGGTGGGCACCATCGTTTGCCAACGACCCCGTGCATCTCCTGCCTTCTCCTCTCGATTGGAGGATGTCCTCCCTCTGCTCCACCTCCCTGGCAAGGCCTCGCACGAAAAAATCCCCTCTGTCTAGCTCGTTCGAGACACTGTGGCCGCCATGTGCGCCGCACAGACGTGCTCACCGTCTTTCACGTTGCAGCCAGTCGAGGCCGAGCCTTTTCCTTCCACCTTGCCAACCCACCTTCCCTACTCCTCAATCGGGCCTCGGCATCAAAACCCCTCTCCCCGGACTTCTTGTTCGCCGGTATCGGCCACCGATCCGCCGCGGTTAACCTCCCCGTCGAGCCGCCGATTCGGGCAATCTCCGGTCGTTCCACTTGTTCCCTCGCCCTCCTTGAGCTCATGCAAACGTCATGCCCCCTCTAACTTCTCCGTATTCCAGCTGCAGGGTCACTGCCATTTTCCACTTGGGTCACCTCCGCGGAGCTCCGTCGAATCGACATTGGCGCACCTTCCCTGCGCGCGTGCGTGAGCCGACTGGGTCCGCGCCATCGAGTAGAGCCCGGGAAGATCTTCCAGTCGCCCCTGCATCCAGATCCGCGTCGCCGGACGTTTTTCCGGTGATCGCTGGACCACCGGAACCCATTTTCGCCACCCCGATTTGGTCATCGGCGAACGGGTGCGTGTGGACCGTCCGATCTAAATCGCACGGTGGATCTGTCTGCCACTTATCTCCTGCCACCGACGGCTGGGTCCCGCCTAGGCCCAGTGGCAGCCGTTTGACTTCTCCCTCGCGCGGGAACCGCTGGCGGGCCGGCCCAACTCGCTGTCACCGGCCTCTGTGCTGTTTCGGAGCAGATCTGGCCCATTTATGTTTTCTCTGCATGTTGTTTTATTATTTCCCTGGGTATCTGTTTCTGGCTGTTTACTTTAATTCAAAATAAAAATGCTAACAAGATAATCTTGTCAAACTAAAAATCACTATGATATATCTACTTTTTCTTAACCATGTCCAACTTGTAGATCTGGAATTTGTGGTATATTTTAGGAGAAATAAAAGAAATGGTAGAAGCAGTCATTAACACCATTTGTTTAATAACTTGAGTTTTCTGTATCCAAAACATGCAAACTCAACTGTTCTGAGTATCCCTTGATAATATCTATATGTTTCAGTTGGCCTTGTGTTGACTTGAGTTGTGGTGTGAAAATGACATGCATGTTAGTTTTAGGCCAGAGAGCACTTCTGTGAATTGTTTAATTTTATTGGTGACGATTTTTTATGTGAATCCAGTTGTGTTGGTTTGCTACTGACTAGGAGCACCTTATAATAGATTTTCATGATTTTAGAAGTTACAGAATAGGCTTGGTGCATTATTTAGTAAATAGTCCTTTTCTGTCTATTATTGATATGACTTGATAAATTGTTGTGTTATCATGTTCTTGTTATAAAAGTGATTCCTAGAATGTGTAAGGTATTAATACATGATTGAGATGTGTTTTGAGTGATTCATTAGCATGATAGGGTTTGGGTGTGGAAAACCATGTTTGTTATAGTTTTATTCTAGTAGGGTGTTTTCCTAGAAATAATAGGTTAAAAGTATGTTATTATTCTTATTGGTATGATGAATTGAATAAATGCTTTAGTATTATTTTCCATAGCATAGCTACTGTTATTCTAGCATATTACACTTGCTTGCATGCTTGAGTGATCCCTAGATCAAATTGTCATGCTATGTTAGTTTTAGATGATTTTTCTGCCATAGGTTGTTATTTGCATGCTTAATTTTTGAAGCATTGATGAGATTGTTAATTTGATATTACTAGCATGTTTAGGAGTTGTTTTATATGTTACTTGGATGCTATCTTACATATCGATAATGTTAGAATAAATCATGTTTGATGATCTATTATGGTTATGCATGTCTACTTGTCTAAATAGCCCTTTTTCATGTCTAGTTTTAATAGTTGTTTTGCTTCATGATTAGGTTCATGCATTGACTGATGCCATGATATGTTTGGTATTGATTTTTCTTTGTTATTAGGTTTTTTAGCTACTGGTTATATTATTTCTTCATGTTTAGAAAAGCATGTGCTACTATGGGCTTGTAGTATTGCTTGTTATTATTTTCCTATGCATGTGTATGTGTTCCTAGGTTGTTTTCTTGTTATTTTGCTCATCCTCATGAATGACCAGAGAGTCATTTAACCTTATTTGAGCATGATATGAGAGTGTCACGCCCACTGAACTCATGCCATATTGGTTGAGGATCCATAGCACCTATTCTAGTGTTATTCATGTGTATTGTTCGTGCCTGTTTTGCTTGTTGGTGTGCACCCTAGTACCATTGTTTGTGAGTGTACTTGTTTGATAAAATGCTTTCTGTATGTTTACTTTTTGTCAAGTGCTTGCCTTTGTTTGGTTCTGATTGGGTGTTTTCCTTCTTGAGTTTACGACATTAGATAACGAAGACGGCATTATTTCCCGGAGAGGTTTTTATTGCAACTCTTGTTTATTTCAAGAGCAAGACCGAGACCAGTGCCAAGGCAAGGCACTCTAAATGCTTGCTGTTGTTTTACTTATCATTATCTATCATGCATGTTTTACTTCTGAAGTTTTACAAAAGTTTGATTCAAAAACTATTCTTTTAGTGGACTATACCACTATCTATTTTTATGTATCTAATATGCTATATCCACTATATAATTTTGGTGTTACCAAGACCTTTAGATATTTTAATATCACCACTTCATTCACTTAAGTCCCCTAGTGGATGTTTTTAACTTGATGTTTTAAAGCTTGGAAAAACCCCGAGGAAAGGTGGGACCTTTTCCGAGGGAGGTTTGTGAAGAAGGAAATGTTTTCGACTTGTTTTTCCAAAAATGACACATAACCTAGTCTTCGCCGGACAACCAAGCCATACTGCCACATTACCTCAATATGGGAACGGGGTCTAGCTAACTGTTTGTCGGTTGTTAGTCCGTGTCTACCTCAAAGTGCTATAGGGGTTCGAGTCCCCCGAACCGAATTGTCGCCAGGAGGGAGAGTGGGACATTCAGAGTGTGGGGATTAAGTTCGCCATCGGGTGCAACAGTTGGGTCTCCTGCCATGGCGGTGTGTTGTCAGGGGAAACCGGATTGATACGGCTGACTCACTCGGTGCCGGGGAGAACAAACCCAGTTGAAGATGTAGTCATTTACTAGCGCTTACATAGTGGATGGTTAGGACCAGTTATCTGATGTTTGCATACTGTCTTGGACAGTCCGTGGTTGTTCACGGTGGATGTACTGGATCTTGTGGATTGTGTACACCTCTGCAGAGTAAAATTATTCAGAATAGCCGCGTCCTCGGATATGGACAGTTGAATGGCCATGTAGCTAGCATTGTGTCAATGTTTTCAAAAAACTGGAAAAGTGTTTTGGAATTTGTACCTGGGAGGTACGTGGAAAGGGAATGATTGTACCTTTGAGGTACCGGATAAATGATGATCTTGAAAATGTGATCTTCCAAGAAGTTTTGCAAAGAGAAACTTTTATTCTATTTAAAATGATTTATCAAAACCTTGTGGACATGCTATATCTACAAGAGTATCTTTTGAAGTATCTTCTTCAACAAAGAAAAATACAACTTTTGCAACTATGATGGATCTTAAATTCATCATAGCTAGTCGAACTCTAATTACAGCCTTCCTACCACCAATATATATGCATACTTGCATGTTTAGCTTTCATTTGGGGTGTCTTGCGGAGTACATTCCAATGTACTCACAATGGTTTCGTTCCTGGCTATTGTCTTAGCCAGACTTTGAGCAGAAACCTGGCGAACCAGAAGAAGATGGTGTCGCTGACGGCTGTGCGAACTAGGAACGTCTCCGAGTCAGTAGCCTGTAGGTAGTCATGACATGACTTGGGTTTTACCACGAGTATGTTTTGTAGACTTTCGCTGTGTTTTAGTGTGTGTTCCTACCCTGCGTGGCAGTTGTTTTCAACTAAGTCATATGACCAGTTGTGTAAGCTGTGTCTTCATGTAGTGGATGTTGTAATCTGCAATGCCAAGTCGAGTATGTTGTTCACGACTAACTGATCATGGGATCGTGAATGTATGCATACTGGAGGTCTCGGACTGCTAGTCTGGGGTCCCCACATTGTTTAGCAATGCGCCTCCCCTAAACATTGGCTTTAGAAGGGCACTGATCGGACATAAGTGGGATATGTGGTCGCAATTATGTATTAGACTTATGGGGGTTTCACTGTCTGATGTTCCTGATTCGTTTCATTGGAACTTGAATGCAAATGGGAGGTTTTAGGTCAAATCAATGTACGAGGATTTAATGAATGATCACACGAGATATTTGCATACTTATCTTTGGAAACTTAAGATACCCCTTAAAATTAAAGTCTTTATGTGGTTTCTCCATAAAAAGGTTTTGTTAACCAAGACAACCTTGCTAGGAGGAATTGGAAGGGTGATACTCATTGCTCCTTTTGTGGGAGTGAGGAGACTATTGATCATCTGTTTATCTCTTGCCCTTTTGTGAAGCTTGTTTGGCGAGTAGTGTTTTCTACCTATAATATCCCGCCACCAACTAGTATTGCTAATATGTTTGGGAATTGGTTGAATGGCATCGATAAAAAGACCAAGGATAGAATTTGTGTTGGCGTCTCGACTATTTCTTGGTCTATATGGAACTGTAGAAATAACATTGTTTTTAACAGAAAATAATCTTTCCATGTTTTACAGGTTATTCATATGGCGGTGCACTGGATTCAACTTTGGGCTTTTATGCTCCCTTCGGATCAGCGCAATCTTATGACGGATGGCTGCTCGCGGCTCATCCGGGTGGCACAGGATTTTTTTTCCCAGCATTCGTGGCAACATATTAAGCGTCTTTCGTAGTTCCGTTTTGTGTTGTACCTGGTTGAGGCTTGTCTCAATTTCTTTGTGGTTTTGAGATGTAAACTATAACTATACTCTGGTAACGTTTGCAATAAAAGCTGTGTGCATCACTCGATGCAGAGACCGGGGCTGTCCCCATTTCTAAAAAAAAACTAGGAGGTGCTTACCATTTTGCAGGTGCTTTCAGCAAAAGAATGGGGGCGGATCCAACTTTTTCCTGGAAGATGGAACTCCTTTTCCGCAGATCCACTGCTGTTTTATCTAATCATGGATCATCGTGGATGCTAGAGGCAGATGACAAAGCAAAGCGAAGTTGAGTGGTTCCCATTCAAAAAAAGAACAAATCATGCTTATGTTGTCCTCATTCCCTGGACTCCTTCTAGAAGGGTGGTGGCGCAACGATACGATGCTCACGTTAGATTTTGGAAGGTTAACTGAACGTCGCTGTTGCTCTTAAAATCCACACACTTACCTCGGGAAGTTGGAACCGATGACGACAGAAATTCTCTCGTAGTCGTAGTATCAAAAGAAGCCTCTCTTTTCGACGACAGCTACTTAAAGTTACGGGACAATGTGTTGGAGCCATGGGATGGGTCATGTGTGGAGTCTAAAATCAAATAAGGCTAGCTGCCTAGCTCCATGAAAGAAAAAGTGTAGCTGCTGCTAGGTCGGTGTTAGTAGTACTGTTCCAAACATAATCAAGGGAGAACTCTGTAAGCAATCGGGCATGGCTCCCTATTAGCAACAAATTTAACTTTGAGGTCAATCATTCAATAAACAGACAGCAGTTGGGTCCGATGTGGAAAGGTGATATGCTTTGTTCCTTTTGTGGGAACAACGAGACAGTAGATCATCTATTTATTTCTTGTTCTTTAGCTAAACTTATTTGGCGTGTGGTCTTTTGTACTTTTAATACTAGATGATTCCCCGCGCATTGCTGCGGGAACATTCGCATAAATTATTGTCACGATGTGTATTTTACCATGGAAAATGAACTTGAAGCTTGCAATTTCTTTATTTCAAGGAGGTTTTTGTGAGGAGTTAAATTCAAAATATTATCTTTGAAAGACGGGACTATACTAACATAGGTAGATATAGATATTGCATTCATACGAAGGATACAGTGACGGTTCCAAACAAAAAGTTGATTAACGGCAGAAAAAATGTAAACGCAATCAGTTTTCATATCTGATATGTCTTAATAAAGCACATTAATTCATTCATCATCTATTTTACATTTGGATAATGCAAGACATGGGCACTCATTCATCCTTGATAGATGAAATTAATGTTTTAGTGGCACGTCACAGGAATGAAAGAATAATGTGTGGTGCTATTAGTTAAACTTAGCTAGTGACCCAGACGTGTAGAACTAAAAGCCAATGCAGCATGTGATCTATCCCCAAGAGTTATATTTCAGTTGAAACTGAAAATCCTTTTCTTGCTCTAACATACTGAAAAACTTGACTATAAGAATTCTCCTTGTTCACCGAAAAAAGAGGAGGGAGCTACATAAAAAGTGCTTGTTATAAGGTAAACACCAATTGTTCCTGATAACGTAGAGTATAGACTTAAAAAAAGAATGAGAACTTGCTGGCCATCAACTACCGATCCAAGAAAAGCTAGTAGGTTGAAAAATAACTTAGGATATTAAGGTAATTTTACCGGTGGTTTCAACAAATTCCCCATTGTAAATTTGGCTCCTGGCTCCACTTTTCACTGCGTAATCTGATCAAAATAATGGACCAAACAATGATTGATTTACAAAAATTATCCAAGGTGTGAGAAATATAAACTTTTGGAGAGTGTACTATTTATAAGGAACCTCACTGTGCAGATGGCATGCATTGGTCTAAATGGAAGCTTAGAATCCCTGTAGAAAATGATTGTCGATATGTTTCAGTATCAGGGAAGCTAGCAGGTTTTGCAAACAGAAAACACTCAGGAAAAAACCACTCACCATTTTTAAATTCAAATAGGCTTGTTGCCTGTCAGATCTGACAATGTTCAAGGTAACATGAGAAGTAATGCGATGCAGCAGAAGGAAAAAATGTAAGAAAGTAATGGATATAAAATGCTATAAATACATAAACAACAGTCATCATTTCTTCACTCCTGGAAGAACCATACCAAAGTTAAACAAATCAATAACGACGCATTCCAAGCAAACAACCTGGCAAAGAAAGAAACTTCGTGTGCAAAGATAATCAAAATTGCCACACCAGACACTACTAAGGAGAAGAGATCACAAACTTCGATCAATTGTAGGAATATAATAAATTGAAGAAGACATACAAATTGAAGAAGACATACATACACTGATCAGAGGTCCTGTCTAGCTCATAAGCATGTGTCCCTTCATCTTTTGACCTGGACATGGTCGAATATAGTGGAGACTAAGTAATGGATAAATGTCCCTATTCAGATTTGAGAGAGGACTTGGCTTTAGAGAGGAAATACGAATGTAAATTATTAATTCAACAAAAATTTCAGAGTAACAAATACATGCGACCAGCAATATTAGGAAAGCACGTGCTCATCCCATGTAAATTAAAATTAAGAGTAAGAAATGAGAGCTTGTGTGCCGATGCAAGCAGGCATTGCTGTCCGACGTCAGTAGGCAATACACGTACGTGATGATCCTCCTACTCAATTCAGCAAGCACCACAAAGAATTCAATGAAATCAGGTAAAGGGGCAAAAGTTCGAGCAGCTTCCGAGCGCGCTCTTGCCAGATTGACTTACATATGTTGTAGGATTGAAAAGAAAAAGAGTTATTAAAATCGGGAGCAGCAGGCTACCAGCGTGAAGACTGCATCTTTGCACACGGGGAATCATCTTATCATATCCTCAATACGTCAGTATCCGCGAGAACGTCCATGTGCTTCCCCTGCATCTTCATTGGCTGGATCCATGGATATGAAGATGAGGGAGCACGTGGAGGCAACGACCTGGTTATCTGAAAGGCGCCGATCTAGGAGGCGTGCGTTGTGACGCCGAGCAATGGAGAGTAGGGACATGGAAAGGGAGAGGGAGACTCTTGTTTAAGTAGGGTGATCAATGGAAGGGAGGACAGATAAATAAGAGGCGTCTGCCTGCTCGGCTGGCTCCACCATTATAGGCTCAGATCGGTCCGTTTCTACTGAGGGGAATTGAGGAGCCGAAGAAGAGCATTGTGGAGAAGACGACGGGGACTGTGCGGGCGCGTGAGCCCAGAACCAATTAAGTAAACATAAAAAAAACGTGACATAAGGGCACTTGTGGCTGCCAAAACTAATAGGGTGACGTGGTTTCACGAAATTGCAGAGAATTCCTTGTAGTGGGCGTTTCCTATTTAGGTATAGAAGATTCCTCCTCCCTCAAGTGTGACTAATATGTTTGGGAATTGGCTTAATGAGATTGATGTGAGAACTAAAAAAAGGATTAGGATCGGTGTTTCGGCCATTTGTTGGGCTATCTGGACATGTAGAAATAATGTTGTTTTTAACAGAAAGAACTATTTTCATGTCTTACAGGTTATTTACTCAGCAGCTGATTGGATCCAGCTATGGACTTTATTACTCCCTTCAGACCAGAGGAAGTTTATAGTGGATGGCTGCACTTGTCTCCTTACGGTGGCACAGGATTTTTTCTCCCAGCATACGTGACAGCATCATAATAGGATTTCGTAGTCTCCTTTTGGTTTTGCTGTTTTCGGTATAAGGAGAATATCATGTTTCTTGTAAGGCTACAACTATTGTAAACGGCTGGCAACACTGAATTTTAATAAGTAATAAAGGTTGTGTGCATCACTCGATGCAGAGGCCGGGGTTTAACTCCATTTCTAAAAAAAAAAGTTGGGTCCGATGTTATCTTAGCCACCAAACTTATAGCTGTGGCGCACTCAATACGCTGCTGGCAATTACGTCACGGGCAAACGCTAAAAGAAAGCAGAGTATTGAACTCATCAAAGTGGAGCAGGTAATCTGCCCTGCGGCAACGTAAAGACTTGTGGTAAACTGAACGTCAGATCACTTTTTTTTTTGAACTGAAACAGGGGTTTCCAAGGACCCGGAGTGCTTCATTTATAGCTTTGTCGGTGGAGTACATTTACAAAGTGGACCGTGCCAAAAAAAAGAGTCAAAAAGACCCAATACTTTTACACCAAAGACCGTGAGAAAAAAATCTGAAAACGCAATCGAGTCCACGTCGTCTTCTCGCTCTTGCCCCACCGCTCTCCTGTGGAAGTACCCGACGACCAACTGCAGCACCCCCGGAGACGTAACTGTTGAAAGGTAAGGCTTCTATAGGGTTTAGTGTTTATCTCTTATACCTAGGTCGGTGTATTATAAATCGCATCCTAGTAGTTTGGCTTGGTTGTCAAGTTAGCAACAACCGATGTATTGTAATCCTAACTGTAATCTCCCTGGCTTAGTCCCCCTATATTAACACGCAGCCCTGCCGAGGCCAAGGCATGCTTAAACCCACCGATTCAATCTACCTTAGTAGTTTTACATGGTATCAGAGCTGAGCCTCTCCACCACATCCATGTCGACCTTCTCCTCCCCCTCCGGCTCTCAGTTCGCCTCCGTCAAGATCACCGAGAAGCTGGCCCAGGGGAACTACATCCCGTGGAAGGCACAGGTTCTCCCGGCGATCCACGGTGCCCTGATGGAATGGTACATCGACGCCGATCGCGCTGCTCCTCCCAAGGAGAGGGAGGTGACCGTGGACGGGAATGCCAAGCTGGAGCCGAACCCGTGCTATACGCCATGCACTGGTAGAAAATAGGCCTTTGGTCCCGGTTCGCAAAGGCCATTAATCCCGGCTGTGCAATCGGGACTAAATATGCGCGACTAAAGGCCCCCCCCCTTTAGTCGTGCCTCTTACGAACCGCGACTAAAGGCCCGTCCACGTGGGCGCCAGGAGTCCGTCGGGGCGGAGGACCTTTAGTCCCGGTTCTCGTGGCTAACGGGGACTAAAGGCCTTCTCCGCAGGTTTAGGGTTTTAGCCCCCCTAAACCTGGTTTCTTTTTAATTTGTAGTGTTTTATTTCTTTTATATTTTATTTTGTGTTTTATTTAAATTTTGATGAAGTTTCAGTACACATATTCTACGCTACTATATACATGCATATGAAATTTCAAACAAGAAGAATTCAAGAGGAATATATAATATATATTCAATCTCGGGTGACCATATACAACTACGAACAAGTTTCCATACACAATTAGTATGGATGACCATATACAACTTCGAACAAGTTTCAATCTCGGATATGCATATAATTTTCTTTGTCCTCGGTAAACTGTTCTCCTTTAGGATTGATGAATTCTCTCATGAAAAATCCTGCTAATTCCTCTTGAATTGGTCGGAAGCGAGCTTCTGGACTATGCTTCCTCCGCAAGTTATCCGTCGCCTTCCGCATGCTATCCGACGCCTTCCGCTCAGAGGTGTGTCTCCGGATGTTCTCACAAACATAGTATTCACATAGATTGGTCCCCGGTGGCTGCTTATCCACATTAACTAACCTTCTAAATTGTACCTCATGTTTGAATTCACCGACAATTTCTTCTGAGACCCGTCTCCAAACCCTATAGGGCAAAGAAAATTAAATGAACAATGGAGTTATTAGTTACTTGATATTAGGAAATGAACGAAAGAGACCGATCGATATAGAGCGCAAATGATTGAAAATAATTACTTTTGCAGCATTTTTCTCATGTCGGCCCAACGCTTTGAATCCGAATCCATAGAGTCCATGATTAGAACTATGGAGGTGTGAAGTTCAATCATTAGCAGAATCCAGTGGAACCTGCGGACACGTTACATGCACAGTCATGCATAACTCATCGATTAGACATACCATACATGGAGTAAACAAAAGAGAATGGGCACAAGAGAGAAACAATCACCCAAAATGGTAAGGAAATAGAATTTGACTTTTGAGTTGATGCTTTCTAAGAAATTTGTACAAGTCTTTCTCCACGTCTTCGGGGTGATTTTGTAACACATATCCATTAACGATATGTGGGTCAATGAACCCAACATCATAGATGTTTCTTATTTTGCATTCCCAAATCTTCAATCTGCATAATAGCGCACACAACAATATATATAGAGTGCAGGCAATGAAGAACGAGATTAGGTAGAAATAAATCACTTACAGAATGTAGCAACTCATCATAGATTTGTCGAGCTCGCGCAGATTGAACAGCTGGAACAATTCACTCATATGAACTTCTACAGAGTACCGTTTGGTGTGATGCTCCTTTGTAACATCCGCATAAACATATTTTTTGCCGGCCCACGTTATGAAATTCTTGTACCAACGTAGCAAATTTCGCATTTATGGTGCTAGACTCTCTTCCTGCGCAGGCTCGACGAGAGGCCCATTACACACATATTGTAATGCTATCTCACTTACTGGCACATCCTCAAGGTCTAACGAGGCACGAAGAGTCAAACCCATCTCGGACGCTTGTTTCATGGCACTCGCTAGAGTCAATCCAAGTGCTGCCGCAGCTGCTATGATCTCGGGGTCCTCTTCCGGACCGGCTTTCACTATGAGCGGGGGGATCGACTGTTTATTCTGCATCCCGAGCTGGTCAACTTGTTTCCCGCTTTTTTTACTTTCTTCTTTCTCCTCCTTCAATATTTCTGCTTGCCTACGAAGTTCACGTCCATAGTCGTCAGGCATATTCAGCTCGGCTTGGGACGGTGTCGTCAAAAAATCCTTAGCCCACTTCTTTTGCTTCTTAGTGAATACTTGCTTGGGCTCAGGCTCTTTTATCGCCTTCGTATCCGCCTTCCATTTCTCATAATGAGCAGACGCGGCCAATTTGGTTTCAGCTTCACTAAGTTCCCAAGGCCTTGGGAAGAGAGGCTTCAGTGATGGCTCCGGTACCGTTGTGGTCTTAGGTACATAAGGGTCCGGGTTAATAGTCCAGGAGCGGGTTTCCTTGCTGTCCGCCTGCTTCTGCTTCTTCGCCGGAGGTGGATTAGGGGGCGTCATACCCGCCGGAGGAGGATTGGGGGGCGACGGCTGCTTACCCGCCGGAGGTTGTGGATCGGGGGACGGCGTCGAATGACGTGAAGGAGGTGTAGGTGAACCACCACGACCACCACCACCGCCACCACCACCACCACCACCATCGGAGGGGTGTGGACTTTTAGCCTTGGCGCCTCGCCTGGAAACACTATGTACTTCTTTTTCCATAGAATGATCTGGCGCTTGACATCTCCAAGTCTTCTCTCTCCTTCGGGTGTAGCTTTGTCAATCTCCAGGTCCTCAAACTCTTGGACTATGTCTTCCACCGTGACATGAGCATAGCCATATGCAATGGGGTTGTTGTGGTGGAGTGCTCCAGGTGTACAGGGTAAAGCACTGCCGGTAGCTACCTTCGTGGAAACGTTCCCCACGGGATAATGCAGATAACATTCTTTCATCTCCTTTACATCATCCACGGGGTAGTGAGCCTCCGGTGCACGAATCTCGATCTTCGGTGCATTAGCACCTGCAGGCGGGGCATCCGTGGAAGCCACACTGCTTCTCTACTGCTGGCTTCTGAGATCCGCTTCATGATCTTCATGCGGCCCTGCAGCCGATCTTTCTTTTGCTGCTAGTTTATGCACGATCTACTTCACCTCATGGAGTTCCTATGCAAACTTCGCCAAAAGATCTGCATCCCGTTTTGTCTTTCTCTTACGGCTTCTGTAACAGTATGGGTCATTTTCCTGGGAAAACCCTACTTTCCACGGAATTCTGCCTTTGCCTCGTACATGTCCTCCGTGTTCATCATTCCCGGGGGTTGTTGTCAGTGCGTCTTTCTCTCTGTTGAACTTGATCAAGCCCTGTTGAGCTTGGGTCATTGCGTCAATAAGGGCTTGGGTGGGAGCAAACTTTTTCTTCCGGTGAACACACATCCCTGTCTCCGGGTCTAGCGATCCCTCATGCCCGTACCACCAGCTTTTGGCCCTTGGGTCCCATCCCTTTGTACCTAGAGGGATTCCTCGCACCCTCAGGCCCTCCTGACCCCATAATATGATGGTAATGTTTCTTACCCGCATTAACCTTATTTTTTTTTTGATATTTCCTTGAAATGCTCCGATTTCTTTTGCCTCACAAATTCTGGCCAATCATCTTTCAGTCTCTCATGTTGTCCATTGAAATCCGGAGTCTTGCCCTTGTTGACATAGTCACGGGTTAAATTTTTCTTAAAGTTCCGGAATGCTTCGGCCATCTTCTGAAGAGCGAACTCTTTGACTAGCCTACTCCTCTCACGTCCACCCGGAACCTCGTTACCGAATTCATCGACTTTGTTGTATTCCGGAGGTAGAATGAAATGTTCCATAAGCTTTCTCCAGCAATCCTTTTTCGTTCTCTTGTCGACAAAACTGAAACCAAGACGTGCCTTCTTTGGCTTCTTCCATTCCTGGACGGTGATCGGGACGTTGTCTCTAACAACGACTCCGCATTGGTTGATAAACTTTGTGGTGTGCTGTAGTGGCTTGCCGGTTTCACCGACTAATTCGATGGTATATGTTTCTCCTTGTTTCATCGCCTTGGATTTGCCACGCTTTGTCGTACTCGATCCGGCCGAGGGCTAAAAAAAGAAAGAGAGTCGCGCGCGTTAATACATATGTATTCACATTTCAGTAAGTTTGTATCACGAGAGGCTCAATGTATATATATACCTCGCCGGAGGTGGTTGCTACTTGCAATTCGAGATCGTCGTTTGTCGACGGTTGACCTCCGTCGACAATGTCTGTTCCTTCACCTTCTTGATCATCGACAATGTCTGTTCCACCGTCAAGGTTCAGAAAAGAAGAGGATGTAGTGAAATATTGAGACTTAGCAAATATTAGTACAAATATTTTACTTAGTGAAATTACCGTACTTTTTTTTGACTTAGGAATATATATTTAGGGTTAGTAGTGCTTCGGATTTTTTTTAGCTTTTTTTGACTTAGGAATATTTAGGGTTAGTAGACTTAGCAAATATTAGTACAAATATATATTTAGCTTCACCGGTGATTTTTGACTTAGGAATATTTTACTTTTTTTTGACTTAGGAATTTTTTTTGACTTCGGATTTTTTTTGACTTAGGAATATTTAGGGTTAGTAGACTTACCAAATATTAGTACAAATATATATTTAGCTTCACCGGTGATTTTTTTACTTTTTTTTGACTTACGAATATTTTACTTTTTTTGACTTAGGAATTTTTTTGACTTAGGAATTTTTTTGACTTAGCAAAAAAACCGAGTGCAACCAGCCACACTCGCACTGCACCCGGCCAGCTACACAGGCCCAGCCAGCTACACGGGCCCAGCCACCACTTAACCGCCGCGCGTCCAGGAGCCCAGCCCAACTGCCAGCAGCCTGTGCTAAAAAAAAAACTGCCAGCAGCCTGTCGGTGACGCGAGCGTGACGCGTTGCTGACGTCACCTTCGTCTTCCTCCCGTGAATATTTTCGTTTTTGTTTTTTGACCTAGGATTTTCGTTTTCTCTCTACCTCCTCTCTCCCCTCTCCCTAACCTCACGGCCACTTCTCGTCGCGCGCGGATGTCGTCGTTTCCGGTCACGGCGAAGAATGGAGCGCGCGGATGTCGTCGTTTCCGGTCACGGGCAGGGGCGCGGGAGGACGGGCGCAGGAGCGGCGTGCACCTACCGGAGACGAAGGCGGAGCCTCCTCTGTGTCTCTGCGGGCGGAATCGGCGAGGGCGGCGCGGAGAAGACGAGCAGGGCGGCGCGGAGAAGACGAGCAGAGATGCGTTTGGTCCTTAGAAAATTTCGGGGCAGCGTGAATCGCGAATATATAGGGCCAGCCTTTAGTCCCGGTTGGGGACACCAACCGGGACTAAAGGTTTTTTCGCGGTGTTTCCGTTCCCCCCGCGGAAAGAGCCTTTAGTCGCGGTTCGTGTCACGAACCGCGACTAAAGGTCCTTTTTCAAAATACTTTTCGTTTTAAAATCATAAAAATACAAATAATATATCAAAAAATTAAAAAAAATAAAACTAATTCATTTTAAAATCTTAAAAATACAAATAATATATCAAAAAAATCAGAAAAATAAAACTAATTCATTTGAAAATCTTAGGAATACAAATAATATATCAAAAAATTCATAAAAATAAAACTAATTCATTTGAAAATCTTAAAATACAAATAATATATCAAAAAATTCAGAAAAATAAAACTAATTCATTGTAAAATCTTAAAAATACAAATAATATATCAAAAAATTCAGAAAAATAAAACTAATTCATTTTAAAAACCCATTTTCCCCGCCATTTCTTCCCTGTCTTCCCGCCTCCCACTTCCCGCCTCTTTCTTCCTACCACTTTCTTCCCTCCTCCTGTCTTCCCGCTCCCATTTTTCCCGCCATTTCTTCCCTGTCTTCCCGCCTCCCACTTCCCGCCTCTTCATCCCGCCTCCTGTCTTCCCGCTCCCATTTTTCCCGCCATTTCTTCCATGTCTTCCCGCCTCCCGCTTCCCGCCTCTTTCTTCCCGCCTCCTGTCTTCCCGCCTCCTGTCTCCAGCGTGAGAAGAAAACAGATCCCTTTAGTCCCGGCCTGTTTTACCAATCGGGACGAAATAGTTCGGGTTTCATTGGGAAACGGATCGTCCCTTTAGTCCCGGCCTGTTTTACCAACCGGGACGAAATGGTTAGGGTTTTGTTCCGACCAATCAGAAAGAATCACACGGATCGTGTGTTTCTTTCAAGCGCTTGTGAGTCGTTGGATCTGGGTTGTGTTTCTTTCGAGCTGTTGTGAGCCGTTCGATCAGGGGTACGGTGTGTTTCTTTCGAGCGTTTGTGAGCCGTTGGATCAGGGGTGTTTCTTAACCGTTGGATCAAAACCCTAGCACAACACTTTGTGAGCCAGAGGACCCTATATATAGCCCACCTTCATACACCAGTGAGTTCATCGACCAAGTACGAAACATCCGGATTCGCCAGCATACGTCCTGTCGTGCATTTGGTATGCATATATGCACTCAGTAGCCACGACAGGGGTGTATGCGGGCGATACCGATTGTTTTGTTCTACATCCCCCTTTAAGGTTTGATACATCATTCAGTTCATTGACCAAATACAAATCATTCGGATTCGCCATCATACGTCCTGTCGTGCATTTGGTATGCATATATGCACTCAGTAGCCACGGTAGGGCTGTATGATGGCGATACCGATTGTTTTGTTCTACACCCCCCCTTTAAGGTTTGATGCATCATTCAGTTCATCGACCAAATACAAATCATCCGGATTCGCCATCATACGTCCTGCCGTCCATTTGGTATGCATATATGCACTCAGTAGCCACGACAGGGCTGTATGATGGCGATACCGATTGTTTTGTTCTACATCCTCGATCCAAATATAAATCATCCGGATTCGCCATCGTACGTTTTAATTCACATGATCCATTCAACAAAGTTTTGGTGCAATAAATTATTACACATCAATTCTTCCCTTGTGTCCCTGCTTTCTTACGATTGTGCCGTATCCATGGAGCATCCTCATCATTTAACTTAATGCTTGGGTCAGTGTTCACTTTGAAGGGCGGAATTTCACCAAACATATTATAATCTTCTGACATGTCTGTATTGTCCTCCACTCCCACGGTGTTTCTTTTGCCTGAAAGAACAATGTGGCGCTTTGGATCATCGCATGATGTACTGATCGTTTTCTTATCTTTCCGTTTCCTCGGTTTGCTACTCATGTCCTTCAAATAGAAAACCTGAGCGACATCTTTGGCTAGGACGAATGGTTCGTCAAGGTAACCAAGATTGTTGAAATCCACCATTGTCATCCCGTATTGCTCGTCCACCTTTACCCCACCTCCTGTTAGCTCGAACCATTTGCACCGGAACAAAGGGACCTTAAAGGAGGGTCCATAGTCAAGTTCCCATATCTCCTCTATGTAACCATAATATGTGACCTTTTGCCCATTCTCGGTTGCTGCATCAAAGAGGACACCACTGTTTTGGTTGGTGCTCTTTTTATCTTGGGCGATCGTGTAAAATGTATTCCCATTTATCTCGTACCCTTGGAAAGTCGTTATAGTCGAAGATGGTGTCTTGGCCAACATGTACAGCTGATCTCCAACATCATTGTCATTCATTAAATGTTTTCGCAACCAACTGCCGAAAGTCTCCATGTGGGCCTTTCTAATCCAGGATTCAGGCTTCCCCGGGTTGTCCGAGCGTAAAATATTCTTGTGTTGCTCGAAGTACGGAGCCACCAAGGTGGAATTTTGCAGAACTGTGTGGTGTGCTTCAGTCATACTCCCTCCGTTCCATATTAGATGACTCCCACATAGATGTATCTAGAAATATTTTAGTACTAGATACATCTCTTTGAGAGTCATCTAATATGGAACGGAGGGAGTAGAATGACCGTCCATACATATCGTTGATTTCCTTCCGATCGTGCCTTTTCCACTTAGTCTCCCCTCGTGCCTCGATTGAGGAATACCATTCGGCTTAAGTTCAGGAACATAGTCAATACAGAACTCAATTACCTCCTCATTTCCATAGCCCTTGACGATGCTTCCTTCTGGCCTAGCACGGTTACGAACATATTTATTTAATACTCCCATGAACCTATCAAAGGGGAACATATTGTGTAGAAATACAGGACCGAGAATGGAAATCTCTTCGACTAGGTGGAGCAGGAGGTGCGTCATAATATTGAAGAAGGATGGTGGGAACACCAACTCGAAACTGACAAGACATTGGACCACATCGTTCTGTAACCGTGGTAGATCTTCTGGATTGATTACCTTCTGAGAGATTGCATTGAGGAATGCACATAGCTTCACATTGGCTACTCGAACATTTTCCGGTAGGAGCCCTCTCAAAGCAATCGGAAGCAATTGCGTCATAATCATGTGGCAGTCGTGAGACTTCAGGTTTTTGGAACTTTTTGTCCGCCATGTTTATTATTCCCTTTATATTCGATGAGAAGCCAGACGGGACCTTCATACTGCTCAGGCATTCAAAAAAATGACCTTCTCTTCTTTGGTAAGAGCGTAGCTGGCACGACCTTCAAACCATTCCGGATGCCGGTCATGTGGGCCTTTCAAAAGTTGCTGGTCCTGCCGTGCTTCCTTTGTATCATTTGTCTTCCCATACACGCCCAAGAATCTTAGCAGATTCACGCAAATATTCTTCGTAACATGCATCACGTCGATTGCAGAGCGGACATCTAGGACTTTCCAATATTGTAGCTCCCAAAATATAGATTTCTTCTTCCACATGAGTGCGAGCCCGTCAACTCCCTGCGGAACTGATTGTCCGCCAGGACCCTTTCCAAAGACGACTTTCAAATCCTTGACCATATCAAATATCTCAGCACCAGTACGTTCCGCAGGCTTCGGCCGGTGATCTGCCTTGCCGTTGAAATGCTTGCCTTTCTTTCTTATGTTATGATTTAGGGGAAGAAATCGACGATGACCCAGGTACACGTTCTTCTTACAATTATCCAAGTATACACTTTCAGTCTCATGTAAGCAGTGTGTGCATGTTTTGTATCCCTTATTTGTCTGTCCCGAAAGGTTACTGAGAGCAGGCCAATCGTTGATGGTTACAAAAAGCAACGCTCGTAGGTCAAATTCTCCTTCTTTGTGCTTATCCCACATACGTACACCAGGTCTGCCCCACAAATGTAAAAGTTCATCAACTAATGGCTTTAGGTACACATCAATGTCGCTGCCGGGTTGCTTTGGACCTTGGATGAGCATTGGCATCATAATGAACTTCCGCTTCATGCACAACCAAGGAGGAAGGTTGTACATGCATAGAGTCACGGGCCAGGTGCTATGGCTGGAGCTCTGCTCGCCAAAAGGATTCATGCCATCAGTACTTAGACCAAATCTTATGTTCCTTGCGTCAGCTGCAAAATCTTTGAACTCTCTGTCGATCTTTCTCCATTGCGTTCCATCAGTGGGGTGTCTCAACTCCCCGTCGGACTTACGGTCCTCTTTGTGCCATCGCAACAACTTGGCATGCTCTTTGTTCCTGAACAGACATTTCAACCGTGGTATTATAGGAGCATACCACATCACCTTGGTGGGAACCCTCTTCATGGGTTTCTCGCCCTCAACATCGTCACCAGGGTCATCGCCTCTGATCTTATAACGCAATGAAGTGCATACAGGGCATTCATTCAAATTCTCGTATTCACCGCGGTAGAGGATGCAGTCGTTAATGCATATATGTATCTTCAGAACCTCTAAACCTAGAGGGCATACAACCTTCTTTGCTTCGTACGTACTGGCGGGCAACTCGTCTTCGGAAACATATTCTTCAACATTTTCAGCAAATTTTCAAATGATGAGTCAGCTACACCTTCCCGTGCCTTCCATTTTAGCAAATCCAGTGTGCAGCCCAGCTTTTTCAGACTATTATCGCATCCTGGGCACAGCGACTTTTTATGATCCTCTAACATGCGATCCAAATTCTCCCTCTCCTTGACAGTTTCGCAGCGTCTCCGTGCATCAGCAATGGTCCGACCAAGATCATCAGCGGGCTCATCATGTGCCTCTTCTTCACCTTCACCTAACCCTTCCCCACCTTCAGGATCATCCTCCATGAAAGTATCACCGAAATGATCATGATAGTTGTCATCGATATCATCCCCTTCTTCATCTTCTTAGATTCTAACCCCTCTTTCTCCATGCTTGGTCCAACAATTATAGCTTGGCATGAAACCGTGCCGAAGCAGGTTCATGTGAACGTCTCTTGAGGAGGAGTAACCCTTCTGATTCTTACAGACAGCACATGGACAGATAATAAAACCTCGCTGCTTGTTCGCATTTGCCACTACGAGGAAATCATTCAAACCCGTAATGAACTCGCCGGAGAGTCAGGTACCGTACATCCATTGCCGATTCATCTGCATCTTTATTATATAAAGTATATAAAATCATGCATTTGTTAAACTAACTAGCTAGAAATAATACAAATTAAACAATGAACTACACACATGCATATTTTATCAATGAAACATGAAAGGTTCAAGTTGCTAACCGCGATCGCGGAGGAAAAATAAATGAGAAAGCTCAAGTGTGGCTCGGACACTTCATATCATGTTTTTTCATTCTCTCGGGCATTTCATCGAACACCTTGTGTGCAAAGGAGGAACCAAAAGCAAACCCACCACCCCCCTGTGAATATTGTGAATAGAAGTGGCACCAATTGTGGCTAAGTGAAGTGAGCTGAGTCCTATATAGGGATGGACCTTTAGTCCCGGTTGGCCTGGCCAACCGGGACTAAAGCCCCTCCCGTCCGCCAGCTGTCGACCGAGCGCGCTGGGCCCAGATAGTTGGTCGTAGATCTTCTCCCGAACCGCGACTAAAGACCCATTTGGTCGCGGTTCGATTATTTTGGGGACTAATGGGGGTGTATGGAAGCCTCTTTTTCTACTAGTGATGGCACGCTGCAGATCAACATCTTTTAAGTTTTCTGGCCACAACCCTATCAAGGGACGTTTTGTTGCGTGTGCATACCAGCGCGACGTCGGCGGAGCTGTGGGCTGCCGTCAAGGGGATGTTCGCGTCCCATACGCGCGCGCGCAGCGTGAACACCCGCATCACTCTCGCCAACTCCCAGAAGGGGAACCTGAGCATGGTGGAGTACTTCGCCGCATCCGTCAGCTGGCGGACGAGATGTCCGCTGCTGGAAAGGCGCTCGACGAGGAGGATCTTGTCTCCTACGTCCTCGCGGGCTTAGATGGCGAGTACAATTCCATTGTCACCGCCATGGCCACACACAAGGAGACGGTCACCATCTCCGAACTCTACTCGCAGCTTCTCAGCTTCGAGATGTGCCTCGATCTCCTTCAAGGTGGCGCACAATCATCCATCAACACCGCCGTGTGCGGTGGGCGCGGATGAGGTGGTGACCCAGGCCGCGGCGGTGGTCGTGGTGGCCCTCCTCCCTATGGCAGTGGCAATGGAGGCCACGGCTTTGACAACAACCCTGGCGCCGCACTAGGTGGCAACTACAGTGGCCACTATGGCGGTCATGGCGGTGGCTATGGAGGACATGGCGCCGGCAACTATGGTGGTATGGTGGCAACCAGCGCACCAACAACGGCAACAAGCCTCGTTGCCAACTCTGCGGGAAGACATGGCACACAGTCATCAAGTGTTGGCAGCGCTTCAACCCTGATTTCACCAGTGTGGAAGAGAAGAGCGCGGGGACGGTCACCACGTCCTCGTATGGCACTGACCCCAGCTGGTACGTTGACACCGGCGCCATGGATCACATTACTGGTGATCTGCACAAGCTGACCATCCGCGACAAGTACAACGGGAACGAGCAAGTCCATGCTGCAAACGGGTCAGCTATGGACATCGATCATGTTGGTCATTCTTTTGTTAGTGCCTCTGGTCGTGATCTACATCTTAAGAACATTCTTCATGTGCCCCAATCTATTAAGAGTCTTTTATCCGCACATCGTCTTGCTTTTTACAACAATGCCTTTCTAGAGTTTCACCCACATTCTTTTTTTATTAAGGATCAAGCCACTAGGAGAACTCTTCTTCAAGGTCGATGTAGAAGAGGGCTTTATCCACTTTCGTCCACTCCTTCGAGCTCAAGCAAGCAGGTCCTCAGTGCCGTCAAACTTCCTTGTTCTAGTGAAATCAATAATGAGTTTGTTTGTGATACTTGCCAAAAGGGCAAGAGTGATCAACTTCCCTACCCCAAGTCTTTTAGTGAATCAAGTGATCCTTTAGAGCCATTTTATTCAGATGTATGGGGTCCTACTATTGAGTCTGTTGGACGAAAGAAATATTATGTTAGTTTTCTTGATGATCTGGGTCTATTTAATTAAACACAAACCTGAAGTCTTTAAAAAAATTCAAGACTTTCATAATATTGTTGAACGTCAATTTGACAGGAAAATTCTTGCCATGCAAACAGA
Organism: Alopecurus myosuroides; assembly: GCA_028641055.1. Lineage (NCBI taxonomy): Eukaryota > Viridiplantae > Streptophyta > Magnoliopsida > Poales > Poaceae > Alopecurus > Alopecurus myosuroides. Next base: position 348,111,473 of record CM054062.1, on the reverse strand, counting down.
TCACTAAAATTGGCATCTCTCACCATATGTCTTGCCCCTATGCACATCTCAACAAAATGGCTCGGCCGAAAGGAAACACCGTCACATTGTCAAAGTAGGCCTGTCTATCCTTGCTAATTCATCTATGCCTTTGAAATACTTGGATGAAGCTTTCATTGCTGCCACCTATCTTATAAATTGCACACCTAGGAAGGTCATTAATTTTGATACTCCCTTAGAGCATTGGTATCAAGAAAAACCCAATTACAATTCTCTTCGTCTTTTCGGGTGTGCGTGTTGGCCTAATCTTCGGCCCTACAACTCACGAAATTTAGAGTTTAGATCAAAAAAATGTGTGTTTCTTGGCTATAGTAATCTCCATAAAGGATTCAAATATCTAGATATTCCAACTGATCGAGTCTATATTTCCCGAGATGTTGTGTTTGATGAATCTTTTTTTCCATTCTCCAAATTACGTCCTAATGCGGGTGCAAGATTGCATGCCGAAATTCTCTTGCTCCTTCCTGAACTTTTAAATACTACGTATCATGAGAGGGAACACAATAATGGTCAGCTGACTGATGCTCCTGAAAAATCTGACTCTAACCATGCAAAAAGTGTGCAATTTCGTTATGGTATGCATCATATAAGTCCAAGGGAGACAAGCACGGAGGAGATCCTCCTATGCGCTCCGATCCCGAGAGATCATCTGCAGATCCCGAGCATATTCGCATGGACCATCCACCTGGTCGGCCCACGCGGCAGGGTGGGACAGGCGAGGGCGCTGGCGAAAACGCGTCCTCGCGCGGTTCTCCAGGCACTGCGCGCATGCCACACGCGCGTGGCAACTCCGCACGCGACGCATGGACGGAGCAGAGCGGGAGGGGGGCCAACGTATCTCCCACTGACCGTGGATCTCCTTTCCACGTGTCGACTTCGGATGAGCTGACGCCTCCAGGCCCACAGCCGACAGCGACAGGACGGACAGGCTTGGACATCGCATGATCGGACGCGCGATCCGAGCTAGATCCCTGTCTGCTGGGATCCTCTGCGGAAAGTGCATCCGCTGATCCTCCTGTGACATCCCGGGTGCATACACGATCTAAAAGTGGTATTTCAAAACCTTTTATTCCAAAGGATGGCACTATTTGTTATAAGGGAAAATTTCCTGGTTTTCTATCATCCCGTGAACCTGAAATTTTTAATGAAGCTTTAGAGGATACAAATTGGAGTAGTGCAATGGATGATGAATATAGTGCACTCATGAAAAATAATACTTGGCATCTATTACCATATAATCAAGGGAGGAATATCATAGATTGTAAATGGGTTTATAAGGTGAAAATAAAATTTGATGGTACTATAGATCGGTATAAGACTAGCCTTGTAGCAAAAGGTTTTAAGCAACGTTATGGTGTAAACTATGAGGATACTTTTAGTCCCGTAGTTAAAGTTGTAACTATCAGATTGGTACTATCTATTGGATGTGTAGAATGTGTTTCTTCATGGTGTACTAGAGGAAGAAGTTTACGTGAGGCAGCCCCCAGGTTATGAGGATAAGGCAAATCCTCATCATGTGTGTAGATTGGACAAGGCCTTGTATGGCCTAAAGCAGGCTCCTCGGGCATGGTACTCAAGGTTGAGCACGAAGCTACACCAACTTGGGTTCAAACCTTCAAAAGGGGACACATCATTATTCTTTTATAAGAATGGCAATGTCACTATTATTATGCTTATTTATGTTGATGACATAATTGTTGCAAGTTCATCACAGGAGGCCACTACATCATTGCTTAGTGATTTGAGGAATGACTTTGCCTTGAAGGATCTAGGAGACCTTCACTATTTCTTGGGTATTGAAGTAAGACATGTTGATGATGTTGTTTTACTAACTCAAGAAAAATATGCCACAGATATTTTGACACATCTAGGTATGAAATGGTGCAAAGCGAAGTACACCACTTTCTACTTCAGAAAAATTGTCCAAGTTTGAAGGATAATTGTTGGGTCCAGAGGATTCAACTCGGTATAGGAGTGTTGTGGGAGATTTGCAATACTTAACTCTCACAAGACCGGATATTTATTTTTTAGCTAATAAGGTTTGTCAATTTTTACAAAGTCCTACTACTGTGCATTGGACAGTTGTAAAAAGAATATTGAGGTATCTCCAAGGGAGTGCTTCGACAGGCTTGAGGATTGGCAAGGATTCCTCTACTCTTGTAAGTGCATTCTCTGATGCTGATTGGGAAGGATGTCCTGATGATAGAAGATCCATAGTTGGGTTTGCTGTATTTTTTGGCTCTAATCTTGTGTCATGGAGTACCAGAAAGAAAGCCACTGTATCAAGGTCAAGCACTGAAGCAGAGTATAAGTCTTTTGCAAATGCTACTACAGAGGTAATGTGGGTAGAGTCCCTATTGGATGAACTTGGTGTTAGTCATCCTCAAACTTCATGCTTATGGTGAGATAATGTTGGTGCAGCCTATTTGTGTGCTAATCCAGTGTTCCTTGCGAGAACAAAACATATCGAGATTGATTTTCATTTTGTGAGGGAAAGAGTTGCACAGAAAATTTTGGATATTCGCTTTATACCAACAGGAGATCAAGTAGCAGATGGATTCACGAAACCATTGCAAGTTCGACAGTTAGAAGCCTTCAAGAACAATCTCAATCTTGTGCCGTTGATATTGAGGGGGGATGTTCAAAGATAAGGCTTCTAGAGGGTTTAGTGTTTATCTCTTGTACCTAGGTCGGTATATTATAAACCGCATCCTAGTAATTTGTCTTGGTTGTCAAGTTAGCAACAACCAAAGCATTGTAATCCTAACTGTAATCTCCCGGTCTTAGTCCCCCTGTATTAACACGCAACGCTGCCGAGGCCAAGGGATGCTTAAACCCACCGATCCAATCTACCTTAGTAGTTTTATAGTTACCACTGCATGAGCCAGCTGCGTCGGCATTGGAAAGCCTCCAAAATGGCACCAAGGCCAAGAGGTTGAGCTTCACCCTCTGCTAGCCCGCATCTGGCAAACAGGGCGGGACTGACTGCCCTCAGCCTTTGGATCAGCAGCAAGGCTGCCTCCGGTTGCCAAACAAGAGCTGCTGAGAGAGAACTCCCAACGATTTCTGAGCATGTGGGCTTGAAGAAAGCTCCGACGAAACGTCGGTGCTGATGGCGAACTACTGCATCCATGGCACTAGCAAAAGTATGCCCTCCCGCTTCCCAAAGCTGAATCGATGTCTTCTTCTCATGTCTTCTTATCCTCAATTTCACCACCTTAGTAGCAAGCAGAATAAAAGGCATCCGCGACCAAGCCACACGAGAGATGAATTGTTGTCTTCTTCTCCTCCCTTCCACCACCTTAGTAGTAAGTGGAAGAAAAGGCATCCGCGTAGGGAATTGATGCAGACAAAAAAATCCTAGCAACGTTAATCGATAAGGCCAAGACCTATTACTATGCAGATATAGAATAACAGAGGGAATTAGTGTTCATACCCTTGAAGACCGAAACACGGGGATAACGCTCCCGCACAAGCATTGTTGATGAAGAAAAACATAGCGACCTCAAGGTCATGTAGTCGTACTGGCGACTAGTGCCACAAAAGGTTGCACCTCGTAGCTCTACACACGTACGGCATAGACGACGACTCCCGAACTCCGGTCCAGCAAAGCAGCGGAAGTTGGAGAATCGGACCAAAGATCCCATGGCACGGAGGTGTGCGTATGGTGGAGAAAATCTAGACTCGTGCGTAGCTCCAATAGGGAACCACAGTTGACAGGAGAGAGAGAAAATTGTGTACTTTTTGGGAGAAGTGGCTCTCCTTATAAAAAGGGAGGAGGGAGGCCACCCTCCTTGGATTAGCCATGTGGGACTATCCCACGTGGTGGGCCCGACCAAGGGAGGGCAGCCGCCGGCTCCCTAGTGGGCCTCATGTGGCTAGCCCACTAGGGAGGAAAGCTCCTCCCTCCTTTTTCCCAAATGGGCATATTTTCCCTCTCAGGTCCATTTAAGGTAAAATGCCTTTTAAAAATTAAATAAAAATATATTTGATATTAATTACCTGAAATAATATTAAAGACATATTATTTTAATTTCTCTTTCTCCGAAACACCTTTCGTAGCCTTCCGATCTCCATCGGATAAATTCCGGACTGATTACGGCTCTCTTCTATATTTTCTCTTCGAGTGTCAAATCAAACCTAAACGTCGTCTACCCTTAAGTGTGCCACCCTACGGTTTAGGATCACTCCAGACATGATCAAGAATCCTCTCCAATAAATGACCAACATCGGGATCTAGTAACCCACGACGGCCCCTGTGCGTTGCACGATTATCTTTGTCGCTTGAACCTTAAACGTCGAGTCCCCACTCCTTTTGCCATGCGATACTTAGTTTGTGCGAGATTCAATCTCCGTTATCTCCATACCTAGTTCAATCTCGTTACCGACAAACACATATACTCGTTTCCATGACATTGCATCATTGTGACTTAGTTAAATTCTTTCAAGCTTACCTGATGCAATCTCGCTGAGTGGGCCTAGAGTATCTATCTGTCATTCGAATTGGCAAATCCCGCTCTAGATGCACACACCTCTACCTATCCCTCCGGAAACCTGATAGACACCTTTATCATCACCCTGTTACGGTGTGATGGCTGATGCAGTCAAGGAAACCTCGGAGACAGTGATTAAATATGATCTCACGGTCGAAGGTTTGGGTACTAAGTTTTTCATGTTATCACAATGTTGAATTGTAACTGGATCTTATTGTGATACATACATATTTGGTGTGTGTCCATCACATCATTCATCTAATGATATGACTCCATTGTCAATTGACATAAATGTCCATGATCAGGAAACTTTGATCATCTGTTGCCCAATGGACTAGTTAAATAGAGTCTACTATGGACCTGGTTGTTTATATGCAACATTTGCATTAATGTTTCCATTTAATACAGTTATATCATGGTATAAAACATATTATGAACATATAAGATATGATAATAAAAACACCTTTATTAATTGCATGTAGGGCATCTAAGATATGAATTATTGTCTTCTTATCTTCCCTTCCACCTCCTCGGTAGCAAGCGGAAGAAAAAATCAAGCATGACCAAGCCCCACCAGAGTTTTTTTTTTGGAATGGGGGATAACGACACAGCCTCTGCATCAAGTGATGCACACATATTTTATCAATAAAGTTGCAAGTATTATTTTAAGTTTTAGATCTCAAGAACCACAAAGGATTGAGAGAGACCTCAACCGGCAACAAAACAAAGCACAGACGTAACTAAGTAATATGTCTAATATGTTTCCACGTATGTTGGGAGAAAAAATCATGTGCCACCGCCAGGAGTCGCTTGCATCCATCCACCATAAGATCCTGCTGGCCAGAAGGTAGCAGGAAAGCTCGTAGCAGGATCCAGTGAACCGGCATATGAATAACATGTAAGACATGAAATTTTTCTTTCCTATTATAGACACTATTACTCCTATAGTTCCAAATAGACCAACAAATAGCCTAGACGCCGATACGAATCCTATTTTTGTTATTTTTATCCAACCCATTCAACCAATTCCGAAACATATTAGAAAGATTGGTAGGTGGAGGAATATTGTAGGTACAAAAAACCACACGCCAGATTTTTTTTTTGCAAAAGGGCAAGAGGTAAACAATGATCCATATTCTCTTCACTCCCACAAAAGAAACAATGCATATCACCATGCCAATTCCTCTTTGCAAGGTTATCTTTCATAAGCAAGACATTTCTTTGCAAGAACCACATAAAAACTTTTATTTTAAGAGGAAATTTTAGCTATAAATATTTTATTGATATAAATAAAATCTTGTTATTGGTTTTATGAATGTTCGATGTCGTTACGATATCACAGAAACAATTCCGGTGTCAATCGGACTGGTTTCGAGGAAGTTACTATAAGAGAGAAATTATGTCGGTGTTAGTAATAATTTGTAGGATAAGTTACAGAGTACATGATATGTCTCGGGGTGTTAGAAATGTGTTTCTAACATCATTAGATAATATCTATGATTTTATCTATAGAGGTCACGGGGTTCCTGAAGAGTTCCGGGGGGCTTTCCATATATGTAAGCCGTGCCGGAGAGGGCAGATTTCCTCCTATTGGCAAAATCTAATTTTAGGGGATGACAGGTTGGGCCCATGGTCTCACAAAGTCCACTAGCTTTCCGTAGGAATTTTCTGAATTTATTTGAGAAATAAATGAGTGGGAAAAAGGGAAAAAAGGAGGTGGATTGGACTCCACTTGGGAGTCCAATCCGAGTCCTTCTAGGAGGAGTGGTGCGGTCAAGAGAGGGAGGGGGATACCGAACCTCCCCCCATGGCAGGTGCTCTTCTTAATCCCAGTATATAATCCACACCCCCTCTCTTTGGTGTCCCCTCCTTTTCTGATCTTCTAAAATAGGGTGTCGTGACGGTGCTTTTTTCCATGAGATTTCTGGTCCCGGTGTTTATTCTCTAAATTTTTGGAACATGCAAAATAAGATGAAATAACATAACTAATGCATCATAACATGAAATATATCGATGAATAACAGAAAATAACAATATAAAATAGTGATGCAAAATGGACGTATCAGTATCAAAGGCGCCTCATATGGTGGATGATACGGTGACACGCCACCGTACCCGTGCCCATTAAGTGCCTCTAGGATAGCATCTTGACTTGAAGATTTCCCAATGGTTGATTCCTTCTATATAGGCTTGATGACGTGGGCATACCCTTTCGGGTATCCACCATTGGTATACCGGGTGCCGTGCAGCTAAAGACCCACTCGGCGGCCCATCAATACTCATGAAGCCCAAAGAACCTGGTAGTAAATTCTTGGAGTACACGACAAGAACTCGAATACGTAGTAGACTAGGACTCATGGAAACCCTCCCTAGCTACCTATATAAAGCTATGAGGATAGAGATAAAATAGGACAATTAGATACCAGAATAGATATGCCACAACTAGACATCAAGCCTATATCATACATGCGCTAGATCCAATCTATGTCCCGCCCCGTGTAATCTATTCATCTCGCCAGAATAACAATTAGACTGCGAGGAGTAGGGGTTTCACCTTCCACGAAGGGCCCTGAACCTGGGTAAATTGTTCCCTCCGTGCAATGTCAAAACGAGTAGTCCACCGACGCCTTTTCCTTTACGAAACCCCAGGTCCCTCATCATGAGGATTGTTGAGGTCACATCCTATTGACTTGATATTCGTGATTTCCTCGTCCTAAACTGTAAAAATATTTGAACATTAATGGGTCAATTAGCCGGCGTATTTGAACTATTTCTTTCAATTAGTCAGCAATCACGAATAACAACTAATTGTAACATGGCATATGGTTCATGTATATAGAGATAATAACACGTCTGCATCGATCGCTTGATCAATTGCACATGTTTCCCATAGATACAATAACACGGCAGCATCGCTCAACCTCAACTAAAATGGGACCAAATAAAATAAAAGTTACCAAGAATCGCCAAAAAAGTAGCGGGATAAACCAAAAAGAGTCATTGACATGGTGGAACCACCTATTTTAGATGATCCCGGGGTGTCTACAAATGATAAAGCCACACGCGGAATTAAAAACTGGAGCGGAAGCGCACCATCTACCATGAATAACACGCATACATCATGGTTCTCGGCATGAGCAAACCATCCGGCCGAGTATAGATCACGATTTGGCTAGCTCGTGGTGGATTGTACACATCGACCATGACAACGAGAAAACACCCAAAATGCACGGTCGATGGGCACCATCCCCACGGTGACGGAAAAATTCTGTGGTAGCATCGAATTTTTGTTCTAGTGTGGAGCAGGTGTATAAATACACATTGAAAAGTACCTCGAATAAACTGATCCACATTGCATGCAAAGAAGATATAATCAATGCTTACATCTGACGCACATAACATGCCTTTACCCCCCCTTCACATCGTCTTTACCTCAAGTTGTCTTTTTAGCATCATATTCCACATTAGAAGCCACGAAAAATCTTTATCTTGGCTGGCATCTTTAGACTCCATAAAATTTTAAAGTTTTCCGCATGGGTTTTTACTCGCAAAGCATTGTACAAAGTATCACTGGTAAAAAATAGGCCTTTAGTCCCGGTTCGCAAAGTCCATTAATCCCGGCCGTGCAACCGGCACTAAATATGCGCGACTAAAGGCCCCCCTTTAGTCGCGACTCTTACGAACCGGGACTAAAGGCCCGTCCACGTGGACGCCAGGAGTACGTCGGGGCGGATGAGCTTTAGTCCCGGTTCTCGTGGCTAACCGGGACTAAAGGCCTCCTCCGCAGGTTTACGGTTTTAGCCCCTCTAAACCTGGTTTCTTTTTAATTTGTTTTGTTTTATTTCTTTTATATTTTATTTTGTGTTTTATTTTAATTTTGATGAAGTTTCGGTACACATATATATTCTACGCTACTATATACATGCATATGAAATTTCAAACAAGAAGAATTAAATAGGAATATATAATATATATTCAATCTCGGGTGACCATATACAACTTCGAACAAGTTTACATACACAATTACGATGGATGACGATACACAACTTCGAACAAGTTTTAATCTCGGAGATGCATAAAGAAAAATCCTGCTAATTCCTGTTGAATTGGTCGTCGTCGGACGTATAGTGTTCTCCTTTAGGATCGATGACATGCCTAAGGAAAAATCCTGCTAATTCCTCTTGAATTGGTCGGAAGCGAGCTTCTGGACTAAGCTTCCTCCACAAGTTATCTGTCGCCTTCCGCACGCTATCCTCCATCTTCCTCTCAGAGGTTTCTCTCCGGATGTTCTCACAAACATAGTATCCACATAGATTGATCCCCGGTGGCTGCTTATCCATATTAACTAAGTTTCTAAATTCTAGTTGATGTTTGAATTCACTGACAATTTCTCCTGAGAACCGTCTCCAAACTCTATAGGGCAAAGAAAATTAAATGAACAAGAGGGTTATTAGCTACTGCATACTAGGAAATGAACAAAAGAGACCGATCGATATAGAGCGCAAATGATTGAAAATAATTACTTTTGCAGCATTTTTCTCATGTCGGCCCAAAGCTTTGAATCCGAATTCATAGAGTCCATGATAAAAACTGTGGAGGTGTGAAGTTCAATTTTTAGCAGAAGCCAGTGGAACCTGCGGACACGTTACATGCACAGTCATGCATAACTTATCGATTAGACATACCATGCATGGAGTAAACAAAAGAGAATGGGCACAAGAGAGAAACACTCACCCAAAATGGTAAGGAAATAGAATATGACTATTGAGTTGATGCTTTGTAAGAAAGTTGTACAAGTCTTTCTCCATGTCTTCGGGGTGATTTTGTAAGACATCTCCATTAATGATTTGTGGGTCAATGAACCCAACATCATGGATGTTTCTTATTTTGCATTCCCAAATCTTCAATCTGCATAATAGCGTACGCAACAATATAGTTAGGACAATATATATAGTGCAGGCAATGAAGAACGAGATGAGGTAGAAATAAATCACTTACAGAACGTAGCAACTCAGGATAGATTTGTCGAGCTCGCGCAGATTGAACAGCTGGAACAATTCACTCATATGAACTGTTACAGAGTACCGTTTGGTGTGATGCTGCTCTGTAACATCCACATAAACATATTCTTTGGCGGCCCATGATATGAAATTATTGTACCAACGTAGCAGATTTCGCATTTGTGGTGGTAGACTCTTTTCCTGCGTAGGCTCGACGAGAGGCCCATTCGGCACATATTGTAATGCTACCTCACCTATTGGCGCATCGTCCAGGCCTAACGAGGCACGAAGAGTCAAATTCATCTCGGACGCATTTTTCATGGCACTCGCTACAGTCAATCCAATTGCTGCCGCAGCTGCTATGACCTCGGGGTCCTATTCCGGACCGGCTTTCACTATGAGCGGGGGGATCGATTGTTTATTTTGCATCCCGAGCTGGTCAACTTGTTTCCCGCTTTTTTCCCTTTCTTTTTTCTCCTCCTTCAATATTTCTGCTTGCCTACGAAGTTCACTTCCATAGTCGTCAGGCATATTCAGCTCGGCTTGGGACGGTTGCGTCAAAAAACCCGTAGCCCACTTCTTTGCCTTCGGAGTGTATACTTCCTTGGGCTTAGGCTCCTTTCTAGCCTTCTGATGGGCCTTCCATTTCTCATAATCAGCATGTGCGGCCAATTTGGTTTCAGCTTCACTAAGTTCCCAAGGCCTTGGGGGGATAGGCTTCAGTGATGGCTCCGGTACCCGTGTGGTCTTAGGTACATAAGGCTCCGGGTTAATATTCCAGGAGCGGGTTTCCTTGCTGTCCGCCTGCTTCTGCTTCTTCGCCGGAGGAGGAATAGGGGGCGGCGGCTGCTTAACCGCCGGAGGAGGATTGGGGGGTGGCGCCTGCTTACCCACCGGAGATTGTGGATCGGGGGACGGCGTCGAATGGCGTGAAGGAGGTGTAGGTGAACCACCACCACCACCACCGCCACCACTAATTCGATGGTATATGTTTCTCCTTATTTCATCGCTTTGGATTTGCCACGCTTTGTCGTACTCGATCCGGCCGAGGGCTAAAATAAGAAAGAGAGTCGCGCGCGTTAATGCATATGTATTCACATTTCAGTAAGTTTGTATCACGAGAGGATCAATGTATATATATACCTCACCGGAGGTGGTTGGTACTTGCAATTCGAGATCGTCGTTTGTCGACGGTTGACCTCCGTCGACAATGTCCGTTCCTTCACCTTCTTGATCATCGACAATGTCCGTTCCTTCACCGTCAAGGTTCAGAAAAGAAGAGAGTACATCCTCTTCTTGCTCATCTTCTGGGCCGGCACATAAGGAATCTCGTTGTTTATGATGCCCATTATATAACCTTCAGCCTCCGGATCCCTAAGCGGCAAGTCTCTATCGTCCGCCATATGTCACTCCTAAAGACATGCATGTAGTAAAAATTAATTAAGTATAAAGGAATTAACAAATAAGATTAAGGGTACGGTATAGAGGAGGAGCAAATATTGGTACTAATAATTTTGCAACTTAATAGTACTAGTATTGACGGTGATTTTTTTAGTAGAAATGAGACTTAGCAAATATTGTCGTAGGAGGGAAAACTGATTGCTACGGTTTTGGGTGGAAGAACGATGACCACCGGAGGGGGAAAACCATACTTTAGAGGTGTGTCCAAGATTAGTTGCTCAAATGACTTGGAGAACCCCATAGCTAGGTTGCATTTGCTTTCCTGGTCATTTTGTTATATTACACTTAATATTCTGAATTTATTGAATTAAAACTTATTTTCATTATTTTAATGAACTTAATTCAATTTTTTTTACTTTTTTTGACTTAGAAAAAAACGAGTGCTGAAAAAAAAAACCGGCAGCAGCCCGCGCCCCTCTGCGCCACCAGCCACTGCGCTGTGTCAAAAAAAAACGCCAGCGTGACGTCACTTTCTTGTCGCTGGAGGTGGTCGCCGTCGTCCTCACCGGCGCGCGGTGGTCGTCGTCCTCACCGGAGAGGGTTCGTTTGTGGTCCCAGTCGTCACCGTCGTTCGTAGCAGCGCGGGGGCACCGAAGTTCACCGTCGTTCGTAGCTGCGCGGGGGCACCGGAGTTCGCCGTTCGTGGTTTCGTGGCTCGTAGCAACGCGGGGGCACCGAAGTTCACCTGAACAGCGCGGGGGCACCTACCGGAGACGAGGCGGCGCGATGAAGAGCAGGGCGGGGGCGGAGCAGCGCCGCAGCCGGAGACGAGGCCTCGCGGAGAAAACGAGCTCGATCTGTTCCTCGATGCGTTTGGTGTCAGGAAGACGAGGGCGGCGCACGAAACTTTATATAGGGCAAGTCTTTAGTCCCGGTTGGGGACACCAACCGCGACTAAAGGTACACTTTAGTCGCGGTTGGTGTCACGAACCGCGACTAATGGTTTTTTCGCGGCGTTTTCGTTCCCACGCGGAAAGAGCCTTTAGTCGCGGTTGGTGACACGAACCGCGACTAAAGGTGGTTTTTCAAATATTTTTCTTTTTAAAATCTTACAAATACAAATAATAGATTAGAAAATTCAGAAAAATAAAACTAATTCATTTTAAAATCTTACAAATACAAATAATATATCAGAAAATTCAGAAAAATAAAACTAATTTATTTTAAAATCTTACAAATACAAATAATATATCAGAAAATTCTGAAAAATAAAACTAATTCATTTTAAAATCTTACAAATACAAATAATATATCAGAAAATTCAGAAAAATAAAACTAATTCATTTTAAAATCTTACAAATACAAATAATATATCAGAAAATTCAGAAAAATAAAACTAATTCATTTTAAAATCTTACAAATACAAATAATATATCAAAAAATTCAGAAAAATAAAACTAATTCATTTTAAAATCTTTTAAATACAAATAATATATCAGAAAATTCAGAAATATAAAACTAATTCATTTTAAAATCTACATAATGGCGTGATAAAAAAGGCAGTACATAATGGCAAGAGTGGATCTAAACCTAAACGGAGAGCATACATGATCTACATAATTGCAAGACTGTGGATCTGATATCTGCTAGTCATACTCCTGCCTAGGCCTATAGTACTCCGACTCGTAGTCGTCGTAGTCGCCGCCGTCGTCGTCACTATCGTCGGACGGTGCTCTGCACTCCCTCGGATATAGTTCATGACTGGGCGTGAGGGTAGTGGAGGCGGGGGTGATCGCCAACCCTGATATAGTTCATGACGCTTTGAAGAGTCCGTCTGCCGCCCCACCACAGCCGACGACCGGCCTTGTTGAAGTTCGAAGGAGGCGGGACGTTCTCCTCGTACCTTGCGAGCGCACTCTCACGCCGATTAATGAAGAAAGCGTCCCAAGTAGGGCGGTAGTCAGGATTCCAACTGGGATTCCTCCGCTACTCCGGCGTGAGCTCGTGGTAGTAGTGGTTCGTGATGGCCGCTCGACGCGCCACACCTTGAGGAAGAGGAGGTACCGGCACTCCTCCGGCGCTCAGCATCCAACCGGCGGGAACGCTGTAGCCGGGCGGGCAGGGGTAGTTTGAGGTGGAAAGTGCCTCCTCTTGGATGAATGTTAGAGTGGGTACGGTAGAAGCCATGAGAGAGTGGTGAGTTTGTATGTGTTTATATCAATGGTGTGGCAATGCATACATATATATAGCGAGAAGAAAACATATCCCTTTAGTCCCGGTTGGGGACACCAACCGGGACTAAATGGTTCATGTTTCGTTGGAAAACGGATCATCCCTTTAGTCCCGACCTGTTTTACCAACCGGGACGAAATGGTTACGGTTTCGTTTGGACCAATCAGATAGAATCACACGGATCGTGTGTTTCTTTCAAGCGCTTGTGATTCGTTGGATCCGGGGTGTGTTTCTTTCGAGCTGTTGTGAGCCGTTCGATCAGGGCTACGGTGTGTTTCTTTCGAGTTGTTGTGAGCCGTTCGATCAGGGTGTTTCTTAACCGTTGGATCAAAACCCTAGCACAACACTTTGTGAGCCAGAGGACCCTATATATAGCCCACCTTTATACACCGGTCAGTTCATCGACCAAATACAAAACATCCGGATTCGCCATCATACGTCATGCCATGCATTTGGTATGCATATATGCATCCAGTAGCCACGGTGGGGCTGTATGATGGCGATACCGATTGTTTTGTTCTACATCCCCCTTTAAGGTTTGATACATCATATATTCAGTTCATCGAGTAAATACAAAACATCCGGATTCGCCATCATACGTCCTGCCTTGCATTTGGTATGCATATTGCACCCAGTAGCAACGGTAGGGCTGTATGATGGTGATACCGACTATTTTGTTCTACACCCCCCCTTTAACACATCAATCCATGCTTGGGTCAGTGTTCACTTTGAGCTCGGAGTGGGTAGTAATGTGCAACTATTTGCTTGGTTGTGTTAGGGTGGCGCCTGGCGCGGGAGTTGTGACGCGTGGCCAGGAGGGCGCGTTATAAACTGCCGCGCCTCGAGCGCGTCTTCTCCTCTCCACGTGCCCACTCCTCTCCACGCATCGTCGCGCTTCCACCATGCCTCCGAGGATTCACGCAAATATTCTTCGTAACATTCATCACGTCGATTGCAGAGCGGACATCTAGGACTTTCCAATACTGTAGCTCCCAAAATATAGATTTCTTCTTCCACATGGGCGCGTGCCCGTCAACTTCCAGCGGAACTGATTGTCCGCCAGGACCCTTTCCAAAGACGACTTTCAAATCCTTGACCATATCAAATATCTCAGCACCAGTATGTTCCGCAAGCTTCGGCCGGTGATCTGCCTTGCCGTTGAAATGCTTGCCTTTCTTTCTTACGTTATGTTTTCGGGGAAGAAATCGACGATGACCCAGGTGCACGTTCTTCCTACAATTATCCAAAAATACATTTTCAGTCTCATGTAAGCAGTGTGTGCATGCTTTGTATCCCTTATTTGTCTGTCCCGACAGGTTACTGAGAGCAGGCCAATCGTTGATGGTTACAAAAAAGCAATGCTCGTAGGTCAAATTCCTCTTCTTTGTGCTCATCCCACACACGTACACCAGGTCTGCCCCACAACTGCAAAAGTTCATAAACTAATGGCCTTAGGTACACATCGATGTCGTTGCCGGGTTGCTTCGGACCTTGGATAAGCACTGGCATCATAATGAACTTCCGCTTCATGCACAACCAAGGAGTAAGGTTTTAGATGCATAGAGTCACGGGCCAGGTGCTATGGCTGGAGCTCTGCTCGCCAAAAGGATTCATGCCATCAGTACTTAGACCAAATCTTATGTTCCTTGCGTCAGCAGCAAAATCTTTGAACTCTCTGTCGATCTTTCTCCATTGCGTTCCATCAGCGGCGTGTCTCAACTCCCCGTCGGACTTACGGTCCTCTTTGTGCCGTCGCAACAACTTGGCATGCTCTTTGTTCCTGAACAGACGTTTCAACCGTGGTATTATAGGAGCATACCACATCACCTTGGCGGGAACCCTCTTCCTGGGTTTCTCGCCCTCAACATCGTCACCAGGGTCATCGCCTCTGATCTTATAACGCAATGCAGTGCATACAAGGAATTCATTCAAATTCTTGTATTCACCGCGGTAGAGGATGCAGTCATTAATGCATGCATGTATCTTCAGAACCTCTAAACCTAGAGGGCAGACAACCTTCTTTGCTTCGTACGTACTGGCGGGCAACTCGTTATTCTTCGGAAACATATTCTTCAACATTTTCAGCAAATTTTCAAATGATGAGTCAGCTACACCTTTCCGTGCCTTCCATTTCAGCAAATCCAGTGTGTAGCCCAGCTTTTTCAGACTATTATCGCATCCTGGGTACAGCGACTTCGTGTGATCCTCTAACATGCGATCCAAATTCTCCCTCTCCTTGTCAGTTTCGCAGCGTCTCCGTGCATCAGCAATGGTCCGACCAAGATCATCAGCGGGCTCATCATGTGCCTCTTCTTCACCTTCACCAAACCCTTCCCCACCTTCAGCATCATCCTCCATGAAAGTATCACCGAAATCCTCATGATAGTTGACATCGATATCATCCCCTTCTTCATCTTCTTCCATTCTAACCCTCTTTCTCCATGCTTGGTCCAACAATTATAGCTTGGCATGAAACCGTGTCCAAGCAGGTGCATGTGAACGACTCTTGAGGAGGAGTAACCCTTCTGATTCTTACATTAAACACATGGACATATAATAAAACCTCGGTGCTTGTTCGCATTTGCCACTACGAGTAAATCTTTCAAACCTGTAGTGAACTCGCCGGAGAGTCGGTTACCGTACATCCATTGCCGATTCATCCGCATTATTATTATATAAAGTATATAATTAACGGTCATGCATTTGTTAAACTAACTAGCTAGAAATAATACAAATCATGAAAGGTTCAAGTTGCTAACCGCGATCGCGGAGGAAAAATAAATGACAAAGCTCAAGTGTGGCTCGGACACTTCATATCATGTGTGTTTCATGCTCTCGGGCATTTCATCGAACACCTTGTGTGCATAGGAGGAACCAAAAGCAAACCCACCACCCCCTTGTGAACCAAAAGCATAGAAGTGGCACCAAATGTGGCTAAGCGCAGTGAGCTGAGTCTTATATAGGGATGGGCCTTTAGTCCCGGTTGGCCAGGCCAACCGCGACTAAAGGCCTTCGGGCCAGCCTGGGGACCTTTAGTCCCGGTTGGCCAGGCCAACCGCGACTAAAGCCCCTCCCGTCCGCCAGCTGTGGACCGAGCGCGCTGGGCCCAGACAGTTGGTCGCGGGTCTCCTCCCGAACCGCGACTAAAGACCCCTTTGGTCGCGGTTCGATTATTTTGGGGACTCATGGGGGCGTATGGAAGGCCTATTTTCTACCAGTGTATAAACCATGAAACATTTGTTTACGGACTTCTAAAACACTATATCATCCATTCGAACACTATGATGTTTAGAAGTTCCACCCACAAGGAAGCTAAATAGCCCCCACAAACATCTCCTAAAACCATGCAAGCCCCTCTAGAGTTAATGAATCTATCAACTTTAATATTTTTGTTGAACGACGAGTCATATAACCTAGGGAACCTATCAGCCAAACATGATTTTCATACAAAATGTCTTTCTAGAATCTCGTTTGATTACTTGAGCCTAGGTTTCTACCCGCAAAATTATAAATATATCTTTAACTTCCCTAAATCTAGACCAAAATTATAAAAAAAGAAACTAGGTTTCCTAACAACTCAAGTCAATGTTTTTTTTGAAGATATTTTTTCTTCCAGATTTTTCGCCACACCCCCTCTTCATTCTATAATTGCCAAATCCATTAACAGAGTTACATAATGTTCATTATATATACAAATTCAAACCCCCCAACCCACTTATATCTTTATGGGAGCACAAAATGTATCAATTCATTAAATGGTATTTCCTAATCCATGTTTTTCTTTCAAGAGAAGACTACTGCAAACACATCCATTTTATTAACTCCCACTAGCAGCCTATAGAAGGACATCATATAAAAAAGGAATAGTTGTTAAGGAAGAATCTAGAAGGATAGTTCTAGCTTCAATATCAACAACCCTTCCTTGCCAACATCCGAGCCTTCTCTCCAATTTATCCTTAGCTGGATTCCAATGTTTACTAAGTAACTTATTTTTGTCGGTGGGAATCCCCAAGTACTTAAGAGGTAAAATCCCTGAAGTGCAAGTGAAAATTTTCTCGTAAGCCAAAACATGCCCTTTACATGCATATATGCAATAAATTTCACTTTTGTGAAAGTTAATTTTCAAACAAGAAATTTGTTCAATCAAAAGTTTCAAATCCTTGCATTTTCAAAAGCTCCATCAAGCGCAAAGATGGTGCCATCAGCATATTGGAGGACAAGGGGAAGCGGACCAAAATGGAAGCCCAGCTTCCCGTCCTATCTGAATTATCAAATTGATAGAATCTACTGCTAAATTAAAAAGGTTGGGGGACATGGGACCCCCGATGGCTCCATTTCTATAGTATTTCAATGGAATTTATTCTGATTTTTATTTGATTTTCACAGATATTTGCTGTTACAGTAACCCAAGTTCCACGAGGCGGAGAAATTTTTTATTTGTCATGTGACTTTTAGGGAAAATGCGTATTAGTAAGGAAGGAATTCATAATCAATATATTTGGAGAAAATCGAACTATTCCATAAAAGAGAGGATTCCATCCAGGCCAGATGCCCATTTAACCAGCACCGATGCTGTCACTTCCGACTGTATCGATGACCGAGAAAATTAATCCATTCCATAAAAGAGAGACATATCTGCCGATGACCAGGTATTTTTTTTTCATGATTCTGCCTTGTATGATAGGGGTCAGGATTTCTAGAAGAATTTCTCATACTCATACATACAATGGTGGGCATGGATATGAGGATAGACGGACTGAAACACATGGTCTAAGCATAATCATAAGAACATACCTAAATTTATATCCAAGTTCGTGCATAGCTGCCGACTTTTGGGTCGGTCCATTATTTGTTTATTTTTATTTTATTTTTATTTTTCTATTCTTTTTTTCACCTTTTTGGTTTCTGTTTTTGTATTAAACTAGATGATACCCCGCGCGTTGCTGCGGGACACATGGTTATTTCTTTTTATTATGCATGAAAAACTCACCTTAAAATAATTATCCAAATAATTAAATAGATTATTCATAATTATATTTACTTGTACCGTCCACACGGAAATAAAACAATTGTGATTGGTGTGGAGAAAGCATATACCTAAGCATATACCTGTGAGTTTTACATGGATGAAAACGATGCAACAAATAAGACACCTGTAAAATCGAGGTGAACATCGAAGGGTTGCTACATGCCACCTGTAAAATCAAGTTAGCATATATTTATAGAAGAACAAAAAAGAGAGCATACGAATGTAAATCTAAACGAACCTCTTACACTTCCAGTTGTAGGTTATTTTTATGAGTGTGCATCTCTAGGTGAACTGTGCATACAGAATACAAAATACGAATATGCAGATCATTACAGATTGTTGGCTGCCTTGTCCGACTTACTTGGTATTCCAGAGAAATAATTTCACCATGCATGGACAGAAAAACAAAGTAAGACAAACAATTGATATCAGATTAATAGAAAAGGCATGGTGACACGTAAGTAGAACTCACATAATAGGAGATCATGACCGTATTGTATTTTCTTGCAAGCATGTTGACTTGATCGACCAAAGAGTGCAAATGATTTGACCTTTGACTGTTAAACATTGCATGTAGTACTAATCAGACTATCACAGCGTGTGCACTTAATGGAAAACCCCAAGTCCATGATCTAGTAGCTCTGAATTCATGGCTTCAGTCCACTTCGCCACTGCGTAAAGATATATAACTGATAATGGATACCGTGAGACCTGTTGCAGTTTGATATAAACCCTTAGCAGTGTACGCGGGGGCGAGGAGCAGACGATTTCTACCAACAAAAAGAGATAACCCGAGAGAAAGTCCAGGCCGATAACTGCATATAATTCAAAATAAAAGAACAACAATTTAAGATGGGAGGCCATGTTGATCTATGAAAGTGAGAGGCCATTTGAAGATTCCACAAATTCTGATATCAATTCAGGTGGCACGTCGTCAATCTAAACTGAATGCGGGAGTTCAGTACATGAGACTTTGGAGAGATGTGATCAACTTCAGCTATCGATTAGTAAAAGACTGGAAAATTAGTATAATTCCTGAAATAAAGCATATGAAATGAGTTACCTTCAATGCATATGCATGACAGATAGAGTGCCATCGTCTTCCTCAGGTGCTTCACCACCATGGTTTATAAAATATATGGGGCAAATATGATTCATATATAGCATTCGACAGAAGAAAGGAATATAATTTTCTGGATCGCCAACATATCTCCTCACTCAAAGCTGACCACGATGTACATGTCAAAAAACCTGTTGCCCCAGACTGCAGTACTACTCTTTGTAATCAGCATGCCGAGATGCTTCAGGCGGACCACCAGGTGCCTGATTCAGTGAATCAATAGATGGAGAGGGCAGTACATGTGCTGCCTTGCAGCCAAGATGGGAAGATGATGGCTCCATTGGCGTAGGTGAAAGAAGATGCGGATGTTACATGTGAGTGGAAGGCGAATTAATGGAAACAAAAATTATTTCTCGCGGTGATTGTGTAGGAAGAGGAAACGTGCATAGCTGCTCGCATCTGGTATGTGCTTCGATGGTGGTCGAAGAGGTAGAGAAGAATATGTATCGAAGCCTACGGACTAATGCGCTGAAGCGTGAATGTGAATGGATTAATGGGCTACACGCCTTAACCTGGGCCTTTGGTCAGCATGAAGCACACAAAAAGCACGGGATGAAAGTTGAGCGACGGGAAAATATATGCCATCAACGGGCTGAGAATGATGTGGCGTACACCTAACGGTAACTGAAGTGGATGATGTGGGAGTCTTGCTTGTCGAGATAAATGAGGTAGTGGGGGACTCCTATTTAGATATAAAAGACGAGCGACGCTGAGACCACCTAGGTACTTGACCCAGACGCGGCCAACACCGGTGCGATGAATGCAAGGCTAGCCCAAACAAAGTTTTAGACAGAGGGCGACTAAAATAAAATTATTTTATACTAAAATTTATTACATCCTTTAAATTATTTATCAAAATATAATACTAATAAGTGCATTTATTATTATTTTGAAGGCATAATTTATTACATAACAATGTTTTGGAGTACTAGAGTATAGTGTACTTTGTTATGAATTTTTAATGTATACCTGTGCAAAGTTTTCTTATGAAAAAAATTATATCTTACTCCCTCCGATTGGAATTAGATGACTTGTGTTTGTTTAAATATGCATGTACCTAGACACCTTTTAGTATATAGATACATCCTTATTTACACAAACACAAGTCATCTAATTCCGAATGGAGTGGGTATGTTGTAGTAGATGTTCTCCTTCGACCAGTTTTCATTGTTGCATAAATTAAATAGCTAGTCTATGCATATGTATTAATGTGATTTGATGTGTTTTCGTGTATTTATTTTAATATCCTTAAAATCATGATAGAAATATAGTATATATTTGAATAAATATCTTAGTATTGTTCTAGTGTATGTGAGTATTACCAAACGTGATGAAAGCGTTTCTACTTGGTTACATATATGTAAACTCTAAATTCCTCTCCTTCTCATGGTCAAGTTGAGATTGTTCTTGAATTCTTATTGGTAGTGAACAGTAAGAGGCTTAGTAGTCTTTCTTTGGCTGAGTGAAAAGCAATCTCTACGTTTTAGCTCTTGTACGAAACACAGTATTTAATGTCAAATATGTAGGCCCGAAATTATCACACCTTAAGCATGACGAGTGTGCTAACTTGACTCCAACTTGTTCAAGCAATTATTGCACCTAAACTTCCTGAGTGGTAGCATTTACAAGAAACTTATGATATGCCTCTGTACTTGACCTAGCAACTGTAGCTAGCTTCTTTGCACTCCCAAAAAAAAAGTGGTCTAAAGAACGCAAAAGAATCATATAGAGTCGGCTGACAAACTTTTTGGGCGAAAGAACAGGTATATCTCCCTTGGTGGCCTCGCAGCTCTGCACCGGCACCCACACCAACAGCGTGGTGTGTGGTCGCCGCGCCGCCCGATCACCAGCTACGCCTACACGCCAACAGTGCCGTGTTGCGTGGATCTCGGCCCGTCTCCCTGCCGGCCGCAGCACGAAATCGCTCAGGATTTTCATGTCTCAACCATGAAGTTCTTGCCAGGGAAGTTGTCCGACACGATGCCCGTGGTTGCGACGAGGTGCCTGGCCATAACAATCGCAAGCGAAAAACCAGCAACTTGGCGCGTATACTACTTACTAAGTCGTGCTGATCTTTTTGCAGATGCTTTCAGCAAAAGAACCGGTGTTGATGCAACTTTTTCCCGGAAGATGGAACTCCTTTTCCCGCAGATATCCACTGACAATGTGTTTACCTAATCATGGATCATCGTGGATGCCAGAGACAGCTGAAAAGCAAAGCCAAGTCGATGCATATGCGTGTGTGGTTTTTTCCCCATTCAAAAAACAAATCATGCCGATGTTGGCGACATTCCCTGGCTGGCCGGCCCTTCTGGAAGGGTGGTGGCGAAACGATACGTACGATGCTCACGTTAGATTTTGGAACGTTAACTGAACGTCGCCGAGTGGCGACACAAATTCTATCCTAGTATCAAAAGAAGCCGCTCTTTTCGACGACAGCTACTTAAAGTTACGGGACGATGTGTTTCAGCTATTGGATGGGTCATCGGTGCAGGCTAAATCAATACTCCATGAAAGAAAAAGTGTAGCTGCTGCTAGATCGGTGTTAGTACTACTGTTCAAAACATAATCAAGGGGGAACCGTGTAAGCAATCGGGCAGGTCTCCCTAGTTAGCAACAAACTTTGAGGTCGATCATTCAATAAACAGACAGCAGTTGGGTCTCATCTTTGCCACCAAACTTATCGATGCAGCGCACTTACTAGGCTGCTGCCATAAACGCCACGGGCAAAACCTAAAAGAAAACAGAGTCTTAAACTCATCAGAGTGGAGCAGGTAATCTGCCCTGCGGCAACGTAAAGACTTGTGGTAAACTGAACGTCAGATTTTTTTTTAACGGAAACAGGGGTTTCCAAGGACCCGGAGAGCTTCATTTATAGCTTTGTCGGTGGAGTACATTTACAAAGTGGACCTTGCCAAAAAAAAAAGAGTAAAAAAGATCCAAAACTTTTACACCAAAGACCGTGAGAAGAAATCGGAAAAAGCAGCATGAGTCTAGGTCGTCTTCTCGCTCCTGCCCCACCGCTCTCTTGTGGAAGTACCCGACGACGACCAACTGCAGCACCTCCGGGGAGTAACCACTCCATGAGCCAGCCGCGTCGGCGCCGGAAAGCCTCCAAAATGGCACCAAGGCCACGAGGTTGAGCTTCACCCTCTGCTAGACTGCATCCGGCAAGCAGGGCGGGAGTGACTGCCCGACATCATTCGGATCAGCAGCAAAGGGGGCCTCCGGTTGCAAAAGAAGAGGTGCTCAGAGAGAACTCCCATCGATTTCCGAGGATGTTGGCTTGAAGAAAGCTCCGACGAAACGTCGGTGATGATGGTGAACTACCGCATCCATGGCACAAGTGAAAGCATGCCCTCCCTCTTCCCAGATCTGAATCGATGTCTTCTTCTCCTCCCTTTCACCACCTAAGTAGCAAGCGGAAGAAAAGGCAACCGCGACCATGCCCCACCAAAGCTGAATCATTGTCTTCTTCTCCTTCCTTCCACCACCTCGGTAGAAAGCGGAATAAAAATCATTCGTGTAGGGAATCGATGCAGAATTAAAAAACAATCCTAGCAATGATAACCGATAAAGCCAAGATCTATTACTATGCAATTATAGAGTAAGAGAGGGAATCAGTGTTCATACCCTTCAAGAACGAAACATGCAGATTACGCTCCCGCACAAGCGTTGTCGAGGAAAACGAGCGTAGCCGACCTCAAGGCCGTGTAGTCGTACCGGCGACTAGTGCCACAAAAGGTAGCACCTCGTAGCTGGCGCTCTACACACGTACGGCGTAGACGACGACTCCCGAACTTCAGTCCAGCAAAGCATCAGAAGTTGGAGACTTTGACTGAAGATCCCACGGCACGGAGATGTGCGTATGGTGGAGAAAATCTTGACTCATGCGGAGCTCCAATGGGGAACCGCGGTTGAGAGAAGAGAGAGAGAGAGAGAAAAAAAAATTGTGTGCCTTTTGGGAGGGGGGCCTCTTCTTATAAAGGGGGAAGAGGGAGGCCACCCTCCTTGGCTTAGCCATGTGGGACAATCCCATATGATGGGGCCGGCCAAGGGAGGGCAGCCCCCGGTCACCTAGTGGGCCCCATGCGGCTAGCCCACTAGGGAGCCAAGCCCCTCCCTCCTTTTTCCAAATGGGCATCTTTTCCCTCTAAGGCCATTTAAGGTAAAATGCCTTTTAAAAATTAAATAAACATATATTTAACATTAATTACCTTAAATAATATTAAATACATATTATTTTAAGTTCGCTTGCTTCGAAATACCTTCTGTAGCCCTCCGATCTCCATTGGATAAATCCCAGAATGATTCCGTCTCTCTTCTCTATTTTCTCTTCGGGTGTCAAATCAAATCTTTTCGTTATGTACCCATAAGTGTGCCCTCCCTTGCAGCCAAGTTCTCCTCTCATGTGGCAACCGGAGTATCGGGAGCCGCAGCGGGAGACGGCCGCGCTCCTGTCCTAACCACCGCCTTATGTTTCTTTCGGCCTTTTGGCTTCAAGGTGGTAGGAGCAAGGTTGGAGAGGAAAGGGAAGAAAGCCCGAGAAATAAGAATCCGAGAAACAGAAATGCATGCAATAAAAAGCATAGGAAAAACCCGGGATTTCTAACCTGGATGTTGCGATGGAGACACCGTCAAGGTCAATGACCTCCTGAGTGGCGGAAGGCTTGTTGCGCTTCCGACCACCTGCAAAGTTGGAATGCCGAGCGTCCAACTCAGCGTCAGAGGCAACCTCCGAGTCAGGAAGAGTCGTAATCTGTCAAAAAAGACAATGTCCGGGTAAGACAAAACATCCGAGAAAAGAGGAAAAGCGAGAAATTACCTAAAGGGGAAAATTCTACCTTTGGAGCTGGTTTCCCAGCATGATACATTTCCCGGATTTCTTCATATTGGTCTCGAGTAGAAACCAGTTGATTCAGCCGCTTCTTGAAGTCCTTTTTCGAAAACGCTTTGTTCGTCGTCTTCATCGCGTCCTCCGGGCCCGAGTATTCGCACATTAGCCTTTTTCCGCGATAGGCTAATGGCTGAATACGCCTTCCGAGCCAGCACAACACTGTGTATGTGCCGGTGAGAGGAGGAGTGACGGATACAAGCTTGGCGATGCGCCGCTTGATCCTCATCAGATCTGCTGGCAGAGTCTAGACCAGGTCTAGCGCCCAATTATCTTGGGGGGTAGCCGCGGAATTATCGAAAGGTGGAATTCCCGTCTCCTTTCCAGGAAACGGGACATCTTAATGGTAAAATAAGGAACTCATCCAGAATTTGACGGATTCCGAGGTTTTTATTTTTGGGAACCAGTCTTCCCTAAACCTATGAAGGGTGAAGGAGATGGTCCCACAGGTGGGGAGAGCGCCCTCATAAGGGTTTCGCTTGACTCCAAAACAATATTGCCAAAAGACTAACCTAGGTTCTATTCCTAAGTATCCTTCAAAAAGGTCTTGAAACCCGGCAAGGTAGAGAATAGAATTTGGAGGAAGGCTATGTGGTTGGGTGTTGTAGTGGTCAAGGACTTGGAGGAAAAAGGCAGAAGGTGGGAAACCCATACCTCTATCAACGTGAGAGGCAAGGAGAACCCTTTCTCCGGCTTTTGGCAATGGCTCGGAGTCGTCCTCCTCGTACCACCATTTGTCCTTGAGCACGTATCTTTCTTTCTCCATTGATGGAATAAGGGATGGAACCACATTGCAGTGGCTCCAATTCCAGGATAGTTCCTCCGTATCTTCCTCAGCTCCGGCGGCGCTAGAGGCATCGATCACTTCGCCGCCGAGAGTAGTGGCTCCCTCCGTAGACTCGGTGACTGAAGGCGGGGAAGGCGTGGTAGATGAGGATCGAGCGTTCTCGGACGCGGGAGGTAGATCCCACGAGCCGAGTCACCGGCGTTTCCCTCCGGCATGCTTTCGGCGACGCAGACGGGGGAGTCCAACAACGGGTCGAGGTCGTTGATGGTTGTCTCGATATCTAGGGCAGCGTTGGTCGCGTCCGCAGCGCGGGGAGATTCTCCGTCAACCATTCTCGGGCGGCGCGGCCGTGAGAAGGATCCTCCGATGGTTTCTCCGGGGAAGGCGGAAAAACTCGCTCTCTGCTCTCTCGCTGGAGCTCTGGCTCTGTTGGCTATGGCATTGGGGGCTCGAGGAAGAAGGGGGAGTGGAAGAGAGAACGGAGCCCTCGATGTGGCTATTTATAGCCGGAGGTGCATTGAGATTAGTCACAACGGCTATGTGACCGTTAGATCCTTGATGCGTGTCACGCCCGAGATTTCCGGGAAATGAATAGATAAAGTGATAAGTGTTATCTTCTCGTTTCTCGCAAGAATCTGTCAAGAGATATGTTGCAGGGTTTTGACTGAACCCAAACGTCTGTGATGTGTCAGCACGATTTCACCGCTGACGTCACGAAGTTCCTTCTCCACGAAGGCTCGTGGAAGAAAATCCGGATTCTGGTAAATCCGAGTTTTGAGTTATACATCAAGAAAATCCTTCTCCGCAGAGGCTCGTGCAAGAAAAAGGCGGATTTTGAGGAAATCCGAGTTATGTGTTATGAAGGTTTAGGAAAAAGAAGAATCGAGACAAAGCGCCAACATTTCTCAAAAAGAATTCAATGTGACGAAAGGTGGCAGAATAAAATCTCAATCCTTCTTGGGGGCTACTGTCAGATATATACTGATTAGGGGTATATCCAGCATTGTCCTAAAGAACAGGATTACCAGGGTGGCCTTTTGGTGATGGACCACAGTCCATTAGGCGGCCCAGTAAACTGATGCGCAGGAAGCCGGATTCTTGAAGAATCCGGACCACGACCCAAAGTGGTGCGGCTTGGAGGAGAAGATAGATTCCAAGTTAGATATTTTCAGTAGTCTTCTAGGTTTCCTATCTGTAAGCCCTAACCCGGCTATCTATATAAATCCATACGGGAGAAAAGAAAGATACAGACAATTAGCTAGAAGCCAACTCGCCGAGAAGTTGATCCTCGCTGAGTTAGCGAAACCCTACTCACATTGTACTTTGTATACTTCAGGCTTCAGCCCTGATTTAGTGAGATTGCAGTAGTAGGAACGTCGCCTAGTTGCGCCGTACCGAACCTGGGTAATTTTGGTGTTCCTGGTTGTCGTACTATCACGTCCCCCACGTCTCTACCCATAGACTCATAGCACCCCCGTCTATGAACTCTACTACGATGTCTCGACACCCGGGCTACCGGTCCAACCCCAGTCGTAGGGGCCTAGGGGGTGCGTGGGATGTCGGATGAAACATTTCACGCCCTTTCTCCAAAACATAGACAAACTGTCTACTCGCACGTGTTTCAGAGCTCTGTCCATGTGGATCCTTGTTTTTTTTTGCAAAAATTCAAATAAACAATGTTAAGTTTCTAAATATAAAGAAAAAAATGATGGATGTAGATACTAGTGCCGGAAAAGGTAATGTCAAACGCTATGTATCTTTTGGACAAAAAAAAGTGTGTATCTGAGTTAGTGAACGGGGGAAAATTTGGACAACTTCAAATTTATATAGCCCGGAATAAAAGGTGTCTTGTGTTGAGTTTTTGTAGAACCTGCCAAATACGTCGATGAAAACCATCTACTCGGACTTTCTTTTGCTCGGTGCGCCAAAGTGAAGAAAGTTAGCTAATTAGGCCTTTTTTTGGTATGTCGCCATCTTATGCAGACCATTCTCTTCAACAGTTGGGGATGGAACGCACACCCGGCTTGAGGGAAATGGGTAAGAGCATCTCCAGTCGCGTCCCCAAACACGCCCCCATGGCCTCTTCCCGTCCGGACGGGCCCCAAGTGCGCCTAGCCGCGCCCCCCCCCATTGGGCCTCCCCGTCCGGGCGCCCTCTTGTTCCCGTCCGGTATACCCAATACCCCGCCTCCTAGGGGCTCCCGTGGGGGCGCCGGACGAGTCGTTCCGCGTCGCGGGCCCGTCTTGCCAGTGACTCAAGACGGCAAAAAACAGGCCCACGCCGCCACGTCTACTTCCTCTGCCTCACAGCGCCGCCGCTCTCGCCCGTCGGCGCAGCCGCCCAAGTAGGCGAAATTGGCAACAAAATTTGCGAAAATTTGGAAAACGAACTATATTTCATTGCTAGGGGGCCAAATATAGGCGATTTTTTACATATATTTGAAATAAAAGGCGACTACATCCCTAGTGCCTTGTACATCATGGTGTAGTCGACGCCGTCGTCGTCATCTAAGTCGCCCGGCGACTCCGCCTTCGGGGTGGCGCTGCTGCTGCCCTGCCCCGGATCGCCTACGTGCATTG
Organism: Alopecurus myosuroides; assembly: GCA_028641055.1. NCBI lineage: Eukaryota > Viridiplantae > Streptophyta > Magnoliopsida > Poales > Poaceae > Alopecurus > Alopecurus myosuroides. Next base: position 348,083,899 of record CM054062.1, on the reverse strand, counting down.
GCGCTGGGGGGGCAGTCGTCGTCGCCGTCGCTTCCGAGAGGAAGATGACGTCGCCCGGCGCCTGTGGAGGAGCCGGCTCCCTGATGACCAGAGTCTCGCTGCGAGTCCGCCGGCGAGGCGGCGCTTCCTCTGGTTCCTCCTTCACGACGGCGAGGGGGACGGTAGCGGGAGCAGGCGCGGACATGGTACGGCGGCTCTTCCGCCGCCGCAGCTGCCGCTCGATGTGGGCGAGGAGGCGGGCGAGCGTGCGCCCGAGCTTGCTCCACCACATGCGACGGCCAGTGGTGTTGTTGCGGCTCGAAAGGGAGCCGTGGGTGGGGGCGTCGGCGAGCTCCGCCTCGAAGCGGTCCGGGAAGAACACATTCCAGGCCGCCTCGTTGGCGGGATGCCACTCAGTCTTGTTGCGCGTCATCGACGACATCCGTGCCCGGATCTCCTTGATCTCGATGATGCGCTCGGCCCCGGTGGGCGGCGGAGCCACAGGTACGCCGCCTGCGTTGAGCCGCCAGTTCCTTGGCGCGCTCATCCCCGACGGTGAGTGGTAGTTTGCCTCGTAGAGTAGCCGCGCCTCCCATAGGTGCAGAATTCGGCGGCCGAACCCGTTGGCGACCGCGCCGGCGAGGTAGTTGCGGTTAACCATGGCGTGGGGAGGAGGAGAGCGGCGAGGGGAGGAAGGAAGAGCAGCGAGGAGTATGGCGCTGAGGATGGCGACGGGGCGGGCAAGACGAGGCGGTGCAGCGCCATTACTCAGCCGCATGGGCGATTGGTCTGCTCCGCCGTAGCGTACCGTCTCGTCGGGACGTCAATACGCGCGGCTCCCGAGGCGACGAGCCTCTCCCCCGCTGACAGGATGGGTCCGCAGCCCGAAGGGATTTGGGTTGGGGGCGGCGACTGGGAACGTGGCAGCTTCGTGGGCGCGATGCCGTTCGGACGAGCCCCCAAAGGGCCTCGCCGGGCGCCGATCCAGACGTCTATTGGGGGGCGCGACTGGAGATGCTCTAAGCCCCTCTAATTTTTGTCCTCCCCCCAACGATAGTGCGTGTTTCGGAACTCAATTTCATCCGGAGCTCACGTGTGTGTGTGTTTGCCCAAAAGAGAAATCAGGGTTAGGGTCGTCCGAATTGTGGGAATTGGGGACTTTTGGTTAGGAAAAGGCTACAGGACCTCCGGAGGATGTCGGGTCCTTCGTCCCCCCGCGCGATCGTTCGCCACGCGTCCACGTGTTTGGGCCCACCACTGTGTTCGTGTGCGGTTCTGCTCCACACGTTTCCCGCACGCAGCGAGACAGACCTGTCGCTGTCTCCTTTCCTCTCTCCGCAGTGACTCCGCCGCCAGGGCACGCGGCGAGCCGCGGCCATGCTTTCTCCGGCCCCCTAAACCGCTCCCGGTGCCACTGCCTCGAAGCACACCCTCCACATCGCCCTTCTCTATGTGCAAAGCACGGCGGCCATTGCATCATATCTCCCCTATATCGGCGGTCTGCTGTCTAGGTACGCCGGCGAACTGTTGTTGTGGTGGTGGAGTGGTGCTGCCATGGCGCGGACGCACTACTGCCACGGCTACATGCGTCCACAATAGCACAATATTTTTTGCTGCATTAATTTTTTTGTTTTGCTATGATAGTATAATTTTTTGTTAAAAATATCTCCGCTGAGGTCTCCGGCGAAGTCAGTTTTAGCTATAATAGAAGACTTCTTTTGCTACAATTGTTTTTCGACTTTGCTATAATAGTATTATTTTTTTGCTAAAATGTCTTCGGCAATGTCTCCGGCGAAGTCAATTTTTTGCTGCAATAGAGCAAATTTTTGTTGCTGCAATTACTTTTCGTTTTTGCTATTGTAGTACAAAATGTTTGTTACGAGCCCACTTTTTTTTTGTTATGTCTTGTCCACTTTTGCTCACTGCAGCAAAAACGGAAGGTTGTGCAGCAAAAGCGGGAGTTGTACAGAAAAAGTAGAAGTTGTGCAGCAAAAGCGGGTTTTGGGGACTTTTTTGTGGACACGTGTCAGCTAGGGGAGGGGAGGATTAGATTTCCCTCCCCCGGAGGACGCTCAGCAGTGGCCTTTTGGTTAGGGTTTTCCAACATTGGGATTTTTTCCTTTTTAATTCAAATACAGGGTTTTCCAACGTTGGGAATTTTTCCTTTTTAATTCAAACACACGCTGCTCTCTAGTTGGTTGCAGGGTCGGGCCCATAGGAGTGCGACCCATGGGGCCGCACAGGGCCCCAAATTTTGAGGCCCAAAATATTAATTTTGAGTCCTGGATGAAACAGAAAAAGAGGGTCTTGTGTATTCTTTTGTGCGTGAAAGCGGTTAGGTTGAATTAATTTCTTCCAGGAGGTACAGAGATCGAGAACTCCTCACCTCGTGTTAATTTTTTTTTCATTGCTTGTAACATTGAAATGAACTTCCACTGGTAGAAAATAGGCCTACAGTCCCGGTTCGCCAGGACCATTAATCCCGTCCGGGCAACCGGGACTAGCTATGCGCGACTAAATGCCCCCCCCTATAGTCCCGCCACTTACGGACCGGGACTAAAAGCCCGTCCACATGGGCGCTAGGGGTCCGTTGCCGCGGAGGACCTTTAGTCCCGGTTCTTGTGGTTAACCGGGACTGAAAACCTGCGCAGGTTTAGGGTTTTAGGCCCCCTAAACCTGTTTCCTTTTTAATTTGTTTTGTTTTAATTTCAGTACACATATTCATGCATATATATATATATGAAATATCAAACAAGGAGAATTCAATAGGAATATATAATATATATTCAATATCGGGTGACCATATATACAACCTCGAACAAGTTTCCATATTACACAATTAAGATGGACGAGCATACACAAATTCGCACAAGTTTCAAAGTACTTAGGGCTTATACATGCGTATAAAAGTCATCGTCGGTGGACGCATGGAACTCTCCTTTCTTCTGGATGACATGCCTAAGGAAAAATCCTGCTATTTCCTCTTGAATTGGTCGGAAGCGAGCTTCTGGAGTAAGCGCCCTCCGCAAGTTATTGAGACCCTTCCGCGTTTCCTCGTCCTTCTTCCTCTCAGATATTTCTTTCCGTATGTTCTCACAGACATAGTATCCACATAGACCGGTCCCCGGTGGCTGCTTATCCACACCTTTGACCACATTTTTAAATTTTAGCGCATCTTTGAATTCACCGACATGTTGAAGTGAGAGCCGTCTCCAAACTCTACAATGCAAATAAAATTAAATGAACAAGGGAGTTATTAGCTTAGAAAATGAACAAAAGAGACCGATCGATATAGAGCGCAAATGATTGAAAAATAATTACTTTTGCATCATTTTTCTCATGTCGACCCAAAGATCTGTATTTGAATTCATAGAGTCAATGATGAAAACTATGGACTTGTGAAGATCAATTTTTAGCAGAATCCAGTGGTACCTGCGGACACATTAGATGCAGAGTCATGCATAATTTATCGATTGGACATACCATGCATGGAGTAAACAAAAGAGAATGGGAACATGAGAGAAACACTCACCCAAAATGGTAAGGAAATAGAATATATCTTTTGGATTCATGCTTTTTAAAAAAATTGTACAAGTCTTTCTCCACGTCTATGGGGTGACGTTCTAACATAGTTCCATTAATGATTTGTGGGTCAATGAACCCAACATCATGGATGAGTCTTACTTTGCATTCCCAAATCTTCAATCTGCATAATAGCGTACGGAACAATATAGTTAGGACAATATATATATATATAGTGTAGGCAAATGAAGAACGAGATGAGGTAGAAATAAATCACTTACAGAACGTAGCAACTCAGGATAGATTTGTCGAGCTCACGCATATTGAACAGCTGGAACAATTCACTCAACTCAACTGTTACAGAGTACTTTTTGGTGTGATGCTCCTCTGTATAATCCACATACACATATTCTTTGTCGGTAAATGTTATGAAATCTTTGTACCAACGTAGCAGACTTTGCATTAGTGGTGGTAGATCCTTTTCCTTCGCAGGCTCGACGAGAGGCCCTTTCTTCACATATTTTAATGCTACATCAGCCACTGGCATATCGTCCATGTCTAAAAAGGCACGAAGAGACATACCGGCCTCGGACGCATTTTGCATGGCAGTAGCTACAGTCAATCCCATTGCTGTCACAGCATTTATGACCTCGGGGTCATGTTCCGGAGCGGCTTTCACTATGAGGGGGATATCGATTGTTTACTCTGCATCCCGAGCTGGGCAACTTGTTTCCCGCTTTGTATCATTTTTGCTTTTTTTTCTCCTCCTCCAATATTCCTGCTTGCTTACGAAGTTCAATATCATAGTCTTTAGGCAAATTCTTCACGGATTGGGACACTGTCGATAAAAAATCCGTAGCCCAATAGTCTACAATCTGAGGGAATACTTCCTTGGGCTCAGGCTCCTTTAGCGCCTTCAGTTTGCCCTTCCATTTCTCAACGTCAGCCTTCACGACCAATTTGGTTTCAGCATCACTAAGTTCCCAAGGCCTTGGGGTGAGAGGCTTCAGTGATGGCTCCGGTACCCGTGTGGTCTTAGGTACATAAGGGTCCGGGTTAATAGACCAAGAGCGGGTTCCCTTGCTGGCCGCCTACTTCTGTTTCTTCGCTGGAGGAGGAATGGGGGGCGACGTCTGCTTATCCTCCGGAGGAGGAATGGGGGGCGACGTCCGCTTATCCTCGGGAGGAGGAATGGGGGGCGACGACGTCTGCTTTTCCTCCGGAGGAGGAATAGTGGGAGACGTCTGCTTTTCCTCCGGAGGAGGAATCGTGGGCGACGGCTGCTTAACCGCCGGAGGAGGAAGATCGGGGGACGGCGTCGAATGGCGTGAAGGAGGCGTAGGTGAACCAGCACTAGCACCACCACCACCACCAGCACCTGCACCATCGTAGGGGGGTGGACTTGTTAGCCTTGGCGTCTCGCCTGGAAACACTATGTACTTCTTTTTCCATAGAATGAACTGGCGCTTGACATCTCCAAGTCTTCTCTCCCCTTCGGGTGTAGCTATGTCAATCTCCAGGTCCTCAAACGCTTGGACTATGTCTTCCACCGTGACACGAGCATAGCCATATGGAATGGGGTTGTTGTGATGGAGTGCTCCAGGTGTATAGGGTAAAGCACTGCCGGTAGCCACCTTCATGGAAATGTTCCCCACGGGATAATGCAGATCACATTCTTTCATCTCCTTTACGTCATCCACGGGGTAGTGAGGCTCCGGTGCACGACTCTCGATCATCGGTGCATTAGCACCTGCAGTCGGGGCCTCCGTGGAAGCCACGCTGCTTCTCCGCTACTGGCTTCCGAGATCCGTTGCATGTTCTTGATGCGGCCCTGCAGCCGACGCTTTTTCTTTCTCAAGTATTCCCGCCACGACCTTCTTCAGGTCAGAAACTTCCATTGCAAGATTCGCCAGTTCATCTGCAGCCCGGTCCGTACCTCTCCTACGGCTTCTGTAACAGTACGGGTCACCCTCCTGGGAAAACCCTACTTTCCACGGCATTCTGCCTTTGCCTCGTATATGTCCTCCGTGTTCAGGATTTCCGAGGGCAACTGTCAGTTGGTCTCTCTCTCTGTTGAACGTGATCTTGCCCTGTTGAGCTTTGGTCATTGCGTCAACAAGTTCTTTTGTGGGAGCAAACTTTTTCTGCCGGTGAACACACTCCCCTGTCTCCGGGTCTAGCGATCCCCCATGCCCGTACCACCACATTTTGGCTCTTTCGTCCCATCCCTCTGTACCTAGACGGATTCCTCTTGCCCTTAGGCCGTCCTCCATTGCCTGCCACTTAGGCGCCGAAACGCGGTATCCTCCTGGCCCCATAACATGATGGTACTGTTTCTTTTTCGCATTAGCCTTATTTTTTGCCGACATTTCCTTGAAATGCTCCGATTTATGTTGCGTCACAAATTCTGTCCAATCATCTCTCAGTTTCTCATATTGTCCAGTGAAAATCGGAGTCTTGCCCTGGCTGACATATTCACGGAACAATTTTTTCTTGAAGTTCCGGAATGCTTCGGCCATCTTCTGAAGAGCGAACTCTTTGACTATCCTCCTCCTCTCACGTCCACCCGGAACGTCCTGACCGAATTCATCTTTTTTGTTGTATTCCGGAGGTAGAATGAAATGTGCAATAAGCTTTCTAAACATAATCTTTTTCGTTCTCTTGTCGACATAAGTGAAACCAACACGTGCTTTCTTTGGCTCCTTCCATTCCTGGACGGTGATCGGGACGATGTCTCTAACAATGACTCCGCATTGGTTGATAAACTTTGTGGTGTGCTGTAGGGGCTTGCCGATTTGACTGACTGATTCGATGGTATATATTTCGGAATCTTTCATCGCCTTGGATTTGCCACGCTTTGTCATACTAGATCCGACCGAGGGCTAAAATAAGAAAGAGAGTCGCGCGCGTTAGTCTTTGCAATTGGACCGAGGGCTAAAATAAGACCGAGGGCTAAAATATATACCTCGCCGGAGGTGGTTGTTCTTTGCAATTGGAGATCGTCGTTTGTCGACGGTTGACCTCCGTCATCAATGTCCATTCCTTCACCTCCTTGATCATCGACAATGTCTGTTCCTTCTTCACCTCCTTGATCATCGACAATGTCTGTTCCTCCTTCACCTTCTTGATCCTCAAGGTTCAGATAAGAAGAGATTACATCATCGTCAATGTCTGTTCCTCCTCCGGCTATGATATCTAATATATAACCTTCAGCCACCTGTTCCGCCGTCAGGTCTCTATTGTCTGCCATATGTCACTCCTGCAGACATGCATGTAGTAAAAATTAATTAAGTATATAGGAGACTTAGCAAATATTGTCGTAGAAAGAGGGAAAACAGATTGGTAGGGTCGCTCAAATGACTTGGAGAACCCCATAGCTAGGTTGCATTTGCTTTTCTGGTCATTTTGGTATATTATACTTAATATTCTGAATTTATTGAATTAAAACTTACTTTCAATATTTTAATGAATTTAACTCAAATTCAAATATGGTCTCATTTTAAACTTTGTCAAACATGAATGATAATGATATAAACAGATAGCTTACATTTTTGTGAACATTTTGCATATTTTTCCATAATTTTTGGAATTATAAATTAAAAGTTATTTAATTTAGAAGATTTAATTATGTTCTGTAATTCCATATACAGTGGGCCCCACGTGTCATGATGACGTCATTAAAAAAAACTCATCAACACGTGGCCAGGTGACGTCATGATGACGTCACCCCTGGCGTCACACGGTGGCCGGCGGTGGCAGTTCAGGCTCTCGGGTCTCCGGCGATTCCGACGATTCCGGTCACGGGGGAGGGAACGGAGATGGGGAGGAGGCCACTGTGGTGCTCGCCACGGGGGAGGGGACGGAGATGGGGACGAGGCCACGGCCACTGTTGTCTCGCCGGCGGCGAATCTGGCCGCGGTAGCGAGCGCGAGGGCGGCGCGTTCTCAGTTCGTGGTCGCCGTTCGAGGGCGGCGCGTTCTCAGTTCGTGGTCGCCGTTCGAGGGAACCTACCGGAGAGACGGCGACGGGACGGGGGCGGAGCAGGGTGGAGGCGGTGGAGAGAAGGGCTCGACGACGGCGACGGCGACGGCGATGGAGACGGCGCGGTCCTCTGCGCGGGCGACGGCGACGGGGCAGAAAGACGAGCAGGCGCCGGCGCGAGGGAAGAAGAGGGTTTGTGACTTAGAAAATTTTGGGGCAGGAAGGCATCACATATATAGTTCCAGCCTTTAGTCCCGGGTGGTGTCACGAACCGGGACTAAAGGTCCCCTGGGGTACCATCCGCGGGCCTTTAGTCCCGGTTGGTGTCACGAACCGGGACTAATGGTGAAAATTTTCGCGGCTTTCTCGTTCCCGCGCAGAACGAGCCTTTAGTCCCGGTTCGTGACACGAACCGCGACTAAAGGTGGTTATTCGAATAGAAATAATAGATGCGTGCAACCTTAAAAATACAAATAATATATCAGAAAATTCAGAAAAATAAAACTAATTCTTTTTCCAATCTTAAAAATACAAATAATATATCAGAAAATTCAGAAAAATAGAACTAATTCTTTTTCCAATCTTAAAAATTCCCATAGATAAAAAAGGCAGTACATAATGGCAAGAGTGGATCTAAACCTAAACGGAGAGCATAGATGCATGCATGATATGATATCTGCTGCTAGTCATACTCCTGCCTAGGCCTACGACATGAGAAAATTCAGAGCCCAGGACTGGGCCTGAGGGTAGCGCAGACGGGGGTTATCGCCGGCCCTGATGTAGTCCATGACGCTCTGTAGAGTCCGGCCGGACCACCATAGCCGACGACCGGCCTCGTGAAAGTTCCCAAGAGGCAGGCCGTCCTCCTCATACCTGGCGAGCGCCCTCTCACGCCGATTGATGAAGAAGGCATCCCAAGTATGTTGGTTATCGGGATGCCAGCTGGGATCTCTCCGCTGCTCCGGCGTGAGCTCGTGGTAGTAATGGTTCGTGATGGCCGCCCGACGTGCCACACCTTGAGGAAGAGGAGGGACCGGCACTCCTCCGGCGCTCAGCATCCAACCGGCGGGAACACTGTAGCCGGGCGGGCAGGGGTAGTTCGAGGCGGAAAGTGCCTCGGCCTGGTTGAATGTTAGAGTGGGTACGGTAGAAGCCATGAGAGAGTGGTGAGTTTGTATGTGTTTATGCCAATGGTGTGGCAATGCACATATATATAGCGAGAAGAAAACATCCCTTTAGTCCCGGTTGGGGACACCAACCGGGACTAAATGGGTTAGGGTTTCGTTTGGACCAATCAGATAGAATCACACGGATCGTGTGTTTCTTTAAAGCGCTTGTGAGTCGTTGGATCCGGGGTGTGTTTCTTTTGAGCTGTTGTGAGCCGTTCGATCAGGGCTACGGTGTGTTTCTTTCGAGTTGTTGTGAGCCGTGGATGAGGTGGTTTCTTAACCGTTGGATCAAAACTCTAGCACAACACTTTGTGAGAGATTGCATTGAGGAATGCACACAGCTTCACAATGGCTACTCGAACATTTTCCTGTAGGAGGCCCCTCAAAGCAATCGGAAGCAATTGCGTCATAATCACGTGGCAGTCGTGAGACTTCAGGTTTTGGAACTTTTTGTCCGCCATGTTTATTATTCCCTTTATATTCGACGAGAAGCCAGACGGGACCTTCATACTGCTCAGGCATTCAAAAAAATGACCTTCTCTTCTTTCGTAAGAGCGTAGCTGGCACGACCTTGAAACCATTCCGGATGCCGGTCATCTGGGTCTTTCAAAAGTTGTTGATCCCGCCGTGCTTCCTTTGTATCATTTGTCTTCCCATACACGCCCAAGAAGCTTAGCAGGTTCACGCAAACATTCTTCGTAACATGCATCACGTCGATTGCAGAGCGGACATCTAGGACTTTCCAATACTGTAGCTCCCAAAATATCGATTTCTTTTTCCACATGGGTACGTGCCCGTCAACTCCCTGCGGAACTGATTGTCCGCCAGGACCCTTTCCAAAGATGACATTCAAATCCTTGACCATATCAAATATCTCATCTCCAGTACGTTCCGCAGGCTTCGGCCGGTGATTCTGCCTTGCCGTTGAAATGCTTGCCTTTCTTTCTTACGTTATGATTTCGGGGAAGAAATCGACGATGACCCAGGTACACGTTCTTCCTACAGTTATCCAAAAATACACTTTCAGTCTCATGTAAGCAGTGCGTGCATGCTTTGTATCCCTTATTTGACTGTCCAGAAAGGTTACTGAGAGCAGGCCAATCGTTGATGGTTACAAAAAGCAACGCTCGTAGGTTAAATTCCTCTTCTTTGTGCTCATCCCACACAGGTACACCAGGTTTGCCCCACAATTGTAAAAGTTCATCAACTAATGGCCTTAGGTACACATCGATGTCGTTGCCGGGTTGCTTCGGACCTTGGATGAGCACTGGCATCATAATGAACTTCCGCTTCATGCACAACCAAGGAGGAAGGTTGTAGATGCATAGAGTCACGGGCCAGGTGCTATGGCTGGAGCTCTGCTCGCCAAAAGGATTCATGCCATCAGTACTTAGACCAAATCTTATGTTCCTTGCGTCAGCTGCAAAATCTTTGAACTCTCTGTCGATCATTCTCCATTGCGTTCCATCAGCGGGGTGTCTCAACTCCCCGTCGGACTTACGGTCCTCTTTGTGCCATCGCAACAACTTGGCATGATCTTTGTTCCTGAACAGACGTTTCAACCGAGGTATTATAGGAGCATACCACATCACCTTGGCGGGAACCCTCTTCCTGGGTTTCTCGCCCTCAACATCGTCACCAGGGTCATCGCCTCTGATCTTATAACGCAATGCAGTGCATACAGGGCATTCATTCAAATCCTCGTATGCACCGCGGTAGAGGACGCAGTCGTTAATGCATGCATGTATCTTCAGAATCTCTAAACCTAGAGGGCACACAACCTTCTTTGCTTCGTACGTACTGGTGGGCAACTCGTTATTCTTCGGAAACATATTCTTCAAAATTTTCAGCAAATTTTCAAATGATGAGTCAGCTACACCTTCCCGTGCCTTCCATTTCAGCAAATCCAGTGTGCAGCCCAGCTTTTTCAGACTATTGTCGCATCCTGGGTACAGTGACTTCGTGTGATCCTCTAACATGCGATCCAAATTCTCCCTCTCCTTGTCAGTTTCGCAGCGTCTCCGTGCATCAGCAATGGTCCGACCAAGATCATCAGCGGGCTCATCATGTGCCTCTTCTTCACCTTCACCAAACCCTTCCCCACCTTCAGCATCATCCTCCATGAAAGTATCACCGAAAAGGTCATGATAGTTGAAATCGATATCATCCTCTTCTTCATCTTCTTCCATTCTAACCCCTCTTTCTCCATGCTTGGTCCAACAATTATAGCTTGGCATGAAACCGTGCCGAAGCAGGTGCATGTGAACGACTCTTGAGGAGGAGTGACCCTTCTCATTCTTACATTCAGCACATGGACACATAATAAAACCTCGCTGTTTGTTCGCATTTGCCACTACGAGGAAATCTTTCAAACCCGTAGTGAACTCACCGGAGAGTCGGTTACCGTACATCCATTGCCGATTCATCTGCATTATTATTATATAAAGTATATAATTAACCATCATGCATCTGTTAAACTAACAAGCTAGCTGGAAATAATACAAATCATGAAAGGTTCAAGTTGCTAACCGCGATCACGGAGGTAAAATAAATGAAAACGCTCAAGTGTGTTTCATGCTATGGGGCATTTCATCGAACACCTTGTGTGCATAGTAGGAACCAAAAGCATACCCACCACCCCCTTGTGAATATTGTGAGCAAATGTGGCCAAGTGCAGCGAGGTGAGTCCTATATATAGGGATGGGCCTTTAGTCCCGGTTCACCTGGACAACCGCGGCTAAAGGCCGTGGGGCCGGCCCGAGGACCTATTAGTCCCCGTTGGTCTGGCCAACCGGGACTAAAGCCCCTCCCCTCCGCCAGCTGTGGGCCGAGCGCGCTGGGCCCAGACTATTGGTCGCGGGTCTCGTCCCGAACCGTGACTAAAGACCCCTATGGTCGCGGGTCCATTATTTTGGGGACTAATGGGGGCGTACCGAAGGCCTATTTTCTACCAGTGTTCTATGTTACAATATACAATTTTGGTGTCATGGAAGGCTACGGCACACATGGAGCAATGAAAACAGGCATACACAGTACATGATCTATTTTGTTCGTATTAAAAAAAGTATCGATATAACATATCTAGCCATGCAAACAAGCATATACATTTTCTATTTGAGCCAGTATAAAACGTTTAGATTGAATTGCATCGGAAACTTAGGCAAACTTTAGCCATACTAGGAGAGGGATGTTACCGATTCTAAAAACGTTAAGATTAAGATGCATCTAGATTTTTTTTTTCAAACGATGGCGCTATTTCTTAAGAGAGAAACGAAGTTAATACCAACCAGCTCTAAAAACCTTTAAATCAAATGTAACTAGAAATTTCCAAACGGACAAAGATATTTTTAGGAGAGAACCGAAGTTCAATTCAAAAGATTTGAAAACCCTCGCCTAGGCGACATGAGAAAGTAAACGAGAAGCGCCGAGCTCCGGTTCATCTTTTCTTCCTTCCTAACATCTACCGCGCTTGTTGACCGTCAATTTTCCAATCCCTATTTGACACTTGTACACGGGGAGTTGTCAGCTTTTGATAAAGATGAAAGAGGCCCCAATTTATAGTTTCGCACAAGGCCCTAAATTTTGCCGGCCCGGCCCTGGTTGGTTGCAAATAACGGAAACAAAGCTACGGCACGTGTCGAATCTCTGACTCTACAAATCCCTTAGGTGACCCTATCGGGTTTCGACTAGGAGAACTCATGAGCGCTGGTGGAATCGTCGACTAGACAGGGGGCGAGATTTACCCAGGTTCGGGGCCCTCGTAGAGGTAAAACCCTTACTCCTGCCTCTGTCGATCTGTATTAGTCGAATAGATCGGTTACAATGGTGATGGCTCGAGTCGAGAGTATGATCTCAAGCTCAAGGTTTTGGTGTTGCGGTGTTGCTTGGTCCTCTACCGGTGGCTCTCCCGGCCTTATATAGGTGGCCAGGTCTCAAACCCTACCCGGAGAGGACTCGAACTGTAACCTTAAGTCGGTTACATATTTCCTAACTTAACCCGCAAGTTAGTGCGGGTGAGTTTCACGTGGGTCTTCTGGAACACTCCAAGGGCTCCTCTTCTTGGGCCTTAACCTTGGGCCTGAGAGGGGGTGTCCTTACCCGCAGGGTCCAAGATCCATGTCTTCGTCAGTAGCCCCCGAGCGTTTGCTTGAGGGGGTTTTTCCAGTCGAGTAGACGGTCGAAACTATCTTGTTTTTTCTTTCTTGTGGATAACCAGTTTGGCTGCTTCCTGCTTTAGAGGGCGTGTACCCTGTATAATGAGTTCTTCATACTCGAGTATCGAGCAATGTAAGTGCCCACTTTTATGGCTTTTTATCGCAGAAGGTTGTGGCGCAGTAGCTTGGCTCTCCCGAAAGATCAAGGCCAATTAATTGCGACTAGGGCAAAAACATTCTGGCCTACACAGATTCGAGACCTCCGACTCGAACCCGGTAAGGTGATTGTTGCGACTGGGCCGTTGTGGTCTTATCGAGTCGAACTTAACCTATGGGGGTACCCGGCGCGTCCGCTGGGATTTTTCTTCGTGTTGTTGACACGGAATCATACCGGAGGACGCAGCTTTGAGTGCGATTCCAGGCCCTCAAGAGAGATCTTTCGGGTCTTACCTTCATACTCGAAGAATATGGCATCCGGATGTGCCTAGTCGGCCGAACAATCCAGGTTTTTATGATGTAAATATCATGCGAGTGAGAAAAGAATAGGTTCTGCCTACTCGTGTAATTTTTGAATGAGTAGTTCCTCTATCCATACGAAAGAGTTTTCGTGTTTTAAGAGTTTTATGCCCATATGAAAGAGATTTCATGTTTGGGAGATTGTGCCCATACGAAAGAGTTTTCGTGTGTAGGGTATTTTCCTTCGTTTTTAAAGGAGTCTTGCTTCATGATTTGTTCATGAAAAGGTTGCTTCTATTCGAAGCAATATCGTCCATACGAAGTTGTTTTCGTGTTTGGACTTTTCATTCGAAGCTTTAGCTTTCTTCAAATTGGTGATGCATGCTATGACGTCATGGCGCACTTTTCTCCTCCCGATGGGACGTGACGGAGTGAGAGCAGAGAGTCTGGCCCACATAGTCAGCTTTTTTACCGGGAAACGAGACGTCGCTCCCGATTTTTACGGAAACCGTGCAGTAAATGTGCACGATCTTCTGTTAAGATCGTGGCATGAAACAGCGCTCACCGCCTCCTCGTTTCAGCTTCACACGTGGTGGTGGCGATGGGCGCCACGTGGCGCATCGAGTGGCCAGCATCGACTCGTTCCGTGTATAAGTATGGGCCTTTGCTGTGCGGTAAAACTTTCTCAGCCTTCGTCTTCCAATCCATCTTCCTCCTCGCGCTCATCTTCTTTCTCCTCCAAGCTCGTGCGCATCAGCAATGGTGGGGGGCAAAAGACGCAGCGCTGCCATTTCCGCATCCGGGGAAGCTTCCGTGCAACCTGCGCCGCGCTCGGGCGACTGGCGTTCGCCCAACACCACCACGAAGAGCATCAAGAAGATGCAGCGGGAGGGGCTGCTGCCGGCGGAGACCGAGAAGCGGGTGCGCCTCGGAAAGAAAGAAGAGGTACCCAACCCGCAAGCGAATGAGCGCGTGGTCTTCGCGGACCACGTGTCTCGTGGTCTTTCCTTTCCCTTCCATCCGTTTCTTGTCGGGTTGCTGTATGTCTATGGCATACAGCTTCACGACCTCCCTCCGAACGCGGTGCAGCACATATCGTGCTTTATCGTGTTCTGCGAATACTTCCTTGGCATTCGCCCACATTGGGCGCTCTGGAAGGCCCTCTTCAAAGTTCGGATCTTCCGCGAGAAATCGCGGGTAGACTCCAAGCTCGGCGAGCCGCTGCGCACGGGTGGCTTTGGGATCCAAGCGAAATCGGAGACCAGCTACTTCAGCATATACTTCATCGACTCCGCGCAGGGCTGGAGGAAAAAATGGTTCTACGTCATCGACAACAGCTCGGGTGGGATCGTGGAATTCCACCCGTTCGTTGTTTTGAAGAGGCGGAAATCCTGGGCGCACAAGTTGTCGACTGAAGAAACCCAGGTCGTCGCACCTCTACTCTCACGGGTGACAGCTCTCCGCGATCAAACTGCTGGAGTTGAACTCAACGGGCTGCATCTGGCGAGTATCTTTCTGAAGCGCATGATTCAACCCCTGCAGCACAGGCCTTCCACGATGTGGGAGTACCAAGGCTCTGAGGATCCTAGCCGAGTGAGTCGCGAGGAGCTCTCGAACGTCGAGTTCGAGAACAAGATCGCGGCTATCACTAGCCTGAAGATGGGAGAGAAATTCACCGACTGCGCAGTCGCAGCCTTCGACACGTCGAAACCTCCGTCAGCCGCGGTGAGTTTATTCTTCTTGTTTTCCTTTGCTTTCTTGTTTGTTCTGAGTTTCAGCCGATTGAATTTTCCTTTGCTTTCTTCTGTCTTCCATAGAGTTTATCCATGGCCACCTGCTACCCTCCTGTATCCGGGGCGGAGGCCTCAGAATTATTGGCGAGTAATCTGGATGCCCCGGCCGACACCAGTGTCACGGACGCTTCTTCGAGCTCTGACCAAGATTCTTCGGATGACGTCGGGGACTCGGGTGGAGATTTTCAGAAACGCCGTCGGGTGGAAGGTGATGAGGCCACCTCCAAGGACAACTCCTTGGAAGAATCACCCGGGAAGGAGCCCATCAATGCTACCCCTTTGCAGACGCGCGCTCCTTCCTCCTCATTCCCAGTTATCCAGACCGCCTGGAATGCGGATATGCTGGATGAGGAGGACGACGAAGATGAGTAAGTTTCTTTCTTCTCGTTCTTAGTCGAACGTTTTCCTTTGCATCTATGTTAACACTTTGTCTTTTGTTGCAGCCTGCAAACCATTAGTCCTCGCAGGTATGCCTCTTCCCTTCCTCCCGAAAGGAAGAGTAAGGCAGGAGCTGCGGATGAAGTTCCTACTGCTGGCACTGTCCAGAATTCGCCCAGCGTAGCCCCCAAAGTAACGACTACGGAGCATGGAGTTCCTAGTTCTGTTGTCGGAGCTTCGGCTTCAAAGGAGGCGACGGGTAGCTCAGCAGATCCTCTTTCCCGCGCCAAGGGCCAGGTAAATTCCATTACTTGCCTTTAGTTTGTTATCGGGTGCACGACAGTGCTCCCAATGGGAGTAGCCCCGGAGGCTGTAGTTGATCGCATGCGAACGGCTACAGGCTCAAAGTCTGTCTTTTGCTTCTTCTTGATTTTATCGGGTGCACGACAGTGCTCCCGATGGGAGTAGCCCCCGAGGCTATACTCGAATGTTTACAATCAAGTATAGGCTCAAATTTTACTCTTTTGATTTCCACTTTCGTGTTGCCCGCAGACACTTATCGACTCCCTCACGGAGATTGGGCGGTCGTGTTGTTCTTGCTGAGTCCGACTACGCGTTCCTTCGATCGGACCGTAGCCGACTCATCTCTGAAAATGAACTTCTTCGAGGTAAGCTCGGCCCTCTTCTTCTTTTTGTATTTTTCCCCTCCGTTCTTCAATTCTGATAAATGTTGTCGTGCAGCTCAACTTGAGTTTTCGAAGACCAAAAAAGACAAAGCCTCCGCCCAAGCAGCAACTCTAGAGGCAGAACTGGCGACTGCCCGGCTGGAGCTCGAGTCTTCCCGCATGTTAAATGCTGATTACGAGGGAAAACTTGCGGCTGCCCAGGATGCGCTCAAGAACTTGGAGGATGCTGGCGCCAAGGCGGATGCCAATCTTGTCAACTTTATTCGTCCCCTTGCTGAGCGCTTTGCGGGTAAGTTTGTACTTTTCTACGCTCCTCTTTTTGTCTTGGTAGATCTTTCGGGCTGACACCCTTTTTTTTGTTCTTAGGTCTTCTGGGTGTCCCCCTGGAGCTTGTTGGGACTCCTCGAGTGGACGCATTGACAGATTGTTGCGCCCAGCTCAGGAGGCATGCTGCAGGGGTTTGCTCCTTAGTCGGCAACGCTACTGAAGTGTTGACGCAGCTACATGGTCGCCTTCTCGTCAATTCTTCATCTCCACCCGCGCTAGGTGACCTGCTGAAGATCTTCTCGGAGAGCAATCTCCTTGATGCCTACGCGGTCGCTCAGTCGGAGTCTGGTGCGAAGACGGCCATCCAGTTTGCGCTAGCGCATGGAGTTAGCGGCCTGGAGGAGGCCTACTCGGATCTCCCAGTCGATCCTTCCACGGGCAAAAAGGTAGGGCTTCGTCGTTTTGGCGAGCCAGCCGCTGTCCTTGCTCGGAAGTTATCTGAGCTGTTTGCTCGACTTAAGGGAGGGGCGACTGCCGCGAGTGGGAGTACCACTGTAGCTTCTTAGTTTAGTTCGTTTGTATCTTGCAACTTCGATTGTAATGAACCCTGGGATGTGCTCCCGTTTCTTCAATATTTTAATCGAGATGCTTTTGCTGAAATGTTTCCCACGATTGATCGTAAGCTCCCGATGGGAGTAGCCCCCGAGCACCTGTCGAATAGGTGGTAAATAAATCTCGAGTGGGGCACCTTATTCCTTTTAATCTTCTTTGTGCTTTTCAGGTATCCGGGGTGGCCGCAGAACCTTCAGGTGGACCTGCTGCTCCAACAAATCCGCTTGTCGCCGCTATGGGGTCTTTGGTAGGTCTTCGTGATCGTGTAGCTGACGGTGAGCGCAGGTTGAAAGCGTTGCGCGGGGTAGCCGATGTGGCGAAGTCCAAGCAAAGATTGGCGACTGAACGCGAACAATTTCTGATGGATGAATTGGCCTCCGTCGCTAGGGAGTTGTTGTGTAAGTAATGCAGCCCCCTAGTCTTCTTTGTCTTGTTTCCTTGACTAATCGTGCATATTTGCTCTTCAATTGTTAAGCCGGATGATAGGGAGGAAAAACAGTGGGTAGAAAACCACATTCTTCAAGAAGCTGGCAGCTCGAAGCCTCATGCGAATAACTTTTGGTCTGATCGCAGTTGAGGTTTCGTGCTGGCTACTTTGAAGTTTCGTATCACCCAAGTAAAAGTTCTCGTGAGTTCCTTTCACGAGGTCTTGATCGCGATGAACGTTGCGTTCTATCCGCTGGAAAGGGGTCCTGAAGACTGGAGCCATCTCCTCAGGCTGTTCGGGCAAGAGGGAGAGATTCGCGAGTGCGTGCGCAATCAAATGACTTGCGGCACGGTGGTGGCCCTCTCCTTCGTCCGGATATGGCATCCTGAGATAAATTTTAACTCCGTAGCTAGGCTTCCAGACGGTCCAATCGATGACATTTCGCCGCATTATGATGCTGTTCGTCCAGCAGCGGAGAAAATCATTCGGCTGACCTCTGAGGAAGTAGATAGAGTGTTGGCGACTGAGAATGCTTTTCGCCATGATTGATTGTTGGATGTGTACATCTTGTGATGTTGTATAGTTTGCAAAAACTGTTGTAAGGTGTATGACCTTGTATGTATAAATTTTCCTATTATGCTTAGTTGTAGGCGTAACCCCCGTGTGTTTATGGGGTGTGTACCTGTAACTATTTTAGCATATAAGAATGAATAATCTTCGAATAAATATGGTTGAGAAACCATGTATTTTATTGCGATCATGTATTCGAGCTACAAGAGTGGCTAGTATAGCCTTATTTGTTTGTGAAAACAAGTAAATCTAGAGATAAAATTTGCGGAGGTGTGCGATATTCCAAGGATTGGAATAGATTCCTCCAGTCGATGGGTTCTTCAGCCTGTAGGCGCCGCCTGGGATAACTTCGTGTATGACGAAGGGTCCTTCCCATGGTGGCTCGAGCTTGTGTCCCTCCTTCTGCTTGAGCCGCAGCACTAGATCTCCTACCGCGAATGCTCTGTGGCGTATGCGGCGACTGTGATAGTTTCGCAGTGATTGTTGATATACAGCGGATCTTGCGAGCGCTATATCACGCATCTCATCGAGTGCATCCATATCTTCCACGAGTGCCTTGTTTGAGGTTTCTTCGCTGTAAGCCACGACTCTTGGTGCGCTGAACCTAACATCCTCGGGAAGGACCGCTTCTGCTCCGTATACCATGAAAAATGGCGTGTAGTTTGTGGATCGATTTGGAGTTGTGCGGAGGCTCCATTGTACGGAGGGTAGCTCTTCGGCGCAATGTCCTGCTGCTGGTTGTAGACGATCGAGTAGACGTTTCTTGATGCCAGCTGAAATTAAGCCGTTGGATCTTTCGACTTGTCCGTTCGTTTGCGGGTGGGCAACTGAAGCAAACTTGAAGTTGATGCCCTTTTCCTCGCAGAACTGTTGTGTTTCTTTTGCCGTGAAGTTTGTGCCATTATCTGTAATGATATCGTGTGGTACCCCAAATCTGCATACGATGGAATCGAGGAATTTGACGGCGCATTGGGCGCTAGCCGAAGTTACTAGCATGGCCTCGATCCATTTGGTGAACTTGTCGACTGCGACCATTAAGTGTGTATATCCACCCGGCGTGGACTTGCGTAGCGGTCCTACCATGTCTAGCCCCCATTGTGCAAAAGGCCAGGCGATGGGTATCATATGCAGTTCCGTAGCAGGTGCATGTGGTCTTGGTGCGAATCGCTGGCAAGCGCTGCATCGTTCGACTAGCTCCTTTGCGTCCTTGGCTGCCGTGAGCCAATAGAATCTTGCTCGGAAGGCTTTTCCCATTATTATTTTCCAACTAGCGTGATGCCCACAGTCTCCTTGGTGGATGTCCTGGAGTAATTCTTTGCCATCCTCGGGTGCGATGCAGCGCTGAAGTATACCCGAGATGCTTTGCTTGTATAATTCTCCGTTGATTACCCGAAAGGATTTACTGCGCCTGATTATCTGTCGAGCCTCGCGAGGATCGGCGGGGAGCTGTCTAGAGGACAGGTAGTCGAGGTACTTCTGCGTCCAGACTGGCTCGACCAGAAAAACCTGTCGTGAAATGTTATGAATAAGCTCGATGATGGCAACTTGCGGGCTGACCTCTGTTTCTGGTGATGCGGGTGCTCCTGCAGCTTTTTTGACTTTGACTGAGCGCTTGATCATCCGTTCGAAATATATTCCTGGCGGTATGAGTGTGTTTGTGGAACCCATGTTTTCCAGTCTATATGCTTCTTCGTTGCTGGATCTCGCAATGTGTTTCAGCTCGCATCCCTTGAAGCTCCCTTCGAGTAGGTTGTACATGTCGCGATATACGATCATGTTTTCAGCAATTGCATCACATTCCTTCATTGTTTGCTGCACGATGAGATTGGAGTCGCCGTAGATCATTAGTCGAGTAGCTCCGCAAGCGACTGTCATCTTCATCCCGTGCAACAGGGCTTCATATTCTGCGTCGTTGTTCGATTCTGGATCATCGGGTGGGAAGTCCAATCGTAGGACGTATTGCAGCTTATCTCCCCTAGGCGATATGACGACGATTCCAGCTCCTGCTCCTTCGTTTCTTTTGGATCCGTCAAAGTACATTATCCAGTTGCTCGTGTACTCAGGCGGTCCGGACGTTTGTAACTCTGTCCATTCGCTTAAGAATTCCACGAGTGTTGGGAATATGCCCTAGAGGCAATCATAGATGATGTAATTCCCAATGTATTCATAAAGTTATTAAGTTGTCCTTTGGTTTGAACATCTGATATATGTCATTGAATATGTGATTCGATTGTGGAACTATGTATTCATGTTGTTCATACTAATTGTCCTTGGTCGTTAAGGTTGTGCTGGACACACACCCTAGACTAATGTGAGTGTTGGCTGATGACACGGTTCCACTTTTCATGGGCATGGTGATGCCATTCCAACGTTCACGGACTTGGCTAAAGAGTTTAGCAAGTCGGACTGACCCACATTGAGATGCAACGATCAAGTCGTCATTTGCATGTCTCAATCAATGTAATCCTTAGACCTGAGGTTGTCGCACAATCCGAGTTGTGGATCACCGACTTAGGTTCTGTCAAACGTTGTTCTGTGACAAGGCAACTATAAAGGCAGAGTTCGGGTCGAATGAGAAGCAAGCTGCGTGATGTGGATAATCAAGATGGGATTTTGCCCCTCCGAATGGAGAGATATTCTCTGGGCCCTCTCGAGTGATATGATTCAGGAAGCATGGCCATGCGCGACTCAGTTAAGTGTTAACTGTGTTGGTTGACTAAGAGTTAGTCAGATGAATCACATGTCACAGATCGAGAAGAGAGTTGAGCTATTTAAGGGATGACGATAAATCGCCTATAGCTCGACAAGGTATATCGTGAGGCAAAAGGGACTAAGATGAATATCACATTGAAAGGTATGTCGTCATGACTCAATGGTACTTGGGAGTCGGCACGTTCTGCTAGGAGCCGCTACCGATTGATCGATTGGGAGTTGGACTCCAATCGTGTCCAAGTCGCCATGAGGCTGCAGGGTCGCACACTTAAGAGCGGGAGCAAGTATTGGTCGGGTTGGACCCGAACCGGAAATGGACTGGTTTTGTGAGTCGGACTCACAGAGGGAATGGGCCACAAGTGTTGTGCAGCCCATTACCATACGCTATATAAAGAGGGGCGCAGGTTGCCCAGCGGGCACGTTAGTCCACTCTCCCATGCGTTGGGAACCCTAGCCCCACTCAGTCCAGCTGCCGCACCGGACCTAGCAGTCCGCCGTCGGAGCTCCTCCTCGTACGTGTGGATACCGGCAGAGGTGCTGTACGTTTAGCACTTCGACGTTCGAGGGATTGGATCGGCCGGACCGGATCGTGGGACTGCACTGCCCCGACGCGCTGCATCGATAATCCGCACCTGCGCGTCTAGTGGTAATACTCGTGGCCTTCTACCTCGGCTAGATCTTGGAAGCATCGCGTAGGAAAAGTTTTGTTTATCTCTACGCGTTCCAACAACGAGTACCTGGGACTTGATTGCGTTGCGTCCTGCGTACGTGATGTCCCAAGCGCCCAGCTCGATGCTCCATTTGGCTATTCTTCCGGATGCCATAGGGTTGTTCATGATTGTCCCTAGTGACGCATCATTAACCACTGTGATGGCGTGTTCCTGGAAATAGTGCTTGAGCTTTCGGGCTGTAAGAACAACTCCATACGCGAGCTTCTGGTAATGAGGATATCGTTGCTTGCATGGCGTAAGCACTTCACTGATGTAATAGATTGGTCGTTGGACTCCGTATGCCTTGCCCTCCTCAGGTCGTTCGACTACGATTGCTGTGCTGATGACCTGGTTTGTGGCGGCTAGGTATAAGTAGAGTGGCTCCCTTTCTTGCGGCGTTGCAAGGACGCGCCTGCTTTGCAATGACCGCTTCAAGTCTGCGAACGCTTGTTTAGCTTCTGGTGTCCACTCGAATTTGTATGTCTTCTTCAACAGCTTGTAGAAGGGCAGCGCTTGTTCTCCCAATCGGGCGATGAACCTGCTCAGAGCGGCTAGTCGCCCCGCGAGCTGCTGGACTCCCCGTAGATTGGTTGGCTCCTTCATAGTCAAGATTTCTTGTATTTTCTCTGGGTTGGCTTCGATGCCTCTGGCGAATACCAGGTACCCGAGAAGTTTTCCTGCTGGGACGCCGAAGACGCATTTCGTCGGGTTGAGCTTGATCCTGTATGCGTTGAGGGCGTCGAATGTTTCTCTAATGTCTTCGAGGAGTGTGTCCTCAACTCGAGTCTTGATGACGATGTCGTCAACGTACACTTGTACGTTCTTGCCAATGAGCTTGGCGAGGCATTTTTGCATGCAGCGCTGGTATATTGCGCCTGCGTTCTTGAGCCCGAAGGACATTGTCGTGTAGCAATATACGCCGTGTGGCGTGATAAATGCGGTATTTTCTTCGTCCTCCCGTTTCATCCGGATCTGATTGTAGCCTGAATAGGCGTCCAGGAAAGAGAGGCGTTGATAGCCTGCCGTAGAATCCACGATATTGTCGATTCGCGGGAGGGGGAAGTTATCCTTGGGGCAGTGCTTGTTTAACGACGTGTAGTCGATGCATACTCGAAGGATGTCCGTGTTTTTCTTGGGGACCAGCACTGGATTTGCTAACCAGGTGGATATTTTGATCTCCCTGATGAAATTTGCTGCTAGCAACCTGTTTACTTCTTCTCCGAGCGCCTTCTGCTTGGGTTCTGAAAATCGTCGAGTAGTCTGTTTGATAGGTTTGGCATCTCGAAAGACTTCGAGTGAGTGCTCGGCAAACTCCCTGGGTATTCCTGGCATATCTGAGGGCTGCCAGGCGAAAATTTCCCACTACTCACGGAGGAGTTTGACGAGCGCGCTTTCCTATGCTTCCGATAGGGTGGTTGAGACCATCGCTGTGTTCGCAGAATCCGTCGGGTGCACTTGATGCTTTCGGGTATCACTGTTGGCGCTGAACTCCAGCTCCGGTGCGTTTTTCTTCGTGAGGGGCATCACGGAGTGATCCGTGGTTTTTGCCAGCTCTTGAAGTTCTTCTTGCATCCCGAAAGATTTTGCGATCTCGTTGAATTCAATGTCGCACTTGTTGGATTTCTGAAAGTCTCCATCGATTGTGATCACACCATATTCTCCAGGTAACTTGAGCTTCAGGTAGGCGTAGTCACTGGTAGAAAATAGGCCTATAGTCCCGGTTCGCAAGGGCCAGTAGTCCCGGCCGCGCAACCGGGACTAGCTATGCGCGACTAAAGACCCCCCCCCCCCCTATAGTCCCGCCATTTACGGACCGGGACTAAAGGCCCGTCCACGTGGGCGCCAGGGATCCGTCGCGGCGGAGGACCTTTAGTCCCGGTTCTTGTGGCCAACCGGGACTGAAAACCTGCGCATGTTTAGGGTTTTAGGCCCCCTAAACCTGGTTCCTTTTTAATTTGTTTTGTTTTATTTCTTTTATATTTTATTTTATGTTTTATTTTAATTTTGATGAAGTTTCAGTACACACACACACACACACATATATATATATATATATATATATATATATTTTACGATACTATATACATGCATATATATATATATATGAAATTTCAAACAAGGAGAATTCAATAGGAATATATAATATATATTCAATATCGGGTGACCATATATACAACCTCGAACAAGTTTCCATATTACACAATTAAGATGGATGAACATACACAAATTCGAACAATTAAGATGGCTTATGCGTATAATAGTCATCGTCGGTGGACGCATGATACTCTCCTTCCTTATCGATGACATGCCTAAGGAAAAATCCTGC
Organism: Alopecurus myosuroides; assembly: GCA_028641055.1. Taxonomy (NCBI): domain Eukaryota; kingdom Viridiplantae; phylum Streptophyta; class Magnoliopsida; order Poales; family Poaceae; genus Alopecurus; species Alopecurus myosuroides. The sequence goes on along the minus strand of CM054062.1, from coordinate 348,060,157 downwards.
TATTTCCTCTTGAATTGGTCGGAAGCGAGCTTCTGGAGTAAGCGCCCTCCGCAAGTTATTGAGACCCCTCCGCGTGGTCTCGTACTTCTTCCTCTCAGAGATTTCTTTCCGTATGTTCTCACAGACATAGTATCCACATAGACCGGTCCCCGGTGGCTGCTTATCCACACCTTTGACCACATTTTTAAATTTTAGGTCATGTTTGAATCCACCGACATGTCCAAGTGAGAACTGTCTCTAAACTCTACATTGCAAATAAAATTAAATGAACAAGGGAGTTATTAGCTTAGGAAATGAACAAAAGAGACCGATCGATATAGAGCGCAAATGATTGAAAAATAATTACCTTTGCATCATTTTTCTCATGTTGATCCAAAGATCTGTATTTGAATTCATAGAGTCAAAGATCAAAACTATGGAGTTCTGAAGATCAATTTTTAGCAGAATCCAGTGGAACCCGCGGACACGTTAGATGCACAGTCATGCATAACTTATCGATTAGACATACCATGCATGGAGTAAACAAAAGAGAATGGGAACATGAGAGAAACACTCACCCAAAAAGGTAAGGAAATAGAATATATCTTTTGGATTCATGCTTTTTAAAAAAATTGTACAAGTCTTTCTCCACGTCTTTGGGGTGACGTTCTAACATAGTTCCATTAATGATTTGTGGGTCAATGAACCCAACATCATGGATAAGTCTTATTTTGCATTCCCAAATCTTCAATCTGCATAATAGCGTACGCAACAATATAGTTAGGACTATATATATATATATATATATATATATATATATATATATATATATATATATATATATATATATATATATAGTGTAGACAATGAAGAACGAGATGAGGTAGAAATAAATCACTTACAGAACGTAGCAACTTAGGATAGATTTGTCGAGCTCACGCAGATTGAACAGCTGGAACAATTCACTCATCTCAACTGTTACAGAGTACTTTTTAGTGTGATGCTCCTCTGTATAATCCACATACACAAATTCTTTGTCGGTCCATGTTATGAAATGTTTGTACCAACGTAGCAGAGCTTGCATTAGTGGTGGTAGATCCTTTTCCTTCGCAGGCTCGACGAGAGGCCCTTTCTTCTCATATTGTAATCCTACCTCAGCCACTGGCGCATCGTCTAGGCCTAAAAAGAGACGAAGAGATATACCGGCCTCGGACGCATTTTGCATGGTAGTAGGTACAGTCAATCCCATTGCTGCCACAGCATTTATGACCTCGGGGTCCTGTTCCGGAGCGGCTTTCACTATGAGCGGGGGGTCGATTGTTTACTCTGCATCCCGAGCTGGGCAACTTGTTTCCCGCTTTTTTTCATTTTTCCTTTTCCTTTCACCTCCTCCACTATTTTTGCTTTCTCCTCCTCCAATATTCCTGCTTGCTTACGAAGTTCAATATCATAGTCTTTAGGCAAATTCTTCACGGCTTGGGACACTGTCGACAAAAAACCCGTAGCCCAATAGTCTACAATCGGAGGGAATACTTCCTTGGGCTCAGGCTCCTTTAGCGCCTTCAGTCGGCCCTTCCATTTGTCAACGTCAGCCTTCACGGCCAATTTGGTTTCAGCATCACTAAGTTCCCAAGGCCTTGAGGGGAGAGGCTTCAGTGATGGCTCCGGTACCCGTGTGGTCTTAGGTACATAAGGCTCCGTGTTAATAGACCAAGAGCGGGTTCCCTTGCTGTCCGCCTGCCTCTGTTTCTTTGCTGGAGGAGGAATGGGGGGCGACGTCTGCTTATCCTCCGGAGGAGGAATGGGGGGCGACGACTGATTATCCTCCGGAGGAGGAATGTGGGGAGACAGCTGCTTTTCCTCCGGAGGAGGAATGGGGGGAGACGGCTGCTTAACCGCCGGAGGAGGAATGGGGGGCGACGGCTGCTTAACCGCCGGAGGAGGAATCGTGGGCGACGGCAGCTTACCCGCCGGAGATTGTGGATCGGGGGACGGCGTCGAATGGCGTGAAGGAGGCGTAGGTGAACCAGCACCACCACCACCACCACCAGCAGCACCTGCACCATCGGAGGGGGGTGGACTTGTTAGCCTTGGCGTCTCGCCTGGAAACACTATGTACTTCTTTTTCCATAGAATGAACTGGCGCTTGACATGTCCAAGTCTTCTCTCCCCTTCGGGTGTAGCTATGTCAATCTCCAGGTCCTCAAACGCTTGGACTATGTCTTCCACCGTGACACGAGCATAGCCATATGGAATGGGGTTGTTGTGATGGAGTGCTCCAGGTGTATAGGGTAAAGCACTGCCGGTAGCTACCTTCATGGAAATGTTCCCCACGGGATAATGCAGATCACATTCTTTCATCTCCTTTACATCATCCACGGGGTAGTGAGGCTCCGGTGCACGACTCTCGATCATCGGTGCATTAGCACCTGGAGTCGGGGCCTCCGTGGAAGCCACGCTGCTTCTCAGCTGATGCTGGCTTCCGAGATCCGCTGCATCTTCATGCGGCCCTGCAGCCGACGCTTTTTGTTTCTCAAGTATTCCCGCCACGATCTTCTTCAGCTCACTGACTTCCATTGCAAGATGCGACATTTGATCTGCAGCCCGGTCCGTACCTCTCTTACGGCTTCTGTAACAGTACGGGTCACCCTCCTGGGAAAACCCTACTTTCCACGGCAATCTGCCTTTGCCTCGTATATGTCCTCCGTGTTCAGGATTCCCGAGGGCATGGGTTAGTTGGTCTCTCTCTCTGTTGAACGTGAGCACGCCCTGTTGAGCTTTGGTCATTGCGTCAACAAGGTCTTTTGTGGGAGCAAACTTTTTCTGCCGGTGAACAAACTCCCCTGTCTCCGGGTCTAGCGATCCCCCATGCCCGTACCACCACATTTTGGCTCTTTCGTCCCATCCCTCTGTACCTAGACGGATTCCTCTTGCCCTCAGGCCGTCCTCCATTGCCTGCCACTTAGGCGCCGAAACGCGGTATCCTCCTGGCCCCATAACATGATGGTACTGTTTCTTTTCCGCATTAGCCTTATTTTTTGCCGACATTTCCTTGAAATGCTCCGATTTATGTTGCGTCACAAATTCTGTCCAATCATCTCTCAGTTTCTCATGTTGTCCAGTGAAAATCGGAGTCTTGCCCTTGCTGACATATTCACGGAACAATTTTTTCTTGAAGTTCCGGAATGCTTCGGCCATCTTCTGAAAAGCGAACTCTTTGACTATCCTCCTCCTCTGACGTCCACCCGGAACGTCCTCACCGAATTCATCTTTTTTGTTGTATTCCGGAGGTAGAATGAAATGTGCAATAAGCTTTCTAAACATAATCTTTTTCGTTCTCTTGTCGACATAAGTGAAACCAACACGTGCTTTCTTTGGCTCCTTCCATTCCTGGACGGTGATCGGGACGGTGTCTCTAACAATGACTTCGCATTGGTTGATAAACTTTGTGGTGTGCTGTAGGGGCTTGCCGATTTCACTGACTGATTCGATGGTATATGTTTCTCCATCTTTCATCGACTTGGATTTGCCACGCTTTGTCATACTAGATCCGGCCGAGGGCTAAAATAAGAAAGAGAGTCGCGCGTGTTAGTGCATATGTATTCACATTTCGGTAAGTTTGTATCACGAGAGTCCCAATGTATATATATATATACCTCGCCGGAGGTGGTTGTTCTTTGCAATTGGAGATCGTCGTTTGTCGACGGTTGACCTCCCTCATCAATGTCCATTCCTTCACCTCCTTGATCATCGACAATGTCCGTTCCTTCACATGTTTCATCATCGACAATGTCCGTTCCTCCACGTTCTTGATCATCAAGGTTCAGATAAGAAGAGACTACATCGTCTTGTTGCTCATCTTCTGGGCCCGGCACATAAGGGTTCTGGTTGGCTATCATGCCGTATATAATACCTTCAGCCTCCTGATCCGTATACGGCAAGGCTCCATTGTCCGCCATATGTCACTCCTGCAGACATGCATATAGTAAAAATTAATTAAGTATATAGGAGACTTAGCAAATATTACACCCTCTTTCTCAAATTGTCCGCCATATGTCACTCCGGTGGAAGAACGATGACCACCGGAGTGGGAAAACCATACTTTAGAGGTGTGTCCAAGATTAGTTTCTCAAATGACTTGGAGAACCCCATAGCTACGTTGCATTTGCTTTTCTGGTCATTTTGGTATATTACACTTAATATTCTGAATTTATTGAATTAAAACTTATTTTCATTATTTTTTTGACTTAGGAATATTTAGGGTTAGTATAATTAGCAAATATTAGTACAAATATATTTTTAGGGTTAGTAGACTTAGGGTTAGCACTTTGCAAAAAAAGAGTGCAGCCCAACTTTTGACTTAGGAATTTTTTTGACTTAGGATTTATTTTAACTTAGTAGGAAATTTTTTGACTTAGGAATTTTTTTGACTTAGGATTTATTTTAACTTTGCAAAAAAAGAGTGCAGCCCAACTTTTTTTTTTTTTGAGAATCCGAGTGCAGCCCAAGAGCGTTTTTTTCTCTCCCGCAGGCCGTGACGTCAGCGTCTCTGTTTCGTCTTCCTCCGGCGAGGGCCACGGCGCCACTCTCCTCTCTCCCCCGCGAGCACGGCCACGGCCACTCGGCCACGCACCACGGCACGGCCACGGCCACGCACCACGGCACGTCCACGGCCACGGCCACGACCACGGCCACGACCACGGCACGGCCACGGCACATGCATGGCCAAGCACGCACGCACGGGCACGGCCAAACCCTAAACAGATCCTCCGGCGGGGGCCACGGCCGTCGTCGTCGTTTCCGATCGTCGTGCACGGTCCTCCAAAGATCCTCAAGAACGCACGGGCGGGCACCTACCGGAGACAGAATCGGCGAGGGCGGCGGGCAGCAACCGGAGACGGAATCGCTGGGGGCGACGGGCAGCAACCGGAGACGGAATCGGCGAGGGCGGCGCTGAGAAGACGAGATGTGTTTGGGAATTTTTGGGGGCAGAGAATATATAGGGGCAGCCTTTAGTCCCGGTTGGGGACACCAACCGCGACTAAAGGCCCCCCCGCGGACCTTTAGTCGCGGTTCCTGTCCCCAACCGGGACTAAAGGGGTATTTTTTCGCGGCGTTTTCGTTCCCGCGCGGAAAGAGCCTTTAGTCCCGGTTCGTGACAGGAACCGCGACTAAAGGTGGTTTTTCAAATACTTTTTCCTTTTTTTCAATCTTAAAGTACAAATAATATATCAGAAAATTTTGAAAAATAAAACTAATTCTTTTTAAAATCTTAAAAATACAAATAATATATCAGAAAATTCAGAAAAATAAAACTAATCATAAAGATTCACACACATCTTGAATATATATATAGATAAAAAAGGCAGTACATAATGGCTAGAGTGGATCTAAACCTAAACGGAGAGCATAGATGCATGATCTGATATCTGCTAGTCATACTCCTGCCTAGGCCTATAGTACATGTACTCGTAGTCGTCGTAGTCGCCGCCGTCGTCGTCACTATCGTCTGACGGTGCTTTGCACTCCCTCGGAGGATCACGACTCCAGGACTGGGCCTGAGGGTACCGCAGGCGGGGGATATCGCCGGCCCTGATGTAGTCCATGACGCTCTGTAGAGTCCGGCCGGACCACCATAGCCGACGACCGGCCTCGTGAAAGTTCCCAGGAGGCAGGCCGTCCTCCTCATACCTGGCGAGCGCCCTCTCACGCCGATTGATGAAGAAGGCATCCCAAGTATGCTGGTTATCGGGATGCCAACTGGGATTCCTCCGCTGCTCCGGCGTGAGCTCGTGATAGTAGTGGTTCGTGATGGCTGCCCGACGCGCCACACCTTGAGGAAGAGGAGGGACCGGCACTCCTCCGGCGCTCAGCATCCAACCGGCGGGAACGTTGTAGCCGCACGGGCAGGGGTAGTTCGAGGCCGAAAGTGCCTCCGCCTGGATGAATGTTAGAGTGGGTACGGTAGAAGCCATGAGAGAGAGTGGTGAGTTTGTATGTGTTTATGCCAATGGTGTGGCAATGCATACATATATATAGCGAGAAGAAAACATCCCTTTAGTCCCGGTTGGGGACACCAACCGGGACTAAATGGGTTAGGGTTTCGTTTGGACCAATCAGATAGAATCACACGGATCGTGTGTTTCTTTAAAGCGCTTGTGAGTCGTTGGATCCGGGGTGTGTTTCTTTCGAGCTGTTGTGAGCCGTTCGATCAGGGCTACGGTGTGTTTCTTTCGAGCTGTTGTGAGCCGTTGGATGAGGTGGTTTCTTAACCGTTGGATCAAAACCCTAGCACAACACTTTGTGAGCCAGAGGACCCTATATATATCCCACCTTCATACACCGGTCAGTTCATCGAGCAAATACAAAACATCCGGATTCGCCATCATACGTCCTGCCGTGCATTTGGTATGCATATTGCACCCAGTAGCCACGGTGGGGCAGTATGATGGCGATACCGATTGTTTTGTTCTACATCCCCCTTTAAGGTTTGATACATCATATATTCAGTTTATCGAGCAAGTACAAAACATCCGGTTTCGCCATCATACGTCCTACCGTGCATTTGGTATGCATATTGCACCGAGTAGCCACGGTAGGGCTGTATGATGGCGATACCGATTGTTTTGTTCTACACACCCCCCCCCCCCCTTTAACACATCCATCCATGCTATGGGTCAGTGTTCACTTTGAGCTCGGTTAGTAATGTGCAACTATTTGCTTGGTTCTGTTAGGGTGGCGCGTGGCGCGGGAGTTGCGACGCGTGGCGCGGGAGTTGTGGCGCGTGGCCAGGAGGGCGCGGTATAAACTGTCGCGCCTCGAGCGCGTCTTCTCCTCTCCACGCACCGTCGCGCTTCCACCATGCCTCCGAGGAGAACAGCACCACCGGCTTTCGCGGCGTCCGAGCACGGCAGAACGGAATGTTCAGCGCAGATATCCGCTGGGGGGACGACCGCATCCCCCTCGGCTCCTTTGCGACGGCGGCGGAGGCCGCCCGCGCCTGGGACGCGGCGGCCTGGCGACTCAACCGCCCGCGTTCGCTGATGAACTTCAACGACTGCCACACCGTCTGGGAAGCGGAGGCCAGGGCGCCGAAGCCGCAGATCGTCACTGCCGCCGACCACCTCCACCTCCGTCACCGCGCATTTCAGGGCCTAGTCGACGCCAGGGAAGAACGCGTCGTCCGCGAGTATTACCGGAACAACCCGGGGGAGGAGAGCGCCGACGAGGAGCTCTGGCAGACCCGCGCGGCTGAGCGGGCGGAGCGCCGCCTCGAACGCCACCTCGCGTTAGATGCCGCTTGGGAGGCGAGGACGAGGGCGCTGCAAGAGCTTCGTCGGGCCGACCGCGCCGGCGAAGTCTGGGCCTCCGACGATCCGAGGTGGGGGCCTATCTCGGACATACCATCATGCACCTCCGACGACGACGAGGAGGTCACCGACAAGTTCGCCGACGTCGATGTCCCGGAGGAGGTCACCGACGAGTTCCCCGACGACGACGACGAGGAGTAGTGTTCGTATGTTCTCTCTTTTTAATAAAAGAATTTGTATTCCGGCGACACTGCGGCGCGCTAGCGCGTCTGTTTTCTGTTTTTAATAAAAGTTATGAAATCAGATATTTTATCTCACAAGGTTTTGAGATATTTAAGTAACTTTCTGTTTTCCATGCTTTCCACTCGTTTTCTCAAATATTTTGCAAAGGAGTTAGTCTTAAACACATCAGAGATAATATAATTCACATGATCCATTCAAAAAAGTTTGGTACACAATAAATTATTACACATCAATTCTTCCCTTGTGTCCCTGCTTTCTTACGATCTGGCCGTATCCATGGAGCATCCTCATCATTTAACTTAATGCTTGGGTCAGTGTTGACTTTGAAGGGCGGAATTGCACCAAACATATTATAATCTTCTGACATGTCTGTCTTGTCCTCCACTCCCACGATGTTTCTTTTCCCTGGAAGAACAATGTGGCGCTTTGGATCATCACATGATGTACTGATCGTTTTCTTATCTTTCCGTTTCCTCGGTTTGCTACTCATGTCCTTCAAATAGAAAACCTGAGCGACATCTTTGGCTAGGACGAATGGTTCGTCAAGGTAACCAAGATTGTCGAAATCCACCATTGTCATTCCGTATTGCTCGTCCACCTTTACCCCACCTCCTGTTAGCTTGAACCATTTGCACCGGAACAAAGGGACCTTAAAGGAGGGTCCATAGTCAAGTTCCCATATCTCCTCTATGTAACCATAATATGTGACCTTTTGCCCAATCTCGGCTGCTGCATCAAAGCGGACACCACTGTTTTGGTTGGTGCTCTTTTTATCTTGGGAGATCGTGTAAAATGTATTCCCATTAATCTCGTACCCTTGGAAAGTCGTTATAGTCGAAGATGGTGTCTTGGCCAACATGTACAGATGATCTCCAACATCATTGTCATTCATTAAATGTTTTCGCAACCAACTGCCGAAAGTCTCCATGTGGGCCTTTCTAATCCATGATTCAGGCTTCCCCGGGTTGTTCGAGCGTAAAATATTCTTGTGTTGCTCGAAGTACGGAGCCACCAAGCTCGAATTTTGCAGAACTGTGTAGTGTGCTTCAGTCATAGAATGACCGTCCATACATATCGTTGATTTCCTTCCGATCGTGCCTCTTCCACTTAGTCTCCCCTCGTGCCGCGATTGAGGAATACCAATCGGCTTAAGGTCAGGAACATAGTCAATACAGAACTCAATTACCTCCTCATTTCCATAGCCCTTTACGATGCTTCCTTCTGGCCTAGCACGGTTACGAACATATTTCTTTAATACTCCCATAAACCTCTCGAAGGGGAACATATTGTGTAGAAATACAGGACCGAGAATGGAAATCTCTTCGACTAGGTGGACCAGGAGGTGCGTCATAATATTGAAGAAGGATGGTGGAAACAGCCACTCGAAACTGACAAGACATTGGACCACATCGTTCTGTAACCGTGGTAGATCTTCTGGACTGATTACCTTCTGAGAGATTGCATTGAGGAATGCACACAGCTTCACAATGGCTACTCGAACATTTTCCTGTAGGAGGCCCCTCAAAGCAATCGGAAGCAATTGCGTCATAATCACGTGGCAGTCGTGAGACTTCAGGTTTTGGAACTTTTTCAGTCGGAAAAAATGACCTTCTCTTCTTTCGTAAGAGCGTAGCTGGCACGACCTTGAAACCATTCCGGATGCCGGTCATCTGGGTCTTTCAAAAGTTGCTGATCCCGCCGTGCTTCCTTTGTATCCTTTGTCTTCCCATACACGCCCAAGAAGCTTAGCAGGTTCACACAAACATTCTTCGTAACATGCACCACGTCGATTGCAAAGCGGACATCTAGGACTTTCCAATACTGTAGCTCCCAAAATAACGATTTCTTTTTCCCCATGGGTACGTGCCCGTCAACTCCGTGTGGAACTGATTGTCCGCCAGGACCCTTTCCAAAGATGACATTCAAATCCTTGACCATATCAAATATCTCAGCTCCAGTACGTTCCGCAGGCTTCGGCCGGTGATCTGCCTTGCCATTGAAATGCTTGCCTTTCTTTCTTACGTTATGATTTCAGGGAAGAAATCGACGATGACCCAGGTACACGTTCTTCCTACAATTATCCAAAAATACACTTTCAGTCTCATGTAAGCAGTGTGTGCATGCTTTGTATCCCTTATTTGACTGTCCCGAAAGGTTACTGAGAGCAGGCCAATCGTTGATGGTTACAAAAAGCAACGCTCGTAGGTTAAATTCCTCTTCTTTGTGCTCATCCCACACATGTACACCAGGTCTGCCCCACAATTGTAAAAGTTCATCAACTAATGGCCTTAGGTACACATCGATGTCGTTGCCGGGTTGCTTCGGACCTTGGATGAGCACTGGCATCATAATGAACTTCCGCTTCATGCACAACCAAGGAGGAAGGTTGTAGATGCATAGAGTCACGGGCCAGGTGCTATGGCTGGAGCTCTGCTCGCCAAAAGGATTCATGCCATCAGTACTTAGACCAAATCTTATGTTCCTTGCGTCAGCTGCAAAATCTTTGAACTCTCTGTCGATCTTTCTCCATTGTGTTCCATCAGCGGGGTGTCTCAACTCCCCGTCGGACTTACGGTCCTCTTTGTGCCATCGCAACAACTTGGCATGCTCTTTGTTCATGAACAGGCGTTTCAGCCGAGGTATTATAGGAGCATACCACATCACCTTGGCGGGAACCCTCTTCCTGGGTTTCTCGCCCTCAACATCGTCACCAGGTCATCGCCTCTGATCTTATAACGCAATGCAGTGCATACAGGGCATTCATTCAAATCCTCGTATGCACCGCGGTAGAGGACGCAGTCGTTAATGCATGCATGTATCTTCAGAATCTCTAAACCTAGAGGGCACACAACCTTCTTTGCTTCGTACGTACTGGCGGGCAACTCGTTATTCTTCGGAAACATATTCTTCAACATTTTCAGCAAATTTTCAAATGATGAGTCAGCTACACCTTCCCGTGCCTTCCATTTCAGCAAATCCAGTGTGCAACCCAGCTTTTTCAGACTATTGTCGCATCCTGGGTACAGCGACTTCGTGTGATCCTCTAACATGCGATCCAAATTCTCCCTCTCCTTGTCAGTTTCACAGCGTCTCCGTGCATCAGCAATGGTCCGACGAAGATCATCAGCGAGCTCATCATGTGCCTCTTCTTCACCTTCACCAAACCCTTCCCCACCTTCAGCATCATCCTCCATGAAGGTATCACCGAAAGCGTCATGATAGTTGAAATCGATATCATCCTCTTCTTCATCTTCTTCCATTCTAACCCCTTTTTCTCCATGCTTGGTCCAACAATTATAGCTTGGCATGAAACCGTGCCGAAGCAGGTGCATGTGAACGACTCTTGAGGAGGAGTGACCCTTCTCATTCTTACATTCAGCACATGGACAGATAATAAAACCTCGCTGCTTGTTCGCATTTGCCACTACGAGGAAATCTTTCAAACCCGTAGTGAACTCGCCGGAGAGTCGGTTACCGTACATCCATTGCCGATTCATCTGCATTATTATTATATAAAGTATATAATTAACCATCATGCATTTGTTAAACTAACTAGCTGGAAATAATACAAATCATGAAAGGGTTCAAGTTGCTAACCACGGAGGTAAAATAAATGAAAACGCTCAAGTGCGGCTCGGACACTTAATATCATGTGTGTTTCATGCTATCGGGCATTTCATCGAACACCTTGTGTGCATAGTAGGAACCAAAAGCATACCCACCACCCCTTGTCAATGTTGTGAGCAGAAGTGACACCAAATGTGGCTAAGTGTGTCGCACCCTGATTTCTAGGGGATACTCACCGTACGAACTGGATAGCAGATGCTTGGATTATGGGGCATAACTGCTCCCACGTCCCAGCTTCCTGGTAGGCCTGCGCTTATGCGCGACAACACAAGCCCTGCTATTCCATCGTCGATGTAAACTATCCACTAGAGATCAAAGGCACTTCCGTCGACGTACTTCAAACCATACACACATGGTACGTCAACGGCGTTTAACAAGTGATATCACAACAGATCTCTACGACACAAAAGATTGAAATAACTTGCAAATGGCTCTCATTAGAGCAGAGATAGCAAATACAATCATTCAGAGGGCACATGCCCCAACAATACATCATTACAATACAGCGGAAGCATTCAACATGTCTGAGTACAGACAAGAACCAAATAGGCCTAAGAGGCCGGAAACGAAAAGACGGAGCCCTTCCACGAAGTCTCGGATCCTGCCCGGGTCCGCTATCTACTCGTCAGCAGTCTCGTCATACTCCACGTAGTTGCCACCATGTAGATCTTCGGAAACGTCGGTCTGCGGAAACCACAGCCCCAAAGGGGTCAGTACATAAACGTACTGGCAAGCAAGACTCACAGTTCACCAAAGTGTAAACCGTCAACACCAAGCACAGATGCCTTGGGTTCAACGGAAGAGAGGGGATATAAAAGATGCTGCAACTGGCTGCGCTAACTAACTACAGAGATTCTACCACTTCCGGCTAACAGAAAGGAGATAAGATCGAGGATTGTAACCAACTGAAAGATAACTTCAAACAAACCCATCCTGGATCTCGCCCCTTATCCAAAGAAGCAATCCGAGGATAACTCACACTGTTGTATTAACGATGAATCAAGTTATTGTGTCATCAACCTATTACTAGTCAAGTTATTAATCATTGGGTGTAACAGGTTTGATCATTATGTTTAAGTTGTCCTGAGTACTTGTTAGCCAGTACTTTCACCAAGTAATCCATAACCGCGGAAAACACGGCTTCTCGAGAAGATTATCCCTGCAGGGTTGCACCATAGTAACCGTACACGCATGAATATCCCGCCAGATGGGAATCAAACCCACCAAGCGGGGCACTCAACACAACCAACCATTCTTCGCATCAAGCCCAAAGAACCTTGGGCGCACGGCTAATCAAGCCCCGAAGAAAAGGGACCCTCATAGCACTCTAAGACCGTGTCCCCCTATATGCCGACTACGAAAGTTCCACCCTGGCCTGGGCTCGCAAAAACATGCATGCGGCAAATGGAAAACACGAACTAAATGAGGCGATTTGGACGAGATGCGAATCAGGTCAAGTTGAGGGGGGCGCCCATACTCGCTTCCCACATGCGGGTAGTGCGCTCATCATGGATCAGTAGACAAGACCCTTTTCCTATTAGGGTCGACACTAGCAGGCTTCAAAACCTCTCATGGGCCTCCTGCCGGTGCCTTATCATCAAATTTATTATTTAACAATAACATTAGCATGATTGATTGATTAAACATCGAGCCCCCACAACGTAATAGAAATAGTAACAGTAAGTAACGGGTAACAGACTCGAGCAGAACAACCTAAGCATGCTAGTAAGACACGGGCTCAAACCATGGGTTGTAGGAAGGGAGATGAGGCAATATCAGGGTTAAGGGATTCATGTGATGGGTTCGTAACAGAAACAACTACTACTAAGGCTAGCAGAAAAGAACAACGGAAAGTATCGGTAATCAATGTTGAAAGGAACACGATGGTTCATGTGAGTGATAACTTGCCTGCAAAACCCAGTAGCCTGGTACTGAGCTAAATCCTTAGAAGGGGTGTCGTAAGTATCGTCGGTCTCAACGTCGTCGTACATCCGGGAAGAAGCAAACAACATTGCAGAAAGATAAACAATCAATACCATGGCATAGTGCACAATCAAATATGATGCATGACAAGTTAATAGATGCATCAAAATAAACTAACTGGTATGATAACACAATTTAAATGGACATATATGCAATTTTGAGTTGCATATGAAAGGCCCATGGATTTTGGTTAGATTATTTGTTTTCCAACTAAACAACAGGTGATAGTGGTTTAGTATGATGCATGCAAAAGGAAAACAGCAAAATAACAACATTAGAATCAAATTAGAATAGGGTGTAGCAATTTAGAATTTTATTATTAATTTAGGGAAATTTTGGGTGCATTAAGGTGACACACAAGTATTTGTTGTTTTCACCCATTTAAAATGTTCAAAACAAATAACAAAGTTGATATTTGAAAAGGTTATCAAATTTTAGTTGGAATACATGTTTCACATTTTGAAATTGGACTTTGGATTATTTAATTATGAATTAAACAATATTAAACAATTTTTAATTGAATTAAACAAGATTTAAAATGTTTAGGCAATTTAAATTGTTCAAACCAGGAAACAAATGTTATATTTGAATAGAACACTCAAAAAGGTGTGAAAAACATATTTTATTTGCATTATTTGGAAATAGTATGAATTATTTATGAATTATTTCAATTTGCATTTGAATTATTCAAATTTGAAATTTAAAAGTATTTGAAAATTCAAAACAGAACACAAATAGTCTAGTTGGAAATATTATGAAATTTTGAGCAATAGACATGTACAAGTTTTATTTATTAGACTTATGGTTTAAAAGATATTGAATTTTGAAGTTATTGTTCTATTCTGCCAATTAAAGAATTTAGAAAACAAATAGAAAATGGTTTTAATCCTTTTATTACAGCCACGGGTCTAGCCCCAGACGCTGACCAGTGGGACCGTGGACTACGTGGCGCGGTTGAAAGGTGATGTGGCGCACTAGGTGGATGACAGGTGGGGCCAGGGGGGTGGGAGAGGAAAAATCCCAAAAATTGGGGTGCGCCCGCGGGGATTCGACCCCGGGACGCCTCGCTGCGCGCACAGGCTCTCTACCAGTGCGGCTAACATTCGAATCGTGACAGATGTAGGGCGCGTTGGAAGATATCCTTGCAACTGAGGTTAACTGAACCTTGATTCAGTTCTGCCGTTTCTGAACCTGACGAACCAACTAGCGGACGATGGTACACGCCGGCGGCGACCGGGGCTTACTCGCTGCTCGACTGCAGTGCGTGCTCGGGTGGGTGCTGATACGTGCATGCGCGTGTGTGCCACGGAGAGGAACCATGAGGGAGAGGAGAGGGAACAGGACAGGGCGAACCTGCTGCGGTCGTCGTCGTTTCAGAAGGCGAGCAGGAAAGCAGCGGGGGTTCCGGCGATGGCGCGGTCGTCGTGGCGACTTCCGGCAAACGGTGGGGCACGAGGAGCGAGGGTGAGGCTCCACGCTTCCATTCCCACCCTCGGTGCTCCTCGAGGTGGCCGGTGGTGGCAGAGGCTAGAGGAGGAAGGTGGCGGGAACAGAGGGATCTCGGTGGGTTTTTCTGCTCGGTGCAGTTCAGACATCCAGAGGAAAGGGGAGATAACAGAGAGGAGAATGGCAGCGATGGGAAGGAGGGCTAGGGCCTAGGGTTTTGCAAGCAGAGGGATCGGTGGTTATATGGAGGGGAGAGCACTAGTACGGCTGATCATCTAATGGAGGTGGAGGAGATCGGGTGGTGTTCCTGCAGTCGTACAGGGAGAGGGGTAGGTGACAGCGACAGGGAGGGAAAAGGGTACTGGGCCTGGAAAGAAGGGGTTGGGCTGGGGGTAAGAGAGAAAAAGGAGATGGGCTGCATGCCTCCCTCTCCTCTTTTGGTTTGTTTTACTTTTATTTTATTTTTTTATTTTTGCATAAAACCAAATGGAAGAAAAAGGAGAGTTTCCAAGTTAAATAAAAGTTTTGGAAAAAAGAATATGGTTAGTTCTGTTTTCAATTAGCAACCCAAAACTAGCTTTTGTTTTCCAAGGTTTACAAATTAAATTGTTGTTTGTTAATTAAACCAATATTTGAAAGGATTTTTAATATGAATTAAACCTTATTGAAAACAAACATTTTTGATAGGGTTTACCCCTAAGATTTAAGGTGATTAAAGATTACAAATAGGGTGGTGAACTTAAGGTTTCAAAAGGTATTGATTTGAGAATTGGTTTGAATTTGGGTAATTTGATAATTAAATAATTATTGATGAAAACCATGTTTTTATTAGGGTGACCCCTAATATTCAATTTGATTAAATTAGTTGATTAAATTCATAAGTTCAAATTGGTTCTGCTTGATGCATTGATTTGACTTGAAGGTGATTTGAAAATCATTTGTTTGATTAAACCCACAATTTTAATGAGTGATCAACATTGAATAAAATGAAAGCAATTTGGTTGTTTTTATTTGAACTCTCACTTTGGAAATTGTAACATCACAAGGATGAAACAAAGGGTTTGAAATTTGAGTTGAAATTCAAACAGGAAACAAAGGAAAACAAATGAAAACAGTGGAAAACAAATGCATCAATTTAGAAACAAAAGCAAACAACATGATGACATGATGCAAAACTTAAGTAACAAGAAATCAAACATTCTAAATGGCTATTTTCAGACTTGGGATGTTACAAAACGCCCCCCTTGAAGGAATCGCGCCCCGAGATTCCTACTGAGAAAAGAAAAGGTCCAGATACTTCTTGGGAAGATCCTCTTGAGCTGTGACACGTGAAACACATCGTGCACATTGGATAGACGTCAGGGAATTAGCAAACCACCGGAACATTTTCAAGTAAAGGGGAGAGATTTTGCACCAAGGGTGTATAGCTGAATAGAATTTGATTCATTTGGAGAGTAGATTATCTGTAATAAAGGTGGAACAGAGTTATTGACATCAATGCAACAGCAAGAATGACATCAATGTCAGAATCAGCAACATGAGAGTAACGAGGAATATGTGGCCTCCCATTAGAATTGGATTGTTCTTACTTATGTTGGAAGTCAGCACTTGAGATCCCGGGGAGTGAACAGAGTTTTGATTGCTTAGTGGAACCAGAATTGGGTTGTATGTTGTGGAAAAGATTGTTGACACAAAGGAATGTGATTCTCCGGTATCAAATAGCACCTTAGCTGGACAAGAGTTTACGAGGAAGTTTTGATTAGACGCCGGTAGAAGAATTGAGTTGGAAAACAACAAGAAGATTTCAACGGCGAAAAGGATGTTGAGAAGAACAGGATATTGAAGCAACACCGGGAAAACGAGAACAAAACTCCTGAGGTACTACGGAAAACCCATCCGGGCTTCTAAAGGATCAATATCTACTGCTTAAGAAATAGAGGATCTGCTTCCGGGGCTTACACGCCTCCGTTCTCAATCATGAGTAGGCAACATGATAAATCATGTCACAACCACCTCCATTCCTATGGTCTAGTAGATATAACCATCCTAGAGAAACCAGAATCCGTGAAATCCTAACTTGAAAGTTTAGATGAGAAGGGAAAAACAACGTTGCACTTCCTTACCAGAAAAAGGGAGGGTGGGTGGGGAAAGAAGAAAAAGAACAGAATTCCTACTCTCACGTTTCATTTTTTCCTATATAGCTACAAAATAGTTTCTAGACTCAACTGCGACCAGTAAAAAGGGATCCTACAGGCAGACAGGCTCTGATACCATTTGTCGCACCCTGATTTCTAGGGGATACTCACCGTACGAACTGGATAGCAGATGCTTGGATTATGGGGCATAACTGCTCCCACGTCCCAGCTTCCTGGTAGGCATGCGCTTATGCGCGACAACACAAGCCCTGCTATTCCATCGTCGATGTAAACTATCCACTAGAGATCAAAGGCACTTCCGTCGACGTACTTCAAACCATACACACATGGTACGTCAACGGCGTTTAACAAGTGATATCACAACAGATCTCTACGACACAAAAGATTGAAATAACTTGCAAATGGCTCTCATTAGAGCAGAGATAGCAAATACAATCATTCAGAGGGCACATGCCCCAACAATACATCATTACAATACAGCGGAAGCATTCAACATGTCTGAGTACAGACAAGAACCAAATAGGCCTAAGAGGCCGGAAACGAAAAGACGGAGCCCTTCCACGAAGTCTCGGATCCTGCCCGGGTCCGCTATCTACTCGTCAGCAGTCTCGTCATACTCCACGTAGTTGCCACCATGTAGATCTTCGGAAACGTCGGTCTGCGGAAACCACAGCCCCAAAGGGGTCAGTACATAAACGTACTGGCAAGCAAGACTCACAGTTCACCAAAGTGTAAACCGTCAACACCAAGCACAGATGCCTTGGGTTCAACGGAAGAGAGGGGATATAAAAGATGCTGCAACTGGCTGCGCTAACCAACTACAGAGATTCTACCACTTCCGGCTAACAGAAAGGAGATAAGATCGAGGATTGTAACCAACTGAAAGATAACTTCAAACAAACCCATCCTGGATCTCGCCCCTTATCCAAAGAAGCAATCCGAGGATAACTCACACTGTTGTATTAACGGTGAATCAAGTTATTGTGTCATCAACCTATTACTAGTCAAGTTATTAATCATTGGGTGTAACAGGTTTGATCATTATGTTTAAGTTGTCCTAAGTACTTGTTAGCCAGTACTTTCACCAAGTAATCCATAACCGCGGAAAACACGGCTTCTCGAGAAGATTATCCCTGCAGGGTTGCACCATAGTAACCGTACACGCATGAATATCCCGCCAGATGGGAATCAAACCCACCAAGCGGGGCACTCAACACAACCAACCATTCTTCGCATCAAGCCCAAAGAACCTTGGGCGCACGGCTAATCAAGCCCCGAAGAAAAGGGACCCTCATAGCACTCTAAGACCGTGTCCCCCTATATGCCGACTACGAAAGTTCCACCCTGGCCTGGGCTCGCAAAAACATGCATGCGGCAAATGGAAAACACGAACTAAATGAGGCGATTTGGACGAGATGCGAATCAGGTCAAGTTGAGGGGGGCGCCCATACTCGCTTCCCACATGCGGGTAGTGCGCTCATCATGGATCAGTAGACAAGACCCTTTTCCTATTAGGGTCGACACTAGCAGGCTTCAAAACCTCTCATGGGCCTCCTGCCGGTGCCTTATCATCAAATTTATTATTTAACAATAACATTAGCATGATTGATTGATTAAACATCGAGCCCCCACAACGTAATAGAAATAGTAACAGTAAGTAACGGGTAACAGACTCGAGCAGAACAACCTAAGCATGCTAGTAAGACACGGGCTCAAACCATGGGTTGTAGGAAGGGAGATGAGGCAATATCAGGGTTAAGGGATTCATGTGATGGGTTCGTAACAGAAACAACTACTACTAAGGCTAGCAGAAAAGAACAACGGAAAGTATCGGTAATCAATGTTGAAAGGAACACGATGGTTCATGTGAGTGATAACTTGCCTGCAAACCCAGTAGCCTGGTACTGAGCTAAATCCTTAGAAGGGGTGTCGTAAGTATCGTCGGTCTCAACGTCGTCGTACATCCGGGAAGAAGCAAACAACATTGCAGAAAGATAAACAATCAATACCATGGCATAGTGCACAATCAAATATGATGCATGACAAGTTAATAGATGCATCAAAATAAACTAACTGGTATGATAACACAATTTAAATGGACATATATGCAATTTTGAGTTGCATATGAAAGGCCCATGGATTTTGGTTAGATTATTTGTTTTCCAACTAAACAACAGGTGATAGTGGTTTAGTATGATGCATGCAAAAGGAAAACAGCAAAATAACAACATTAGAATCAAATTAGAATAGGGTGTAGCAATTTAGAATTTTATTATTAATTTAGGGAAATTTTGGGTGCATTAAGGTGACACACAAGTATTTGTTGTTTTCACCCATTTAAAATGTTCAAAACAAATAACAAAGTTGATATTTGAAAAGTTTATCAAATTTTAGTTGGAATACATGTTTCACATTTTGAAATTGGACTTTGGATTATTTAATTATGAATTAAACAATATTAAACAATTTTTAATTGAATTAAACAAGATTTAAAATGTTTAGGCAATTTAAATTGTTCAAACCAGGAAACAAATGTTATATTTGAATAGAACACTCAAAAAGGTGTGAAAAACATATTTTATTTGCATTATTTGGAAATAGTATGAATTATTTATGAATTATTTCAATTTGCATTTGAATTATTCAAATTTGAAATTTAAAAGTATTTGAAAATTCAAAACAGAACACAAATAGTCTAGTTGGAAAGATTATGAAATTTTGAGCAATAGACATGTACAAGTTTTATTTATTAGACTTATGGTTTAAAAGATATTGAATTTTGAAGTTATTGTTCTATTCTGCCAATTAAAGAATTTAGAAAACAAATAGAAAATGGTTTTAATCCTTTTATTACAGCCACGGGTCTAGCCCCAGACGCTGACCAGTGGGACCGTGGACTACGTGGCGCGGTTGAAAGGTGATGTGGCGCACTAGGTGGATGACAGGTGGGGCCAGGGGGGTGGGAGAGGAAAAATCCCAAAAATTGGGGTGCGCCCGCGGGGATTCGACCCCGGGACGCCTCGCTGCGCGCACAGGCTCTCTACCAGTGCGGCTAACATTCGAATCGTGACAGATGTAGGGCGCGTTGGAAGATATCCTTGCAACTGAGGTTAACTGAACCTTGATTCAGTTCTGCCGTTTCTGAACCTGACGAACCAACTAGCGGACGATGGTACACGCCGGCGGCGATCGGGGCTTACTCGCTGCTCGGCTGCAGTGCGTGCTCGGGTGGGTGCTGATACGTGCATGCGCGTGTGTGCCACGGAGAGGAACCAGGAGGGAGAGGAGAGGGAACAGGACAGGGCGAACCTGCTGCGGTCGTCGTCGTTTCAGAAGGCGAGCAGGAAAGCAGCGGGGGTTCCGGCGATGGCGCGGTCGCCGTGGCGACTTCCGGCAAACGGTGGGGCACGAGGAGCGAGGGTGAGGCTCCACGCTTCCATTCCCACCCTCGGTGCTCCTCGAGGTGGCCGGTGGTGGCAGAGGCTAGAGGAGGAAGGTGGCGGGAACAGAGGGATCTCGGTGGGTTTTTCTGCTCGGTGCAGTTCAGACATCCAGAGGAAAGGGGAGATAACAGAGAGGAGAATGGCGGCGATGGGAAGGAGGGCTAGGGCCTAGGGTTTTGCAAGCAGAGGGATCGGTGGTTATATGGAGGGGAGAGCACTAGTACGGCTGATCATCTAATGGAGGTGGAGGAGATCGGGTGGTGTTCCTGCAGTCGTACAGGGAGAGGGGTAGGTGACAGCGACAGGGAGGGAAAAGGGTACTGGGCCTGGAAAGAAGGGGTTGGGCTGGGGGTAAGAGAGAAAAAGGAGATGGGCTGCATGCCTCCCTCTCCTCTTTTGGTTTGTTTTACTTTTATTTTATTTTTTTATTTTTGCATAAAACCAAATGGAAGAAAAAGGAGAGTTTCCAAGTTAAATAAAAGTTTTGGAAAAAAGAATATGGTTAGTTCTGTTTTCAATTAGCAACCCAAAACTAGCTTTTGTTTTCCAAGGTTTACAAATTAAATTGTTGTTTGTTAATTAAACCAATATTTGAAAGGATTTTTAATATGAATTAAACCTTATTGAAAACAAAAATTTTTGATAGGGTTTACCCCTAAGATTTAAGGTGATTAAAGATTACAAATAGGGTGGTGAACTTAAGGTTTCAAAAGGTATTGATTTGAGAATTGGTTTGAATTTGGGTAATTTGATAATTAAATAATTATTGATGAAAACCATGTTTTTATTAGGGTGACCCCTAATATTCAATTTGATTAAATTAGTTGATTAAATTCATAAGTTCAAATTGGTTCTGCTTGATGCATTGATTTGACTTGAAGGTGATTTGAAAATCATTTGTTTGATTAAACCCACAATTTTAATGAGTGATCAACATTGAATAAAATGAAAGCAATTTGGTTGTTTTTATTTGAACTCTCACTTTGGAAATTGTAACATCACAAGGATGAAACAAAGGGTTTGAAATTTGAGTTGAAATTCAAACAGGAAACAAAGGAAAACAAATGAAAACAGTGGAAAACAAATGCATCAATTTAGAAACAAAAGCAAACAACATGATGACATGATGCAAAACTTAAGTAACAAGAAATCAAACATTCTAAATGGCTATTTTCAGACTTGGGATGTTACAAAGTGCAGCGAGCTGAGTTCTATATAGGGATGGGCCTTTAGTCCCGGTTCACCTGGACAACCGCGGCTAAAGGCCGTGGGGCCAGACCGATGACCTATTAGCCCCAGTTGGTCTAGACAACCGGGACTAAAGCCCCTCCCCTCCGACAGCTGTGGACCGAGCGCGTTGGGCCCAGACTATTGGTCGCGGGTCTCGTCCCGAACCGCGACTAAAGACCCCTATGGTCGCGGGCCGATCATTTTGGGGACTAATGGGGGCGTACCGAAGGCCTATTTTCTACCAGTGAGTGTGGTACTGCCATGAATCTGACGAACACTGTTCGACCAAGAATGGCGTGGTACTGTGAAGGCCAGTCGACGACTTCGAAGTCGAGGAATTCTCTTCTGTAGTTGCTTTTGGTGCCCAGCACAACTTCTAAGTTGATTGTGCCGAGTGGACGGATTGCCTTTCCCGGAACTATCCCGTGAAAGGATGTCTCTGATTCCGCGAGGCCGTCCAGATTCCTGTTCATCCGACGGAGTGTATCCGCGTAGATAATGTTGATGCCACTGCCACCATCCATGAATACGCGGGCCAAGTCGTAGTTGCCAATCTGTGCTTGAATGACGAGGGCGGCGTGTCCTGGTCGATGGACTCGTGGCGGGTGATCTTTCATCGAAAATGTGATCGGTTGATCCGCCATCTTCAAGTACTCGGGCTTTGTTGGTGGAGTCTGCACAGCCATGCACAACTGCCTTGTGTTAGTCTTTTGAGCTCTGCGGGGTGGACATACCTTCTGTATCATCGCGAGTTGCCCTGATGGATTCGGGTACGCATTGGCCCCGGAGTTTTGTGCAGGTTGTGCGGGTAGCGCAGCTAATGCCATGTTTGGATTTGCTGGTGGAGGTAGGGGTTGTGGCGGCTGGAATCCTTGGTGGCCTCCTCCTGAAAGCGGTGGGTAATTTTGAGTGGTTGCGTTTCTTTTTCTTGCGAGGGATTCCGAGATATCAATAAACTTTCGGCAATCCTTAAAAAGGTGTGTTGCCTTAGTTTTGCCCGTGCGCTTATCTGTAAATAGATGTAGCGAGCAGTATCCATCGAGGTCTTCCTCGGGAGATTTTTCTTCAGCTTTTGGTCTCCACTCGCGGTTCCCACGGCGACCGGAGTCGCGGCTTCGTGTGAATTCCGCCGCTACCAGCTCCTCTCGATCCTCGTGATCATAATATTTCCTCCTTTTCCTTCGGCCATGGCGGTCTTCATCGTGCGCAGGTGATGATGCTCTCTCGTTGCGTACTGCGTCTTCTCCGTTAGCCCATTTTTCGGCTATGATCATTAGCTCCCCAATAGTTTTGGTTGCAGCCCTGCCTAGCTCTTCTCTGAAAGCAGTTCTTCGGGCGCCTTTCGCAAAGGCCTCAATCGCCACTTCTTCCGAGATGGTTCCCGCAGTGTTTCTGAGCGTGGTCCACCGCTGGATATATTCGCGGGTAGACTTGCCGCTTTTCTGCTTGCATGCTCGCAATTCTTCAATGGTGGCCGGCCTCTTGTAAGTCGACTGGAAATTTTTGCAAAAGTCGCGGTGTAAGTCATCCCATGATGCGTAAGAAGATCTTGGTCTTCTTTCCAGCCAGCTGCGGGCCGCGCCAACGAGATGCAAATTGAGATATTGCATAGATGTATTCTTGTTCCCACGTTGGCATTTTACTGCCGTGAGGTAATCGCTTAGCCATTGAGAAGGCTCGAGTGAGCCGTCGTACTTTGTCACTTCCGTGCTGAGCTTGAATCTTCTGGGTAAAGGTGCTTCGCGGATGCTGCGGGCAAAGCAGAGCGCACCGCAGGTTTCATCATCCGAGGAGCTGGACGAAGAGCGCCCGCGATATCGCGAAGCCCTTGCCTTATCTACCTTATTTTGTGCGATGTCCGATCGCGCGTCACGTCCTGGCCGATCGCGGTCGGTGTCCTTCCTTGGCTCCTTGCTTTGCTTTCGCGAGCGGCTGCTGTGATGCCGCGAGCTTTTGTCTCTCGGACTGCCTTCGCTGCTGCTTCGACTGTCATCACGGCGCCGTGCTTCTTTTCCTCGGCCACGACGTGGCGATCTATCCCTTCTTGGCGAAGTGCTCCTATGTTTGCGGGATGCTTCCCTATCCTTCTCTTTCTCCTTCTCATGTTCCTTCTCCAGCTGCTCTGCGGCTTTCTTTCGATCATAGGCGGCGAGCCTTGCGGCTGCCAGTCCTAGTCCCTTGCGGTACTGTGAGGGTCACTTTTCGTCGGTTGATTCATCTGCATGTAAGTTGCTGCGGCTAGAACCGCGGCAGCGGGAGTTTGCGGGTAGACATTGCCGTCATCATCGACTCGAATGAGAGAAGGAGTGATCGATCTGCTGGTCCCGGCTAGGGACTCATTGTTCCTGGATGTAGATGCGTGCCCCTTCCTCGCGGGTCGGGTTCCGACCGAGGGTGTTATGGACAGCCCGGCTCGTCTTTGGCTCGACTCATCCGCCGCTCTTCTTCGGCGGGCCAGATCTATCCGAGCGTCTTTGACCGTCGTGGCTGCTCTCACTAGGTGATAGTGGTAAGCAACCATGTCTTCGTGTGAAGCCCCGGCTGCGGGTGGCTTGCTCGTTCGCATAGCCTCCTTTGCTCGGTTCCAAGATTCCCGTGAGACGTCGATTATGTTGCGCTGCCGCACTATGTTCCGTTTCCGAGGCTTGTTCTGATCCTGCCATGCAGACTTGAGCCAGTCGAGACGAAGTCCCTTTGAATTTTTGATGGTTCCTCTGTCGAGAGGGTATGGTAGTCGTTGGCGTTGAAACGGATGGACTCGCCGCTTTTCTCCAGATGACGGCGTGAGTCGACAGCTCTAGATTCAGTTTCTGATTCATCCGAGAAGTGGAGGATCCCGTCCCTGTTGGTCACGAATTTCAGGCTCCCGAACGTCAAGGTGACGCTCTTCTCCAGATCCTCGAATACCGGGCGCGATTCCGGCGAGTGAGGTGTGACCACGACAGATCCGATCCGTATAGGATTGTTCGGAGCCGTAGTCGATGGTTTCCAACGGGAGTGGGTTGTCGATGAAGCCGAAGATGCCGGTGATCCAGCGCCCGTCGTCCCCACGGTCGGCGCCAATTGTCGAATCTCTGACTCTACAAATCCCTTAGGTGACCCTATCGGGTTTCGACTAGGAGAACTCATGAGCGCTGGTGAAATCGTCGGCTAGACAGGGGGCGAGATTTACCCAGGTTCGGGGCCCTCGTAGAGGTAAAACCCTTACTCCTACCTCTGTCGATCTGTATTAGTCGAATAGATCGGTTACAATGGTGATGGCTCGAGTCGAGAGTATGATCTCAAGCTCAAGGTTTTGGTGTTGCGGTGTTGCTTGGTCCTCTACCGGTGGCTCTCCCGGCCTTATATAGGTGGCTAGGTCTCAAACCCTACCCGGAGAGGACTCGAACTCTAACCTTAAGTCGGTTACATATTTCCTAACTTAACCCGCAAGTTAGTGCGGGTGGGTTTCACGTGGGCCTTCTGGAACACTCCAAGGGCTCCTCTTCTTGGGCCTTAACCTTGGGCCTGAGAGGGGGTGTCCTTACCCGTAGGGTTCAAGATCCATGTCTTCGTCAGCATGGTTACAGCTTAATTAACCAAGAAATGCACGAGCGATTTAGGCCGGTTCAGCGATGAAGTGCCGCAGTAATTTTCCTTTCTTGTGCAGGATATATATCCTTTTCACGTGTTGAGACTCCTCTGCGCGTAGGCTAATCCAGAAGCAGAGCATATGCGCAGAATATGGGCTCGCAAACACGCACTTGTCGCAGCCTTCTTCTATTCCCATACCTTCCTGTTATTTTATGGTGATCCAAATTCATATGAAGATAAAGAAAAGTTCGGCCTCCGCTACGCGGAGGCCCGTCGCCGGACCTAGTTAGGTCAGGACCGCCTTTATATACCTCTTGTACGAGTTGTTACCGAGTCAGAGTTGGATTCATAGTTACCGACCTAGTTAGATCAGGACCGCCTTTATATATCTCTTGTAAGCCGTCGCACGGGATAAACCACATATTGTAAATCCCGGCGCGATTGTAACCTCACCCAAAAATAGTGAAGTATTGCTGACTGGCGCCCGTGGTTTTTTCTCTTCCTTGTTGGAAGGGTTTTTCACGTTAAAATCGCGTGTGCCTGTTGGTTTGATCTTGCTTAATTTCATCGTTGATCTGCTATTTCGTGTAACACTTCCCCCATTGGCCATCCTTGTCAATGGCGTTGGGGTCCCTGTACGTCTGCCTCCTGGACGAGACTGGGCAATGGGGGCATGCAGAAGACGCTTGCACACACAAGGACAAGCAGCTCGCTCTCGGGCTGTAAATTTAAACGATTCAGGCAGCAGGACAGGATGGGTCTACTCCTAATCATCAGCGCTGGCTCGGCCTGGGTGAGCGTCCACCATGTCCATTGAATTCGAATCCTCCCGGTCCACGTCAGCGCAATGATCCCTGCCTCCGTCACTTCCGGGCATGGCTGAACTGGACAGCTCACCGCCATTAACGCTGACCGGGACGCGCCGTGTACTTGGGCGATAGGTTCCTAGCTTGGGCAGTACGTGCAGGGCACGCATGCATGGCAGCTAGCCTCTCGTCGTCACTTGTGCCGTGCGTTTGCGTGGACGCGCTGTGGCTGTACGTGAAAATATGCATGGACCGTGCTGGCGCGACTGGCAACACGACGTCGTGAGCTGGCTACGGATACATACGGCGTACGCGCCGCTCGACGTTCTGCCGCTAGCTAGCTATAGCCACTGTTTGCATGCAGGCTCTATCTGACTTTGTCTCCACGATCGATCTGAGATGACGACTTTAACGTCGACGAATACCGTCCGGTCTGTTGGGCACGTGGTCCTTTTCCTCATCGACACGGCCGGCCGGGCACTCCTCCGTGGAATTGTTGCAGGCTGTCGAGCGTGATGCCTGACCAACACTAGCGTGCATGCACCATGCATGGACCCGAATTTATCCGAAAATGATACTATGTGATGCCAAAGTTGGACCGTCCAAATTTCGCGCTAAATAGCATCTCCTAGGGCATCCGGCGCTGTTTTTCGTCCTGGGGGAGCGGGTACGACAGTTCCCAGCCTTACCCCCAATCGAACATAACGAAATTTGGCAAAAATTATGAAAACGGCAAAAATTTAGCAAAATACTTAGACGATTTTATTGGAGTTGGCCGAATATAGGCGATTTTTACATACTAGACGCGATTTAAAAAAAAAAGACTGCCCATGCCGAGTGTCTTATACATCTTCCCCTTGCTCATCTGTCGCCGGCGTGCGGCGGCTCCTCCCCCTGCTCATCTGTCGTTCAATGTGGGCGATGACCCGGGCGTGAGTGCGCCCGGGTTTGCTCCACCAGATGCTGCGGCCTCCGACGTTGTTGCGCCCCGAAATAGGGCCGCCGGTGGGGATCTCGGCGAGCTCCGTTTCGAGGCGCTCCTCGAAGTACGTTGTCCAGGAGACGTGGTTGGCTGGATGCCACTGAGGCTGACGCCGCTCCTTCGGCGACATGCGCGTCAGGATCTCCTCGATTTCGGCGATGCGCTCGGGGCTGGTCGGCGGCGGAGGCGCAGGGACGCCACCTGCGCTGAGCCGCCATGTCCTCGGGGCGCGTGAAAATTGGCCTCGTACAAAAGTCTGGCCTCCCAAAGGTGTTGGGTTCGGCGGTCAAAACCATTGGCGCACGCGTCGAGGAGGGTGTGCCTGTGAACCATAGATAAGGGAAAGACGAGAAGAATGGTGAGGAGAAGCAGAGGAGAATGCCTACGGGGCGCCGGGTTTATATAGCGGCGAGCGGGCGGGATAGAGGAAGCGGCGGCGTCAACGCTATGACACTTTGTCACGTGGGCGATTGGACTGCTTCTTCGCACCGCGTGTCGTCTTGACTGAGCGGAGGCGTCAATGCGTGCGGCAGCAGAGGCGACGAGTTCGACAGATATCTCGCTCACTAACAGGGCGGGACCGCGGGCGAGCACAACCGCGGGAATTTCTTTCGCGCGGTTCGCGACATTTCCATTCATTCGGCGCCTCCAACTGCGCCCTGGCACGCTGGGTTTTGTTTGAGTTCGCCGGACGCTAATTTGACCAAATCCGGTGTTATTTAGCCTCGTGTGGTGCGACTGGGCGAAAAACGACGTGTCGACGTAAATAAAGTGGGCCCGGGGGCTCTGGAGCACGGCCGGAGATGCTCTTACGCGGGCCAGCACTGTTCATCGGTCACCACTCCCTGAACATACATAGGTTGGCGATCGTCCGATGGAGCACAGGCTAAGGCTAAGTCCGTACCCATGTCGATTTATCAACAGGATCCACAAGGATATGCCATCTGAGTATATGCCCCTATCTGAATTTTGACGCATGGTTTCTTCACAACATGGACGACCCCGCAACTAGGAACATTCAGAAAGCACACGGCGTATATCATCAACCGATTGGGTTGATGGCATTGTTATCCTCCGCCATCCCACCCCTGCCAATAATTGATTGGCGTCTATATCATTAGGGAATTTCGGATCATTATTGGGACCGAATGTCACTTTGCTTGACCGTGTAGACAAGTCTTTTGGTGGGATTGGGCTAGAGATACGGCTAGTAGATATAGTCTATGGAGTAGATTAGGAGTATCTCTCATCATGCGCGGCGGCGATATATATAGTTCTACTACCGATCTCCTCCTAGACGAAACTATAATCAGTAGTCAACTAGTCATAGCACTAATTGCAAGGAGAAACGGAGCAGCTAGCTATATATATAATCATAATCTAGCGGTCTAACCCTTTAGAGCTTTTGGTTAGGCGGGCGTTGGAGTACACCGGCAACCATTTCTTTACATTAATATTTCAGCACTCGGACCATAGGAGGACCGTCGGATTGAAAGCAAGCCTGCCGTACGATCTTCTACGTGAGATGTGCGTCTAATTTCGCTAGCTGGACCCGCATGTGCTGTTCCGTGATGCATGCTTCCTTTAAAAACGGCCCGTATCCATTAAAAACGGCCCCGTAATGCACGTTGGTTTACTGCTTATGCGCTGGATACTGCGTCTTTCTAGTTCTTTTCTTCCGTGATGCATATGACTTGACTAATGAAGGGTACGAGGGTGGTCGTGGTGCTTTCTATGAGCATGCTCTCGTTATTAAATTGTGTCATATATATGCTTCTGACTAGATTCGAGAAAGTTTTCCTAGTACGAAACATTTGCTTCGCACTAGATTATTGCTTGACAGAATGACAAAAAATTGTATAGTGGCAGCAATTTTCTTCCAAGTTGCCGTCGTATAGCAGTATATGGTGCCGGACAAAATAGATATGAACAACACATGAGCCAAATACTTCAATAAGACGTGATACAGAGGTAACATTTTTATACATTGTAACATTAGTACATTTCAAGAAAACGAGTAGTGATGTAAAGAAAAGTCACTGTGTTAACAGAGAAGAGCCCAGAAAATGTGACAAAATGTGCTAAGTAAACACCACAAGGTGCTTCGATAGTATAGCTAAACTGAAAGGCATATTTGTCTATTTCTTGTTGAACATCCAGGTAGGATCAGCTTTGTTCAGTTCAGATGTCAGAATCATGTTGGTTATCACTTATCACCATGCGAGAGCATGTCCTGCATTCAGAATTTTTTTTTGTTGTCGTAAGTATAATGATGTAATCTATTTAAAAATGACAGCATGAAAAATTGTAATTCAGAACCATGACTGTATAGTGAGTGTGTATGGGTAAATGACCAATGAGTAAGGTGCGGAAGAATGGGATAGAAGGAGATATTTTAGAACTATGTGGAAGCAAAGTTTGGGAAATTAGGAAACATATGCATTCTAGTTTAGAATCATGGACAGCCTTATAAAGCAAGGCATCAAAATTCTAAGTAGAATCAGATGAGTTAACAAAAAAAGAAAAAATATTGCAAATGGTACATGTAAGCGTGAATGTAAATCTCACACAACTCTACATACAATACATATGAGCAAGAAACAATTTTTAAAACAATATTGCAAATAGAATATCAACATTCTAGTTTAGAAGCATGAATGCAAGACTCACACAACACTACAAATAGTACATGGAAGCATATGCAACAAGGGTTAAAACCCAGTTAAAAAGGTTACTTTGGAAAAACCTGGCTGAAAAACGACTCTCTACCATACAATCTAGTTCCACATTCGTCATGATTTTGGAGATATATGTTGCGAAAACGATAGGAAGCATGACATAGTTGATGAGTGCAAAAAGTAGGAAGCATGACATAGTTGATGAGTGCAAAAAGTATACAGAAGCAAACATTCAGTAGTTAGGAAACATAGAAGTACAAATTTGGGAACACAAACGTAGAGAAGCATCAAATCTGTTTATAACCAGCAGATAAATATCTGTGTGGAAGCAGGCAAATTTTATAAATACTATATAGCAATGGTTGCCACCAATTTATCTGTATATGTACCCAACTTCATCACAAACTAGGTATAAAAATCTTGAGAAACATGGTACACAGCAAGCATGAATATACATGTAACACAGCACATGGAACAATACATGGAAGCACACATAAGATATATCAGACATATGGTTTATTTGAATCGGGTAGTACAATTGATTTCAAAAAAGCATATATAGAGGAGTACCAAGGATTTATTGTTCCAAAAAATGCAGAAAAAGACGACACCCATCTGGACATACGTTAGAAACTATTACCCTCACCCAAAGCAGCTTGTGGATGGAGAGATCGTTATTGCTCATCCGAAGATGGAAGCAGAAATGTCCTGCAGATTTTGGCGGATCAAAACCTTAATGTTCCGATTCAGCAGACTGTGAGACCAGCTTGTGCCTGCTGCCGGTTAGAGATGTCCCGCCGCCATATCTGCTCTGCACTTGTTCATGTGTGGATGTGAATCAAGAGGCCTTGATGTGGAGGCATGTACGAGAGGACGCAGGACTACGCAGAGAGACGATGTGGAGAGACCGACGGGGATGGAAGGGGATTGGAAGGTGCGTTGATTGAGGAAGGAGACCCGAGGAAAGCGCGTTTTCTGGGGAAGGAGACTGGGAGGGTCATACAGGGACAATAGTTACGAGAGGGCAATTAATGGCAAAAAAAAAAGGAAGCAAATACGTATGTGTCGCTCAATGGGATCGAAGATGGACGATGCTGGAGTGTTTCGACGTTTAGTTCCGGATCGGACACCGATAGTTAGTATATATATATCCACCCACGCGGCTTCCGATCGCGCGCGGCCGAATACTAATTACTATTAATCTAAGAGCCTGCCTGCACTAAGATCCCTAAATTAATGAAGATCGATGGTGACTATGCATGCTAAGGGAACATATGAATGGCACGAGCGAAAGTGAGCGGCAAAAGCATACGATTACGAAAGACCGATCGATCAATCATTAGATCCAGCGGTCACTATCACAAGCGTTACTCCCTCCGTCCGTGATTCCTGGGCTTCTAGTGGAAAAAAAGTATGTCAGATAAGATTGTTAATTAGTGCTAATCCCGTGCCTGAGATGCGAGGTTGGTCACCAGGCAGCCGGTTGCTTATTGCAGTGCAGGTGATTTCCATGGGGAGTAGCGTACCACGTGTCCGTGTGGTTTCGCACGTCCATGCATGGCGGTCGGAACGTTCTTCATCGCATCGGACAGCGCTGTTGATGATTGAGTGCAGCTAGAGGTGGTTTGCGCCGTGGGACATGTTGTGTTGGGTGAGCCAACAGAACTAGTGGGGGCGGCGGCGCCCGGCCGGAGAAAAGTGGCCGGCATTGCGCGCCCTTTCCTCAGCTCGTGCGCCCCATCATTTCTATATGCGCGTATCACAATATGGCGCAAATCCATCGGTGCATCACAATGCAACATGCATGCTCCACGGTGCGTGCTAGTGTTAGCGAACGTGGGTACATGCTCCCAATTTCGATCGGCAGGGAATATGGAGATACATACATATGCTGATTAAAGTTGCCCATGATTAGCGTTAAGATTTGGATCGCCACTGCTTCAACAACAGAAACGCTCGGCCGTGCACGCGCTGCGCACGTACTCCACAGAAATGGATTTCAGCGACCCACGCGCACAATCACTTTCGATTCCGAAAAAACACAACCCTCCAGTTCATCACCCACACGGCCATTGGTAGCTACCCCCGACGCATTCTAGTCGCAATTTGCAAGACGTCGGAGCTCTGTCCTCCACATGCTCCCCTGTTTCACAATCACACTCTCTTCGAGGTTTCGTTAAAATCGAGCTTCATCGTCATTTACTATGTTTTCCCTTTCAAAAAGGGAACAGGCCTCAGCCTGGTCACAATGGGGAGGAACTTAGTAGTAACATCACACACTCCAATACAACTTTGCTTATGTGGCACGTATTTAATGAAGAGAAAGGTGCTTGTGGTAACTAGCTAAGTTACCGGAACATTACACACTCCAAGAAACAATGAGTCTATAGCCTAATAAATGCATTGTTGCATGAGAGCATGGTTAATAATACAGCCAGCTGCTGGCTATAAGCCATTGCCATGTCACATATAGCTAGCTTATAGTCAATATGTACAATAGTTGGCTATATAAATGAACTAATTTATCAATATATGGCCCACATGACACTCTCATATAGTGCCTAGGAGCACGTGTTGCAGCTGGCTACTAACTAGTAGCCCGCTTTGCTTCTCCCTCCTCATCTCTCTCCTCCACATAAGCAAAAATATATTATTTAAATCCTTATAGCCTGCTTATGTCACCTTATTGTACTTGCTCTGACAATACATACATGTTACTCCCCATTGTGAAAGGTAGGAACATAGTCTAGGAAAGTGTGTAGGTTCCTGCCTTATGTTACTCCCCGTTGTGACCAGCCTCAGGCTGTCCTCTGCATGCAAGGAACCAAAATGTATTGCGTATTTCAAAATGTATTAACCCTATACAACTTATGGATCACACAAATTAAATAGTTTCCAAATGTTGCCCGAAAAGGACAAGAGATAAATTAGTGCTCAACACACTCATATGTGTGGCAAAAGATAAATTTCTTCTTTTGCATCCCCTCCGGTTCTTTGCAAGGTAAAATTTAATGTTTTTAGAATCGTCTTCAAATGCTTTTAATAAGAAACGAAAGTAGATTGGTTTGGCTGACCCGACGTGCCTCGTCGGGTAGGCAACTTTACTATTTATATTAGACAATATTATAGAGTACTATACGGGTACAACTGTATAATCTAACACCCTCCCTCAATCTCAACTAGTGAAAGATTGAGATTGCGCTTACAATGCTCATACATCGGTAAATGGAGTGGCTTAGTGAAAATATCAGCAACTTGATCCTTTGAAGAGATGAAACGAATCTGGAGTTGCTTCTGAGACACACGCTCTCGAACAAAGTGAAAATCAACTTTAATATGCTTTATTCTTGCATGAAATAGTGGGTTGGATGATAAATATGTAGCACCAATATTGTCACACCATAACACTGGAGGTTGGCTTTGAGCAACCCCAAGCTCCTGCAATAATGACTGTACCCACACAAGTTTAGCTGCAGCATTAGCAAGAGCCTTATACTCAGACTGAGTGCTCGACCTGGAGACTGTGGACTGCTTGCGAGCACTCCAGGCGATCAAATTTCCTCCATAGAAAATAGCATATCCCCCCGTGGATCGCCTGTCATCCATATTTCCAGCCCAGTCTACGTCCGAGAAGGCAGAAAGCAGAGTGGAGGATGAAGACCGAAGCTGCAGACCACTGTCAACAGTGTGGCGAACATAACGCAGAATGTGTTCGACTGCAGACCAATGAGGTGTACGAGGCTCATGTAGATATTGACACACCTTATTAACAACAAATGATAGGTCAGGTCGTGTCATGGTGAGATACCGAAGGCCACCAACAATACTACGATACTGAGTGGCATCCTCAGATGAGAGTGAATCGCCATCACTGCTACACAGGCGCTCCGAAGAGGACATGGGAGTAGTCGCAGGAGCACACTTTAACATGTCGGCACGTGCCAGTAGCTCAAGTGCATACTTGCGCTGTCGAAGAATGAGAGTACCAGATGAGGGTGA
The DNA here is from genome assembly GCA_028641055.1 of Alopecurus myosuroides. NCBI lineage: Eukaryota > Viridiplantae > Streptophyta > Magnoliopsida > Poales > Poaceae > Alopecurus > Alopecurus myosuroides. Next base: position 348,026,702 of record CM054062.1, on the reverse strand, counting down.
TGACACTTCAATTCCAAGAAAACAATGCAGAACACCAAGATCCATAACAGATAACTCGGAGCGAAGCTGACTGATCGGTCTAGGGATAGCAGCCGCTGCAGAACTGAGAACAACAATATCATCCACAAACACCAATAGATATATTGTAACATCCTGACGCTGAAGAATGAATAGCGATGTATCTATCACTGACGGTGAGAACCCCAATGAACCAAGAACAGAACTGAAACGAGCATGCCAAGCACGAGGAGCCTGCTTAAGTCCATACAATGATCTGACTAGCTTGCAGTAATGGTCAGGTGTAGAAGAATCAGTAACGCTAGCTAGGGGGTTGTCGCATGTATACCTCCTCATCCAGAAAACCATCGAGGAATGCATTCTGAATATCAAGCTGACGAAGATGCCAACGACGAGAAAGAGCCATGGCAAGTAACAAGCGAATAGTCACGGGCTTAACAACTGGACTGAATGTTTCATCATAATCCAATCCATAGCGCTGTTTGTACCCTTTCGCCACAAGTCGTGCCTTGTATCTTTCAATAGAGCCATTTGCATGTAGCTTCACCTTAAAAATCCATCGAGAATCAATTAAGTTAACGGCAGTAACTAGAGGTACGAGTTGTCAAGTACCATTATTTTGTAGAGCGGAGAACTCAGCCTCCATAGCATCGCGCGAGTGAGGAATGCGAAGAGCTTCTGTAAAATCACGTGGTTCACGCATGTGTTGTGAGGCTGCATGATTTGCCAGAACACTTGTCCATGCTACTGTATTATCAGTGCGCACCCTGAGTTTGAAGATGTCGTGTCGTGAACGCGTGACTGGTCGACTCGGCGGCGGCAGAACATGCGGAGGGGACGTTGTCGCAGGAGATGGGACAAAGCCAGTCGCTGACGGAACGGAGGTGGGGACTGCACCTCGATTGACACCAAGGGAGACAGAGGGTCTTTGTTAGTCCGTGTCGCATGTGAAGCGTCAGGCATCGCGTCTGTCGGCATCGCGTCTGTCAACGTCAGGCGTGGATGTGAGCTGTTCTCCTCAGCGTGGAGGCGTGGAGGTAATCTCCTCAGCACATGGCCCCGTATCTGAGACGAAACGAAGCGAGCTCATCTCCTCAGCACGTGGACTCGGCGCATGATTATGTGGCGAGGAAGTGCACGGACGCCCAACGCACTCGGTATTGTAGTGTGACGCTGTCTGTTTGTTGCATGGAGGCGGACCAGACCCCGAGGCTGAACCATGCATAGGCATGGGAGACGAAGCAGCACGAACCGAATATTTTTCTGGTGTGAGAATCTCCAGGGAAGCTCCACGTCCACCACCTGCACCATGGTCAGCAAACAAAGGCAAGGCATTTGCAACATCCACAAATTGATCGGCTGACAGAAGTGAGGACTCCGAGACAGGTGGTAAAAGATGTGAGTTAGGCAACTTAACGAAAGGAAAAACATGCTCATCAAAAAATAACGTCCCTAGAGATGTAGACTCGATTAGAGGGAACATGGAGACATTTGTATCCTTTGTCAAGTGAACTATAGCCCATAAACACACACTTTTTGGACCAAAAATGAAGTCTATGATTGTTATACGGTCGAAGATGAGGCCAACAAGCACATCCAAAAACCTTAAAGAAGGTGTCGTCAGGTGTTTCCTTAAGAAGTTTCTCAAGGGGAGTTTTCACATCTATAGTGCGACTAGGAAGCCTGTTGATGAGAAAACAAGCTGTAGCAAAAGCATCACTCCAATAACATAACGGAACAGACGCATGTGCAAGCAACATAAGACCGGTTTCAACAATGTCACGGTGCTTACACTCAGCAGTCCCATTTTGTTGATGCGTGTGAGGACAAGATACACGATGGGAAACTCCTAGTTTATGAAAGAAGGGATGGAGTTTTTCATACTCACCTCCCCAATCAGTCCGAACATGAATAATTTTACGACTAAGAAGGCATTCAACATGTTGTTGAAATTGGAGAAACACATCATAGACATCAGATTTATGCTTAAGTAAATAGAGCCAAGTAAAACGACTATATGCATCAACAAAACTCACATAAAAACGATGTCCATTGAGAGATGCTTGGGCAGGACCCCAAACATCAGAGTAAATAATCTCTAGAGGAAAATGTGTTACACGTGTGGACAAGGAGAAGGGTAACTGATGACTCTTTCCTTACTGACAAGCATCACAAACGGACTCAATTTTATTGGACTCATGGATGGAAGGTAACTCATAACTACGAAGAACATGTTGAACGACTGGTAAAGCTGGATGTCCTAGACAACGATGCCACATATCATGGGACACCTTGACGCTGCTGAGTGCTTGCTTGATGACAGGGGCATTAATCTCGTAGAGACCTCAACTGCATCGACCTCTAAGAATGGTTGCTCTCGTGTCTCGATCCTTGACAAAAATATCATGAGGATGAAGTTCAATGAACACATTATTATCATGGGAAAGTTTACTCAAAGATAACAAATTTCGAGTGGATTTAGGAACATGAAGGACACGGTTTAGAGCTAGAGACCTAGATGACGGAGTGGATAAAACAGCCTGACCAATATTATGAATGCGCATACCTGCTCCATTAGCTGTGTGGACCTGGTCGGTGCCGTGGTAGGGATCGCGCGTAGTGAGCTTCTCCAGCTCATCAGTGATGTGGTGAGTTGCCCCAGAGTATCCATACCACGCCGGATCAACAGACTGTTGTTGGGAAACATGGGGGCCTTGAGACGCTGTCATTGCCATAGAAATTTGTTTCTCAGTATTGCTTCCATCATTGCCTATACCCAGAAACGAGCGGTTAAAATGTTTGTAGCACTTGGACGCCAAGTGGCGAGGGATCCCACACAGCTGACAAACCACACTATTGCGACCAGTGTTGGTTTTTGATACGTTCGGAGACACGTTCTGGGGAGAAGCTGTTGCCTTGGGCTGCGTAGCCGGGAAAGGCACCATCGGGCGAGGCATCCCACGGCCCGCAGCAAAGGCTGTTGCGGAGGGACCAGCATGGGCAGCGACATGTGCTGCAGGGTAATGATTGGATGCATTTTGCAACCGGCGCTGGGAAAATTTTCGCTGCTTCGTTGCTTGCATTTGTGAGAACAGATCACGAATTTGTATGGGTGTGGTGCGTGCATTCACCACTTCAAAGAGGGCATCATACTCATCACCTAGTCCAGCGAGAACAGCCGATATGAACTCATCATCACGGAGAGGCATCCCTATACTGGTTAACGAGTCTGAGAGTGTCTTCATCTGATGAAAGTAAACATTGACAATCTTATTCTCCTTCTTCAGCTCATTCATCTCCTGGCGAATAGCAGAGGCCCGTGCAATAGACGTGGAGGAAAACACTCCACTTAAAGTTTCGCACGCCTCGCGTGAGGTGCTAGCGAACATGATCATGCCGAGAACTCCTTCAGTCATGGAAGACACAAAAGCTGAGAGGATGGCCTGATCCTGTTACATCCAGTGCTGGTATGTGGGGTTAGGCTGCTGTTGCATGTTCCAGCATGGTTGACAATAATATGGGGGTCGGGACAAGGTGTTGAACCATCCACATACCCCATGAGGAGTTGACTGCGTAGAAGAGGACCAACTTGAGCGTGCCAGAACATGTAATTTTCGCTCGTCAGTCGAATAGTGATGGACGATCCGATGAGAACAATGCTTGACATCGGCTGGTTGAATAGAGATCCTGGGTGCTGATTTCTGAAGAAATTTGCATACGGATGCATGGGCGCCATAGGGTTTTCTCCTGGATAATTTACTCCCGGATAGTTTTGTCCTGGGTACATGCCTGCAGTACCTAAGGCGGAGTGCCCTGCCGCGGAAGTGTATCCCAGCGGTGCAAAACCAGCAGAGCCACATCCCATCGCTGATATAATGGAATCTGAGAACAAATCGTGTCAGGGGGCGCACAGATCAGGGGCAGCATGCCCAGCGCACTACCGATTCTTGGTCCTGGCGCTGTCACGGAAAGCAGGGTCGACGCAGGCATCAGCGGAAGGGATGTTTGGGACGGAGCAATTGGTGACGTTGACGCGGACGTTGTCGTGAGCGAGCTTGAGGTTGACGCGGGCATTAACGCAGATGTCATCTGCCCGGATGAGGCCATCGTGCTGATCGACGACAGCTGCAGCGGAAATAGTCGGCGGCGGCGGCTAACCCAAGGAGAGGATCGCACGCTCTGATACCATAATAAGAAACGAAAGTAGATTGGTTTGGCTGACCCGACGTGCCTCGTCGGGTAGGGAACTTTACTATTTATATTAGACAATATTACAGAGTCCTATACAGATTCAACCGTATAATCTAACAGCTTTTTCATTGATGCAATTGATATTAGAACCATTGATTTTTTTTTTTCGTACATGCTAGGTCAAACTTATAAAAGTTTGATTTTTTTAGAAGAAAACACGCAATAATGAAGGAGGGAGGTCAATAAGATCGAGCAAAGTAAAGCGGGACTCGGCAACCAATAAATATATGTTCACTTCACTTACGAATAGCATCAATCATATTTCCCTTCCCCCTTTCTCCCCTCTCCCCCGAGCTGCTCGTTGAGAGTCGCCTCCTCCTTTAGCTGCTCGGCCTAACCCCAGATCTGCTTTAGCGGCACCGTGGTCCGGACTAGTTATGGGAGAGGAGCTCGGTGCCATCATCTAGGTGTAGGTAGTAGTTTTTTATCGATAAAGGGAGTTTTTCTTACTTAGAAGTTTTAAACATTACACCCGGCCTCACATAGCAATGTTGTACATAGCCGTCACAAGTTCAGCAACAAAAAAAATACGAATTACATATCATGATGAGAAATGGTAAACATGTCTAAGAGGACCTCTAGCAGTACCCATAAATGTGGAACTGAAAACGATGTCTAGCAGTACCTCACAACACCGATAATACCTTCTGCTAATACTTTTTCTGTCGTGGTGGTATCACGGCAGATGCCATAGGATGGCTAAAGTGTTGGGGCCGATGGACGCTGGAGGTATCCGGGGAGGGATCGCATGGCGAGTAGCCGCGCGTAGGTATCTCTAGCACTATAAACAACAAGATCTACCCAGGTTCAGGGCCCTCGTGTGGAGGTAACACCCCCTACTCCTGCCTATCTCTCTGTATGTATGTTTTCCGAGTAGCCACAGTACAAAGTTTGCCTCTTGGCCGAGTAGCCACTCGGTTGTTCTCTCTAGCTCTAGTGTTGACTCTTGTAATAAATGCGATCTGAGGCAACGTCCCTCGCGCAGGAGGGGGCAGGGCACCTTATATACTGGTGCCCAACCGAATAAAGAAAGACTATAAGATACACTTGATGGGACATGCCCACTGCAGGACCGCGCACGCCTCCGGCTTCTCGCTGACGTGGGTGCGGGAAGTCGTCGCGCCGTTCGGGAGATGGGACCTGTCCACCCTGTCAGTCAAATAGAGTAGGCATCCTGACATGTCATGTGCCCTCTGTCAGTGACAGGACTTGACAGGCGCCTACCTCACTGTAGCCACGCCATAGCGCGGATAATCACGCGCTCCGTAAGTTGAACCGCACGCCTGTACGGATACAGGATACGCAGGATCCTGTCAGAACGGCTCCATTGACTTCTTGCCCGAGTAGGAACGCGGTCTCTCTACTCGGACCACTTGACCGCTATCCGCAGGAATACAAACTTGCTCAATATCTTCTTTTGGCCTTCAATACATATGAACGGATAGAGACTACCGGGTAGAGGGTACCCGGGTAACCACCAACCCGGCCAACAGTACTCTGATCTTTGCCTTTTACCACTTGACTTACCCCTACTCGGGGGTAACCCCCCGACATTAGTCCCCGAAGCTGGTAGAGTCCTGCGAACTTGTTCACTGGGCCCTGCCAGTTTAAGCCAAATTGTCTTCTTGAAGCAACGATGCGGAGTTGCATCTCAACTTGAACCAGTAACCCCTTCTCAAATCTCTCCAACTGTGACCTTAAAAGAACCTTCCTTGTAGCCGAGTAGATCCTTCTCTCTACTATGCTGTCGAGTAAATTAACTTAGTGAAATTTCGAACGCGATCCCGCTGGATCGGACCAAATCCACCTCTTCGTGTTGCTACTGGGCACGTGTCAAGCCCCCGTGCCCCCGACGCCTCGGTGCCAGGGACACAGCAGGCCACGCGCCAGTCTCTGCAACCAGGGCCCACAGCCTGTTAGGTCACGTCAAGCAGTACTCGAAATCCCACGATCTGGGACGTGGGATTAACTGCGCCTGTTACGCGCGCGTTTCGCGCGGTGTGCGTTTCTAACGGGCAGTTAACCCACGCCGGCACGATCAATGCCCACGATCAATCCGGTGGTAACTGCAACGCGCGGGGTGAGATAAATACCCCCGCTCCGCCCACTTCTCCTTTTTCCTTCGCAGTTCCTAACCTCGCATCCTCTCTGCGCAGTCGCCGCCGTCGAGCACTCCGCCACCGCGAGCACTCACTGCGCCGCCACCGTGAGATCTGAGAGCAAGCATTCCGGCGCGCCATCGCCGCCATCCTCGTCCTCACGAGCTCTTCTTCTCTGATCAGCAGCTTCCCTTCCATGGCTCCGCATGGAGACGAGGAGGCTGCCGCCTGAGCCGGCTGGGAGGGCTCGGACGTCACCTCCGAGGACTGCCGGTGGTTGGTAAACACCCGCCGCATCCCTCCTGGCGTCGTCTGCCGGCATCCAGGTACCGAGCTCATCCCGAAACCTGACAAGGACGAGTATGTTGTCTTTCTTTCCCATTTCAAGCGCGGCTTCGGCCTTCCCATCTTGCAATTCCTCTCCGAGTTCCTCAACCATTTCGGCCTCCAGCCGCATCACCTTCCACCAAACGTCATCCTCATGCTTTCCATACACGCCGTCGTGTGTGAGGCCTTCTTAGGTGTCTACCCAACAATCCACACATGGGCAAGATATTTCTTCCTTCGCAAACAAAGTGTTCCCGATCCTGGGAACACTGACGCCCCTCACACGATGACCCAGACGGGTAGCGCAATGATGTTGCAGCACAAGACCGGGCACCACCCGAGAGTAAAAGGATTGGAAACCGTGCGCAAGTGGCAGCACGGTTTCCTTTACGTGAAGAATGTTGACGCCGAAGAGGGGAAGCCCATCGAAGATCGGATAGGGCTCCCAAGGTTCAAGAACGCACTGCCCACTGGGCAGCACTGGGGCTACGACCCCAAGAAGACCATCCCGGACGTCCTCCATGTTGAGAGACGCCTGACCGAGTTGATCTCGGAAAGGTTCCTTCAGGACGATCCCATCGCCTGTTGGGTATGACGCCGGGTACTCCCGCTCCAGCACCGGGTACACAAGATGTGCCACATGGGAGGACCCCGTGACTGCACCAGGACAACGACGTTCGAGCACAGCAAGGCTGAGGCATAAATGCGATCTGAGGCAACGTCCCTCGCGCAGGAGGGGGCAGGGCCCCTTATATACTGGTGCCCAACCGAATAAAGAAATTCTATAAGGTACACTTGATGGGACATGCCCACTGCAGGACAGCGCACGCCTCCGGCTTCTCGCTGACGCGGGTGCGGGAAGTCGTCGTGCCGTTCGGGAGATGGGAGCTGTCCACCCTGTCAGTCACATAGAGTAGGCATCCTGACACGTCGTGTCCCCTCTGTCAGTGACAGGACTTGACATGCGCCTACCTCACTGTAGCCACGCCGTAGCGCAGATAATCACGCGCTCCGTAAGTTGAACCGCACGCCTGTACGGATACAGGATACGCGGGGTCCTGTCAGAACGACTCCATTGACTTCTTGCCCGAGTAGGAACGCAGTCCCTCTACTCGGACCACTTGACCGCTATCCGGACGAATACAAACTTGCTCAATATCTTCTCTTGGCCTTCAATACATATGACCGGATAGAGACTACCGGGTCGAGGGTACCCGGGTAGCCACCAACCCAGCCAACAGTACTCTGATCTTTGCCTTTTACCACTTGCCTTACCCCTACTCGGGGGTAACCCCCGACATTTTCAGTTCTCAAACAAAAGCCAGCACCAAGTGCAATTGAGCTAGAAAGGGCAAACCGATGGAGGACAATAGGTCTCGTATGAAGGAAATGTGGAGGAAAAATTTGCTGGTGGTGGTTTGAATCCAACAAATTTCAATGAGGTAGCAGATACATTCATTTACAGTGCACCACAAAAGGGAAACAACTGTTATAAAACAACACACCGCAGCAGTCCCCGGAGCATGTAGCCGACACTTCATACGAACCAGATGCTTCAGATTTTGCCAGTGCAGAGGATAATTTTACCATGGAACTGGACGATCCCATTGTAACAAAACGATCTTCTCAGGTCATTCAATTATTGTTACTATCAACTTGCATGTATATGTCCTGTTACTTAATTCTTGCTAATGTGCTCTCCCCCTAACAAGCAACCACTAGATGGTCCCACAAATCAAGCACAAATGAATCATGCTAAAACCGTACTACATGAATCCAACATTAAAACAAGGTCAAGAGCTCCACAACCTGTCCCTGAACTTGGGGCATTGGATAGGTACACAGCCCCAGAAGGTGGCGACAGTCCATGCGGTTCGACTCCTACTGTGTATATTGTCACTTCTGATGCCATCACCTCACCTGAGGACCAACAAATTGGTTAACTTTCAGCTGTCAGGTATGAACTTATTTACTTCACAATGTTCACACAATTTGACAATTATATACACAAATGTTTAACCCTTTATGTATGTGATTTCAAAGTCATTGATTAGATATGGACCTCGAAAGAAAAAACAAAAGGGACGTAGACCAACTATGGGGCATGGACTATATGAGTGGAAAAAAAAGGAATGGTGGCAATAAAATGCACATTGAATTCACCCTAGGGCTCAATAGACGCACAAATTGTCTCCATGCAGCAAAACTTAGCTCTGAGTTTGGTATACATATCCACGACGGTATGTCTCTAGCAACGCACTGGAAGCTATACGATAAAGAAGACGATCTCAAACATGTTGTTCCCCGTGCCATTAAGAAAGTAGTTGTGAGTGAACAGTTTTACTTCGTAGCAGTCACTTTCTTACCTGTTTACCAATCTAAATTGTCCATATGCACCTTCATTTGTAGGAAAAGTTTGATATGGACATAAGAAGTGCTAAATTGGCCAAAGATGTGTGCACTGATATGATACAGAGTGATGTTTGGCAATTACGATATAGGCTTAAGAAGATTTATTGGCCCAAGATTAAAGATCTTCCTCTAGAGGAAGCTTATTATAAAAGGAATCTGACAAAGTAGAAGAGAAAAGTTGCTACTTCTGGACAGATGGTTTGATGAGCACTACCAAGTACAATTTCATATATTGTTTATTCTTACTAGTTACTATTGATGTCATATATGTCTACATTTTGGATTTGTGAAGCCAATCTGAAAGAACAGAGGATTTGTGAAGCAGAACCATACCACTGGATCTAGGAGCTACGCTGCATACTACTACCATGTTGTAAGTATTCAACTAGCTGTACGCAATTCTTACTTGTACAATAAATATATGTAATTTACGTGACTATTGTTCATAATGTACCAATTATTATAAAAGGAACAAAACAACAAGTAGTAAACATCTCCAGTCGAATTTTACAAAATAAGCCAAACTAACAAAGAAAGCATGATGTGTGAATATGCAGAAAGTTGCATATGTAAGAAAATCATACCAACATCATTTGTTTATTACTGAGCTAACCAACTAATTATTTATACTTCACTACAGATTGCAATGATGGCAGAAAAACGGGACCACGCCCACAGGATGAACCTGTGAAAACTGATGTGCGGATTATGGAAGAAGTCCTCAACGAGCAGGCCTCGTCTAGCTTGAGTAAAACTATATTCCTATCCAAATTGGGCTCTTAATCATGCTCCCAGAATTACCATATTTCAAAAGATCGCATTCGAGAGCTAGAAGAGAGCCTTCCTGATCAGGAGCAATAGTCAACAGAGGCAACTGAATAGTATCAGAATGATGTGGAGTCAAGGATAAAGGCCCAAGAATAAAAATATGAAGAAATAAGGAGGAAGCAGGAATAAGAACTTGCGGATCTCAGGAAGAGAAAACTCTGGCATATGAAAAGAGGAAACAATAATTGGATGCCCTACTCAGTTTTCTCTTAAGGATGTCGCAACAACCATCCCAGGCCAACTGATGAACTGCACGACCGTCCGGAAGAAATAAAGAACACTGCTAGATGCTGCATATTTTTAGTCTTTTTTAGTTTCAATGTCATCTGTCTTACAAATCTTTGAGTGTCCAGACTTGTAATATATATGCCACTTCATTTGCTATAATATTTTGACTTTCTACAATTTGATTTAGTGTTCTATTATTTGCTTTGAAATTAATTTTAATACTATAAAAATAAAAAAAATTCATCCCGGTTCCAAACCTATGCAAAAAAATGTTACACCATATTAACGAAAAAAGCAAATGGACACAAAAATTGGCAAACGATGGGTCCTACTATTAGCTAATAAAACGGGTCCCACTTATCCGCTTTGTTGGCCCAATATTACTGCAAAAATAATTGAGTCTAGTGGTCAGCAACAGATGGGTCCTACTCATCAGCTATCGATGGGTCCACTGGTCAGCATTCGGTGGGTCTAGTTGCCAAAAATCTGTGGTTCCTACTTGCAGCAACATGGGTCCCACACGACAAAATTATATTGGAGCCACGTTTCAGCATGCGGGTCATGACTGTTGGACCCACACATAAGATACCACGCCAGTCTATATTGATCAATCAGACGCTCTCGTTTAAGTTTATGGGTGACAAATTTAGGTACAAACCTTGACAAAACTGCTTGTCAACAATTCACCCATTTGGGTGACAAATTTTCATTGTCAACGAAAGTATGCTCATGCATATGCATGACAAAAGAATTCATATCGTCCCCGCGATGAATCTATGACAAACTTTTTTTAAGAAAAGCGGTGACGAACACTTTTTGTCAACGGCAAGTAATAGATGACAAAAACTGCGCCTTCGATGACAAAAATGATTTGTCAATAAAGCCTATTTCATTTGAAGTGATAGTACTCATCTACCACCGAAGCAGCAACATCCTTCAGTCCTTACTTCTTTGATATCGACTTTCCGTTGCCAGGATCTCTACAAATACTTTGAATGTCCTTAAAACTACAAGGATGTATATTGAAGCCAGATCGACCCATGATTCAGACGTCTTGCATAATGTCAAAACTAGCAAATTTATAATGCCGTGACCACTCCGTCACCTAACCCGGAGGCGGTTAACAGCACTGCCACCGATGCCTAGCCCTAAATAAATTTAGACACATGGCGACTAAAACAAAATTATTTTATATTAAAATTTATTACTTCCTTTAAACTACTTATAAAAATATAATATTAGCGAGTGCAATTTTTATTATTTTCAAGGCATAATTTACTACATAACAATGTTTTGGAACATTACAGTATAGTTTACTTTGTTACGAATTTGTAATGTATACCACTACAATGTTTCCTTATGAAATAATTTAAATTGTATGTTGCAGTAGATGTTCTCCCACTAGTGGAAACAACCCCTCTCGTCCAGGGGGCCAGGGGGCACCTGTCCCGGTTGCAACCAGATCCGGGACCTATGCCACGCATTGGTCCCGGTTTGTGTGACCGGTGCAACAGAAACCGCCTGGGGGCATTGGTCCCGGTTCGTGGGAGACATATTGGTCCCGGCTCGTGCCACTGACCGGGACCAATGCCTAGCCACATGCCACGTGGCACGCGCATGAGAATTTGTCCCGGTCCAGGCCACGAACCGGGACCAATGTCCCCCTTCCCCTATATATATACTGCCCCAGCCCTCACCCCCACCCTTCCATTTTTTTTTTGCTTGGAGGTGTGAGAGAGGTGGGTGTTAGTGTGTTTTATTTTACTATGCACACGAGGTGTTCGACGAAATTCCCGAGCCACATATAAGCTCACTAAAAATGGTATCTTCGACCGAGGTTAACAAACTTATCTTTTTCATCTGTAACTGATACATAAAAAAGTAGTATTTGTCGTATTAATATGTTATTGTAATGTATTTTGATAAACTTAATTATACGATGCAGCTGGATGCACGGCAGCGATGGATGTATGGTGACCAACGCACTTCCGAGTATATGGCAGGCCTGAATGCATTTCTTGCTGTAGCTCAGGCGAACAAAGATAATGGCTTCATGTGTTGCCCATGTGTTGATTGTCGGAACGTCAGAGAGCACTCTTCCGAAAGAATCATTCACGGCCATCTACTTCGGAGAGGTTTCATGCCCAGCTATAATTGCTGGACGAAGCATAGAGAAAGAGGGGTTGTGATGGAAGACGATGAAGAAGAAGAAGATCCTTTGTTCCCTGAATACGACGATACTGCAATGGAAGAGAATGGAGAAGAAGGAGGTGATCAAAAACAGGCATCAGAAGAGCCCGATGATGATCTTGGCCGAGTTATTGCTGATGCAAGGGAAGACTGTGAAAACAAATTGGAGAGGTTGAAACTGGACAACATGTTACAGGATCAAAAAAAATTGTTGTACCCAAATTGCGAAGATGGTAGCACAAAGCTCGGTACCACACTGGAGTTGCTGAAATGGAAGGCATAGAACGGTGTGACTGACAAGGCATTTGAGAGTTTACTTCAACTAATGAAGCCAAAACTTCCAAAGGATAACGAATTGCCTGAGAGTACGTACGAAGCAAAGAAAGCTCTCTGTCCTCTAGGATTAGATGTGCAGAAGATACATGCATGCATTAATGACTGCATCCTCTTCCGCGGTGAGAAGTACGAGAATTTGGATGAATGTCCGATATGCACTGCACTGCGGTATAAGATCAGAGCAGATGACCCTGGTGATGTTGACGGCGAGCCCCCGCGTAAGAGGGTTCCTGCTAAGGTGATGTGGTATGCTCCTATAATACCACGGCTGAAACGTCTGTTTAGAAACGTCTGCGGTTACTTTGGCAATCTGCTAATGCATACACTCCTGCACTGTTTGAGATTTTCAGATTAGAATTTGAACTGATCTTGGATTGCGTGGTCTATAACTGTGGCGAAATTGGACCCATATCCGAGTATGAGATAACTGTCAAAAACAGGCGTCGGGGTCATTTTGTTAGATTCGACTCATCAGAATACATTTGTAGCTGCAAGAAGTTTGAAAATGTAGGTCTTCTGTGTTGCCAGGTACTGAAGGTTTTTGAGATCAGAAATATCAAAGAAATTCCACCACACTATGTTTTGAAAAGATGGCGAAAGAATGCTCAGAGTAAACCTTCGAAGGAAAACTATGGTTTTTGTGTTGTAGACGAAGATCTCAAATTCACCGTGTCAATAAGGTACAACTCGCTTTGTCGAACTTTATATAAATCACCCGGGATGCCTTGTAACTCGGAAGATCACGAGAGAAAACAAAAATTGTAACATTTTTATATTCAAATTATATACAAATGGTAAAATAATTAATAGTTTCAACAGTTAGAATAATTATTTAGTTAAACGAAAAATGGATTTAAATTAGTTATGCAAATTCTAGCATTTTTCATGTTGGAATTTTTGTCAAATTCGAAAGTATATAGAAGTTGTTAATGTGCGAACTTAACCATTTTCAAATTTTGGCGCTAAAAATTTTTGGGCGCGCAGGATGCCACCGAAATTCGAAATTAGTTTTTGGTCCCGACCCGTGGTACCAACCGGGACCAAAGGGGCTCTAGTCCCTCTAGTCCCGGTTGGTGGCACGGGCTGGGACTAGAGGCCCAGGTGTATAAATATCTCGGCCCTCTCTCCAGGCCGAGCGACCACCCAGGACAGCGGACATGGCTTGGCGAAGCCCTGCCGGCGGCGGGAACGAGTAGGAAGCTCCCGCCGGCGCTGGTTCCGCCGGTGGGGTTGGGTTAGGGACACGTTGGACTAGGGACACAAATATATATTAAAAAAAGGCCCAGGGGCCTTGCTTACATATAGGGGGACGGCGCGGCCACAGGCGGCCGGCCGTGATTACATATAGGGGGCGGCGCGGTCACAGGCGACCAGCCGTGCTTGCATATAGGGGGCGGCGGCGCGGCCACAGGCGGCCGGCCGTTTCTTGGGGGTGGTGGGTAGCTTAATCTAGGGGGGCGCACCGGCGCCGGCCTACTCCTCCTCGTCGGAGGAGATGCATTGGTAGGGGGGTGCCTGCCACAGGTGGGCCGGCGGCTGGGGCGGGCCCGCCGGCGGCTGCGGAGGCATCGGGGGCGCGTACGGCGGCGGCGGGGGCAGCTCCGGCGGCGGCGGCTCCTCCGGCGACGATACGCCGCGGGTCCAGGCCCAGGACATGCCGTACTCCAGGCCGGGGGGGAGCGGCTGCGGCGGCGGCTGGTCCTCGGAGGCCTCCATGTCGGCATACATGGTCTGCCACCAAGGGGCAGGCGCCGAAGGGGGCGGCATGGCTTTGCCGTCGGCGGCGGCGGCGGCCAGGACCTGCTCCCACCGCTTGACCTCGTCCTCGACGAGGGAGCGGCGGGAGGCCTCGTAGGCCTCCTCCAAGCCGGCCTGGAGCTCAGGGTCGTCCTCCTCGACGACGTTGTCGGCGATGTCCTCCAGGAGCCAAAGCTCCGGCTCCCTGCCCGGCGGTGGCGGGGGGTAGTCGGCGGTGCTTACCTCCTGGGCTGTGGGGATGAAGGAGCGACGGCGCTGGTCGTGCTCCTGCTGGAGCCAGACGGCCCAGTTCGGGGAGCAGCGCGCGTACGCGCGGTCCCTGAGGAGGTGGGCCGGCAGGAGCGCGCGCCGGCGGTCGATCTCCTCGCGCAGGGCCTCGCTGCTGGACAGGGCCGGCGGCACGGGGATGCGCTGCGGGTTCAGGTGCCAGCCGTCCGGAAGGTGGACGTCCGGCCAGAACACCGGCGTGGCGCGTTCCCAGTGCCACTCGGCCTCCTTCTTCCGGACGTACCGGCGGAAGCGCTTGCCCTTGGGCGCGGCGCGGGGCGGCGCGCGTGACGCCGGAGGCGGAGCGGGGACGCGCGGCTGCCCGCCGATGCGGACGCCTCCCGGGCCGAAGCCGAAGGCCTCCGCCGGCGGCGGTGGAACGCCGGAGCGCGCGCCGCTCGAGGAGCCGGCTTCGTGGTCGTTCCGGGGACGCTTGAACCAGCGGGACGACATGGCGACTAGGGTTCCTTTGGCTGGGACGCGGCCGGGGTGAATGGGATGTACGGGCGGCGGGGGCCCTTTAAAAAGGACCCGGGGGAGGCTGGCATGCCAATCGGCGGCCGGAACGTGGCGGCGGTTGCAGACGGCCATGAATGCGGGGCGGGAGCCGAGGCGTGGCGGCGGTTGCAGCTGGCCACGCGCGCGTGGGGAAGTGGAGGGGGGCGGGAAGACGAGGCGGCAGTGCGCCCTTTGACCGTCCCTATGGTCTTAATTTAAGGGACCGGGCGAGCCAGCCACTAGGCCGCTGGCCAGTGGCCCCTTTTTGACTCCCCGAACCGTTGACCGAATATAATAAAAGACGCGGGCCAGTGTGCCCTTCTGACCAAAAATGTGGCCAGTGGGCTTAATTAAAGACGTGGGTCTGGACGCGGTTGGGGAATGGGAGGCCTGTTGGGGATTGCGAGACAGGAGCCAAAAAAAAAGGAAAAAAAAACCTGCCCGGCAGGACAAAATTGGCGGAATATTTTTTTTTTTAAAAGGTATCCATCCCGGTTCCTAAAACGAACCGGGACGAACTCCCTGGCCGTCCCTGGCCCAGATTCGCCACGTGGGCCATCCTTACCATCCCGGATCCTGGCACAACCGGGACCAATGGGGGAGGGCCATTTGTCCCGGCTAGCCCATCCCGGTTGCACAACCGGGACAACTGGCCCTTACGACCCGGGACAAATGGCCCTGTTTCCACTAGTGTCCTTCGACTCATTTTCACCGTTGCATAAATTATATAGTGTATGCTTATGTATTTATGTGATTGTATGCATGTTCTTGTATTTATTTTGATATCCTTAAAATCACGATAGAGATAATATGTATATTTTCAAATATATTAGTATTGTTCTAGTGTATGTAAGTATTTACAAACGTGATGGAAGCGTTTCTACTTGGTATCACATGTCGAGTCGTGTGGTATCTATTTATATTGGGTGTGCGTTGTGGCACAAGGAAGTTACATATGAGATATACATAAAGTCCAACCAGTTCTATAAGATAAATAATATGGTTACATATATGTAAACAATAATACCCTCCCTTAGACATGGTCAAGTTGAAATTATTCTTGAACTGTTATAGGCTGTGAACATCAAGAGGCTTATTTAGTACTCCCTCCGTTCCATAATATAAGATGTTTTAGGTGGTGCACATGTTGTGTACATTCAAACTAAAATGAGAACTCATATACTAAATATGTCTAGATACATGTCTATATGTGTGAATGTGGAAAATGTCTAAAACATCTTACATTGTGGAACGGAGGGAGTACTATTCTTCCTTTGACAAAGTGAAAAGCAATCTCTATGTATTTAGATCTTGTATGAAAAAAAATATTTAATGTCGAATATGTAGTTTCGAAATTATCACGGCATTAGCATGACGATTGTGTTAACTTGACTCTAACTTCTCCAAGCAATTATTGTACCCAACTGAGTTGTAGCAGTTGCAGGAAACTGTACTATGCCTATGTACTTTTTTTTTTTTTTTTTTTGAGCGATTATGCCTATGTACTTGACCTACCAAAGAAAATATTTGGCCCAAAGAACACAAATGAACCGTACCGAAATTTTCTTCTGTAAGGAAACTATAATTGGCAGGAGTTGGCTCACCCTTGGTGGCCTCGCATGGTCCGCCGTCCATCCCCCCACACCCACCCCCCTGCTGACTCGCAGCTCTGCACCAGCACCAACAGTGCCGTGTTGCGTCGATCTTGGCCTGTCTTCCATGCCGGCCGCAGCACGAAATCGCTCAGGATTTTCATGTCTCGTCCATGAAGTTGTTGCCGTCGCAAGCGCCGTATGTGCAGGGAAGTTGTCCGACACGATGCGCGTGCTTGCGACGAGGTGCCTGCCCATAACAGTCGCAAATTATGCAAGCGAAAACCAGCAACTTGGCACGTATACTTACCCCGACGTGCTGACCTTTTTGCAGGTGCTTTCAGCAAAAGAATGGGCAACGGATCCAACTTTTTCCCGGAAGATGGAACTCCTTTTTCCGCAGATCCACTGCTGTTTTGTCTAATCATGGATCATCGTGGATGCCAGAGGCAGATGAAAAAGCAAAGCGAAGTTGATGCATATGTGTGTGTGGTTCCCATTCAAAAAACGAACAGATCATGCTTATGTTGTCGACATTCCCTGGCCCTTCTAGAAGGCTGGTAGCGCAACGATACGATGCTCACGTTAGATTTTGGAAGGTTAACTGAACGTCGATGTTGCTGTTGAACTTATCTCGGAAAGTTGGAACCGAGTGGCGACAGAAATTCTCTCCTAGTGTCAAAAGAAGCCTCTCTTTTAGACGACAGCTACTTCAAGTTACGGGACAATATGTTGCAGCTATTGGATGGGTCATCGGTGGAGTCTAAATCAATGAGGCTAGCTCCATGAAAGAATAAGTGTAGCTGCTGCTAGATCGGTGCTAGTAGAACTGTTCCAAACATAATCAAGGGGGAACCGTGTAAGCAATCGGACAGGGCTCCCTAGTTAGCAACAAACTTTGAGGTCGATCATTCAATAAACAGACAGCAGTTGGGTCTCATCTTTGCCACCAAACTTATCGCTGCAGCGCACTTAGGCCTTCCGTAACGGTGGTATCTTAACGCGGTATCATAGGCAATATGCTGATGTGGCACCATATTTAATGAAGAAAGAGATTGAGGTTGTATCTTATATAAGCTACAGCTCTAGCACAGTATCATAGGCAAAAAATGTTGTTAGCCCAATCACATAGAAGGATAAGGCCAAAATCATTTAATACAAGTATGCTTAGATACACCTCTTAAGAAACAATGCATTAGGGATGTTGTCTCTTCTAATTCTCCGCCACCTAGGATGTCGCGCTAAGATACAATGCATTACGGAAGGCCTTAATAGGCTGCTGCCATACACGCCACGGGCAAAAGCTAAAAGAAAACAGAGTCTTAAACTCATCAAAGTGGAGCAGGTAATCTGCCCTGCGGCAACGTAAAGACTTGTGGTAAACTGAACGTCAGTTTTTTTTTTTTTTACGGAAACAGGGGTTTCCAAGGACCCAGAGAGCTTCATTTATAGCTTTGTCGGTGGAGCACATTTACAAAGTGGACCTTGCCAAAAAAGAGAGTCAAAAAGGCCCAAAACTTCTACACCAAAGACCGTGAGAAAAAATCGGAAAAAGCAGTCGAGTCCAGGTCGTCTTCTCGCTCCTGCCCCATCACTCTCTTGTGGAAGTACCCGACGAGCAACTGCAGCACCTCCGGGGACGTAACCACTCCATGAGCCAGCCGCGTCGGCATTGGAAAGCCTCCAAAATGGCATCAAGGCCACGAGGTTGAGCTTCACCCTCTGCTAGACCGCATCCGGCAAACAGGGCGGGAGTGACTGCCCGACATCATTCGGATCAGCAGCAAATTGGGCGTCCGGTTGCAAAAGAAGAGGTGCTGAGAGAGAACTCCCATCGATTTCCGAGGATGTTGGATTGAAGAAAGCTCCGACGAAACGTCGGTGATGATGGTGAACTACCGCATCCATGGCACTAGCAAAAGAATGCCCTCCCGCTTCCCAGAGCTGAATCGGTGTCTTCTTCTCCTCCCTTTCACCACCTAAGTAGCAAGCGGAAGAAAAGGAAACCGCGACCAAGCCCTGATGACCCACAAGTATAGGGGATCGCAACAGTCTTCGAGGGAATTAAAACCAAAATTTATTGATTCGACACAAGGGAGCCAAAGAATATTTGTGAGACTTAACAAGTGAGTTGTCAATTCACTTGCACCTGAAAGTTGACTTGTTCGCAGTTGTTTATCAGCAGTAACATTTTTATAGTAGCAGCAGTAGTGAAATAATAGCAGCAGTGAGATGAAAACAACAGCAGCAGCGTTTTAAGTAAACAACGGGATTAAATACTGTAGGCATAGGGATAGATTAACGGGCGTTGCACGGATAAGATAGTTCATATAATAATCAAGACATGGGCATTGCAGATAAATAAGATAAAGTATCCAAGCACTAAGTAACCATAGGCATGTGTTCCGTAAATAGTCGTACGTGCTCGCAATGAGAACTTGCACAACATCTTTTGTCCTACCATACCGTTTTTAGCGGGGCCTCAAGGGAACTACTGGTAATTAATGTGTTCCTTTTAATAGAACACCGGAGCAAAGCGTTAACACTCCGTGAACACATGTGATCCTCATATCACAGCCATCCCCTCCGGTTGTCCCAATTTCTGTCACTTCGGGGCCTCGGGTTCCGGACAACGATATGTGTAAACAACTTGCAGGTATGATCAAGAAACAATAATTATCATCGTGATTTAATAACATGTTCAGATCTGAGATCATGGCAGTCGGGCCCAAAGTGACATGCATTAAGCATAACAAGTTGCAACAATGTCAATAGCACAAATAGAGGTTACTAGGCACTATATCCTAACAATCATGGCATTATTACATGAACAATCTCATCCAATCCCTACCATCCCCTTCAGCCTACAACGGGGGAATTACTCACACATGGATGGAGGAAACATGGATGGTCGATGGAGAGGCGTTGGTGATGACGATGGCGTTGGTGATAACATGAACTTCTGATCCCCGAATCTAGGTTCGGGGTGGCGGCGGTGCTCTGTTGTGTTTCTCTGGAATATGACGCACCCCCCTCGGGTTTTAGGGTTGAACGCAATTTGTATTCGAAAGGGGAGCCCGAGGGGTGTGGGAGTGGCCCACGCCACCAGGAGGCGCGGCCTAGGGGGCGCCAGGGGGTGGTGTGGCCCCCTATGGCCCCTCTCCTGGCCCCCTTGTGGCTTACGGGGTCTTCCGGTCTTTTAAGACCAATGGGGTCTTTTCTGGGTAATTTCCCGAAAGTTGATTTTTCTGCACAAAAATGAGACACCAAGGTAATTCTGCTGAAAACTGCGTTAGTCCGTGTTAGTTGCATTCAAAACACACAAGTTTAGAGGAAAACAATAAGAAAAGTGTTCGGAAAATAAGATACGTTTTCGACGTATCAACTCCCCAAGCTTAGCTTATTGCTTGTCCTCAAGCAATTCAGTGACAACTGAGTGCGATAAAAGACTTTTACGAACACATTTGTTTCATATGATGTAAATATACTCACTATATGATCAGATACTTAATTATGCTCATGCTAAGATACATGCAAGGTACTGTCACTTAATAGCTATGCAAACCATGAAGAGATAACAACATATTAATACTAAACAACATGAAGCATAACTATTTGCAAGATTGTAATATTCATAATAGGATCTGATAAAGTGGTATCTCGCTTTCCCTTAAGTGTGAGGCAAAACATAAATGCCAGGGCACCTCTGAAGTTCAAGGGAAGACTAGAAGTAAAGATATCAAAGATACAAGTATCAAAGTTATACCACAATTAACCGTGTTCTAGGACAAGCACATTACACAAAGAATAACAGCCATTGCTCTCAAGAAAGTGCATAAAGTGAGAGCGTGAAGACTCAACATAAAAAGTAAAAGAAAGGCCCTTCGCAGAGGGAAGCATGGATCACTCATGAGTTAGAGCTTTTATTTTATTAAACAGAGGTATTAAAAACATGTTTAAGAGAGGTGTATGCTTATGTCAACAAATGGTAAACAGAAAATACAGTACGTCACAAGCCAACTAGATTTCACAAGAGCGGCTCCCATTTGAAGAAAGCAACTGGTATAGAAGGTCATCCCTCTTTCTCTTTTTTTTACACGATTATGCTTTGACTGATAAATCAGAGGGAAAATAGTGAAGAGATTTTGTGTGTATTAATTTGGGGCTGGGCACCCTGCTGCTAACTCTTCTATCAATTCGATAAACGGATGAAGCCACTAGTCCAGGGTGTGAAATCCAATCGACAAGTGAGATAGAGATTGTCTATTTACGTCCTCATGAGCTAAAACATGGGCAGAAAACAGGAATGTTTTTTAGAAGGTTTTAAAGATAGCACATGAGCAATTTACTTGGAGTGGCGGTTAAATACCACATATAGTGTAACATCCCAAGTATGAAATATCCCTTAGAATGTTTGATTTCTTGTTTGAATTCAAGTATTGCATCATGTCATCATGTTTAATTATTTGTTTGCATTTGTTTACTATTTGTTTTGCATCTGTTTTATCTTGTTTTCATAATGAAACTCAAACAAATTCAAATGGTTATTTCAAACTTGCTCTGTTACAACATTTGAAATAAAAATCACAAATGAAAACAACCCATTTGTTGTCATATTTTTCAATATTGATCAACTAATAAAATGGTGTTTTTAATTCCACTAATTCATTCCAAATTGGTTTCAAATTCAAAGCAAATCATCAACAGCACCACATTTGGAAATTACAAAACTACCAAACCATTCCAATATTTTTAATTCAATTAATAATAGGGTTCACCCTATTAAGTTGTTGTTTTCTATATTAATTAACAAATTATTCCAAATTCAAACCAAATGTATTCAAATCAGCACCCAATTTGTATATATGAAAATCACCAATCAATTATACTCATTTAATCAAATTAAATCATAGGGGCCACCCTATTAAAATGGATGTTTTCATTAATGTTTAATTAATATTAAGATTCCTTCAAATTTTGGTTTAATTCCTAAACAGCAATAATTTTGAAAACTTTGTGAAAACAAAAGTTAGCATCTGTTTGCTATTAACCTAATAAGCTTAACCTAATTTTTCTAATATTTTTACTAACCTACAAACCATCCTTTTCTTCCAATTTGTTTTTCTGAAAAAAAAATATAAAACAGAAAAAGAAAAAAGAAGAAAGAAACGCGCGCGCGTCACCTAACTAGCTACCCAGCCCGCCTAACCCTCTTCAGCGCAGCCCAGCCCGTTAGCAGCCGCGCGTACCGGTTCGCTTTAAAACGCCCCGTCGTCATCCTCCCGTACGGCGGGCATCGGAGCGAGCCACGTCGCCGTACGGCGGCGCCCGACGGCCAGGAGCCACTCTAGGGCTCTATAAGTAGCCCTAGACCCCTGGCGCCAAGCCCTAGCAGCTAGGGTTCATGTTCCCATCGAGATCGCCGCCGCCAGCCCTTTCACTCCGCCGATCCCCAACCACTGTCACCCACCGGAGTCCGCCGCGTCTGAATTTCTGCACGCCGCCGTCGCCATGGGGAGCCAGCACCCCACCTAGCCACGGGAAACGTTCAGCCACGCCTACTTCTTCCTTTTGGACACCTGCGGGAGCACGGAGAGCTGCTGGATCCGCACCGCCGTCTGCTACATCGCCGCCGGCCGCCACCTCGCCCCTCTGCTTCCATCTGCAACCGCCGGTGAGCGCGCCACCGTTTCCCTCCTCCCTCTCTGCTATTCGCAATCGCCACCGCACCGTGCACGTCCACCAGATCTCATCGCAACACACACGCATGCGAGCACGAGCCGGTGATCGCCGCCGTTGAACCTCTGTCAGGTCGCGGAAGCACGCGGTCGTCAGAAAAAATTCAGTTAGCGCCTTTGTAACGATATCCTCATCGCGCGTAGTTTACTGACAAGCAACGCAGCACAGCTGCACTGGTTCAGTCGAGCGCGTGCAAGCGGGAGATCGCGGGTTCGAGTACCGGCTCCCTGGGATAAAATCCCCACCTTTTCTTTTCGGCTGAGTGCTGACAGGGAGGGCCCCCTGTCAGTCACTCATGTGGCCACGCAAGCACAGCGAGGCTTGGGCCCCCTGGCAGTGTCTGTGTAGCTAACCCGTGAGTATAAAAAGTTTAACACGATTTCTGTTTTCAAATTTAGGCCCTTTGTTTTAGCAGATTGGTCCCTGAAAGTATTTTGGCAATAAAATTAGTTTTATAACTCCAATAAATGAAAATAAACTATGTGGGCTAGTCTAAATTAAATTGTCTACCCATTGGTATCAATTGTTTCCTGTTTTGAATTTTCAAAATGCAATTCAAATTTGAATTTAAATAATTCAAATGCAATTTGCTAAATTCAATAACTAATTCATTATTAATCCAATAAATGCAAATAAAATATGTTTTCCAGACCATTTTGAATAACCTATTCAAATATAAATTTTGTTTCATGGTTTGAATAATTTAAATTGCCTAAATATTTTAATACTTGTTTAATTCATTTAAATTTGATAAAATCATAACTTGCTTAATATAAAATATTTTTGAACATGCAAAATATGTTTTCAACCCATCAAAGTGTGAACTTTTCAAATGTGAGTTTGAATTTATGTTTTGAACAAATAAAATTCAAATAAAATTCACACTTGTTTTAAATTCAATTAAAACTTGTTTAATATTGTTTAATTCATAATAAATTCATCCTAATTCCAATTTCATTATTTGAAACATGTAATCCAACTAAAATTTGATGTTCTTTTCAAATATAAATTTTGTTAATTGTTTTGCACACTTTAATTTGATGAAAACAATAATTGTTTGTGTGACATGTTTAAGTAACCCAAAAATTCTAAACTTAATAAATGATTTCCAAAACTTGTTAAATCCTTTACCACTTGCATCTATTATTGTTATTATTGTTATTTTGTTGTTAACATCATGCATGCATCATGCTAACAACTTTCACATAATAATTAAATGTAAATCATTTGTTCCACTTAATTCATGGACCCTTTCCCATATGCAACTCAAAATTGCATGGGGTTCCATCTTAATTGTGTTACCCTGTCACTTATTTTATTTTGATGCATCTATTAAATTGACATGCATCATCCCATGATTGTGCACTATGCCATGACAATGATTGTTTATATTTCTGCCTTGTTTGTTTGCTTCTTCTCGAATAGACGACGACGTTGAGACCGACGATCTTTACGACATCCCTTCTGAGGATCTAGCTCAGTACCCGGCTACTGGGTTTGCAGGCAAGTTATCACTCACATGAACCATTGTGTTCCTTTCAACATTGGTTACCGATACTTTCCGTTGTCTATTTTTGCTAGCCTATGTATCGTTGCTTCTGTTACGAACCTATCACATGATACCCTAAACCCTGATATTGCCACACCTCCAGTCCTAAAACCCCGTTGCTTGGGCCCGTGTCTTACTAGCATGCTTAGGGTTGTTTTGCTCGAGTCTGTTATCCGTTACTTTCTGTTATCATATTCTGTTATATTCTGGGGCTCGATGTTAAACAACAACCTGTTAATTTGAGGTAATAATAAATTGCTGATAAGGCACCGGCAGGAGGCCCGGCGTGGTTTTGAGGCCTGCTAGTGTCGACCCTAATAGGAAAAGGGTCTAGTCTACTGATCCATGATGAGCGCACTATCCGCATGTGGGAAGCGTGTATGGGCGTCCCCCTCAATTTGATTCGATTCGCATCTCGTCCAAATCACCACACTTAGTTCGGGCTTTCCATTTGATGCACGCATATGCAGGTACGAACCCGAGGCCAGGGTGGAACTTTTGTAGTCGGCATTTAGGGCGGCGTGGTCTTCCAGTGCTATGAGGGTCCCCTTTTCTTCATGGGGCTCGATTAGCCGCGCACGCACATCACGTGGTGCTTTGGGCTTGATGCGAAGAAGAGTTGAGTTGTGTTGAGTGCCCCGCTTGGTGGGAGGCATCCCATCTGGCGGGTTATTCATACGTGTACGGCCAAATTGGTGCACCCCTGCAGGGATAAATCTTCTCGAGAAGCCGTGTTTTCCGCGGTTATGGTTAACTTGGTGAAAGTACTGGCTAACAAGTACTCAGAACAACTTACACCTAAATAATGATAACTTGACTAGTAATAGGCTTATTGACACAACAATTTGATCCATCATTAATCCAACTGTGTGAGTTATCCTCGGATTGCTTCTTTGGATAAGGGGCGAGGTCCAGGATGGGTTTGTTTGGTGGTTAGCTATAGTTGGTTACGATACGCTACCTTATCTCTTTCTGTTAGACCGGAAGTCGTAGTACATTCTGTAGTTGGTTATTGCAGCCAGTTGCAGCATCTTTTATACCCTTTTCTTCCGTTGATCCCAAGGCATCTGTGCTTGGTGTTGACGGGCTACATTTTGGTGAACTGTGAGTCTTGCTTGCCAGTACGTTTATGTACTGACCCCTTTGGGGCTGTGGTTTCCGCAGACTACGCTTACGAGGATCCAGGTGACGGCTACTACGTGGAGTTTGACGAGGCTGCTGACGAGTAGTTAGCGGACCCGGGCAGGATCCGAGACATCGTGGATGGGCTCGTTTTCTTTTCATTCCTGGCTTATTAAGCCTATTTGGATTTGTCTGTACTCAGACCCTTTGAATGCTTCCGCTGAGTTGTAATGATGCTATGTTGGGACATGTGTCCTCTGGATGATTGTATTTGCTATTCTCTGCCCTAGTGAGGGCTAGTTGCAACTTATTTCAATCTTTTGTGTCTTAGAGATATGTTATGTTATCATCTTGTTCAAAGCCGTTGACGTACCATGTGTGTATGGTATGAAGTACGTCAATGGTAGTGTCCTGATTTCTACGGGATAGTTTACATCGACGGTGAATAGTAAAGATTGGTTGTCACACATAAGTGTTGGCCTACTCGTAAGAGATGCGGGTGCCGGTAAGCCCCGTAATCCAATCAGAATACTGTTCAGTTCGTACGGTGAGTATCCCCTAGAAGTCCGGGTGCGACATATAGGTAGCTATGGTGGACACATTCCGAAAACATTGGTTTTTGGAAGTTGGATGCACGAGTAGAGCTCATACTCAGTACAGGTGAAGGTTAGCAATAGACAGGAGCGAAAATCAAGAGAGCAACAACTACCATAATCATGCTTGCGACAAAACAAAATTAACTGAGGCATAAAATTGATACTAGAACTCTGAGACAAAATAAATCATCGAGGCTTATTGACTTTTTGTTTTCAGTCTTAGGATGCGTGAGCATGTGCCAAGTAGATTCAAATGAAACAGTCAGAGGACCACAATGTCATACCCTTCTACGAATAGAACAATGCGAACAAATATTTATACGACAGGTTATTTACTATTAATAAATTGGAACAAAACATGAGAGAGCATGAACTATTAAGCAGCCATTAAATCACATATATCTTATATGAACAAACTAAGCATGCTCACATGGATGGATATATGTACAAAAATGCAAACAAATAGAGTTCATACCAGCCTCTCACCACAACTTGAATTGTCATAGATCGTCATTATTGCTCTTCACTTGTGGCTCGAATAATATATAATGAAAACCAAGCTCCAATGGAGTCACGGACGACTGTTGAACTCTGCAGCAAAATTTACAAAACCAAAGAAGAACAACAAATATTTTTGGGTTTTTCAATTAAAACAAGAACAGAAAGAAGCAAGCAAACAAAGCAAAATATTTTGGATTTTTTTGAATACTAAACAGAAACAAGAGAAGAAAACAAACCAAGTAAAGAAACTAAAGAAGCAAACAAAGAGAAACAACAGAAATATTTTTGTCTTTTTGTGTTTTGGAAAACAAGAACAGAACAATAAAACGAACATAAACGAAAGAAACAAAAGAAAACGAAAACAAATGAACGAAACAAAAATATGGATACACAAAGAACCGATCGAACATGGTATATAAATGAGTGTGATGTCGGTATACCTCCCCCCAAGCTTAGGCTTTTGGCCTAAGTGGAGATCAATCATGGCGCGGGAAATATCCCCACTTTGGTGGGTCGTCCCTCGCGTGGTCGTACTCGAGCGCCCAAGAGGAAGATGAAGCAGCGGCGCATAGTCATAACCGGGGTGCTGGTATGGAATGCCCGTGGTGTCATAGGGCTGGACGAAATCACCATCGTCCCCCTCGTCGGCATCCTCCCCTTGCTGGGGGGTAATGCGCAAGGTATGTGTCCAACTCACTCTCAGACAGCATCCATCCTTGCCTGCTATTAAGGTTAAACAAAAGAGGTGCAGGCAAAAGTACTTTCCTAACAGTTTTAGTAACTCTCCATCTGGATTGTTTGGAGAAAGTTATTTCAAAATATAAGTTGTGCAAGTGAGCATGGGTAGAAAGAAACTTATGTTGAACCATGGAAACAAGATCAAGCCTCTCTATAGGAAACTACAGGTCTAGAGGGTGTGGCTCCAAACCATGCAAAGCTAGCAAGCGCGAGGCAATAAGACCTCCACAAACTCCGCCCCTCTCACGGTTAAGCGAGAGACGGTAAGCAATTAAACCGCCAAAGTTATAAGACCTATCACATCTTAAGGCAGCTACAATCAATGCCAAATCATAGACAGATAGCTTGTTGGCAGTTTTTCTAGCTAACACACATTTAGAAATAAAATAGGCAAAGTATCGAATGCTAGGGAGTTGAATTTCTCGAATTTTACCACACTCCACTGTGAAGCTTCTTCCTTGGAAAATCTCGTCATATAATTTCAACAGTGGTTTAGGCTGCCTGCTTATCTTCTCACAAGAGGCCCACTCTGGTACTTTGATAGCTGCACAAAAATCACTAAAAGGCAAGTTTACAACTTTATTGCAAATTTTATAGTGGAACATTGGGTTAGTTGAGGACCATTGAAAACAAAAATCCTACACCACAGACATAATTAGTTTCACATGTTGGATAGGTTCATCCTCAATGAAACGGTCCAAGCCTGCATTATGCACAAGAGTGTTGAAATCCTGCGCAATTTCTGTAATCCCCACGAATTCTTGACACAGATAAATTGATGGGAACACTCTCTCTTCGCGGTGCACGGGCATGACCTCATGCAACTCCAGCTCATGCTAGTTTAGTTGATGAACATTGTGCTCCATCTCTGAAATTTTTCAACAATCATCACAAAAATTAATTTCAAGCAACTATAAGGTGGAAACTAACATAGGGACTTATATGAGAGCTAAACATACATCAAAACTACATTATTTATATTCAAATCAAGCATGCAAACTCACATAACCTGTCACCTACAGTACCAAAATACTCAAGAAATACTTCACTAAACAAAATTCTACTTGGATCATCGGAGGAGTCACATACCGGAGATCAAACACACCAAATCTCAGCACAAATGATGGGCCGAAGAAGGAGATCGGAAATCCAGAGGAAGATTAGCAAGAACACGGGTTCCAGGAAATGTTTTTAGTTTGGGAGGTGAGAGAGAAGACTTTGACAGGGGAGAGAGTTAGCCGGGGGCCAGGGGCCCCACACCATGTGCTGGCGCCACCAGGGGGCTGGCCGCGCCACCCCATGGTATGTATGACTTGTGGGTCCGCCTGGGGTCTCCCAGGTGTCTCTTTGCCTCATTTTTGACGTAAAAATTTATTATAATTTTTCTGAAATTTTTCGAGAAACTTTATTTTTGAGGTATTTCCAGAATTTTAATAATTAATAAAAACCAGGAAAATGAAAAGTGAAAAGGTGGAAAACAAAACCAAAACCAGCACTACATAGGTTCTATGACACTCTAATGGAAAAATATCCAAAGAAAACAAAGGTGGAAGTGGTGAAAACAAAAGTATGGGTAGTGAAAACATGCATAACCTTAGTAATCAGAGTGAAAATATCAGGAAAACATGCATAAGGATGGTGAAAAACATGATTGTACTCAAGTAGCAATATGATAACAGAAGTTAACATGGTGAAAACATAATGGGGAAGGTGAAAACATAGTGAAAACATTGCCCACTTCATTTAAAATCATTTTGTTAACAAGGGTGATCAAGTCTTGTTACCAGAACAATTTTCATATGAAGCAAAACTTTGCTAATCACTAAATGATTATGTTACCTCAACCTTGATAGACATAGTCCCAATCATAATTATTTCACATTATTTTGGTGGTACTTGAATGGGACAATAAAATTCTCCAATCTTGATGGTCTCAATATTTTCAATGGAATTTAAACCATATTTCTTATCAATCTTCTTGGAAAAATAAATAGTGTGCTCTTTATCATTAACATTAAAAGTAACTTATCCTTGATTGCAATCAATAACAGACCCTGCATTATTAAGAAAAGGTCTTCCAAGAATAATAGACATATTATGATCTTCAGGCATTTCCAACACAACAAAGTCAGTTAATATCAGACAAGTATTAGCAACTTGAACATGAACATCCTCACATATACCCACAGGAATAGCAGTATACTTATCATCCATTTGCAAAGATATATCAGTTGGTATCAAATTTTCTAGGAGGAGTCTTTTATAGAGAGTAAAAGGCATGACACTAACTCCAGCTCCCAAATCACACAAAACAGTTCTAGCATAATTATATTTAATAGAACATGGAATAGTTGGTATACCATGATCTCCAAGCTTCTTAGGAACCTTGCCATTAAAAGAGTAATTAGCAAACATAGTGGAAATTTCCTCATTAGGAATCTTCCTTTTGTTAGAGACAATATCTTTCTTATATTTTGCATAAGGAGGCAATTTAATAGCATCAGTTAAAGGAATTTGCAAGAACAAAGGTTTCATCCACTCACAAAACTTGTTATAATGTTCTTCTTCCTTAGATTTTTGTTTCGTATTAGGAAAAGGCATTGGTTTTTGTACCCAAGGTTCTCTCTCATTACCATGTTTATTAGCAATGAAATCCTCCTTAGTATACATGGCAGTTTAAGTTTGCTTTTCAGGTTCAGCTACAGGTTCTTCTTTATCAGAAGCTTCACTTTTATCATTACCACTTTCAGTTTCAGCATCAGAGATAGATATACTATTAGGATCTTTAGCAAGTTCAGAGGATTCTACAACAGTTTTATGTTTCTTCTTCTTTTTCTTCTTAGTATGAATAACATTATTATTAGTTTGGTGAGAATCTTGTTCAATTCTTTTAGGATGTCCCTCGGGATATAAAGGATCTTGTGTAGAAATACCACTTTTGGTACTTATTTCATAAGCATGTTTTTCTTTAGAATCATTAACTAGAAAATCTTTTTGCACTTTATCAAGTTGATCAATTTGAGTTTGAACCATTTGAAAATGTTTAACAAGCATTTTAACATCATTAGAGGTTCTTTCTATAATACCATGCAAATTATCAATAGCTCTAGAGTTTTCCATTAGGTGATTTTGCACTCTCATATTAAAATTATCTTGCTTAATAACATAATTATCAAATTCATCTAAACACTGATCAGGAGGTTTATTATAGGGAATATCTCTACTATCAAAATGTTGGAGAGAATGTACCTCAATGGTGGATGAGTGAGGGATTGGCTTACATAATTCTTCTATAGGTGGAAGATTCTTCACATCTTCAGATTTAATACCCCTCTCTTTAAGAGATTTCTTGGCTTCTCTCATCACTTCATCATTTAATTCAATCATTCCCCTCTTCTTGGGTGTTGGTGTTGATACTGGAGTAGGGGTCGGCTCAGGCTCAACCATAGTCCAATCATCATGATTTTGGCTTATTTTAGCCATTAATTCATCAGCTTCATCTGAAGTTCTTTGCCTGAAAGCACAACTATCCAGGTATGTCCTAGATTCAACAGTTAGTCCATTATATATTTTGTAAAGTAGCATGTTGAGCACTAGCAGGAAAATATTTCTGAAAGAAAACATTAACCAAACCAATAGGACTATCAATAGATCTCGGAGACAAATTATTAAACCAAGTTTTAGCTTCATCTTTTAATGAGAAAGGGAATATTTTAGCAACAAAGTAGCTATGTTTCTTAAGATCATCAGAGAATAAACTACTCAAAGAGGAGAGCTCATTCATATGTTTCATAGCACTTTCATTTTCAGTACCACAAAAAGGTTCTTTCTCAACAATAGATATATAAGATAAATCAAGAGGGAAATCATAATCCTTATCCCTAATATTAATGGGAGAAGTGGCAAACTTAGCATCAGGAGATAATTTATATTTAACAGCACGACTTTCAATAAAACTTATAGCAGCATCTCTATCCTTCATAGCATGTATTTCATCAATAAGATCATCATTAAGTTCAATATAGGAATCATCAAAATCATTACTAGGATTCTCTCTAAGCTCAGGTGAAACAGCAGGAGTAACAAGATTTTTATCAGGATTTTTAGTGTTTGCAATATTTTTAGCTTTAGCAATAGTAGCATCTAAGAAAGGACCGAGAGAACCACTATCATCAAGCACAGTAGAAGCATCATCAAAAGTATCAGAAGTGTTTTCAGATTCAACAGAAGTAGCACGTGTAGCATGTGTATGTGGTGGTGTAAACAGCTTACTCATAACAAACGGTGAATCAAGAGCAACAGAGGTGTTCAGAGTTGTACCTCTTCTTTTAGTGGATGGTAATATAGGAAACTTTCCATCACGAGTCTTACCCATGATATATGATTGGCAGTAGATAACAGAACTCTCCGGTGAGATCGCAAATAAAGCTATGCTCCCCGGCAACGGCGCCAGAAAATAGTCTTGATGATCCACAAGTATAGGGGATCACAACAGTCTTCGAGGGAATTAAAACTCAAATTTATTGATTCGACACAAGGGGAGCCAAAGAATATTTGTGAGCCTTAACAAGTGAGTTGTCAATTCACTTGCACCTGAAATAATGACCAATATTATCATTTACGCGAATACCATGAAAGTTCAAAAGATAATCGTGCTTTGTTTCCCAAATGAGAGTGTGATTCCCCGAATCAACAAAGAGGGGGATATGATCCGACCTGCCTTGGTTAAAGCTTGTACCGTAACCAGAGGGTATTTATGTTCACACTCAATCTTACCTAGCAACCGGTCTAGTTGTTGATGTGTAGGGATATCCCTTCTACTAGCCCAGTTCTATTCACGACCCAAGAGTTCATGCCTCTTCATGACCAAACTCTCAATAATAGCATTAAACATAATCGGCCATCTCGGATTATAATTATAATTGTTCTTGTCTTAAGGTTTTTGAATTATATTAAAATCCCCACCCACCAACATGGGTAATGGTTCATTTTCCCAAAAACGAACTAACTCTAACAAGAACTGAGGTTTTAGGTCATCTTGGGCCACCCTGTAAAGCGACACCAACACCGACTGAGAACCATCTCTTTTGCACTAAATATAAAGCTTAACACAAAATCTCCCACATCCACATGTTTAACTTGAAGAAATGTTGCATTTACCCCTATTAGCCTACCCCTAGACCTCCCTTTAGGAGGTAACCAAAACCACGAAAAATCTTGACCCGATGCAATATGATTCAAAAAGGGTGTTGCAAAATTAGATCTTCCTATCTCCGACAAGGCGAGAAGGTCTAATCTCTTCTCTCGAATAGTTTCTTGCACGAACAAGTGTTTTCCAGGGTCACGAAAGCCCTCATTATTCTAAAACTATCCCCTTAAATTTTGTACTTTTAATTCTTTTTAGGAACTAATTTTAGTGCTTCTACGCTTATTGGCAACATAATAATATTTCTTCTTCCTGGTCTTCTTGACCTTTTCATTCGTAATAGGACACACCCCCTGGCTCCTCCATATCCCCATTAATCTCATCAACATCTTGGTCTTTTTTCAAACTTACAACCTTGCTAAGGATTAATCTATTAGGTTGATCAACATACTTATCTTTCAAATTGTTTTGTAACATAGAAACAACTCGATATAAGTACAAATTCTTAATTAATTTATCCGATTCAACTGTTTTTTTTTTCATTTTATCCTAGCGACACTCCCAACCTAGGGCTCTATCAGCAATTTGCTTATCAGAAAAAGATAAAATTGAATAGGATTTATCAAGATTTACACCTAAAACGTTGTCCCGTCTGGTAGCTATGCCATTGCCCTTCCCATCTGGGTATCATCAACATTAGGTTGAGCACGAATGGGTCCACTCGACCGCATCCCCAGTGCAGCAACGTCCGTGATGCTTCCGAAATCGATGACGTCCTGTATAGATACCTCTTTTTTCCGACCAACCCGAAAGGTGTATCAGAAAGGTTGGCATCGGAAAATAAAATACCGGCGCGCCGCCATGAACACCCCCGGTCGCACTCGAACCAGAACCTCCACCTAAGGTCCCCGGAGAGCAGCCATATGCGCCCTTCCTAGTGATGACAGCACCGCACCAGCCGCGCCGCCCGGAGAACATTGTGCCAAGCCCATCTCGCTGCCGCCGTGATGTATCAGCGGAGGCCGAAGACACCCCGCCTGCTGCGCCTCATCTAGCCAAGAGGAGGCGAGCTCCGCTCACACGCAACGCGCCCGATGGCACTTCGCGAAGACAACATCCTTGTGATTATCCACACTATATTTTGCCACAGCCTCCTGAAAATCATTGCCGAAGTCATCATCGTCATCCTCACTCCCTTCATCGTCACCATCATTGTCATCCATGTCAACATCCTCATTACCTTGATGTTCTACCCCTTCCACCTCGAAAGTGAGAGGATAAAAACCAGTTTTAATGAATAATGGAAAGCGCCTAGGTATCTTCTTATGGAAAGCCTCACCAAAGGTGAATCGATGTCTTCTTCTCCTCCCTTCCACCACCTCGGTAGCAAGCGGAAGAAAAAGGCAATCGCGACCATACCCCACCAAAGTTTATTACTGAAGTTCCTGCTGCTGCCCACATCAAACACCACCATGACCGGCTAGCAGCAGAGCAGAGGAGCGCGGCACCGGCGCAGCTAGAGGCGTCACATCGACGACTCGGCTTGGGAGCGAAGGGGAAAGGGGAAACTCTCACCTCTCCCAGGTGAAAGATTTGAACCGTGAAATGGCGCGATTTTGAAGTGGAAAACCGCAGCAACATTACACGCACGTACTAGTATTGAGCTTGAACTATAGCAGGAGTACCTCAGTTGCTCTGTCAGGGCCTAGTTGCGTGTACGGTGTACCGCGGTTGCAGCAAATGAATACACACGCACAGGCACAGGCACAGGCTGGAAATTTGTTGTGCTCGCCGTCCTGAAGCTGACGAGGTGAAGTACTACTACAGTGCTACTCCTGCCCCAGCAGGAAATGGCCTTAAAACGACGCGTCTTGAGTAAATGACGTGCGCAGAGGCTTAGCTGGGCTCTGGCAACCATTCATTTTTACTCTCCGTGCGAGTCAGTGAGCTCGCTCGCTTGCAGGGTTTCCTGGCTGGCAATGCAAATGCAATGGCATACTCCAGCCATCCTCGGTACATTGTGAAACAGCGATCGCAAGACTCCAGCCATCATCATTAGCACCTAGGTGTAGTACCACACTAAGCGTTGGATGATTAATCACTGTACCCTTCCATCTCTTAACCCTTCTGGTCCAGCAGATATGCTCTCAACAAACAAAACGAAATGCTCTGTTCTTACCTGAAGACATGACATGCTCTGTTTTTTTTTAAAGAAAAAAAATTCACTAGTTTTATACTTTGGCTGAGAGAAAGAATCAGGAGTTTCCAGGAGATTTGCTCCATCGGCCATGGGACATGCTCTGTTTTTTGCTCTGTTTTCTATCTGAAAGAAAGAACTAGGCGGACCAATGCATCATTCGGCAGAATCACGAGCCGCCAGGACATTGATACACCTGCCCAATGGGACAGATAACTTTCACGAGTGAGTTAAATTTCGATTATTTTCCACTATACACACACCACTGAACTGACACGCACCGCCGTCCCGAATCGCAGCTGAGAATGCTGCCACACCACAGTCACGGCGGTGCTCCTCCACGCGCCAACCTATACACCAAATTAATCCTCCTCCGCCGTCTCACGCCTAATTCGCCGTCCCTACACCGCCCACGCACCCGGCTCCCTCCTACACCACGGCCTTGGCCGGCGGCACCACGATCGGGCTCCGCACCACGTGCTCCGGAGACACCCACTTCAGGTTCCCCTCCACGCCGCCCACGGCCGGCTGCTTCCCGGCCCACCGCACCGTAACAGTGAAGCTCTGCCTCTGGTTCACCTTCGAGAACCGCAGCATCGGGGGGCTCACCGTCACGGACACCTCCTTGGGCATGTCCACCACGGCCGTGTACACCGAGTTGGCTTTCCCCACGTTCTTCACCGTGCGCCGCACCGTGATCGGCTGCGACAGCAGCTTCACCACCATCGACGGGTAGTTCAGCTCCGCCTCCGTGATGGCCTTCATCTTCCCGCACTCGATGCGGCGGTGCGTGATCTCCTTCACGCCTTCGTCGCCGATGCCCAGCCCGCAGAGGTAGGGGACGTAGTCGTTGGGCGCGAGGTCGTACACCAGGCCAGGGTCCACTGCCCGCGACGGGTTCACGTACCCGGCGCCCATGGCGTAGAAGCTCGCCCTGCGGTACTGCTCGTCCTTGATCGGCACGCCCGCGTGGTCCGCGGTGTCGGAGGACGTCATCAGCGCCGACCTGATCTCCGCGGGCGACCAGCTCGGGTGCAGGCTCTTGATGATGGCGGCGATCCCGCTCAGGTGCGGGGTGGACATGGAGGTCCCGGACTCCATGAAGAAGGCCAGGCTGACGTCGTCCACGAACTCCGGGTGCATCTCGCTCGGCGCCCACGCCGCCAGGATGTTCATCCCTGGCCCCGTGATGTCGGGCTTCAGGATGCCAGGGCTGGCCTTGCTGGGCCCGCGCGACGAGAAGAACGCCACCGCCGGCGACGGGGTGGACCCCATCACCGTGCCCCTGAACGTGATGCTCGCCGTGGGCTTGGGCGTGGACTTGATGTAGGCGGCGATCTTGGCCCCGGCGGCGTTGCTGACGTGCGACGCCGGCAGCACGTGCGCGTCGGCGAAGGTGGTGAACCCCTCCTCCGGTTTGTTCATCAGGATCATGCCCGCGCCGGAGTAGGCGTTCACCGTCTGGCCCTGCTCCACGTGCTCCGAGATGCCGCGGCTCTCGCAGAGCACCACCTTGCCCTTGACGTCGTCGGGGAGGGAGCTGCATCCGCGGGCGTCGGGGTCGCCGCTGGCGCCGGGGAACACGAGCGGGAGCTGCCGCCCCGCGGTGTTGTTCCGGGGCTGGAACAGCGACTCGCCGTCGAACTCCTGCCCGTTGCCGAGCTTCACCGTGGTGCGGATCGCCCTGTCTGTTGTGCCCGCCGCGACGGTGAGCATCCACGGCGCGCCGTTGCCGACCGTGCCCGCGGTCGGCCCGGCATTGCCGGCGGCGGCGCTGACGAAGATGCCGTGCTCCATGGCCTTGTAGGTGGCGATGGCGACGAGGTCGTAGTTGAAGGGCGCGCCGTCGGACGCGTCGATGGAGAAGGAGATGACGTCGACGCCGTCCTTGACCGCGGCGTCGAGGCCCGCGACGATGTCCATGATGGAGCACCGGCTGCGCGTGCACACCTTGTAGATGGCGAGGTGCGCGTGCGGGGCCATGCCGGAGGCGGTCCCGTGCGCGTTGCCGCGGACGTCGGCGTTCTCCACGAAGTTGCCGCCGGCGGTGCTGGCCGTGTGGGTGCCGTGGCCGGCGTCGTCGACGGGCGGCGCCGTGGAGTTGACGGACGCGCTGCCGAACGCGCGCGCGCCGATGACCTTGTTGTTGCATCCGCCGCTCCCGGCGATGGCCTTGAACTCGCAGGTGCCTTTCCATTTCTTCGGCGGCGGCGGCATCCCGGCGTCGCCGAAGGAAGGGTGGCTGGGCAGGATGCCGGTGTCGAGGAGCCCGATCACGACGCCCCGGCCGAACCCGGAGCGGCTCCAGAAGCCGTCGTTGCCGAGGTGGAGGCCGAGGAATCCCGGGGAGTGGGTGGTGGCGAGAGGGAGGAAGTGCTCCGGGTAGAGCCTGAGGCAGCCCGGCTTGTTCCGCAGCGCCTCGGCCTCCTGGTCGCTGAGCCGCGCCGCGAACCCCGTGAGCACGTGGGTGTAGGAGTATATGATCGTGGGGCCGCTGTCGGCGCCGTCTGCCGCGGACTCCAGGACGGCCTCCGGCAGGAAGGAGCGGTGCCAGAGCTCGACCGCGTCGGTGCTGATGTTGTCCCTGGGCTCGAGGTGCACGACATAGTTCTTGCGCTGCTGCTCCTGCGCGTAGCACACGCCGAATAGGAGCTGCGCGAGCAGGAGGACGGGGACGAAGCTCCTCATCGGGTGGAGCTCGGCTCGGAGGGGGAAAGAACTGGATGCGGCCTAGCTACTGTAGAGGTGATTTTGATTTTGAGGGAGGGGAATGCAGCTCTCTGTAGCTGGGGGTGGAGGAGGGGATGAGAGTGAAGTGGTGGCGAGAGCCGGGGGTAGTGGCGGGGTTTATGTAGGGTGTGGCATTGGGTGGGGCTGGGGGAGGTGATGGGTGGACGCTGGCGGTGAGCTGTAGAGCAGAAGCGCACTCTGGGTTTGATTTTGAATTCGGAAATGGTGGCCCTTGCTCTGTTCCACAATGGCGACCGTTGGGTCGGAGGACGATGATGACTGTCACGGTTACTCCGCGTCCGCGCTCGAACGTATGGCACGCTCTGACGCTCTACGTTCCCCTCCGGCCGTAACTTCGCGGCGCGGTGACGCGCAGGGTTCATTCATTTCTGAAACAACACTTGACGTAACTCGGGCAGTTAAGGCAGCGGGGCCGGGAGCGTAGGAGTAACTTTGTTGCCCCAGTTTTGTTGCACGCCACGGAACGACTGACGCGCTCGAATGAATGATGCGCGCTCCAGGAAAAAGGAAACCTTCACATTTACTCCTACGCCCGTAGCCAGCACAGTACCTTGGCCGAAATCAAACTCAAAACAGCAAGGCAGCTCCAACGTGGGCGCAGCTCCGAGTTCGTGGCCGCCTCCCTTCCACGGCCGCCTCGCTGGACCGTAGCGGCTCGCGTCCTATTCCACCGCGTGCGGTCGACTCGGTGTAGAGGTGGTCTCCCGGCCCGGCCCGACGGCGATCGGTGCGGAGCCTTTCGTCCAGGGCCCCACGTGTCGGGGATAATGATATCTTTTAATTGGGCCCGCACCGTGTTAGATTTTGGAGATTGAGAGGCTCAATCATTCTTTGACTCCCTAGCGGGGCCGCTAACGACGACGCATGTCTCAACAGGGGAACCGCTTCTCCACGGAACTCTCTTGTCGCTTTTGCGTCGGGGAATGGCACCAACGGGAATTTTCAATTCAGGAACTGTCCTGTCAAACTAAAAATAATTCCAGCTCTGTGATTCTTTTTTCTCGACAGAGCTTTATATTGATCAAATAACATCAATACTCTTTAGGAATATCCCGATACAATCCGGCACAGGATGAAAAACCTCGCTAGAGGGATAACTAAAACAAGATTTAGCTAGAATATGTGCTGCTTCATTACGGGACCGTTTCACATGGACGAACCAAATAAATGTGAATTCGGAAGCCACAGACTTTAGGGTGTGTTTGGTTGTGTGGCTATGAAGAAATAGTTGTGGCCACCCCCAACCAGCTGGTTGGTGGTAGCCGTTTTTTTTGTTTGGTTGGTTGGGTTGGTTGAGACATTTTTGTGTTCGGTTGAAAACAGAAAAACTGGTTAGGGTAACCAGAGCATTGGTGCGAATACAAACTGATTTCTGAAATAATCGACCTAACTTTGCAGCCACGGACATTGATCGATGGAAAATAATCCAGCTAATAATCAATCTTTTCGGCCGCGCTCTGCAGCCACGAATCAAGCAGGTTTCTGTGCTAACCAGGTTTACCCAGGTTTGCGACGACCACTGCACCCATGGGCCAGCGCGCACGCCTTGAAGCAGGTTTATGTGGATCTTCATCTTTGCCGGCGCGCTTATACTCCACAATTTCTTCCACTGTTTTTTATTTCTTACCCAATCGGAACTTATGTATGTTCCCGTCTTGCTCCGCCAAAGAATGAAGCTGGCCGAGCGGGCGAGGTTGTAACCTGACTATACCGTATAGGTACCAAACTTGTTGAAGGCCAACTGACAAAGTCCTCTCCGGCATGGCAAGGAATAGGGACCTGAAGAATTTGAGCAGCAATATCCGGTGTAAAAAAACGCCTCAATATTTTCCTCATTCCAGGTGCTAGTCTCCTCATTCATGAGACAGTTCAATGTTGCTTGACTCGGAATCGGTGACTTGGTCTCGATCTTGTCGGGGGGAACCGAGGCACCCAATTATCCCACATGATTTTGATTCTTCTACCATCGCCCACAGCACACCGAATACCTTGACGTAGGAGATCCCTCCCATGCAGCAAGCTCCTCCACGTATACGATGAAGTTCTTGGCTGCGAAGCATTCCAGAAATCCAAATTTGGGAAGTACCTTCCTTTCAACACTCGTGCACACAAAGAATCAGGAACCATGAGCAAACTTCATCCCTGCTTGGCCAAAATGGCTTGATTAAAGAGGTCAAGCTCGCGAAGCCCCATTCCTCCTAGTGCCTTAAGAGTTGACATCCAGGCCCAAGATCTCCGGTGCATCTTTTTCTTTCCCACCCCCATACCCACCACCGGTTAGCAATAACCGATTTGATTCTGTCACAAATAGAGCGAGGTAATTGAAAGCAACTCATAACAAAGGTTGGAATAGCCTGCACCACTGCCTTTAGCAATGTCTCATTTCCATCCCTAGACAATGGCCTACCGGAAAGACCATTTAAGTACTTCCATACCTTGTCATACAAGAATTTGAAGGTAGCCGTAGAAGAGCGTCCCACTGTCGTAGGCATGCCCAGATAGAAAGCATTTAGGGTTTCACTTTGTACCTTTAGCTTCACCTTCACTCTATCTTTCAATTGTTTCGAACAACGGTGACCAAAGAAAATCGACGACTTCTCAAGATTAACCTTCTGCCCTGAGCCATCACAATACATCTTCAGTGTTCTTTTGAGAGAATCCACACTCTTATGATCACTTCGTGCGAAAAAGATGTTGTCATCTGCAAACAATAAATGGGAAATAGGGGTACGGAGTCTACCATTACGAATACCATAGAGCTCACCTCGATGCTCCTCTTTTGCAGTACACTTGACAGACCTTCCGTCCATAAAAGAAATAAATAAGGGCTAATAGGATCTCTTTGCTGGATACCCCTATATGGAACAACTGTTTCAATTAACTCCCTGTTAACACGAACGGCATAGAGGATGCAATTCACACACCACATCACTGAAAGTATCCATGTGGGGTCAAAACCGAGCCTGCACAGGCATCCATGGAGGTAATTCCACTCCACTCGATCGTATGCCTTCATCATATATGTTTTCAGAGCAAAGAAATGCCTCTTTGTATTTTGGTGACGGATAGTATGCAAGCACTTGAAGGCAATCAGCGCATTATCTGTGATCAACCTCCCAGGAATAAAGGCACTCTGTTGCTCTGAGATTATATCCGGTAGAATCACTTATAGCCTTGACGAAGGCACGGATCCTGGGCCCTGCGATTAAGGACATCCCCTCTCAAGCCTTCTGATCAAGGCCCGACAGGAAGCGCCCTTGGAATACTCTAGAAGGCCCATGAAAAGCCCACCCGCGTCATCTTGCGGGTTAAGTTAGGGATTGTAACCGACTCAAGCTAGGGTTTGTATCCTCTCCGGGTTGGGCTCGAGACCTGGCTATCTATATAAAGCCAGGAGAGCCCCAAAGGAGAGGACGAAGTATGACCGCACGACCACAAAAGCCTTGAAACTCGAGATCTACTCTCGATTCGAGCACCCTGTAATCGATCTAATCGTCTAATACAGATCAGCAGAA
The DNA here is from genome assembly GCA_028641055.1 of Alopecurus myosuroides. Lineage (NCBI taxonomy): Eukaryota > Viridiplantae > Streptophyta > Magnoliopsida > Poales > Poaceae > Alopecurus > Alopecurus myosuroides. The sequence goes on along the minus strand of CM054062.1, from coordinate 347,986,044 downwards.
GGCAGGAGTAAGGGTTTTACCTCTTCGAGGGCCCCGAACCTGGGTAAATCTTGCCTCCCTGTCAAGCCGACGATTTCACCAGCGCCTATGACATCTCCTAGTCGAAACCCGATAGGGTCACCTGAGGGATTTGCGGAGCCAGAGCTTCGACAATTGGCGCCGACCGTGGGGATCGCGGGCGCTGGATCACCGGCATCTTCGGCTTCATCGACATCCAACTCCCGTTGGAAACCATCGACTACGGCTCCGAACAATCCTGTACGGATCGGATCCGTCATAGTCACGCCTCACTCGCCGGAATCACGCCCGGTATTCGAGGATCTGGAGAAGAGCGTCACCCTGACGTTCGGAAGCTTCAACTTCATGGCAAACAGAGACGGAATCCTCCACTTCTCGGATGAATCTGAACCCGAATCTGGAGCCGTCAACTCGCGCTTCCTTATGGAGAAAAGCGGCGAGTCCATCCGCTTCAACACGATCGACTATCACGCACTCTCGACAGAGGAACCCTCTCGGGTGCGAAGAGCCTCCCGATCTGCGCCTAGGACGCACGGGCCACGACTGGCCCAAGTCTGCATGGCAGGATCGGAACAGCCCTCGGAAACTGAATATAGCGCAACCGAGCGCGATCTAATCGGCGTCTCGCGGGAGGCCTGGAAAAGAGCAAAGGAATCCATGCGAAAGAGTCAGCCACCCGCAGCAGGTGCCACGCAGGAAGACCTAACCGCCTACCACTATCACCTAGTGAGAGCGGCCTCAAACATCAAGGACGCCCGAGCAGATCTAGCCCGTCGCAAGAGAGCGGCGGATGAGTCAAGCCTACGCCGAGCCGAGCTGTCCCTTGCTCCTTCGGTCGGTACCCGACCCGTGGGAAAAGGACCCGCAGCATCGACAAGGGACCACGAATCCATGGCTGGGACCAACAGGTCTACCACATCTTCTTTCATGAGGGTTGACGACGACGGCAACGTCTACCCGCAAACTCCAGCCGCCGCAATTCTAGCCGCGGCCACCTACATGCAGATGAACCAGCCAACAGACAGCGATCCTCGGGTGGAACAATACAAGCATATCCGCAAAGGTCTAGGGCTGGTTGCCGCGAAGCTCGCCTCCCACGATCGCAAGGAACAACTGGAGAAGGCGCGACAAGAGAAGGACAAAGACAAAGACACGCCCCGCAGGCACAGGAGCTCCTCTCCAAGAAAGGATAAATCGCCGCGTCGCGGCCGAGGAAAAGAAGCTCGGCGCCGCGGCGACAGCCGAAGCAGCAGCGACGACAGCCCGAGAGACAAAGATTCGCGGCACCACAGCAGCCGCTCGAGAAAACGAAGTAAAGAACCAAGAAAAGATAGCGACCGCGACCGGTCCGGGTACGACGCGCGATCCGATCTCGCCCAGAAGAAGGTGGATAAAGCGAGGGCTTCACGATATCGCGAACGCTCCTCATCCGGGTCTTCGGACGACGAAACCAGCGGAGCACTTTGCTTTGCTCGCAGTATTCGCGAAGCACCTCTACCCAAGAGATTCAAGCTCAGCTCGGAGGTGACAAAATACGATGGCTCACTCGAGCCCTCCCAGTGGTTAAGCGACTACCTCACGGCAGTAAAATGCCAACGTGGTAACAAGAACACGGCCATGCAATACCTCAATTTGCACCTGGCCAGAGCGGCCCGCAGCTGGCTGGAGAGGAGACCACGATCTTGCTATGCATCATGGGACGACCTGCATCGCGATTTCTGCAAAAACTTCCAGTCGACCTACAAAAGGCCAGCTACAATCGAAGAACTACGGGCTTGCAAACAGAAAAGTGGCGAATCCACGCGAGAATACATCCAGCGGTGGAACACACTCAGGAACACCGCAGGGACAATCTCTGAAGAAGTGGCGATTGAGGCCTTCGCCAAAGGAGCAAGAAGAACCGCGTTTCGAGAAGAACTCGGCAGAGCTGCGCCCAAAACCATAGGGGAGCTCATGGTCATAGCCGAAAAATGGGCCAATGGAGAAGACGCGGTACACAATGAAAGAACATCATCGCCCACACATGACGAAGACCGTCATGGGCGAAGAAAAAGAAGAAAATATTACGACCACGGGGATAGAGAAGAACTAGTGGCAGCAGAGTTCACGCGAAGTCGCGACTCCGGTCGTCGTGGAAGTCGCGAATGGAAGCCAAAGGTAGAAGAAAAATCACCCGAGGAAGACCTCGATGGGTACTGCTCGCTACATCTGTTCACAGACAAGCGCACGGGCAAGACTAAGGCAACACACCTTCTCAAGGATTGCCGAAAGTTCATCGAAATCTCGGACGCGCTCGCCAAGAAAAGATTCGCTTCCACCCAAAACTATCCACCGCTACCAGGAGGCGGACAACAATTCCAGCTACCACCGCCACCACCTCCACCAGTCAACCCAAACATGGCACTCGCCGCATTGCCAGCACCACAACAGCAAAACACGGGAGCAAATACATACCCGACTCCGCACGGACAACTCCTCGGGATGATACAGAAGGTATGCCCCTCTCGCAGAGCTCAAAAAACTAACTCGAGACAAATATGCATGGCAGTGCAGACGCCACCAACGAAGCCCGAGTACCTGAAGATGGCCGAGCAGCCAATCACGTTCTCGAAGGAAGACCACCCGCCACGAGTCTATCGACCAGGACACGCCGCCCTTGTCATTCAAGCTCAAATTGGCAACTATGACCTGGCCCGCGTATTCATGGACGGCGGCAGCGGCATCAACATCATCTACGCGGATACACTCCGTCGAATGAACAAAAACCTGGACGGCCTAACGGAATCAGAAACATGCTTCCACGGGATAGTTCCGGGCAAGGCAATACGTCCACTCGGAACAATCAACCTTGAAGTTGTACTGGGCTCCCCACGCAACTACAGAAGGGAATTCCTGGACTTTGAAGTCGTCGACTGGCCCTCGCAGTACCACGCCATTCTTGGTCGAACAGCATTCGCCAGATTCATGGCCGTACCACATTACGCATACTTGAAGCTCAAGTTACCCGGCGAATACGGTGTGATCACCATTGACGGGGACTTCCAGAAATCGGATAAGTGCGACATAGAATTTAATGAGATCGCGAAATCTTTCGGGATGCAAGAAGAGCTACAAGAGCTGGCAAAAACCACGGATCACTCCGTCATGCCACTCACGAAGAAAAACGCGCCTGAACTGGAATTCAGCGCCAACAGCGACACTCGCAAGCACCAAGTGCACCCGACAGATTCCGCCAAAACCGCGATGGTTTCCACAACCCTCTCTACAGCATAAGAAAGCGCGCTCGTCAAACTCCTCCGTGAGTACTGGGAAATTTTCGCCTGGCAGCCCTCAGATATGCCAGGTATACCCAGGGAGTTTGCCGAGCACTCACTCGAAGTCTTTCCTAACGCAAAGCCCATCAAACAGACGACTCGATGATTTTCAGAACCCAAGCAAAAGGCGCTGGGAGAAGAAGTAAATAGGCTGCTAGCCGCAAATTTCATTAGGGAGATCAAGATATCCACCTGGTTAGCAAATCCGGTGCTGGTCCCCAAGAAGAACACGGATATCCTTCGGGTGTGCATCGACTACACGTCATTGAACAAGCACTGCCCCAAGGACAACTTTCCTCTACCACGAATCGACCAGATCGTGGATTCCACAGCAGGTTGCCAACGTCTCTCTTTCCTGGACGCCTACTCGGGATACAACCAGATCCGAATGAAAAAGGAAGACGAAGAGAAGACGGCATTCATCACACCACACGGTGTATACTGCTATACGACAATGCCCTTCGGGCTGAAGAACGCAGGCGCAACATATCAACGTTGCATGCAGAGATGCCTTGCCAATCTCATTGGCAAGAACGTACAAGTATATGTCGACGACATCGTCATCAAAACTCGAGTAGAGGACACACTCCTCGAAGATATTAAAGAAACATTCGACGCCCTTAATGCATATCGGATCAAGCTCAATCCAACAAAATGCGTTTTCGGCGTCCCTGCAGGAAAACTCCTAGGATACCTGGTATCCGCCAGAGGCATTGAGGCCAATCCGGAGAAAATACAAGCCATCCTCACCATGAAGGAGCCTACCAATCTACGCGGAGTCCAGCAGCTCGCAGGGCGATTGGCCGCCCTAAGCAGGTTCATCGCACGATTGGGAGAGCAGGCGTTACCCTTCTACAAGCTACTGAAGAAGACGGACAAATTCGAATGGACCCCCGAAGCCAAACAAGCATTCGCAGACTTGAAACGGTCGCTGCAAAGCAGGCGCATTCTCGCAACACCACAAGAAAGGGAGCCGCTTTTCCTCTATTTAGCCGCCACAAACCAGGTCATCAGCACTGCAATCGTAGTCGAACGACCTGAAGATGGCAAGGCATACGGAGTCCAGCGCCCAATATATTACATCAGCAAAGTGCTCTCGCCATGCAAGCAGCGATATCCTCATTACCAGAAGCTTGCATATGGAGTTGTCCTCACAGCCCGAAAACTCAAACATTACTTCCAGGAGCACGCCATTACAGTGGTTAATGATGCGTCACTCGGGACAATCATGAACAACCCTATGGCATCCGGAAGAATAGCAAAGTGGAGCATCGAGTTGGGCGCTTGGGATATCACCTACGCAGGACGCAATGCAGTAAAATCTCAAGTTCTCGTGGAATTCATCAGCGAATGGACAGAGCTACAAACACCCGGGCCACCCGAGTACACAAGCAATTGGATCATGTACTTTGACGGATCCAAAAGAAACGAAGGAGCAGGAGCTGGAATCGTTCTTATCTCACCTCGTGGAGACAAACTGCAATATGTCCTGCGACTAGACTTTCCACCAGACGACCCAGCATCGAACAACGACGCAGAATATGAAGCACTGTTGCACGGAATGAAGATGGCGATTGCTTGTGGAGCTACCCGGTTGATGATTTATGGCGATTCCAACCTCATAGTGCAACAAACAATGAAAGAATGCGATGCCGTTGCTGAAAACATGATCGCGTACCGCGACATGTATAATATACTCGAAGGAAGCTTCAAAGGATGCGAGTTGAAACATATTGCAAGATCCAGCAACGAAGAGGCGGATAGACTGGCAAACATGGGTTCCACGAATACACCCATACCGCCAGGAATATACTTCGAACGGATGGTCAAGCGATCGGTCAAATTGAGGAAAGCTGCAGAAACACCGGCAGCGCCAGAAACAGAGGTCAGCCCGCAGGTCGCGCTTATCGAGCTTATTCATAATATATCACGACAGGTTTTTCTGGTCGAGCCAGTCTGGACGCAGAAATATCTCGACTACCTGCTCAATAAACAGCTCCCGGCCGATCCACGCGAGGCTCGACAGCTAATCAGGCGTAGCAAATCCTTTCGGGTAATCAACGGAGAGTTGTACAAACAAAGCATCTCGGGCATCCTTCAGCGGTGCATCGCACCCGAAGACGGCAAAGAGTTACTCCGGGATATACACCAGGGTGATTGCGGACATCATGCTAGCTGGAGAGCAATACTGGGAAAAGCCTTTCGAGCAGGGTTCTACTGGCTAACAGCAGCCAACGATGCAAAAAACCTGGTCGACAGATGTGACGCTTGCCAGCGATTCTCACCCAAGCCGCACGCGCCCGCCACAGAGTTGCACATGATACCCATCGCCTGGCCCTTTGCCCAATGGGGGCTTGACATGGTTGGCCCACTGCGCAAATCTACTCCAGGAGGGTACACACATTTGCTGGTCGCAGTCGACAAATTTACCAAATGGATCGAGGCTATGCCAGTGACCTCGGGTAGCGCCCAATGCGCAATCAAGTTCCTCGATTCCATAATATGCAGATTCGGGGTGCCACACGACATCATTACAGACAATGGTACGAACTTCACTGCAAAGGAGACACAACAGTTCTACGAAGAGAAAGGAATTAATCTGAAGTTTGCTTCGGTCGCCCATCCGCAAACAAACGGTCAAGTCGAAAGATCCAACGGCTTAGTTTCGGCTGGGATCAAAAAGAGATTGCTCGATCGGCTACATCCCGCTGCAGGTCATTGGGCAGAGGAGTTACCCTCCGTACTTTGGAGCCTCCGCACAACCCCCAATCGATCAACGCAATACACACCATTTTTCATGGTATATGGGGCAGAAGCCGTCCTCCCCGAAGAGGTTCGATTCAGCGCCCCACGAGTTGTAGCCTACAGTGAAGAAACCTCCAACAAAGCACTTGCAGAAGATATGGACGCACTCGACGAAATTCGGGACATTGCACTCGCAAGATCTGCAGTCTACCAACAATCACTGCGCAATTATCACAGTCGCCGCATACGCCACAGATCATTCGTGGTTGGCGATTTGGTGTTGCGGCTAAAGCAAAAGGAAGGGCACAAGCTCGAACCACCTTGGGAAGGACCCTTCATCGTACACGAAGTAATCCCAGGAGGAGCCTATCGACTGAAGAATCCAGAGACTGGAGGCATCTATTCCAATCCATGGAATATCGCGCAACTGCGCAAATTCTACCCCTAGGTTTATTTATTTTGCAACAATAAGGCTATACTAGCCAATTTTGTAGCTCGAACACATGACTTCTCAGTCATAGCAATAAAGACATGATTCTCTCATCATATTTACTCGACAGCTTTCAAGGTTACAGGTACACACCCCATAAAATACACGGGGGCTACACCTAAAACTAAGCATCACAGAAAAGAATTATCGAGTACAAGGTTGCACACCTTACTACAGTTTTTACAAACTACAGATAAACTTACAGGATATTCACATCCGATAAAGTCAGTCGAAACGTTGAGCATTCTTAGCCGCTAAGATCCTATCTACCTCTTCGGATGTCATTCGGATAATCTTCTCGGCTGCAGGACGAACAGCATCATAGTACGGCGCAATATCTTCGATTGCATAATCCGGAAGCCGGGCTACGGAGTTCAAGTCTATCTCAGGATGCCATATTCGGACAAACGAGAGAGCAACAACCGCGCCGCATGTCATCTGATTGCGAACGCACGCGCGAACCTCTCCTTCTCGTCCGAATAACCTGAGAAGATAGCTCCAGTCTTCGGGGCCCCTCTCAAGTGGATAAAAAGCAGCATTCACCGCAACCAGGACCTCGTGGAAAGAACTCATGAGAACTTTCGCCTGGCGGACTCGAAACTTCAAGATAGCCATCACAAAACCTCGACTGCGATCAGACCAGAAATTACTCGCATAAGGCTTTGTGCTGTTAGCTTCTTGATGAATGTGGTTTTCTACCCACTGCTTTTCTTCCCTGTCATCTGGTTTCACAACTAAGAAGCAAACGCACTTAGTAAGCTAAGAAACACAGAGGAGGAAAATAGCATGGGGGCTACACTACTCACATAGTAACTCCTTTGCAATCGAAGACAGTTCACCAATCAGAAATTGCTCGCGCTCAGCCGCCAATTTCTGCTTGGATATCGCCACGTCAGCTACTCCGCGCAGCGCTTTCAGCCTACGCTCACCCTCCTGAACCTTATCACGAAGGCCAGCAAGAGTGCCCACGGCAGCCACAAGTGGATTTACTGGACTACCACGTCCACTCGAAGGTTCAGCGGCAGACGCAATTGCCTGGAAGAAGTACAAGGAAAGAAGTGAGACGCCCTACTCGAGTGGTTTCCAGTCGCACATCTGACTAATCGCTCGGGGGCTACTCCCATCGGGAGGCAAAGTATAGACAACAAGGATAAATTCTAAATGCAAAACGCTTCGATTAAAAGACCAGCAAAGGTACGGGAATACATCCCAAAATTCATTACATCCAAGCAACAGAAACAAAAGAAAACAAGCCTACGAAGCCGCGTTGGTGCTGCCACTAGCAGCGGTCGACCCTCCCTTCTTCCGAGCAAACATCTCAGATAATTTCCGAGCAAGAACAGTGGCTTGCTCAGAAAAACGAGATAGCCGTACCTTCTTGCCCGTGGAAGGGTCGACCGGCATGGACGAATAAGCCTCCTCCAGACCATCAACTCCGTTCGCCAGAGCGAACTGAATCGCAGTCTTTGCGCCAGCTTCCGATTGAGCAACCGCAAAGGCTTCCAGGAGGTCGCCTTCCGAGAAGACCTTCAACAACTCGCTCAGCGCAGGCGCAGGAGTATCGCTGGCAACAAGACGGCCATGCACTCGCGCCAATGCTTTGGAAGCATCATTAATCAGGGAAAATATTCCCTCAGAATGCCTCCTGAGCTGCGCGAGAGTGTCGGTCAGCACGTCCACCCGCTGAATCCCAGGAATCTCCAGAGGAACACTCAGAAGATCTACAGACAGAGAAAATAATGCTTAGCAAAAAGTCAGCAGAATGAAAAGTTCAAAAACCCAAGACACTTACCCGCAAAGCGTTTGGCGAGGGGACGAAGGAACGCGACAGTGTCGTTGTCAGCCTTACTGCCGGCCTCCTCCAAGTCCTTCACGGCCTTCCGCGCCTCCGCAAGCTTCGTACTGAGTTCCTCCGATTGCTTGCGAGAAGCTTCAAGCTCTTGTCGGGTAGTCGCCAGTTCAGCTTCCCGAGCAGTTACCTGCTCTGAAAGTTTGGTCCTTTCAGACTCTGCGAATTCGGCTCGAGCTGCAAAGGGGATATTAATCAGAAATCAAGAATGGATGATACACTGAAGCCAAGAAGATAATGAAATTTACCTTTCAGAAGGTCGCTCTCAGATTTGAGTCGGTTAACTTCCGATCGAAGCGACTCGCAATCTGTCTCGGCCAGAACGACGCGGCGACCGATCGCCGCAAGGGAATCGATGAGCGACTGTGGAAGCACGAAGATAAAAGAGTTAGAAGAAAAAAGACTTGAGCCTGTACCCGATTATTTACAATCGACTACAGCCTCGGGGGCTACTCCCATCGGGAGCACTGCCGTGCACCCGAAGAAGACAAAATAAAGAAGAAGAGCAGAAAGAGGTTTTGAGCCTGTACCCGATTATTTACAATCGACTACAGCCTCGGGGGCTACTCCCATCGGGAGCACTGTCGTGCACCCGATAAAATTTGTTTGTGAAAGCCAAAGAGATAGAAGTTTACCTGTCCAGAGGCGCGGGAGAGGGGATCCGCCGAGCTGTCCGTCGCCTCCTTCGAAACCGAAGTTCTAGCAGCGGAGCTAGGGACATCCCGCTCCGCAGTCGCAGCCTCAGGCGCTGCCCCGGGAGAGTTCTGGACGGTACCCGCAGTAGGGGTTTCACCCGCGTCCTTTGCTTTGTTCCTCTTTTCGGGAGGAACAGCCGCGGCGAACCTACGCGGGCTGATTGCCTGCAGACTGCAGTGAAGGACAAAGAAACGTCAGCATTGACAAATAGAGTTTAATCGAATTAAAATATGGAAAAATCTTACTCGTCATCCTCGTCGTCTTCATCCAAGTCATCCGCATTCCAGGCGGTTGCGAATGGGGCCAGAGGAGGAAGAGATCGAAGCGGAGTCGCAGAAATTGGAGTTGGGCCAGGTGACGCCTCCAAAGACTTGTCTTTGGAGGTGACTTCGTTTTCGTTCACCCGACGGCGCTTTGGTGGGACGCCACTCGAGTCTTCAACATCATCTGAGGAATCATGCTCAGAACTCGAGGAGGCGTTGGCCACGCTGGTGTCAACCGCGCCGTCCTGGTGGCTCGACTGGAGACACGAGGCATCTTCACCAACAACGGGCGGGTAGCAATTTGCTACAGCCAGGCTCTACAAAGATAAGAAGACGATAAAGATCTTATCGACTACGAAAATCCTGAAAATGAAAGCAAGTTAAAGACAGGAAACTAACCGCAGCTGGAGGAGGGTTTGAAGCAGAATAAGCCTCGACTGAGCAATCGGGGAATTGCTCCCCAACCTTCAGTCAAGTGATGGCTGCGATCTTCTTCTCGAATTCCACATTCGAAAGTTCTTCGCGGCTCACTCGGCTGGGATCTTCTGCACCTTGATACTCCCACATAGCGGAAGGCCTCTGCTGCAAAGGCTGGATCCTGCGCTTCAAGAAGAGGCTTGCCAGATGAAGCCCATTGAGCACTACTCCCGAGGCTTGGTATCAAAGAGCACCTACTCTTTCGAGTAGAGGTGTGACTGTCTGGATTTCTTCGGCTGACATCTTGTGGTTCCAAGACTTGCGCCTCGCCAGAACTGCGAATGGGTGGAACTCTACAAGCCCGCTCGAGTTGTTGTCGGCGACGTAGAACCACTTCTTCCGCCAGCCTTGGGCGGAGTCGATGAAGTGCATGTTGAAGTATGCATTCTCCTGGCGCGCTTGGATCCCGAAGCCACCCGTGCGAAGTGGCTCACCGGGCTCGGACTCCACCCGCGATCTTTCGCGGAAGATCCGGATCTTGAACAGCGCCTTCCAGAGCGCCCAGTGCGGGCGAATGCCAAGATAGCATTCGCAAAGCGCGATGAAGCACGAGATGTGCTGCACCGCGTTAGGGGGGAGGTCGTGGAGCTGTATGCCGTATGCACACAGCAGCCCGATGAAGAAAGGATGAAGAGGGAAGGAGAGGCCTCGAGTGAGGGTTTGGTACCTCTTCCCTCTTCCCAAGACGGACGCGCTTCTCCGCCTCCGCCGGCAGCAGACCCTCCCGCTGCATCTCCTTGATGCTCTTAGCAGTAGTGTTGGGGGTACGCCAGTCGCCAGCGCGAGGGGCGAGTGGCGCAGAAGGCTCGCCAGATGCGGAGGTTCCAGCGCCACGTTTCTTTCCGCCGGCCATTGTTCACAGCGAGAGCTCGAGCGCAAGGAAGACGAAGACGAGCGCGAGGTGGAAGATGAAGATTGAGAGCGGGGAAAATCTCACTGCGGCGCTAACACCCCTATTTATATACGGGGTAAAGCAATCTCAGCCGTACGATACGCAACGTGGCACCTATCGCGGCTGCCACGCGTAAGGATGAAACGAAGCGGCGGCATACGCTGTTTCGTGCCACGATCTTAACAAAAGATCGTGCGCATTTACTGCGCGTTTCGCGTAAAAAACGGGAGCGACGTCTCGTTTCCCGGTCAAAAAGCTGACAAGGTGGGCCAATTTCTGCTGCCATTCCGTCACGTCCCATCGGGAGAAGAGGAGCACGCCTTGACGTCATGGCGTTTGTCATTCAAAAGGGAAATCTTTTGCGAATGGAAGTTCAAACGCGAAATTATCTTCGCACGAATGTCAATTCCTTCGGATAAAACACAATTTTCTCATGAAAAAATTCATGAATCAAAGCCTCTTTGAACAAGAGAAACATACCTTATACACGAAAACTCTTTCGTACGGGCACAATTTTCCAAAACATGAAAACTCTTTCATATGGAACTAACATTCCCTACACGAAACTTTTTCGTACGGAACTCATACCAATCTAATCGGGTAGAAAGAACCTACCTTATGCGTGATAATTATACATCACAAGGACCTGGATTGTACAGCCGAATAGGCACATCCGGATGCCATATTCTTCGAATATGAAGGTAAGACCCAAAAAGATCTTTCTTTTGGGCCTGGAATCGCACTCGAAAGCTGCGTCCTCCGGCATAGTTCCGTGTCAACAACACGAAGAAAAATCCTAGCGGACGCGCCGGGTACCCTCTTAGGTTAAGTTCGACTCGATAAGTCCACAACGGCCCGGTCGTGACGATCACCTCATCGGATTCGAGTCGGAGGTCTCGAATCTGTGTAGGCCAGGAGTGTTTTTGCCCTAGTCGCAATTAATTGGCCCTGATCTCTCGGGAGAGCCAAGCCACTGCGCCACATCCTTCTGCTAATATAGCCGCAAAAAACTGGCACCTACGCTGCTCGATACTCGGGTATTTTAATTCGCGAAACAGGGAACACACCCTTCGTAGACAACAATTGTCGAGATGAACTTCCAGGAGGAGATCAAAAGAAGGGTCTGACCGTCTACCCGACTGGAAATAAATCCCAGTCGAGCACACGCTCGGGGGCTACTGACGAAGGCACGGATCCTGGGCCCTGCGATTAAGGACATCCCCTCTCAAGCCTTCTGATCAAGGCCCGACAGGAAGCGCCCTTGGAATACTCTAGAAGGCCCATGAAAAGCCCACCCGCGTCATCTTGCGGGTTAAGTTAGGGATTGTAACCGACTCAAGCTAGGGTTTGTATCCTCTCCGGGTTGGGCTCGAGACCTGGCTATCTATATAAAGCCAGGAGAGCCCCAAAGGAGAGGACGAAGTATGACCGCACGACCACAAAAGCCTTGAAACTCGAGATCTACTCTCGATTCGAGCACCCTGTAATCGATCTAATCGTCTAATACAGATCAGCAGAAGGCAGGAGTAAGGGTTTTACCTCTTCGAGGGCCCCGAACCTGGGTAAATCTTGCCTCCCTGTCAAGCCGACGATTTCACCAGCGCCTATGACATCTCCTAGTCGAAACCCGATAGGGTCACCTGAGGGATTTGCGGAGCCAGAGCTTCGACAAGCCTGTTTGCCAAAACCTTGGACGCAATCTTGTACAGGACGTTGCAAAGACTGATGGGGCGGAAATTTTTTAGCTGTTTAGGCTTTGCAACCTTGGGGATCAACACAATAATAGAATCACACAGCCCCTCCGGGATCTCCGCTCCACCAAGAAAGCTACTGCCTTCATTACAAATTTCAGTCCTAAAAAAGTCCCAATGTGTTTGATAAAAAAGTGTCGGGAACCCATCAGGCCCTGGCGCCTTGGTCGGCCCCATCTGAAAGAGTGCAGTACCAATTTTCTCATCTGTATAAGGTTTACAAAGATCGTTATTCATTGCAGCCGTAACCTTTGCTGGAATAGCATCTAGCACTGCATCCACTGAATCAGAAGGATCAGAAGCAAAGAGTTGGTCATAAAAACGATGAACCATACCTTTGATCTCTCCCTGTGAATCACACTTTGAGCCATCCTCCCGTACCAGCATATTAATTTTATTGGTTCGTTTCCAAGCGGATGCTTATGCATGGAAAAGGCGGTATTGCAGTCTCCCTCCCGGAGCCATTCTACCCGATACCTTTGGCGAGCCATTACTTCTTCACACTCAAATAAGTCACAAAGTTTGCGTTCAATGTCTCCCTCCTCTGTCACACTTCACCTGATGGAAAATTGGCTACGCAAGTGAAACAGTTTCTGCTCCAACTTCCTTGTCTCCTTCTGAACCGACCCAAAGGTTTCCCGGCTCCAATCTCTCAATGTCGGTGCCATCCGGTTGAGTGTTCCCCATGTCGAGATCAAGGAGGGGGAACCTCCGCTGCTTGCTGCCCATGACAATTCCAGCACCTCCATATAGTCAGGTGATTTACGCCACATTGCCTCATACCGAAAATTGTATGAGACTGGCACTTGCCTCCCACCCCTAGCCACTTTGACGAGAGAGATCAAAACTGCATAATGATCTAACGAGGTGGTAATAATACTATCAACTGTGCAGTCCTTGAAGAGTTGATTAAACTCGATGTCGCCACTGCTCTGTCAAGCCTCACTTTGACATGTGTTTCTGCATTCTGTCTGTTGGACCAAGTATACTTGGGCCCTCCATAACCAAGATCAATCAACTCACAATACTACAAACACTCACGGAATGCCTCAATCTACGCCTCGGTCCAATCTCGTGTCCCTATATGTTCATCCTGAAAGAGGACCTCGTTAAAATATCCACATCATAACCACGAACCATTCCAAGTAGTGCTCATCGAACAAAGGAGACTCCAGAACTCGTGGCGTAGTTCTCGTCTAAGTTCCCCATACACAAAGGTTGTACGCCATGTCCTCCCAACCTACGGTATAATAAGAGCATCAATGCACCGGGAATTAAAGCCTTCAACGGAGACAGACATAGACGACAACCAAAATAGGGCCAAGCCACCGCTTAAGCAGACACTACTAACAGCAAAGCACCCGAAAATATCCAAGCTACCACATGAAACTACGCACTCTGTTATCCCTCATATTTGTTTCAAACAGAAAGAGGAGGGCGGGACGGTGGACCTTCACTAGATAGCGAAGCTCGCCAACTGTCAAGTCCGTCCCGAGTCCACGACAGTTCCAACACAGGAGACTCATTGCGTGCGGCGGGGCTACTCCGCAGCTCCCGCCTAATCCGCCGATCGCATGTCACCGCACTGCTTCAACTTATTGTTCGAATCCGAAGTCTGGTCCTCATAAGACCTAGCAGTCCCCTTGTTCGGTGTGGATGGACTTTGGTGAACCAACAACCCAACGAATTAACAGCTTCAGTGTCAGTCGCTGGAGGATATTTCGCACGGTAGAACTACACATACTTTCTTTTTTGTCCCACATTCAAACTCCCACCACCCTGGACGGAATCCTTCTCTTTGCAACGACCTTTCCCAGCCTTGGCAGTAGTACGACGTGGAAGCTGATATGTCTCTAATGTATCTATAATTTCTGATGTTCCATGTTGATATTATGTCAATTGCTACATGTTTTCCGTATGTTTTCCTACGTTTTCTTACGTTTTCCGGGACTAACCTATTGACAAGATGCCTAGTGCCAGTTCCCCGTTTTCTGCTGTTTTTAGTTTCAGAATAGTTGTTCTAGAAATATTCTTGGAATGGGACCCCACGAATCCCGAAGTTCCTATTTTCCTCGGAGGCTTGCAGAAGTCCGAAAAGGAGTCGAAGACGGGCCCCGGAGGGCCCTCACCATGCCCAGGCGCGAGTCCACCCTAGACCGCGCCTGGGGTGGTGAGGAGCCCCCAGTGCCCCCCTGACGTCGCCCTTTCGCCTATTTATACTCCTCCGAGGGAAAACCCTAGGAGAATCGACCTTTTCCATAAAATACATCCACAGCTCCACCGCCACCACCGACAGGTTTCGGGGGACAAATCTCTGTTCTGGCACCCTGCCGGGACGGGGAAGTGCCCCCGGAAGCCATCTCCATCGACTCCACCGCCATCTCCATCGCCGTTGCTGTCTCCTATGACAAGGAGGAAGTAGTTCTCCCCTGAGGCTGAGGGCTCTACCGGTAGCTATGTGGTTCATCTCTCTCCCATTGTGTGATCTATATGTGATCGCGAGCTTTGTAATCTAGTTGAATTCGTAGATATTATTCCTCATCTATTATGCTACTCAAGTGGTTTTTGTTATGAGATCTTCATAAACACTTTGATCACGGTGTAAAGGTGACAATGTATGCACCGTGTGGTTTAGCATTGTATTTATATTTTGTGTTGGATAACCCTATGAAATTGTGGTGTTTGCATGGAACCATCTGGGTCCCATGGTGATAGCGTGGGGGTTACTTAGTTGGGATAGTGCTTACTCTGAGGAGTGATGTTAAAGCCCTACGCATGGATTGGTGTTGTTACTCGACCGGAGAGTGGTTTGGAGTAGCATAGTGAAGATATGGTATCTATTAATTCAATTATGTGATCATTGGTGAGAGTGTCCACTAGTGAAAGTAGGATCCCTATTCCTTGTTTCCAAACATTGAGACACCGTTTTCTGCCTGTTCTGCTACATGTTTGTTGGCTGCCATATTTATTTCAGATTGCTATTATTACTTATAACCATCCATATTACTCGCATTTTACTATCTCTTCGCCGAACTAGTGCACCTATATACCTGACAAGTATATTGGGTGTGTTGGGGACAAAAGATACTTCTTGTATCTTGATTGAAGGGTTGCTTGAGAGAGATACCTTTGACATCTACCTCACTGAGTTCGATAAACCTTGGGTGACCCACTTAAGGGAAAATTGTTGTTGTTCTACAAACCTCTGCACTTGGAGGCCCAACACTTTCTACAAGAATAGAAGAGTGCGTAGACATCAGCAGCCTCTGTTTAACAGGTGAGGAGACCTCATGGGTGTCCCCTCCCTTCCTCTGGTACCCTGCCACCCCACTCTTATCTGCGGACTGCTCCTGCCGCTCCGATGTACGCTGCGTGGGTGAGCGCCCCTGATCAGTCGAGACCGAGTCACTTGAAGACCTAGCCATGTTCGTTTTCTTCTTCCTATCATCTGGTGCACGTAGCCAGTCCGCCAAGTAAGGGAGTTTTCCATTTGCATAGCGCTCCCCTGGATTTTTACACTCTATAGAGTAGTGCCCCACAATGCCGCAAGAGAAACAATAGTGCGGCAGATGTTCATACTGAACATCAAACAAATCCTCCATATTCCGGCGCTGAGAGAAAACAGTGACGCCCCGCAGGAGCGGTTTATCAACATCCACCTCAACCCGAACACGCATGTAGTTGCCCAAACATCTGTCGGTGGCATCAAGTCCACAACAGGGACAGTTCCAGCTATGCCGAGGGACCCGGTAATCGTCACACCACACTTCTTGTGCATAACCCGAACGGTAGATTAATGATCCGAGCCCAAATCTTCACCCCATTGAAAATCATATCACTAGGCTTTAGATCAACATTAAAATCTCGAATAAGAACCGCGTGTTTGCTAATAACCCATGGAGGGCCATCCAAAACACGGGACTTATCCGCCTTCGACCCAAACTCAGCTACAAACAGATTGTCGTCGGCCACGTTAAGGAGTAGGCCGCGAGGATTACCCATGCCGGCCGCAGCGTTGCAGATATGGTACTGATATGCAGGGTGTTTGGCAACAAGACCTTGTCGACGATCGCCCATGGAGAGTGGACGGGAACCTCATCCACTTAGTCATCCAAAACCAGTGTTGCTGCCTCCTCTGCTGTCAACCATAGTCGACCCATCATCTCCGACACGTGCTCTTCGGAGCCTGCCTACTGCCGCTGCCCTAGTCGGGGAACCGAACTCGCACCCTCCCAATGCTCCATTCCCTCTCGCATTGGAAGAGGTCATCATCATGTTGCCGCTACCAGCCACCACCACCGGGCCTGTCATCGTTGATCACCCCCGATCTCGCAGCAAACCAAGGACGGGAAGCAATCTTTGAGAGCCCCTTTGTCGTCCCGAGTCCGCGCCGAGAAGGAAGAGAGATCTTCTAGGGCACCACGAAGGGCAGGAAGGCGTAAGGTAGAGATCGCGCTCGAAAGGGCAACTCAAAGGAAGCTTCAAACCCTAGCAGGTCGGTGCCGCCATGGCAATCGACCTAACGTAGGAGAGAGAAACAACGACTGCCTTAAGTGCCTCGGCATGGATTAATTCTCCGTGGCACGTTTATTTGAGTAAGCTCTCCAGCTCTCTGATTCATGCAACCAACTGAAGTGATCATATACATACTACTCTCTCCATTCCAAAATATAAGTCTTTTTAGCAAGTTAGTTTAGTTTGCTAAAGGTTTACATTTTGGAACAGATATGGTATTTATTAGCCTTTTTTTAGCGAACGGCCCAAAATCCATAAGGGCCTAGAAATGCTCGTGAACAACGGTGGGCTTACGGATTATATCCAAGTCCAGCGAGGGAAAATAAATTACAACACGAAGCTTCATGCTTCAACCAAGAACCTCGACAATACTCGTTCCGTTTCAAAACACGTGACTTTCATTTGTCTTGATATGCATTTATGTATATAGTAAGACATGTATAAATACATCCAAATTCAGAAAAATACAAATCAACGTACGCATCTCGCAAAACATCACATGGAGAAACTTGACAAACCCTAAACTTACTACTACGACGACGGAAACTAAATATACTATATATAGAGGAGACTCGCCGCCAGCTACATCTCCATTCCTACCGGCAACACCGGTGGAGGAGGAGGGGAACAATGTCGAGAGCGCACTAGGGACTCTCATGGGAGGGACAAGATGAGAGAAGGCGGAGGAGGGAGTGAAAGCCTTATACATATTTATTAGTCGTCGAGTCACACTTTATCGTGCCTCGTCGAACCATCTTCATCTATCCGTTACTATGCGTTTTTTTTCCAAATAGTCAAATTTTAACAGCAAAATCGGTATTTTTGAATACCAGAGTGCAATAATAAAAATATTTGAAAATGACTCTAATGATATTAAAGTTACCTTGTTAAGAACATTTCGACGAGATGTAATTTTTTTTTAGTATCTTACGACATAAATTTGTCTGTTGAGCATTTGTTCATTTCTCTTTTTTTCCCCTTTGCGCGTAATATTTTGAGACCAATTCATATCACATTTCATTTTTTTTTCCCTATACTCGGTGGGATTGATAAAAAAGAACGAAATCACTTATATGTATAGCGATTTTTGCATGGATGCATAGACCGGCAAGAGGTTTGTTCTCGTTTCTGAAAAGAAAAAGAAAAATACATAGTAGTGGATTTGTCAAAATATGTATGTATCTAGACATACTCTAGTGCATTGATACATCCACATTTTGACAAACTCAGGACGATTAATTTGGGACGAAGAGAGTACATGTTTGGTTGAAATTGATAAAGTTTGTTTTTAACGAAACTTTGACAGAGTGTGATTGGAATGCATGAGACTCGTTGACTCGTGAGCAGCGAAGATGCACCATCGATGGGGGTGGCTACCAATGGCGACGGGCAGCCGCGCGCCGCCGCCCCACTAGTTCTCTTGGCTGCCCCAACACAACATGTCCCTCGGCGCAAACCACGACTTGCAGGCACAGGCTCGATGCTCTCCGTCGCAAAGAACGCACGGGGTACTGCATGTTTCCCAGACATGCGAGAACAGGTCGTCGACGTGTTGGTTAGCTATGCGAGTGTCCACCCGGGTTCGTACTCGGGTGCTAGTCTGGGATGGTCCCATTTTTTTTCTCAGACATGCATACATCGTCGTGGTTTCTCGAGGCCATGTCCGAGCCAGCGACCGTGGTACGACACCCCATGGAAATCACCTGGACTGCAACGCAAGACCCTGGGCTGGACCCGAATAAACAAGGGGCTCAACCAACACGTTGCATGGATCAACATGGGCGCACCTGCCGGCCGTGGCAGGGAAAGCATCAAACCGGAGCGTATTTCTATTCCTCGATTCCATCCCATGTCGGATGCAGCGGCAGCGGGCGCCACTTTATCTCACGCCGCCTTCTCTGAACCGAGATACGCCTCCGGGTGGTGACGTGACGCAACCTTACATCTACACACACACGGGATTATTAGCACTAATTAAAAATATCCTGGAACGGAATTTCCCCACCACCACGACGGCGGTGTGCCAGAGTAGAAAAAAAATCTACCACGCGTGTTCCAAATTTTATGGCCACGGGACGTAGGAGAGAGAAAGAGAGAATCGTGTAATTTGTATTTTGCCTGAAAAATTATGTGTCAAAAAGTGCCACTCCATAGGTTGCGCCGGCGCTCCACCTGTTGTTGATCTTCCCGAGCCCACGCTACAACACCGCGGTTCATCCTCCACCTGTTGTTGATCTTCCCGAGTCCGCGATACAACACCGCGGTTCATCGCTCATTTCGATATGGAGCAGCATATGGCTGATTTAGATATGGACCATGCTTCTCGAGAATCACCCGACCACCGTGATCTCCTGAAGCGGCAATCCGATTGCTTGAAGAAGAAATTGTTCGGTTCTCAAGAAACTCTGAGAAAGCTGTCGCCTTCACCGCTCAGGCGAAAGTTTGCTTAGTCCAAACACTTGTTGTGATGCGACACTTGACACGACAAGAGCACGCGGCAGCGCTCCCCCATGCTTGAAAGGCGAGAGAGACCACCATGAAAAGGCCCCAGAAGAAGGAAAAAAAGTGGTCTCCGCCAGTTAGTCAACTCGGGTTTCGGACAAGTTACCCAACCAGTGCCGTCAGCATCATATTCTGGGCGAGCCGATGCTGCCGCCAGAGCCTGTAAAAATCATGATAGGGGATATGAGGAGCGTGCATGACGGTGTTCTGCACATGGAGAAGGAACTTCTGAAGTCGCGTTCTTCCTCGTACCCGCTCCACATGGTCAAGGTGCCCCTCGGCGTGGGCTTTGTGAAAAGGAAAAACGGTCGGGGTATTCTTCGTCGGGTTTGATGACATCTTCAACGTCTTTCAATTGAAACGGCTCGACCTAACCTTGGGGCGTCTAGTAGCTCTCAAAATGGCGAACGAAATCATGGAAGAGAGAACCCGGGTGTCCCGATAATGCACCTCTTCTACATGCGTGAAACCGTCATGGCTAGCCCACGGGGCCGGGCGTTAGCTACGAAGCATATCGAGAAATTCTTGGTGGCAAATAATACTAAGGAAACCTTCCTCGTGCCTCACTTTCCCGAGTAAGTTTTCGATTACACTATTACAGAAACCCCTTTTTGTGACGCACCAAAAAAGCTTTCTCTGGCGCACCCCCAAATTTGCTAGGTGCGCCACATAATTTATGCCACTAAAATATAATTCTGTGGCGCACCTGATTTGACGCGCCACATAAATTCTTGTGACGATATTTCTGTGTCGCACCCACCACCATGCGCCACAGATTTTTTTTGAAATATTTATATGGCGCGCCAACCCACCATGCTCCACAGAATTATTATTTTTGAATTTAAAAAAAAAGGAGGATCTGGTCGCCGGAACTTCGAAATTTCGCCGGATTATGGCTTGGTCGGTGATGGGTGGAAGAGGAGGAGGAGGAGGGGGTCACCGGAGGTGGTGATGGAGGAGGAGGAGGAGAAGGAGGAGGTCACCGGAGGTGGCGGAGAAGGAGGAGGGGGTCACCGGAGGTGGTGGTGGAGGAGGAGGAGGTCGCCGGAGTTGGAGGAGGAGTAGGAGGTCGCCGGAGGTGGTGGTGGAGGAGGAGGAAAAGGAGGAGAGAAGGAGAGAGGAGAAATGGAGAAGTGGAGGAAAAGGGAGAGGAGAAGTGGAGAAAAAGGGAGAGGAGAAGTGGAGAAGTTGAGGAGAAGGGAGAAGAGAAGGGGCGGGATTCGAAATTTGAATCCTGCCCATAAATTCTGTGGCGCACCAAGCCCACATGCGCTATAGAAATCCAACATTTCCCCCGCGCGCCATCGAAATCCAACATTTCTATGGCGCACCCTCCCCTGTGCGCCGTAGAATTTTTTTTCCAAATTTTGTTGATTTAGTAGGAAAAAAGTTTCGGTCTCAAATAACTTTTTTCCTTTTGGAATTTGGAGAATATAGAAAAACCTCAACAGGCCGAAGGCGAGTGAAGTTGCGTTCCTTTTTTTCTCTAGTTTTTTTTATATCTTGATCATTTTTTCCCGATATTGTATGCAAAAGTTATGCCCATTTTACTTTTTTTAACGAACTTTTGTTCAGAAAGTCAAAATTCATTTTTCAAAATTTGATTAAAAAAAGTAGACGTTAAACACTCTGTGAATCTATAAGAAATTTATTTTTTTGATGATTTTTAGACCTGGAACTCTCCCGTGAAAAACTAGAAAGACGATCCCGAGGGGTGGTATGGAGACAAAAAATTCTGTGCGCACCAGATTACGTGCGCCACAAAAATGTTCGGCTGCAATGATTGAGGCGGCCCCACCGAGTTTTTATGGCGCGCCCTTTACTGTGCGCGACAGAATCCAACATTTCTATGGCGCATGTTTTTCCGTGCACCACAAAATTTAGTTTCTATGGCGCACCATTCTCTGGTGCGCAACATAATGTCTTTCATAGAAAGACAGTTTTCTACTAGCGCAAGCGCTAGCCATCGTTGCATTCTTTCGTAGATTTTCATCACTCTTCTGCATGTGTGAAGGTTAATCCAAGAATGATGATTTGTTTTGCACAGAGACATGTACTTTGTCCTCTTAGTCAAGTTTTCGCGACATTCGCACGTTATTTATCTCGACTCGGGAAGTGCCAAGGAGAAGAACTACACCAACCTCAAGTATATTCTCGATATAGCTCTCACCGGATTCGCCGTCAAGGCAGGCCCCTTCATGGTAAAGAAACAAACCAGCCGAGAATGTCTCACGTGCACCCACAGAACAAAGTATATCTGTATGAAGCAGTTGCACCCAGAGAGTCGGGTAGTGTGGGCGGCGAACCGGAGTCATCTGAAGATTTCCATGTGGTTTACTGGAATCGAAAGTGATTGTGCACGTGGTTCGCAGAATTCGAATCTGAAGATTTTCTGTATGCATGCGCCCACGGCTGCTGGGCATCTCTGTTCTGGGAACAATGGCGTTCTAACGCTAATCATGGGCAACTTTCACCGGAATATGTATCTCCATGCATATTCTCTGACGATTAAAATTGGAGCATGTACCTACCTTCACTAACGCAGATCGCCGCGCGCCCGCGCATGCATGATGCATCGAGCGATTGGCGCCATATTTTCATACGCGTATATGGAAATGATGGAGCGCATGCACCGCCACCGCACGAGCTGAGGAAAGGGCCAAAGGCCGGCCTCTTTTCTCCGGCCGCTACTGCTAGCCGCGCGCCGCCGCCCCACTAGTACGTACAGTTACAGCGCGCACGCACCTAAGCCCCTGGGTGCACCACTACGAACGTGCTGTGCGTCGCGAACAGCGCCGTCCAATGCGACCAAGAATAGCGTTCCGTCCGCCATGCATGGCCGTGGGTTTCTTGAGGCAATGTGGGAGCCAGCGAGAGCACACGGCCGGGGGTATGCAGGAGCCCGGCTCGAATAAACAACCGGCCGCTCGACAGGCACGTTGTGGTCGCGCGCACATGGCATGGCAGCACACGGGCGCAACGCAATGCATGCCCAGGTTCCGGCCTTCACCAGCTCCGCCGCCGTGGCTTGTTGAGCAAAACGTATATTTATTCCTCGTGCCGGATGGAGTCATACAGATACAGCGGCAGCAGGCACCTTCAGAGGATGCGGATTCTGTAACGTGGAAATTCGCCATTTCTTAGTTAAAATTTATTACCGAAATGTTTTTTAAGCAAACGAACCCCTCGTAGATTTCATATAAAGAAACCACCAGTTTTCTACAAGACCCTTATAACAGGAAGAAAGAGAATAAACTAGGAAAATAAAAGAACTAGAAGTCCCAACACAGGTAAGCTACTAATAAGGGGGGAGGGGGGGGGGGGGGGCAGTAGACAGAACAGTTTTATAGAATGAAAAGAGAAAAAAGAGGGAACACAGAAGAACTAGGTCTCTCTCAATCCTCAGCCACTTGTAATTCTTGGTTTATTGATCGCCCACCCATGCGACCTTGAGTATATTTCTATGAGAACCTCCAGGATTGAAGTTGCTACACCTTCAAGTCTTCCTCGGTCTTGGTTTTTCTTCAACAATGCCCAACTATTGATTAGGGAAACAAGCTTGTAAATTACTTCAGCAGGTTCAGTCAGAATCTTCTTATTGAAGAAAACATCATTGTGGGTTTTCCAAATGGTCCAACAGATAGCTGCGCTCCCACTAAGCACAATTTTCCGTTGGTTTGGAGGGAAGAGATCAAGCCAGGTGGTAGTCATGTCAGCAACACTATCAAGTGGTCTACAAAACCCCAGCGCGCAGACCACCACCTGCCAGATCAGTCTAGCCAGTGAGCAGTGTTAAAGGAGATGGTCTACAGTTTCATCTGTCGTGCAGAAGAAACATTGCTTATTCCCGGTCCATTCCCTTTTGCTAAGATTGTCTTTAGTCAGAATCCTGTTTTTTGACAGTGAGCCAAACAAACACCTTAACTTTTGAGGGGATCTTAGTTTTGCACAGAAATTTCTGAGGGAAAGCCCCATTTGATCTAAACAGACAGTAAAGCTCACTAACTTTGAAACAACCAGAACTACCAATCTTCCACTTCAGACCACCATCTTCCTCAGTCAAAAGAACAACATCTACCTTCATCTTCATGTCTTCAAACTGGGACAGTTGCTCTCCCCACAAAGTCCTTCTGAATCTCAGAACATTCCACCCACCAACAGTAACAGAGCTGACTAAGATGTTCTTGTCAAAACAAATATGAAAGAGTATGGGGAACTATGTTTGCAAGGGTGAATAATTCACCCAACAGTCCTGCCAGAAGAGTGTCTTCTCTCCATTGTTGGTGACTCTCTGAGAGAACTGTTGAAAAATGGAATTTGCTTTCATCAAACCTTGCCAGAAGTGTGAGCAACCATGGCCAGCAGTGGCCTGGGGTAGCACTTTGTTTGAGAGATACTTATTGGTAAGCAGTTCCTGCCAGGGGCCTTTGGAAGCTTCTAATTTCCAAAGCCACTTGCAAAGAAGACTGATATTCATCGTTTCCAAGTCCAGCACTCCAAGTCCACCACAGTATTTGGGACTACAAACGGTGTGTGGTGACCCAGCACACCACTGCATGCAGTGGTGGAGCCAGAAATTGAACCGAGCCGGGTCGAACAAATAAGTCAAAGAAAAATTGTCCCGGACTTGCCTGTTATTAAAACCATTCTGACATGTCCCTCATTCCAGAAAATTAAACACAATAATAAATGAGGGGATGCAAGAGGTAAATTACCATCAATTTTTTTTCTGGAGCTCTTGGCGTTATCAGGTAAGTTGGTGTACTATGTTCTTTCAACTGCAAGGGTATAATCGATTTTCTGAGTTCAGACATTCATACTACACCAACAATAGTGGTCTAACAGACAAAGGCCAGAGAGAAAATTACGCAACATACATGCAGAAGTAAGGAATTTGTGAGCGCGGGCGGGTCAAAAGGAGAGGGGGCCCTGTTGTAGGCCGGGACAAATTACCATCCTGATATCCTACTAAGAAATGGTAAGCCGCTTGACCTGGAAAGAGCTTTGATACTAATGGTAGGGCATCAGTGCTGAAAGTAAATAAAGAAGAAAGTAACAAACTGTTAGCAAATACATTTACAGCAAGTATGGAGGAAGCAATAACTGGCACCAGTCTCATTACTGTAAGCATCCGTAAAACACAACGTTGCTAACCTTTTACTTAGCAAGCAACCCTGTTTAGTACTCTATGAAATAGAACTTAGAAGAGAAAACGATGCTATGCGGCCATGAAACACTTGCTCTCATTACCTATCACACGACACAATAGTCATTATGGCTGGTTTTGGTAAACAAATTTGATGGTGTTCTTGACTTTGCTGGAAAAAGCACGATAGAATGTTTAGAAGAGATAACTACAACGCTATTAGTGGACACAAGAACATCCTGAATTCCGAGCATGACTTGATGACCTCCACTAGAGCAAACATCAGCCTAACTGAACCACCACAAGAAACTGGCAACAAAGTCAAAGGGCATGAGTCATGGAAAATCCCTTGCGTCGGGTGGACCGTGGACGGGGAGGGAGACAGAGGGCTGGGCCGGTGGCCGGCTGGGTGGGGCAAGTGGCCGGCGAGGGCGGGGCTTCGCGGTGGGCAGTCCCTGGCGGCGGGAGGCAGAGGGCTGGCCAGCGAGAGCGGGGCGGTGGCCGGCGAGGGAGAGGCGGTGGCCGGCGCTGGCATGGCTGCACATGGCCGATGTGGGCGTGGCGGGTGGCGGCGCTGGAGCCTGGAGATCGTGCGGGGCGGGCGAGGCGAGAGAGGAGCGCAGGGTAGGTCACGGACGGATGGTTCGAGTCGGCCACGATATCCTTTGACTTTTCCTTTTTCTGGCATCTAATTTTATTTTCGGCCCAAAACGAGCCGGGTCGATTGACCAGGCTCGACCCCCTACTGGCGCCGCCCCTGACTGCATGTGTCGTGCGCAAGTCGGTGACATAATACTCACAGAAGGACTCATCCGTGAATATTACATCTCTAAGAGTGATACAACAGAAACACAGCGGGTCCAAGCAAAGCTATAGGATACAAACTTCATCACAAAATCTTGAGAATCTCTTTGATGAATCAAGAAGATCTACTGCAAATGAAACAACACAAGAAGCAATGCGAATCTCCAAGTTGGATAAGAACTCCAGCTCAGAACTAAACCACTATGAATTATTTATTATTTTTCTCAATTTTAAATGATTATTTTAATTAAAGAAAATGTTTAATTTTAAACTTTATAAAACATTTTTAAAAAGTTGATAAACATTTATATTATATTTTTCTGATTAATTTGGTATATTGTTTATATTTTTCTGGTAAGTATTTTAAAAGATATTGAATTAATATTTTTATTCCTATTCTGCCTTTTTAAATTGACAGGTGGGACCCACCTGTCAGCTTAATTCTGAATCAAAAATAAAAGAAAAAATAAAAGGAAAATCTCCATGACGTCTCTGTGACGCCATGCTTACGTCAGCACAGGACCAATTCTCTCTGTTGAATTCGATTTTGATGATTTGGCCCGAATTGATTCAATCAAACTAGGCTACCAGCTAGAGGAACCAAATGGAGTCGAATGGGTGGCTCGAGAGACCACATGGTCGCCGGAGTTGCCGGCGGCAAGCAATGGCGCGGCAGCGAGGCCCGGCCAACGGCGACGCGTTGCATCCGTCGCTTAAACGTGAAATTAAAGGCACCTAGAGGTTCCCCTTCTCACCCTAAAGCTCGTGGAGGTGTCGGTGTAGCGGTGAGAGTTCTGTGTCACCGGCGACGAGCAGTTTTCTGGCGCCGGCCGTGGTGAGGAATTCGGCCTGATTCCATCGATTCCGGCCATCCCCTCCCCTGGTACTGCTCGAGGAGGAAGAGGACGTCGAGGCGCATCTTCACGTGGTCCCAACTCGTGCGGAGATGACCGGTAGTGACGGCGACGAGCGGCGGCAGTAGGCATTAGGGTTAAGGTTTCAGGGTTTCTCCCGGTCGGAATATAGAGAGAGAGGGAGTGCGAGGGAGAAGAGAGAGTGAGTGAGGAGGGCACGGCTTCTCCTGCGTCTTATCCAGCGGAAGGGAGGCCGAGAGGAGGTGGCAGTGCGGCGTCAGTGGCGGTGACACGCCTCTGGCCTCCTGGCCAGAGGTTGAAGAAAACGAAATTAAAACAATTCCAAGAGAACGCCCTGAAATGTTTTATAAATTACAACTAAGTCCTTTTGTTACTAAAACTGAGAGAAAACCTTTGTTTTCAGGGCACTTTTGTAAACCTAAAAATTATTAAAAATTACATTTGGAAAGCTCGTCAAATTTGCAGCCTCACCATATTTTGTTTTGGTGAATTTGAGCAATATTTGTATTTTTTATTTAGGGTGCTAGATTAAGTGATTTTATTGTTTTCACTCTATTTAATTTATTAAATGTCTTAAAATTTAATTTAGGCATGAATATCGCATTCACACAACACACATATGGTTCCCAAGTGGTGTGTTATAAGTGGCTCATATTGGGTACAAATCCTTATAGAAAGTAATTTAGTAAAACTACTTGGTACTGGTTCTATGCAGTGTTATGAAAATCATCTAATATGGAATTTTATTCCATGTCACCCCAAATGATTTCAATGAATGAAGGAACTTGTTCTATTTTTATATACTATGTTATTTTCATAGTTAAAGCTCTTAGTAATTTTGGTTGACATTTTGCTTAGGTGATTGTAAGCCTTATTTGATAAATTAGGTTCTTTACCAAGTTGAAAACATGTGTGTCTTTGGAACCTATTTGTTTGTTTTTCACCACTTTCAAAATGTGGATATTATCTCATGTTGTTTTAGAACATGTAATCCTTTATATGGTTATATGTAGATGAATTTTTGTTATCATCTGTTAGTCTTATGTAAGAAAAGGATATGGAAAACAAGTATTAAGCTTGTTATCCTTCACTTCCACATATCAAAAGACATGCGGTTGCTAGGCTGGTTATTATTTCCTATTTAATAATTGTTTCCATAAGAGATCTTATTATGAGCTCCTCATTTATGATGAGCTTGGTAGATGTTATTGGTTCCCTAATATTACTTAATGATTCACTGGATAATTTCCTATGATTCCCTACTGCGGGAGTGCTGATTCTTGTGGTCTTATGTTGCCTGATGTTCTTGTCTCTGGTTGCCACTTGTCTTCGGATGTTGCCTTGTTCAATAGCAAGTAAATTCAGCTCTTGGATTCTACCTTCACTATCTCACCCTTGTGGTGAAGATAACCAATTACTCCAAGCTAAGATTTTACTTAGATGATTATAATGTGGTTTCTTGTTTCCTTAGGGTTATTCTTTCTCTTGCTTGATGGTAAAAGAAGTGTAGGTGTAGTTTATGACATCAGCTAGCCTTAAGAATGTAAGAAGAATCTGTTGACAAGTTTGCAAGGCTTGTCCCCAAATTACTTTTCATATACAAGAGGCTAAGATGTACTAGGTTATTCAACTCTATGTTTGTTTGTATATGACACTCAATTGTTTGAGTATACAAAAGTGATATGTTAACAAGGTTGCAAGACTTGTTACCAAACTACTTCTATATAACACTAACATGGGAGTATCACACTATTTCAAGAGAGTTAATAAGATCAGATCAAGATATAAGAGTTTCAAGTACTCCTATAATAGGTTAGAATAGCACTTGTAGAACATCCTAAAGAATCTTCCTGAAGATCTTCTGGTGGTAGTTCCTCCTTTCTTGTGGGTTGCTTCACTTGGAGAATGACTTAGAGAAGATTGGAAAACAAGATAAACTAGACAAGGTAGAAAGATCTTGATTAAGACTTAGTTAAGCTTTTACTAATATGCTTGTTATTTTGTTTCCCATAAGATATGTTCTTATATCATACATGATTGGTTTACTTATTTTCCAATTTACTTCCTCTAATAGAGGTTATAACTTGTTGTAATTAATTAGTTGTATTCAGGGATACTTTAGTTGTTGAATTTTGATTTGGATAGAAATGTGGAGTGTTTGTGGAATAATGACTTAAGATAGTAAGTTGATCAAATGATTCATTAATGTGTTGAGATCTCATATGCTCACTTGTATAAGATGATTGAGACAATGAGCATAAGAAGTTTATTGGGGTTTAATGACTTATGTCATAGTTGATAGTTGTTTTTCTCAGGTGCCATGTTGTCACTTTATATTCTTCTCTTAATGACCTTTGTCATTCTTAATGCAGATATAGAGGTTTGGGAATATCATATGTGATGATCAAGATTTAACAGTAGTTTAAGAAGATTTATTTCTTCTTTTAGGTACTTCTTTTATAGTTGATGAGATAAGTACGTATTCGATAAATGTGTTAATAAAATTATTATATCATTTCCCACTGGTGGGTTTTGAGATAACACTTGTTTGTATCTGTTGTGTTCTATTGAAACTTTGTTATTTACTTATGAAGGTGCACTTAACAATGATGAGATAATTTATAAAAGTATTGTGTGAATGGTTGATAACTTAAGAGTTCTTGTTTGAGAGGACAGAACACCTCTATTGATGAGATGGTTCAATTGTGTTTTACTCGTTGGTGGAAGTATGATTATCAGTTGTGTGATTTGGGTACTCACCCCTCTTTGGGTTGTAGATATCTAATGAATTATCCCAAGTCACTTAAGGACTTGTGGTTAAGGTTGTTGAGAGTTTGTGTTGGTCACAACCAATTATGGTTTGTGTAACCTGATGATTTGGTTTCTTAAGATACTTCCAAATGTACTCTTTATTTCCTATCTCTCACAACTTTCTGAAGAACATTTGGTACATCCACCAAGTGATGAATAACCAATAAGATTCTTTCGGTACACTGGATATTGTCTATGTTTAGGAATCCATTTGGTTCAATCTAATGGTCTCAAGAGGAATACTGCTCAAATAAACTTGTACAACGTAGTGTACATTGACTTAGACTCAATTATTAGTGAAAATATCTTTGAGTTTCCTCAAGTTTTAACTCTTTCCTATAGGTGACTATAACCTATTCCACTGGTTACTTTCTATGGTCCTTCTATATCTTTTGATTTCAACTTCTATGGGGTAACTCTATGAGTTTATTTATCAAACTTCTACATGTTTCCTTCTAAGATATAACTACTCATGTGATTTCCTTCTCATCACTTGTTGTATATCTCCATGTGTTGATGAAGTATGTCACCATCTCCAAGCAAAATGTGGAATGTGGTCCATTCCCATAAGTGGTTTTATTGATCTCTACCTTCTTGACTTCCTGGTCTTCCAGAGCTTTGGTGGTTGTATCAATCTGCTGATAACTCAGACCGCTCTCATTCTAATCCTATACCCTCTAGAATAGTAACATCAAGATAGAACTCAGTGTTTGCACATGCATTTGCACATCAAGTTCAATCTTCATGTACAGATCTAGTCAATCAAAGATCCAAATAAAATCCAATAAATCCCAAATGCAGTTTATAACTCATGCATCAAAAGCCTGTGAAATAAAAGCACTTAGAGTAAAACATCTCAAGTACCAAGGCTCTTAAATGCTATACACTACAAGTAGGTATATATTACCTTGTAATCCTAGTTTACACAACCACTCTTTGCCTCGGTAACTACTCCAATTGCATGCCTTACTGCAATGGAATACACCAGGACAAAATGATCCTATAATAATTGTTGTCTAACTTGGTTCCATATAGGACTAAGTACCATGACAACTAAAGTCCTTCATCTTGATTACGATAAGAATCTCATCACATCTGTTGATTCTTCATGTTGTTGATCACATCGTAGGAGTAATAATGTAGCTTCCATCATTACTTCCGCCTTCTCCTAATTCGATACTATACTATAATGATTCATCTCTAGACTTGGTAACTAAGGATATGGTATATACCCCATAGTTACCATGGTCTAATGACTCTTTATGATTCTTAAACATCCCTTCTTGATGACTCCTATACTTAATCTATACCATATTCTACTCCATCCTATGCATTCATAGAATGGGGTAATCATCACTTTGATTTAATCATCTCTGACTACGTCAGAACTCTTTTTCTCAATAAAACTGATACATGCTAGACTTCCAATTATTCATTCCTAGGTATAAAGAAAATAGATAAGAAGATTTACTCAAGTTGAGTAAGATATTCAATACAAGTATGATCGTATCATTCTCAAGTGGATGATCATCATAGTTGTAGGAAGTGTGGTTTAGATACAATGGATTCCTATAGTCTTTACCAACCTACAGATCTCCTAAAAGGTTTTAAACCTAAGGTCGCTTCGCTCTGATACAATCTGTGGTGACCCAGCACACCTCACTCCATGTGTCGTCCGCAAGTTGGTGACATAATACTCATAGAAGGACTCATCCGTGAATATTACATCTCTCAGAGTGGTAGAACAGAAACACAACGGGTCCAAGCAAAGCTATAGGATACAAACTTCATTACAAAATCTTGAGAATATCTTTGATGAATCAAGAAGATCTCCTGTAAATGAAACAACAAAAGAAGCAATGCAAAGCTCCAAGCTCGAGAAGAACTCTAGCTCAGAACTAAACCACTACGGCTGATGCCATCCCTAATCTATGGCTTAAGAGAATCTAATCCGATGAATGGACTCTACCTACACCTTGATAGCTTATCATCCACCAGCGTTGTTGATGAAGATGCTTTACCGACTAAGTAATAGATCACTGCACCTAGCTTCATGAGGTAGCGATGGCTTCACGATGACGGCTTCCGTAGGGCTTCAATTCTAAGCAGGGGGTCAACCGCGAACGAATGAGTAAAGAGCGTTACTCACCAAGTTCATGATATATAGTGGGTCGTTTGATGCACTAACTACAGCTTTAGACTCGAAAGAGACATAAGATAATGCAAGGTTTTGTAAATATTTCTTCAAGAGGTTGCTTTTACTTTTGAAAACTATGCCCGCCAGACCATCACAGGACTAGAACTTCATGGAGTTGCCATTCCTGTAGCGTTCGCACTTCCTTCCCGGAACAGGGGTTAACATGGCACATCCTTTTACACTCTGCAGAGGTGCGTTACTTTACCCATAGACGACCAAGACCATGTTGCAGGAGCAGGCTCGAGATCCTGTCCACGCCCACATAGGTGTGGGGCCCGGTTGTTGGTCCAAGCCAAACTGTGCTTCTCCGCACACCGCATGCCCCCCGTTTCTGCCAGCAGGTTGAACCCGTGATTCCACCCTCACGATGGATATCTAGGCGCCCCTGGCAGACCATCATAGACCCCAGAGTCCACGGGAATTAAGGGATCCCACCCATGTGCATGTAGTCTCGCAAGACCTACAGCGTATGTCTCTGGCAGCCCGTTGACATGCGAACGAGAGAAGATCACAGCTGACTTACTCCCCTATAGAAGACCCATGGTTAACGTGGTATTTACGGCGCACCGAGTTCTGACGACATTTGTGATTAATTCCTAGGTAATACTTTCCCATGCAGATGGAACCTTCCTTTGACCTATTCATCTTACCATGGTTCCATCCACCCACCAAACAGAGCACTACCACTAGGGTAGTCATTCAATTAGTCATATTATTATAAAAATAGGATCATGTATTCTTTTGAGCATAGGTGGTAATACGATAAGGTTTTTGCAAATAGTTCGTTATGAAATACTGCAAAGGATATGAGCAAGTGATGAACTTGCCTGCGATTGAAATAATGACAGTAATAATCCATGTCTTCGGGTTCAAGGGTCGCGTAGAAAATCCAGACATCTGAAAGATAGCAAAGTAGTCCCGGTAAGGACTACAGAAAACACTGGCAAGATGATACATGCATAGTAATGAGATGCATCGTGAATTACCCTGGAAAACACCCCAGCTTACAAGTGTAAGCTACGTTTGATATGATAACTTAATCACACGGGTTTTAGGTGAATTATTTCATTATATGTGGTGATGTTGTTATTACTTCTTTTAGACTTACATGTGTTTCACTTTTACTTATCAAACAATTGTTATCATGTTTAGGTAGAAGTGTTATCACATGATTAAATGAGAAAACAATAACATATGGAGAACAACTATTGAAAAGGTAATAGACAAATTTCATTTTATGTTCAGAAGTGTATAACTGATGACAAAGAGTTTTAATGAAAGATGATGAACTAATACAACTAATCTATCATCACAAAACTTGCTATTGACTTGTGATGATAGGTTTAGTAGGTGTGGAAACATGAGGGTTTTATTAGTAAGGAAAATTCTGTTGTGGTAATAGTTATAACGAGACATTATACAATTTGAGTATACTTACAAAAAACAAGTTTACAAGTTAAAGAAAATGTTTTATATTTGACATACTTGAGTTAGAAATGTTGTTCTCTTTAATTTGGTATATCATTTAATGTTTTCTGAAAATATTTGAATAAGTTATTATTTTATTAATTTTAAATGAATTAAATGACTAGGCAAAACATTGCACACATGAAAACTTGGTCAAATGACCATGAAAATATCATAGATGAGTTGCATTTGCCATTTGGATCATTTTGGTATATAACTTGTATTTTTCTTATTTTATGAATTATTTATTATTTTTCTTAATTTTAAATGATTATTTTAATTTAAGAAAATGTTTAATTTTAAACTTTATAAAACATTTTTAAAAAGTTGATAACATTTAGATTATATTTTTTTATTAATTTGGTATATTGTTTATATTTTTCTGATAAGTATTTTAAAAGATATTGAATTAATAATTTTTATTCCTATTCTGCTCTTTTTAAATTGACAGGTGGGACCCACCTGTCAGTTTAATTATGAATAAAAAATAAAAGAAAAAATAAAACGAAAATCTCCATGACATCACTGTGACGCCATGCTTACGTCAGCACAGGACCAATTCTCTCTGTTGAATTCGATTTCGATGATTTGGCCCAAATTGATTCAATCAAACTAGGCTACCAGCTAGAGGAACCCAAAGGGAGTCGAATGGGTGGCTTGAGAGACCATATGGCCGCCGGAGTCGCCGGCGGCAAGCAATGGAGCGGCGGCGAGTCCTGGCCAACGGCGACGCGTTGCATCCGTCGCTTAAACGTGAAATTAAAGGCACCTACAGGTTCCCTTCTCACCCTAAAGCTCTTGGAGGTGTTGATGTAGCGGGGAGAGGTCTGAGTCGCTGGCGACGAGCAGTTTTCCGGCGCCGGCCGTGGTGAGGAATTCGGCCTGATTCCATCGATTCCGGCCATCCCCTCCCCTGGTATAACTCGAGGAGGAAGAGGACGTCGAGGCACATCTTCACGTGGTCCCAACTAGTGCGGAGATGACCGGTAGTGACGGCGACGAGCGGCGGCAGTAGGGATTAGGGTTAGGGTTTCGGGGTTTCTCCCGGTCGGAATACAGAGAGAGAGCGAGTGCGAGGGAGAAGAGAGAGTGAGTGAGGAGGGCACGACTTCTCCTGCCTCTTATCTAGCGGAAGGGCGGCCGAGATGTGGTGACCCGGCATACCACTGCATGTTGTAGTACGCCAGTCGTTGATATAACACTCACAGAACACCGTTCCGCAAACATTACATCCCTCAGGGTGGTACAGCAGAAACATTGCGGGTCTGATTGACATACACCAAATATATTACAAACATAGGGTACTGACAACAGGATGAGCTCACATTGAGGTCATCCATTATTTAAGTTAGAACGCTCACTGAAAAGTAAACAGTTGATAACACGGGAACTCAACAGCCAATAAGAGAGTCTATGGCTGCTCGATTCAACCGTGAATAAGTAGTTTTCTAGACTAGGCTAAACCTAGTCAGACTCATCCCCATTGGGGTCTGCTCCGTACTGGATGAGATAGTCAACTCCTTCCACTCCACCGGAGAGGTCCGGTTCTTCGTAGAAGATATCTTCCTGGCCTCCAAGGATGTTGAAAGATGCTTCTTCTAGGTTCTCATAACCTAAGCAGGGGGTCAAACGGGATTGAATGAGTAACGAGCGTTACTCAGCAAGTTCTTGTAAGTACAGAAGTAATGGATGCACTAACTACGGTCCTTGACTCTAAAGAGTCTAGACAGATGCAAGTTTTGTCAAATCTTTCTTCAAGAGATTGCTTTTAATAATGAAAACTATGCCCGCCCTTCTTCACAGGATTAGAAATTTCATGGAGTTGCCTTTCCTGCGGCGTTCGCAGCTCCTTCCCGGAACAAGGGGTAACATGCCACATCCTTTTACACTCTGCAGAGGTGCGTTACTTTACCCATGGACGACCAAGACCATGTTGCACAACCAGGCGCACGATCCTGTCCACTCCCACTCAGGTGTGGGGCCCGGTTGTTGGTCCAAGCCAAACCGTGCTTCTCCGCACAACGCATGCCCACCCATTTCTGCCAGCAGGTTGAACGCCTGATTCCACCCCTCACGATGGAGATCTACGCGCCCCTGGCAGACACTCATAGACCCCAGAGCCCGCGGGACGTAAGGGCTCCCACCCATGTGCATGTAGTCCCGAGAGACCTACAGCGTACGTCTCTGGCAGTGCGTTGACATGCGAACGAGAAAAGTATCACGGCTGACTTACTCCCCCCATAGAAGATCCATGGTCAACGCGAATTTACGGCGCAAGAATCCTGACGGCATTTGTTGTTAATTCCTAGGTAATACTTTCCCATGCAGATGGAACCTTCCTTTGACCTATTCATCTTACCATGGTTCCATCCGCCCACCAAACAGAACACTACCACTCGGGTAGTCATTCAATTAGTCATATTATTATAAAAATAGGATCATGCATTCTTTTTGGAGTAGGTGGTAATACGATAGGGTTTTAAAAATAGTTGTTATGACATAATTCAATGGACATGAGCAAGTGATGAACTTGCCTGGATACGGATAGGTAATGAAGTCTGAAGCTTGAGGTGGATCCTGATTTCCTTGTTCTACAAAATTCCATCATTGTCCGGTAAAGACAATGTTTAAAGAAGCAAATGATGCTATTATGCATAACGATGAGATGTATGCAATTTTTGAAAGACTGTATTAATTCTGTTATAAAACTTGTTTTGCTTGATCACCCAGTTCTTCATAATTAATGATTTTTGTTATAACTGAGATATTCTTATTAATTTAATTACTTGGTTGAATACTTATTGTTTTTCTCAGGAACAGGAATAATGGCATATTTTTGAAATGACTAGCTATTGATATTTAAATGAATATAACCATTAATTGCTTTATTTATTCCAACAAGTGTTTTTTATAAATTAATTCTTCTCAAATAATCCATTATTAAGGCTATAATTATTTTGGTGTTATTATGTTTAATCATTAGTTTATATAAAAACTTGTACTGGTTTAATAGATATTTTAATAAAAGTTTGTATAGGTTTATTTGTTATTTTTCCTAACTTTTTTATTAGCATTTTTAAAATTACCTGTCTGCCCCTAGGGCTGACAGGTGGTCCCTGGGGTTAGGCTTGGGACCTAACCCCCTGGTCTGGTCGGGCTGGACCAGACCAGCCGCACCCGCACCCGCACCCGCCCCGCACCTTATCCTCTCCCTCTCCTCGCGAGGCGACGTGGAGGGCGACGCAGAGGCGACGCGATCCAGCGCTCCTCCGGCGATTTCCTCCGGCCTTCCCCGTACTCCACCGCCACCGTGACCTAGCGCCACCTTAGCTACTCTCTGCTCGCTACCACGTCTTCCTCCTCGATCTGCTTCTTCCCCCGTGTGGCTCCCGTGGAGATCCTCAAACCCTAACCCTAGGGTTAGGTTCCCGGGGTGCTCCTCCACCACTCCGGTGGCCGTGGCTCCACGATGTGGCTCCTGGAGTCTCCAGGGTTTGAGGTGCTGTTGCTGGCACTTCTGTGGCTTCGTATTCGAGGACGTCGCCGCCGGGATGGTCTACGGGCAACCGCGGCTCGCCGCCGTGCACCACTCTCCATCCGGATGTGGTCACCACGATGGTGACCACCTGTAAGTTCCTTCTCCTCTCTCTCTGCCCTCCAATCTCTCTCTCTCTCTCACGGGTTCATCCCTTTCCCCATGCTCTAGAGTCTAGCCATCGAGCTAGCTCGTGCTGCGCCTCCCTGTGATGCTTCCTGTGCCCTAGTATTTGATTGGTAGCATTGGGTGGTTTCCAAATGCTTTACTTGATGTGTGATGCATGAAATCCATGCTATGATCTGGAATGGATGGGAAATTTTATTGTGCCCTAATTTATCCTTTGCTGCTATGTGCCGTGAGAAGATAATAGTGATGGAGATGCTTCTGTTAGTGGTAAATCATCTTGGAATTGCTTCCAGCTTTACTTCTGTGTACTGATACCCTTAGGGTTGGCTCTAAATGATGGATTCTTGTTACTGGTTATTGGATAACCATTCTTATGACTAAGTATACAATTTTTCCAAGTGTTCCGTGGATGTGCTAGATGATTGAGAGGTGTTACTCTGAATTTTATTCAGAGAATATGCCCTCAATATTTGTATCTATCATATAATTTCCATTTCATGAATCCCCTTGGTTCTGGGGTATCAGATCCTTGGATCTGGTGCCCAGCAACCATGTGTGTGGGTGCGTGTGGCACAACCAGTGCTTCTAGTTATTACCCTGTCACACATCCTGTGCTATACACCTCTCTATCTTAATTCCTGGTATCAACTGATAAGAACAGACATTATTTATGAAATCTTTTCCTTCTTTGGTCCTAATGATTTAAGAACAGATGCTTTCACTTGATTCTTTTGCCCCATGCCAATGATGCATAGCCTGAGGCCCTTCTTTAACTAAGAACAGATACTTAG
The DNA here is from genome assembly GCA_028641055.1 of Alopecurus myosuroides. Lineage (NCBI taxonomy): Eukaryota > Viridiplantae > Streptophyta > Magnoliopsida > Poales > Poaceae > Alopecurus > Alopecurus myosuroides. Next base: position 347,948,777 of record CM054062.1, on the reverse strand, counting down.
CTTGTTAAATAATTCCCAGTGATGAGTTTAGCATAGCATCACTATGCCTACCTGAGGGTTATAGCACCCCCAACCATCATGTGTGCAACTTAGCCAGAAATGGCTTAGAGGGTACTCAGGGATTCACCTTGGGTTTAGATCAAGTGGTTGGTGGATTTTGGTGCTTGTGGAATGCTTGCTTTCCTCCTTGTGCTCCCTGGTACCTTGGCCTTGTTTGCTTGCTTCCAAGATTGCAATCAGTTGCTCCAGTATCCAGTGAAGTGATTGATTGGTGTTGTGCTTTCCTGGTATTTTGTGTTTGAGCAGGAGAATATGAGATGTGATCTCATCCCCTACGGCTGATGGAGATTTTATACTCCAGGTGCTGTTTGGACAGCACCAAAGGTAGTGCCTGAGTGTGCTGTGTGCTTATTTATGACTAAGCTGCTTGCTGCTTCATGAGTAAGCTAGGTACTGCCACCTAGTGTGGGGATATTTCCCAGTACCTGTTTGGTCTCATCCCTTGCCGTGCACTGGTTACTCATTGATCTTATCCTTGCCTGATGATATAAATTTGGTGTTGCCAGTTGTATTACCAGGTGTAAGCCTATGATGCTGGTCTGAGGCAAATTTAACAGAACAGATACTACCTATTCATTTAAACCCTGTGATGAATAAGCAGTGCATCTCACTGTCAATCTGAGGGTACTAACCCCCCCTAACACTTTGTGTTTCTGTTTATTGTTTTTGTTTTGCAGGTCTGAAGAATTTGGAGGCAATGTAATTAGTTAGGCTTAGTTCTAGGTTTAATTTCTTGTATTAGCTTAATTGCAAAGCTATTGTAATTTATGTTTCTTTTTATTCCATTGTAAAAACTTTGTCATATTTGTATCATTATCAATAAAGTTTAAGTGTTTTTCTTTTATTATTCTTGTTGATATTTAGAAATATTTCCTTATTTGATATAGTAATTGTGATCAAATGATTTAAACTTAGGATATAATCTTATCCTTTCAATTTGATTTAAATTTAATTATAATTCAAACTCAAATTCAAATTGTCCTGAATTCAAATAATTCAAATCATTCAAATAATTCAAACACTAGTGTTTCAAATTCAAATAATACCCAGAGGTCATGTCAAAATTCCACCTACTAACAGTAACAACTTCAATCAAAGCCTCAGTTACTGGGTAGAACCTTATTCACTCCGGGGTTTTAACTTTGCGAAAAATTTATTCAGGTTTTTCAAACACATGCATGCAGATGCACAAATTTATATTCTACCCCCCGTGAGTTCCTAAACGCTGGGACATTACAGTCTTCCCTCCTTAACGAGAACTTCGTCCCGAAGTTGTAACCATAATACCTGAATAGCTCGGGGTAGTTCTGTCGTAGTTCCTCTTCCTTTTCCCAGGTTGCTTCACGTTCAGGATGATGTTTCCACTGTACCTTGCAGTACTTGATTGCTCTGTTTTGGAGTCTCTTCCAATCTTCGGCTAGAATCTTTTCTGGTTCCTCCACATATGTGAGGTCTGATTCCAATTCTAACTCCTCTTGATTAACAGAATCTTCCGGCTCCTTCAAACACTTTCGGAGTTGGGATACGTGGAAAACATTGTGAACTTGTTTTAACCGATCAGGTAGCTGTAGGGTATAAGCTACATTCCTGTTCTGAGCTAGGATCTTGTAAGGTCCTATATACCGAGGTCTTAATTTTCCCTTAACACCGAACCTCATAAGCCCTTTCATTGGACTAACTCGGAGATATACCAAATCCCCGACTTCTGGTTCCCATGTTCTTCTCTTCTGATCAGCATAACTCTTTTGACGACTTTGAGCTATCTTCAAACGGTCTCTGATAATATCAACAACTCGTTGCTGATCTTTGATGTAATCTGGTTCAAATTTAGACTTATCTCCGGTCTCGAACCAACAAATAGGTGACCTACACTTTCGCCCATACAGTACTTCAAAAGGTGCTGCCTTAAGACTGCTTTGATAACTATTGTTGTAGGAAAATTCTGCTAATGGTAAATGTTCATCCCACGATCCTCCAAAATCCAGGACACATGCCCGAAGCATGTCTTCAAGAATCTGATTAGTTCTTTCAGTTTGCCCTCCGGTTTGAGGATGATAAGCAGTACTGAAATCTAGTTGGGAGCCTAAAGCTTCCTGAAGTTTTCTCCAGAATACCGAAGTAAACACAGATCCTCGATCCGAAACTATTCTTTTTGGTACTCCATGTGTACTGACTATTTCCTTGACATATATATTTACCAATTTCTCGGCGTGATCCTTTTGATTGACTGCTAAGAAATGAGCACTTTTGGTCAACCTGTCTACAATGACCCAGATCATGTCCTTTTGGGTTTTAGTCATTGGTAATCCTGTAATGAAATCCATACCAATCTCCTCCCACTTCCATTCAGGAATCTCCAAAGGTTGTAATGGTCCTGCCGGACTTTGATGTTCAGCCTTTACTCTTTGACATGTGTGACATTAAGAAACATACTTGGCAATCTCTCTTTTCATGTTGTTCCACCAAAATATATCTCTGAGATCCATATACATCTTGGTACTTCCAGGATGAATAGAGTACGGCGTCTCATGTGCCTCCCGAAGTATCAATTTCTTAATCTCCGGAATGTCAGGTACACAAAGCCTCTTGTTGAACCATAATGAACCATGTTCTCCTAAGTGGAATTCGGAAGGTCTTCCTTCCCCAATCCTTTGGATTTCTTCTTTTATGAATGGATCTTCGTCTTGCCGCCGAATTATTTCATTCTTGAGATCACTTGTTCTTTCTTCCATGACCTGCATGGTATACAAGCCTCCCAAAGATTGTACCTCTAGTACCTCAATCTCTGCTTGTTCAATTTCTCTTTGCAGCTCTTTTGGTAACTCATATTGAATTGGTTGACTGTCAGTACTCTTCCGACTTAAAGCATCAGCTACCACATTGGCTTTCCCTGGTGTATAATTGATAGTAAGATCGTAGTCTTTGATCAATTCTAACCATCTCCTTTGCCTCATATTTAACTCTTTCTGGGTGAAGAAATATTTGAGACTCTTATGATCTGTGTAAAGCTCACACTTCGATCCATAGAGAAATGACCTCCATCTTTTCAAAGCAAACACTACCGCTGCCAATTCTAAATCATGCGTTGGGTAATTAACTTCATGTGCTTTGAGCTGTCTTGAACCATAAGCTATTACCTTACGGTCTTGCATGAGCACACATCCCAATCCATTCTTGGATGCATCACAATAAACAGTGTAATCCTTGCCCGGTTCTGGTACTGCTAAGATTGGAGCTGTTGTTAGTCGTTTCTTCAACTCTTGAAAACTGGCTTCACACTTATCTGACCATATGAAAGGAGTATTCTTCCTTAACAAATTGGTCATTGGCCCAGCTATTTTAGAGAATCCTTCAATGAATCTTCTATAATACCCGGCCATTCCAAGGAATCCACGAACTTCCTTCACAGTAGTTGGTTCCCTCCAATCTAAGACTGATTGTACTTTGTCAGGATTTACTGCAATACCTTGTTTACTGATAACATGTCCAAGAAATTCCACTTGGTCTAACCAGAACTCACACTTGCTGAATTTTGCATAAAGTTGATGTTCCCTTAGAACTTGTAATGCTATTCTTAAATGCTTGGCATGATCTTCCTTGTTCTTTGAATATATCAAGATATCATCGATGAACACAATCACGAACTTATCCAAGTATGGCATGAAGATCTTGTTCATCAAATTCATGAAAATAGCGGGTGCATTGGTCAGTCCAAAAGGAACAACCAAATATTCATGATGTTCGTACCTTGAAACAAAAGCTGTTTTGGGTACATCTTCTGGTTTAATTTTGATCTGATGGTACCCTGATCTGAGATCAATCTTGGAGAACACTCCAGCTCCGTAAACTTGGTCAAACAAATCTTGTATTCTTGGTAATGGATACTTGTTTTTGATAGTGACATTGTTCAGGTTTCTAAAATCACCACACATTCTTCTACCTCCATCTCTCTTGTCCACAAATATTACGGGCGATCCCCATGGTGAAACACTTTCTCTGATGAATCCCTTACTTTCCAGTTCATCTAACTGTTCTTTAAGTTCTTTTAACTCCTTAGGACCCATCTTGTATGGTGCCTGAGCAATGGGTGATGTACCTGGTATCAAGTCACTGGTAAATTCGATCTCCCTATCTGGTGGCATTCCCGGCAATTCTGCTGGAAAAACATCCGGAAACTCATTGACTACTGGTATATCTTTTAACTTAGCTTCATTGAGTGAGTTAAGTTGGAGATCTGCCTCTACATGAGTATGCTTATCTGCTTGGTAAGTAACTCTTCCTCCTCCAGGTCTCCTAAGAGAAACTGTCTTCTCCTCACAATCAATTAAAGCTCCATTCTTCGTCATCCAGTCCATTCCAAGAACAGCATCAATGTTCTTCAAAGGAATAACAAACAGATCCGCGTAGTATGTACAACCACAGATCATGATGACCTGATCTGGCCTAGCACGTGTAACTAAGAGCGTACCTCCCGCCGTCATAACGGTAAGAGGACATTCTAAACGTGAACACCTTACCCCATACTTATCCACAAAATAACTAGAGATGAATGATGTGGTGGCACCGGTATCAAATAAAACTTTGCCATATTGGGTAAGAAGACTGAGCGTACCTAGTACGGTGGTATCGGAGTTGTCAGCCTCCTCCAGAGATGTGCAATTCAGTTTTCCAAAGGGTCTCGCTCTTTTGCCATTATTGTTCTTCCCGCTGCTGCCACTTCCGGCAGAGAATCCGCTGGCTCCTCCGGGCTTTACTCCACCCTTGTTGAACCCTCCTCCAGTTGTCTTGTTAGGGCAATCTGTCTTATAGTGTCCCTCTTTTCCACAACCAAAGCAAACAACCCTGGGCTTCTTACACTCACTCTTGATATGACCCGGAAGTCCACAACCATGACAAATTATCTGATTTCTGGGGTTGAATGGTCCACGATTGGGCGGAGCTCCTCCCGACCTAACTCTTGGCTTGAAGCTCAAGTTTGTAGTAGGTCTACTGGGTTGGAACTTCTTAGGCTCAAACTTGGCCTTCTTTTGTCGGTTCTGCTGAACCAACTTGTAATCGTTCTCCCAGGTAACTGCAGAGTTCATCAACTCCTGAAAGTTAGCTGGTTTGGATGTTCTTAATTGCATGGCTGCATAAGGATCCATCCCTCTCAAGAACCTCTTAATTTTTTTCTTGTCAGTATCAACTTCATCAGCAGCATATCTGGAGAGCCTGCTGAACTCATTGACATACCATAACATGTGGTGTGTCCCCTGTTGAAGATCCTCAAATTGCCTCCTCATAATCTCCATAACGCTGTCAGGGACATGATATTCCCTGAATTTCTCCTTGAACTCATTCCACGTGTATTCCCTTCCCGGTGGCTTCATAATAATTTGGTTATCCCACCATGCTGCTGCGGGACCATTTAGAAGGTGTGTAGCAAAGCGCACCTTCTCCTCATCACTGGCCTTGATAGCCTTAAGATTCCTTTCTGTATCAACTAACCAGTCTTCAGCTTCCATGGGATCCTTGGCCGTGGCAAATGGTGCTGGTTTGGTCTTGAGGAAATCAGACAGTGTGAGGGTCCTAGGTTCCGCTGCTCGCCCAGGTCCCACCTGGTTAAGCATTTCATGCATGAACTTGTTTTGGTTCTCCTGTACAAATCGCATGTACTCCATGAAATTCTGCTCCGCCAGTGGCCTGAGTGGTGGTGGTGGTGGCAACTCGGCTCTTGCAGCATCCTCATCAGCTTTAGCCTTGTTCTCTCTCTCCTGACGCTGAGCGTCAGCCACACTGGGCTCGCCACTCTCCATAACCCCTTAGTCCTGCAATGTGAAGCGAAAAAACTCATAATTACATCATGCTCATGCTTTCTGAGCCTCACTTCACATGCAACACTAATCACACAAGAGAAACAAAATCCAAATCTAGATACAAACAACATATTACACATATTATACATATACTTATAAGTTTGTTACAAGCCTTCACCTCAGTGATTAACGAAAGTGCAACAGTAGAAAACACAACTGGGTCACGCAGACACTCTGACCCTTATTTAGTTACACGGCTCGAAACTCCAGACTACTACTAAGCTCGAGCCCTCACTTGCACTTCTTGGATGTCATGGTACTACTCCGAATACATACCAGGAGTCCACCCTGTGTAACGTGGAGTCCTGCGCACCGTCTCAGGATAGAACGGCCTCCCAGATGGCACATAGTCTGTGTCAGAAGTATCCATGGACTGGGTATCACTCAAAGAGAGCCAATCCATGTCCAGATAATCATCAGAGTAAGACACAAACTCTTCAGTACTAGGGTACTGCGAGGCTTCACCTTCAGCAAAACAGGTGGTACTCGTGCAGTGGCTGTGATCAAACGGTTCCTCCTGCATCGGCTGGACTTCATCCGGCTCCTCCTCGTCAGATGAGATATTTATGGCGACTATCTCCGCCTCCTCGGCTGCCACAATCTCCACACTATCATGCTCCTCATCCTCTGACATGTTGTCAGATGGAATTGGATGCTGACTAGTACCAGGATACCAGTCATACCTCCAGCCATCAGAGTTCTCCATGAAGGAATCTGATTCTGGGACCCCACCAAAAGTATTTGGTTTGATGTTTCCGGGTGTATCCGATATATCAACCGGATCATAGGGTTCTGGCTCACTATGTGGTATGACAGGGTAGTGAATGTGTTCTGGTGTGGTAGAATACCTGGACGGCCTATCATAATGGGATTTCCTAGCTGCCTCAGGTCCTGGGGTATAATAAGGTTCACTACTCTCCTGAGCCTTCTGCTTCCCCTTTTGCTCATGACTAGGTGGTTTGGTTAAATCCTTCAACATTCCATCCTTGTCATCAACGATGACCTTATGTGTCTTATAAAAGGATCCCACCAATTTCCTGTAGCGATCTAAAAGGCTTGTGGCTAGCTTGGGTTTGGTTTTAATTAACACAGAATGGTCAAGTGCCAAATCTGTGCTTAAGTGGTCGTGCGGTATAGCTGTGAGACTAGTGCCTGATAACTAATTAGCCTTAAACTCTCGGATGGTGGCTAAGGCTTGCACTAAAGCCTGTTGGTAAGCTGCCATCTGATTTCTACCTTCACCACTAGGTGTGGTCACATATGGGGTTAACTCCCTAGGTATTAAGATTAATACCCTATACTTTAAAACCACTCCCCCATCTTTAAACGTATAAGTGTTGACTTTAATGTTGGTGTCGAATCCGAACGCTCGAAGCAAGGCTCGCAGTTGCTCGGTCAACTCCCCATTGTATTGATCCAGCCTCTCATGCTTTACCCACTCCGTTCTTCCGGAACTTCCGCCGTTCATGATCACTGATCACAAGTAACATAAATATTATGATTAGATCCTCATAAAGATTCAACATACTGGAAATATAACCAGAGTATTCTCAAGTGAATACCTATCATACTTCCAGTGAATTCTTTATTGGTACGTTCTAAAACCCGACAGGGTATATCCCTTTACTAGGTTTCCTACCTAAGGTCAAAGCAATTGCTCTGATACCAGCTGTGGTGACCCGGCATACCACTGCATGTTGTAGTACGCCAGTCGTTGATATAACACTCACAGAACACCGTTCCGCAAACATTACATCCCTCAGGGTGGTACAGCAGAAACATTGCGGCTCTGATTGACATACACCAAATATATTACAAACATAGGGTACTGACAACACGATGAGCTCACATTGAGGTCATCCATTATTTAAGTTAGAACGCTCACTGAAAAGTAAACAGTTGATAACACGGGAACTCAACAGCCAATAAGAGAGTCTATGGCTGCTCGATTCAACCGTGAATAAGTAGTTTTCTAGACTAGGCTAAACCTAGTCAGACTCATCCCCATTGGGGTCTGCTCCGTACTGGATGAGATAGTCAACTCCTTCCACTCCACCGGAGAGGTTCGGTTCTTCGTAGAAGATATCTTCCTGGCCTCCAAGGATGTTGAAAGATGCTTCTTCTAGGTTCTCATAACCTAAGCAGGGGGTCAAACGGGATTGAATGAGTAACGAGCGTTACTCAGCAAGTTCTTGTAAGTACAGAAGTAATGGATGCACTAACTACGGTCCTTGACTCTAAAGAGTCTAGACAGATGCAAGTTTTGTCAAATCTTTCTTCAAGAGATTGCTTTTAATAATGAAAACTATGCCCGCCCTTCTTCACAGGATTAGAACTTTCATGGAGTTGCCTTTCCTGCGGCGTTCGCAGCTCCTTCCCGGAACAAGGGGTAAGATGCCACATCCTTTTACACTCTGCAGAGGTGCGTTACTTTACCCATGGACGACCAAGACCATGTTGCACAACCAGGCGCGCGATCCTGTCCACTCCCACTCAGGTGTGGGGCCCGGTTGTTGGTCCAAGCCAAACCGTGCTTCTCCGCACAACGCATGCCCACCCATTTCTGCCAGCAGGTTGAACGCCTGATTCCACCCCTCACGATGGAGATCTACGCGCCCCTGGCAGACACTCATAGACCCCAGAGCCCGCGGGACGTAAGGGCTCCCACCCATGTGCATGTAGTCCCGAGAGACCTACAGCGTACGTCTCTGGCAGTGCGTTGACATGCGAACGAGAAAAGTATCACGGCTGACTTACTCCCCCCATAGAAGATCCATGGTCAACGCGAATATACGGCGCAAGAATCCTGACGGCATTTGTTGTTAATTCCTAGGTAATACTTTCCCATGCAGATGGAACCTTTCTTTGACCTATTCATCTTACCATGGTTCCATCCGACCACCAAACAGAACACTACCACTCGGGTAGTCATTCAATTAGTCATATTATTATAAAAATAGGATCATGCATCCTTTTTGGAGTAGGTGGTAATACGATAGGGTTTTAAAAATAGTTGTTATGACATAATTCAATGGACATGAGCAAGTAATGAACTTGCCTGGATACAGATAGGTAATGAAGTCTGAAGCTTGAGGTGGATCCTGATTTCCTTGTTCTACAAAATTCCATCATTGTCCGGTAAAGACAATGTTTAAAGAAGCAAATGATGCTATTATGCATAACGATGAGATGTATGCAATTTTTGAAAGACTGAATTAATTCTGTTATAAAACTTGTTTTGCTTGATCACCCAGTTCTTCATAATTAATGATTTTTGTTATAACTGAGATATTCTTATTAATTTAATTACTTGGTTGAATACTTATTGTTTTTCTCAGGAACAGGAATAATGGCATATTTTAGAAATGACTAGCTATTGATATTTAAATGAATATAACCATTAATTGCTTTATTTATTCCAACAAGTGTTTTTTATAAATTAATTCTTCTCAAATAATCCATTATTAAGGCTATAATTATTTTGGTGTTATTATGTTTAATAATTAGTTTATATAAAAACTTGTACTGGTTTAATAGATATTTTAATAAAAATTTGTATAGGTTTATTTGTTATTTTTCCTAACTTTTTTATTAGCATTTTTAAAATTACCTGTCTGCCCCTAGGGCTGACAGGTGGTCCCTGGGGTTATGGTTGGGACCTAACCCCCTGGTCTGGTCGGGCTGGACTAGACCAGCCGCACCCGCACCCGCCCCGCACCTTATCCTCTCCCTCTCCTCGCGAGGCGACGCGGAGGGCGACGCAGAGGAGACACGATCCAGCGCTCCTCCGGCGATTTCCTCCGGCCTTCCCCGTACTCCACCGCCACCGTGACCTAGCGCCACCTTAGCTACTCTCTGCTCGCTACCACGTCTTCCTCCTCGATCTGCTTCTTCCCCCGTGTGGCTCCCGTGGAGATCCTCAAACCCTAACCCTAGGGTTAGGTTCCCGGGGTGCTCCTCCACCACTCCGGTGGCCGTGGCTCCACGACGTGGCTCCTGGAGTCTCTAGGGTTTGAGGTGCTGTTGCTGGCGCTTCTGTGGCTTCGTATTCGAGGACGTCGCCGCCGGGATGGTCTACGGGCAACCGCGGCTCGCCGCCGTGCACCACTCTCCATCCGGATGTGGTCACCACGATGGTGACCACCTGTAAGTTCCTTCTCCTCTCTCTCTGCCCTCCAATCTCTCTCTCTCTCACGGGTTCATCCCTTTCCCCATGCTCTGGAGTCTAGCCATCGAGCTAGCTCGTGCTGCGCCTCCCTGTGATGCTTCCTGTGCCCTAGTATTTGATTGGTAGCATTGGGTGGTTTCCAAATGCTTTACTTGATGTGTGATGCATGAAATCCATGCTATGATCTGGAATGGATGGGAAATTTTATTGTGCCCTAATTTATCCTCTGCTGCTATGTGCCGTGAGAAGATAATAGTGATGGAAATGCTTCTGTTAGTGGTAAATCATCTTGGAATTGCTTCCAGATTTACTTTTGTGTACTGATACCCTTAGGGTTGGCTCTAAATGATGGATTCTTGTTACTGGTTATTGGATAACCATTCTTATGACTAAGTATACAATTTTTCCTAGTGTTCTGTGGATGTGCTAGATGATTGAGAGGTGTTACTCTGAATTTTATTCAGAGAATATGCCCTCAATATCTGTATCTATCATATAATTTCCATTTCATGAATCCCCTTGGTTCTGGGGTATCAGATCCTTGGATCTCGTGCCCAGCAACCATGTGTGTGGGTGTGTGTGGCACAACCAGTGCTTCTAGTTATTATCCTGTCACACATCCTGTGCTATACACCTCTCTATCTTAATTCCTGGTATCAACTGATAAGAACAGACATTATTTATGAAATCTTTTCCTTCTTTGGTCCTAATGATTTAAGAACAGATGCTTTCACTTGATTCTTTTGCCCCAAGCCAATGATGCATAGCCTGAGGCCCTTCTTTAACTAAGAACAGATACTTAGCTTGTTAAATAATTCCCAGTGATGAGTTTAGCATAGCATCACTATGCCTACCTGAGGGTTCTAGCACCCCCAACCATCCTGTGTGCAACTTAGCCAGAAATGGCTTAGAGGGTACTCAGGGATTCACCTTGGGTTTAGATCAAGTGGTTGTGGATTTTGGTGCTTGTGGAATGCTTGCTTTCCTCCTTGTGCTCCCTGGTACCTTGGCCTTGTTTGCTTGCTTGCAAGATTGCAATCAATTGCTCCAGTATCCAGTGAAGTGATTGATTGGTGTTGTGCTTTCCTGGTATTTTGTGTTTGAGCGGGAGAATATGAGATGTGATCTCATCCCCTACGGCTGATGGAGATTTTATACTCCAGGTGCTGTTTGGACAGCACCAAAGGTAGTGCCTGAGTGTGCTGTGTGCTTATTTATGACTAAGCTGCTTGCTGCTTCATGAGTAAGCTAGGTACTGCCACCTAGTGTGGGGATATTTCCCAGTACCTGTTTGGTCTCATCCCTTACCGTGCACTGGTTACTCATTGATCTTATCCTTTCCTGATGATATAAATTTGGTGTTGCCAGTTGTATTACCAGGTGTAAGCCTATGATGCTGGTCTGAGGCAAATTTAACAGAACAGATACTACCTATTCATTTAAACCCTGTGATGAATAAGCAGTGCATCTCACTGTCAATCTGAGGGTACTAACCCCCCCTAACACTTTGTGTTTCTGTTTATTGTTTTTGTTTTGCAGGTCTGAAGAATTTGGAGGCAATGTATTAGTTAGGCTTAGTTCTAGGTTTAATTTCTTGTATTAGCTTAATTGCAAAGCTATTGTAATTTATGTTTCTTTTTATTCCATTGTAAAAACTTTGTCATATTTGTATCATTATCAATAAAGTTTAAGTGTTTTTCTTTTATTATTCTTGTTGATATTTAGAAATATTTCCTTATTTGATATAGTAATTGTGATCAAATGATTTAAACTTAGGATATAATCTTATCCTTTCAATTTGATTTAAATTTAATTATAATTCAAACTCAAATTCAAATTGTCCTGAATTCAAATAATTCAAATCATTCAAATAATTCAAACACTAGTGTTTCAAATTCAAATAATACCCAGAGGTCATGTCAAAATTCCACCTACTAATAGTAACAACTTCAATCAAAGCCTCAGTTACTGGGTAGAACCTTATTCACTCCGGGGTTTTAACTTTGCGAAAAATTTATTCAGGTTTTTCAAACACATGCATGCAGATGCACAAATTTATATTCTACCCCCCGTGAGTTCCTAAACGCTGGGACATTACACGAGAGGAGGTGGCAGTGCGGCGTCGGTGGAGGTGACACGCCTCTGGCCTTCTGGCCAGAGGTTGAAGAAAAGGAAATTAAAACAATTCCAAGAGAACCCCCTGGAATGTTTTATAAATTACAACTAAGTCCTTTTGTTACTAAAACTTAGAGAAAACCTTTGTTTTCAGGGACAATTTGTAAACCTAAAAATTATGAAAAATTACATTTGGAAATCTCATCAAATTTGGAACCTCGCCATGTTTTGTTTTGGTGAATTTGAGCAATATTTGTATTTTTTATTTAAGGTGCTAGATTAAGTGATTTTAATGTTTTCACTCTATTTAATTTATTAAATGTCTTAAAATTTATTTTAGGCATGAATATCACATTCACACAACACACATATGGTTCCCAAGTGGTGTGTTATAAGTGGATCATATTGGATAAAAATACTTATAGAAAGTAATTTAGTAAAACTACTTGTACTCGTTCTATGCACTGTTATGAAAATCCTCTAATATGGAATTTTATTCCATGTCACCCCAAATGATTTTAATGAATGAAGGAACTTGTTTTATTTTGTATACTATGTTATTTTCATAGTTAAAACTCTTAGCAATGTTGGTTGACATTTTTCTTAGGTGAGTGTAAGCCTTATTTGATAAATTAGGTTCTTTACCAAGTTGAAAACATGTGTGTCTTTGGAACCTATTTGTTTGTTTTTCATCAGTTTCCAAATGTGGATATTATCTCATGTTGTTTTAGAACATGTAATCCTTTATATGGTTATATGTAGATGAATTTTTTCTATCATCTGTTAGTCTTATGTAAAAAAGGATATGGAAAACAAGTATTAAGCTTGTTACCCTTCACCTCCACATATCAAAAGACATGTGGTTGCTAGGCTGGTTATTATTTCCTATTTAATAATTGTTTCCATAAGAGATCTTATTATGAGATCCTCATTTCTGATGAGCTTGGTAGATGTTATTGGTTCCCTAATATTACCTAAGGATTCACTGGATAATTTCCTACGATTCCCTACTGAGGCAGTGCTGATTCTTGTGGTCTTATGTTGCTTGATGTTCTTGTCTCTGGTTGCCACTTGTCTTTGGATGTTGCCTTGGTCAATAGCAAGTAACTTCAGCTCTTGGATTCTACCTTCACTATCTTACCCTTGTGGTGAAGATAACCAATTACTCCAAGCTAAGATTTTACTTAGATGATTATCATGTGGTTTCTTGTTTCCTTAGGGTTATTCTTTCACTTGCTTGATGGTAAAAGGAGTGTAGGTGTAGTTTATGACATCAGTTAGCCTTAAGAATATAAGAAGAATCTGTTGACAGGTTTGCAAGGCTTGTCCCCAGATTACTTTTCATATAGAAGAGGCTAATATTGGAAAACAAGATAAACTAGACAAGGTAGAAAGATCTTGATGAAGACTTAGTTAAGCTTTTTCTAATATGCTTGTTACTTTGTTTCCCATAAGATATGTTCTTATATCATACATGAATTGTTTACTTAGATTCCAATTTACTTCCTCTAATAGAGGTTATAACTTGTTGTAATTCATTAGTTGTATTCAGGGATACTTTAGTTGTTGAATGTTGATTTAGATAGAAATGTGGAGTGTTTGTGGAATAATGACTTAAGATAGTAAGTTGATCAAATGGTTCATTAATGTGTTGAGATCTCATATGCTCACTTGTATAAGATGATTGAGACAATGAGTATAAGAAGTTTATTGGGGTTTGATGACTTATGTCATAGTTGATAGTTGTTTTTATCAGGTGCCATGTTGTCACTTTATATTCTTCTCTTAATGACCTTTGCCATTCTTAATGCAGATATAGAGGTTTGGGAATATCATATGTGATGATCAAGATTTAACAGTAGTTTAAGAAGAATTATTTCTTCTTTTAGGTACTTCTTTTATAGTTGATGAAATATGTACGTATTCGATAAATGTGTTAATAAAATTATTATATCATTTCCCACTGGTGGGTTTTGAGATAACACTTGTTTGTATCTGTTGTGTTCTATTGAAACTTTGTTATTTACTTATGAAGGTGCACTTAAAAATGATGAGATAATTTATAAAGGTATTGTGTGAATGGTTGATAACTTAAGAGTTCTTGTTTGAGAGGACATAACACCTCTATTGATGAGATGGTTCAATTGTGTATTACTCATTGGTGGAAGTATGATTATCAGTTTTGTGATTTGGGTACTCACCCCTCTTTGGGTTGTAGATATCTAATGAATTATCCCAAGTCACTTAAGGACTTGTGGTTAAGGTTGTTGAGAGTTTGTGTTGGTCACAACCAATTATGGTTTGTGTAAACAGATGATTTGGTTTCTGAAGATACTTGTTATAAAGATCAATCCAAACGACTCTTGACTAAATGAACTAGGCCCATTTCATCATGTCAAGTGAAACATTGGTCACTTTGCTTCGTTTAAACTTTCGCGCCAAAATTTCCCGTATTTTTAGATGCATGTTTTGCAAATGCACATATTATATTAGATCCTTATAACCTCCCAAACATTGGGATGTTACACAGTGCCCCAATCAACTAAGCGGTAATTTTTGGTATTCTCATTCTCCTGCCAAATCATCCTTTTTCTTTAAATGTCCCACTTCTTAATTAACCCCTTAGGAGCTTCCAAGAAGGAAAGCATATATAAAGGCAGACTAGATAAACAAGCATCGACAAGGGTGATCGTGTCTCCATAGGACAGGAGTTTTCCTATCCACCCAGCTAGCTTTTTTGCAAATTTATCATCAATAGGTGCCCATTGAGACATCGCAAGTCTTTTCTGGTCAATGTGAATTCCAAGGTTTTTCATTGGGAGTTTTGTTGTCAAACAAGTGAAGATCTCACTGTATTGGTGCTCTCTCTGGGTTGCAGCTCCAAGGCAGTAAACCTCACTTTTGTGAAAGTTTATTTTCAACCAAAGAGTTGTTCAAATAAGCAGAGAATGAATTTGATATTCCTGGCATTCTCCAGGTTGTCTTCCAAAAGGAGTATTGTATCATCAGGATATTGCATGATTGAGATCCCCCTTCTACTAGGTGAGGTATCAGTCTTGAAATAATACCATGATCCTTGGCTCTGTTTATCATCATGGCTAGCCCATCTCCAACAATGGCAAACAACAGTGGGGCAAGGGTATCTCCCTGTCTGACTCCTGCATGTGTAGGAAAGTAAGGCCCTAAACAATCATTGACCTTAAATGCAACTCTACCTCCTCTCACAGTTTTCATAACCCAATGAGAGAATTGGTCTCCAAACCCTTTGTTTCTCGTCATTTGAAGCAAGAAATTCCATTTGACTTTGTCGTGGGCTTTCTCAAAATCTATTTTGAGGAGTACCCCAGACAATTTCTTATAGTGCATCTCATGGATAGTATCATGGAGGAGCACAATACCCTCCATGATAAATCTATCCTTGATGAAAGCTTTTTGATTTTCAGCAATCACTTTGTGGATAACTTTACCCAGTCTATTGGCCAGAGTCTTTGTTAGTATTTTATAACTAACATTGAGCAGACAGATAGGCCTAAATTTCTGAATAACCAAAGCATCTGGTGCTTTTGGTATAAGAGTTATGACTCCATGATTAAGTATCTCAATGGGAAACCTACCCTGATGGAAGGCATCAAACATCTCCTTGAGATCAAATTTGATGGAGTCCCAAAAATCTTGATAGAATTCAGATGGTAGGCCATCAGGACCAGCAGCTTTGAATTTTTTAAGACTGAAGACCACATCTTTGATCTCTTTAAGTTCAAAAGCAGCTGCGACCGAAATGTTATGAGTGGAAATACTAGATTTCTCGTAAGTATCTTCGAAAATTGAAGGTTCCATTAAGAATTAAGATATTTATATGGTTTGTGACTAGAATTTTTTATCGATAAAAGATAATCTAGAAAAGAGGAGGTGGAATGGGTATACAAAGTATGTGTTTTATGGTGCACTAGAGACTCTAGAACATTTGTAGGTTCATAAATTATGATTTTGCTAAAAAAAAGTTGGGGTATTTGTTCATTTCACTTTTGGCACCTCACCTCCTACAAGCATTTCGAACATGTTTTGCAATTGGTTATATGGGATGGATAAATCGACTACACCGTCTATACACATAGGTGTATGTGCTTTTCTTTGCACAATACGGAATTTTCAAAATGACGTGGTATTGAATAATGAGAGAATTCGAAAATTGTTGCATGTTGTTTATCAGGCTACTTATTGGATCCACTTGTGGTCTCAATGGACCATTGGGCCTTTGGTCCCAAAAACCGCCCAAACGACACCCCAAACGGGTCCCCCAAGCAAATTTATGTCGAACTCCCCCGGCCCACCCATCAAACTTGGGGACCTTTCTGGGTATGCTTGACATTGTCCGGTCAGCAAACCCGACAGGTGAGGCCCACTTTTCATTCGCATAGAAAACATAAAATATTTTCACATAATTTAGATCATTATTTGCACACATAATTTTTTTTACATATATATGTATAGAAATTTAAAACACGGCGCCCACCTAAGTTCTAATCGTCGCCGTCGTATGATGGCGGCGGCGGCGGAGTTCTAGGCTCCTCCTGCTCCGGCGTCGGCGGTGGTGGACATCCGGGAGGCGGCAACACAGGAGCCGCGGGTTGTGCCCATGGAGGTGCAAACCAGCGCGGGTTTGCACCTCGCAAGACTTCGTCCCATGTGGGCCAAGGAACCCACCGGTCTGCAGCCAGGTCTGGCGCCGGTAGCGGCTACTCGTCGTCCACCATGTCCTTCTCCTCCTCCCATGCCCTCATCCTCCTCCTCTTCCATGCTTTTATCCTCCTTCGGCAGCGAGTCCTCAGAATGCATCGGGTCCTCGGCATTCTTCTCCCTCGTCGCCCGACATCACGCCATTCTACTCTGGCAGCGCCATTGCGTCGATGGTGGGCGATTTGTGCCACTGAACATAACGACACACTTAAAAAGGGCCCGAACGATGGGAAGGGACACACCGTCTATCGAGGCGACGCGGCTGTAGACAAGCGAGGAGACGCCGCCACTTCCCCATGTGTGCATGTCCCAACGCGTGGCGAAACTGAGGATCTGCCATGCCTCCACTTCCCCATGCGTGAATGTCCCAAGCGTGGCGGAGACTGAGGAGCCGCCACTTCCTCCCACCTGTTCCCAACACGTGGTGGAGACTGAGGAGCCGCCACTTCCCCACCCCACGCCGCTCACATCCCAACACGTGGCGTAGACCGAGGAGCCGCCACACCCCACGCCGTCCACGTCCCACGATCTGTATCCCTAGAAAAACCCCTCTCGCCGCAGAGGGGATGAACTCTGACCCTTCACCCCACCTCTCACAAATCCCCTCTCGCTGGAGAGCGACAGCCAGAGCTCCAAGAGGCAGTCGCGGAGAGCGAGGAGGGCGATGAGGCAGTGGCGGCCGTGGTGGCGCAGCTGGCGACTAAGGAGTACCGCTCCCCGAGTTATTCGTCCTCCTCTTCCAACCATTGGGTAACCTCCTGAGGTTGCCCGATAGAATCACCACCCTGCTCGCACGCAACGAGTCCGAGTTTTTCACTCTGCAGCTCGAAGACTGCCCCCACTGCATAGATGCCGTCATAGTGAGGAACCGCGGCGAGCTGTTACTCGAAAACGGCTAGGTCACGATCACCCACATGTACCAGCTGCAGTAGGGTTGGATGTTCACTTCCTCCATGACGGGGCCAAACTACACCATGCTCTGGCACGACTGCTACCAGGATGGCGAGGCCGAGCATGGAGGGCCCGACGGCGAGGAGGCATAGTTTAGAGCGCCCGTTGTAATTTCATTCTAAAATTTCAATGAAAATCATGTTATTTGTTGCTAGCTACCCACGAGGTGTTTGTGTTAATGACAACGATTTTAGTGAGCATGGCTTCGGGGGTGCTGTTGTAGAATACACCCATAAAGAAAGGACACGTATCTGGCACCCCAAAGAGGCCATAATTAATTGGTGCCGGACACATATTTGATTGGTGGCGGTGGAGATACTCCCATCTTCTCTTAGAGTACCAACAGGGACGTTTGCACTATGGTTGCACTCGATTGACGACGGTCGTTCGGCTATATTATGTGCAATTGTCATCATTGGATTATTCATGTGTCCATTCTCTCTGATTTGTGATATGTATTATGCCAAAATATTTGCTATGCTTTTCATTTTTGATACTTTTTATTAATGAAAAATGTGTGCAGCAATCATATGTGCAGAGACTAGCACTACAGGAAAGCAAGGAAACGCCGACGGCCCCATTGCCGTCGGGGAAAGTCTGAAACCCGTCGGCGTAGGCCCTGTCGGCGTAGCCAAAGGACAGTCAACGTATAGAAACCGTCGGCGTAAACTGGGCTACGCCGACCCATCGGCGTATAGGTAGGCCAAGTTTTTTAAAAAATAAATTCAATGTTTTTTTCCGAATTTGTTTTCATTTTTTTCTGCATTTTTTATTTCACTTGTTTAACGCTTAATCACATTATAGTCACATTTATTTTTATCTCTAAGCATTTATAATTTTAATCTAAATTACTCGTTTCTATTAACACTTCCCGATCGGTCACCCATCCTCAGATTGCTCTAGCCCATCACGCTTAACTTCGTAGTTCCTTCCCTTTAAGCTACCTAGAAACAACGCATGTGTTGCTGACAATATTATCCAATCAATACTGTTAACCCTTGGACCATCATGTCACACTCTTTTATTTTTTGAATTCAAACAATTATTTAAATAATAATAATAAACTTGAATTCAAATAATCTTGAATTTAAATAATAATTAACATTTTTTCCTTTTCTATTTAATATTGAATATTCATATCTTTGAATCCATAAATCGAAATATGACACTAATATGTCTACATCGATTAGAAAAACGAATGAAATTCAAATATGACATCCATATAATATTTTCCACCATGTATAGGACTTTGTTCCCTTTTCATTGTAAAAAAAATTCCATTTTCCGAGTGAAGAAAGGGTTTTTTCGAAGGACCAACCACAAATATGTTGCACAACTTGAGAGGTACAATATTTGAAAATACTATGAAAATATTTCAGTCCACCTCTTTTCAAAAACACAGGTTTCTGCTGATTCAGCTGGAAACTGGTTAAATTTGAACTACAGGTACCTCATAGTTTACTCATGATTTTTGACAAAAATCATTTTTAGGTACACAACTACCTATTTCATCATAGATACACCAAGAGTTTCTAAGCGACCCTCGAACCCGAAGACATAGTTTATTATTGTTATTTCAATCTCAGGAAAGTTCATCACTTGCTCATATCCTTTGCAGTACTTCATAACAAACTAATTGCAAAAACTCTATCGTATTACCACCTAGTCTCAAAAGAATGCATGATCCTATTTTTATAATAATATGACTAATTGAATGACTACCCGAGTGGTCGTGTTCTGTTTGGTGGGCGGATGGGACCATGGTAAGATGAATAGGTCAAAGGAAGATTCCATATGCATGGGAAAGTATTACCTAGGAATTAATCACAAATGCCGTCAGAACTCGGTGCGCCGTAAATACCGCGTTAACCATGGGTCTTCTATGGGGGGAGTAAGTCAGTTGTGATCTTTTCTCGTCCGCATGTTAACGGGCTGCCAGAGACGTACGCTGTAGATTCTGCGGGACTACATGCACATGGTTGGGAGCCCTTACGTTCCACGGACTCTGGGTCTATGAGTGTCTTCCAGGGGCGCGTAGATCTCCATCGTGAGGGGTGGAATCAGGCGTTCAACCTGCTGGCAGAAATGGGTGGGCATGCGTTGTGCGGAGAAGCACGGTTTGGCTTGGACCAACAACGGGGCCCCACACCTGAGTGGGCGTGGACAGGATCTCGAGCCTGGTTGTGCAACATGGTCTTGGTCGTCCATGGGTAAAGTAACGCACCTCTGCAGAGTGTAAAACAACGTGGCATGTTACCCCCTGTTCCGGGAAGGACTGTGAACGCTACAGGAAAGGCAACTCCATGAAGTTCTAGTCCTGTGATGGTCTGGGTGGCATAGTTTTCAGAAGTAAAAGCAACCTTTGGAAGAAGGATTTACAAAACCTTGCATTAGTTTATGACTCTTTCAAGTCTAAAGCTGTAGTTAGTGCATCAAACTACCCTCTATATATCATGAACTTGCTGAGTAACGCTCGTTACTCATTCGTTCAGTTTGACCCCCTGCTTAGAGTTGAAGTCCTATGGAAGTCGTCATCGTGAAGCCATTGTTACCCCATGAAGCTAGGTGGAGTCTTATACTACTTAGCCAGGACAACATCGTCATCAACAACGCTGGTGGAAGAGAAGCTATCAAGGTGTAGGTGAAGACCATTCTTGGACTTAGTTGTATCAAGCCTTAGATTAGGGCTGACATCAGCCGTAGTAGATTAGTTCTGAGCTAGAGTAATTCTCCAGCTTGGATCTTCGAATTGCTTCTTCTGATGTTCATTTGTATGAAATCTTCTTGATTCATCAAAGAGATTCTCAAGATTTTGTAATGAAGTTTGTATCCTATAGTTTTGCGTGGACCCGCTGTGTTTCTGTTGTACTACTCTGAGGGATGTAATATTCACGGATAAGTCCTTCTGTGAGTATTATGTCATCGAATTGCGCACTACACATGCAATGGTGTGATGGGTCACCACACTTATAGGTCCACACCCGGTAACTGTTAACCCTTTCTTGTTTGTTCTGTTCTTGCTAATGATTTTTTTTTAATGTAGCTTGAATAATATGCATGATGATGTAGATATGTTTCTCCTTTTTGAAACGAGTTAAAGAACGTCAAAATCCGAGTTCGAATGTAAAAGTTATGCTTAAAATGGTGAGTAAAAAAAAAAACCCAGGATATGCCGACGGTTGCCGGCGGCGTAGCTAAAAAGAAAAAGAAAAGGCCTACAGGGTTACCGTCGGTGTAGCACATTTTTTTATTTTATTATGGGCTAGCATGTCGGGTCTATCCCGACAGCCTCGATATTTAGCCATCGGCGTATAAACTCCCGTGCCGTAGGTAACCCGTTGAGAAAAAAAGCGGCAGCGAGCACCGGTTTTCTCAACCGTATAGTCGAAGTACATTGCAGCTGCCGCCACGTCTGAACCGCGATGCACTGGAACCTAACATCTCAGACACGAGATTATAGCACTAATTAAAAATCTTATCTGGCATAACGCTGCTGCCTGCTGGTGACAGAGATGGACAGGCGTGGTTTCTTAATTTGTGATAGTGGTGGAGCTAATGATCGATCGGTCTTTACAAATCGTACATTCTTGCCGTTCACTTTCGCTAATGTGTTCCCTTAATTAGCATGCATGCTAGTCACCATCTTCATTAATTAGGGATCTTATTAGTTGCACTATTAAGTTAGTATTCGGCTGCGACTTGATAAGACTAGCCACAATGGGAGTAACATAGGTGGTATCATAAGTGCCACATAGGCAAAAAAGATGATGTGGCACTCATTTAATGAGGAGAGAGGTGTTAGTGGTATCATAGGTAGATACCGTAACATAACGCTTTCCAAGACGAGATGAGTCTATAAGCTAATAAATACACTAGTATATGATACCACAAATATGTTACTATGCATTGTGGAAGTGGTAACATAGACTAGTATCATATGCATGATACTAGTATATGATACTCCCCATTGTGACTAGTCTAAGGTGGCCTGGTCCGGGTCCTACCTGTCAGATTACCAAATAAACAAATGCTTGCCTCGCGCCGCTGTTTGATTTAATTTAATCTTATGCTTTTTTTTTGCAGGGATAATTTAATCATATGCGGCGCTGGCTAGATTGCCTGGCCAGTGTACACCACTACAGTAATAGCGTACATCAACCTACGTCTAACCTAAAGCTCTAAAGGGCTAGATCGCTAGATCATGATTAGCTAGCTGCTCCCGTACGTACTACTGGCTACTACTGAGAACTGATTGTAGTTAGGTCTACAACGGAAAGTGGTTTTGGCTCCCGAGAGCACCGGTGCTCATGCAAATTTAAAAAAATTCGTGGAAAAAATATTATAACACTACAGGAATCGGCCTATATGCCGACGGCCAAATTCTATGCCGACGGCAATTTGTCGGGGCCGTCGGCATAGGTCGAGTGAGAAAATCTTAAACTGCGAAAAAAAACATTGCTATGCCGTCGGCCTATTGTTTTTTTTTTTTTTTGAGCTATGCCGACGGCTGCCGTCGGCATAGACCCTAAGAGGGAATCCTGGATTGCGAAAAAAAAAATTGAGCTATGCCGACGGCAAAGCCGTAGGCATAGCCAAGCTCAGTTTTTTTTAACTTAATCACCGTTTTGATCATAACTTTTGCATTCCAACTCGGATTTTAACGTTCTTTAGCTCGTTTCGAAGAGGAGAAACATATCTAAATTATCATGCATATTGTTAAAACTAAATAATTAGAAAAAAATCATGAGAAATAACGCAACTAACAATAATGGGTTAACAGTTTCGTCTGAGAGGGTTGTGGGGCGTCTGAATCCAACCAAAATCTAGGTGGACCTAAAAATCATGAAAAATAGGGGGTTGTGTACCTAAAAATGATTTTTTCCAAAAATCATGAGCAAACTAGGAGGCACCTGTAATTCAAATTTGCCCCGTTTTCAGCTGAATCGGCAGAAACTTGTGTTCTTCAAAAGAGGTGGATGAAAACCTTTTCAGAGGAAAATGATTGGTTATTTGTGAATATAACATGGTCTAGTATATTAAAAAAATGCATCTCCCAGGTTTTGCAACATATTAGTGGTTGATGCTTCACAAAAAAAGCCATTTTTCACAGTCGGAGAATAGAAAATGGTTTTTTTATTCAACGAAAAGCAAAACTTTCTTCGGGAACATTGTCCGTGCTTCCAATATGCATGTTTGTGTGGAATATGGGCATATTTAAACAAACTATGCCATGGATTTGGCCATTACACCCGTCATTTGGCCCGAAACCCTAGAATGTTCGTAGGAGATAACTCATTTATGTGAACATATTTTCAACACAACCGTCGTATTCCAAGTTTATTATTTTTGGTGGATACTAGGACATATATAATGACACCACGCGAAGGTCTTGCATCATTTTGGAGTTTTTTAAATTTTCTGGAATTTTCTAAGTCGGTTTCCGGAAAAAGTCAAGACGGCGGGCATGACCGTTCGTATCTAGGGCTTGAGTATTGAGAAACTCTTGGTGTATCTCTGATGAAATAGGTAGTTGTGTACCTAAAAATGATTTTTCCAAAAATCATGAGCAAACTAAGAGGCACCTGTAGTTCAAATTTGCCCCGTTTCCATCTAAATCGGCAGCAACTTGTGTTCTTCAAAAGAGGTGGATAAAAACCTTTTCAGAGGAAAATAATTGGTTATTTGTGCATATAACATGGTCTAGTATATTCAAAAAATGCAGCTCCTAGGTTTTGCAACATATTTGTGGTTGATGCTTCACAAAAAAAGCCATTTTTCACACTCGGAGGATGGAAAATGGTTTTTTTATTCAACGAAAAGGAAAACTTTCTTCGGGAACATTGTCCGTGCTTCCAATATGCATGTTTGTGTGGAATATGGGCATATTTAAACAAACTATGCCATGAATTTGGCCATTACACCCGTCGTTTGGCCCGAAACCCTAGAATGTTCGTAGGAGATAGCTCATTTATGTGAACATATTTTCAACACAACCGTAGTATTCCAAGTTTATTATTTTTGGTGGATACTAGGATATATATAATGACACCACGCGAAGGTCTTGCATCATTTTGGGGTTTTTTAAATTTTCTGGAATTTTCTAAGTCGGTTTCGGGAAAAAGTCAAGACGGCGGGCATGACCGTTCGTATCTAGGGCTTGAGTATTGAGAAACTCTTGGTGTATCTCTGATGAAATAGGTAGTTGTGTACCTAAAAATGATTTTTTCCAAAAATCATGAGCAAACTACGAGGCACCTGTAGTTCAAATTTGACCCGTTTCCACCTGAATCGGCAGAAACTTGTGTTCTTCAAAAGAGGTGGATAAAAACCTTTTCAGAGGAAAATAATTGGTTATTTGTGCATATAACATGGTCTAGTATATTCAAAAAATGCAGCTCCTAGGTTTTGCAACATATTTGTGGTTGATGCTTCACAAAAAAGCCATTTTTCACACTCGGAGGATGAAAAATGCTTTTTTTATTCAACGAAAAGGAAAACTTTCTTCGGGAACATTGTCCGTGCTTCCAATATGCATGTTTGTGTGGAATATGGGCATATTTAAACAAACTATGCCATGGATTTGTCCATTACACCCGTCATTTGGCCCGAAACCCTAGAATGTTCGTAGGAGATAGCTCATTTATGTGAACATATTTTCAACACAACCGTCGTATTCCAAGTTTATTATTTTTGGTGTATACTAGGACATATATAATGACACCAGCGAAGGTCTTGCATTATTTTGGGGTTTTTTAAATTTTCTGGAATTTTCTAAGTCGGTTTCGGGAAAAAGTCAAGACGGCGGGCATGACCGTTCGTATCTAGGGCTTGAGTATTGAGAAACTCTTGGTGTATCTCTGATGAAATAGGTAGTTGTGTACCTAAAAATGATTTTTTCCAAAAATCATGAGCAAACTAGGAGGCACCTGTAGTTCAAATTTGACCCGTTTCCACCTGAATCGGCAGAAACTTGTGTTCTTCAAAAGAGGTGGATAAAAACCTTTTCAGAGGAAAATAATTGGTTATTTGTGCATATAACATGGTCTAGTATATTCAAAGAATGCAGCTCCTAGGTTTTGCAACATATTTGTGGTTGATGCTTCACAAAAAAAGCCATTTTTCACACTCGGAGGATGGAAAATGGTTTTTTTATTCAATGAAAAGGAAAACTTTCTTCGGGAACATTGTCCGTGCTTCCAATATGCATGTTTGTGTGGAATATGGGCATATTTAAACAAACTATGCCATGGATTTGGCCATTACACCCGTCATTTGGCCTGTTTCCACCTTAATCGGCAGAAACTGTCAAAATGGCCACCATGGCTATTTATCAAAAGAGATTAATTTTTTTAAAACTATCGATGTTTTTATGATATGGATGTCATATTTGAATTTCTCTAATTTTTCTAATCGATTTAGACATTTTATTTGTCAAATTTCGATTTACGGATTTAAAGATATAAATTATTGTATATTAAATAATTTATTCACAAAATAAAGTAATTTATAACATTATATTGTTATTTAGTCAATAAAGATAATTATAAAATCATTGTTATTTGTTCAAATGCTGTTTTAAATTTATACAATAGAAAAGTTTAACATCATTCCCCACAGGTTAATATGATTGATATGATAGTAATATCAGTAAGTTCTAACATCTCATATGGAATCTAGTTTGGAAGGAACTCAAAGGTTAAGCGTGCTTGGTCTGGAGCAATTTCAGGATGGGTGACCGAACGGGAAGTTTGACTAAGTTAAGTATGTTGACTAGATTAATTGTGTAATTAGAGATTAGAGATTAAATATGTGGCTAAGTGAAAAATTCTGGAATAGAAATTCAAAAAAGTTCAAAAAAAAAAATTCCCAAAATTCGAATTTTGGAAATATTGTGCCGACGGCTTTGCCGTCGGCATAGAGCTTAGTGTGTCGACGGCCTACGCCGACGGTTTTTTATGTGCCGACGGCCATTTGACCATGTGCCGACGTCGGATAGGCTAACGGCAAGGTGCCGACGGCGGCCGTCGGCACAGCCTGTGCCGACGGCTTTTTAGCCTGTGCCGACGGCTTATGGCCGTCGGCATATGGAGCGTTTCCTGTAGTGTAAGTAATAAAAAAATCGTAAAAATGTCTGGATGTAGCCAATGATACATCCCGTAAACGTGCAAATTTTCAAGTTGAAATACGAAATAGTATGAGCTACACAAAAATGAAAAAGTCATAAAATTTAGACATTTGGCATGGGGTTGGCCCTTCTTTGGGTTTCTACATATACTCCTTTTCTATCAATACATCGAAACGCAATAAAATTTAGACATTTGAAAATAGGCATTACTCATATTCACATTTTTTTCATTTTTGTATAGCCTACACCACTTTGGATTTGAAATTGCAACTTGGACGTTTATGAGATATATCATTGGCTGCATCCAGCATTTTTTGATAAATTTTGAAACTCGTAAATATATATTTTTTTTGAAAAAATCTAATGGGCAGGGGCACTGGTGCCCAGTTGTACCAAATCTCTACTCGGTCTACAAGGAGATTTTCCTCCTCACGGCCATCAAGGCGGATAAGTGGATGTTGAAGGCGTTCGACAGGCTCAGGAGGGGCATGTTATGGAGTGGCAGCGAGAAAGCTAGTGGGGGCAAGTGCAAGGTCAGCTGGGACAAAGTTTGCCGTCCTAAGGCCTTAGGTGGTCTCGGAATTCTGAATTTGGAGAAGTTCTCCCGGACTCTTCGGCTTAGATGGCTGTGGCATGCCTAGGCCTCCCCCCATAAGCCTTGGGTCGGATCAGAGACGCCAAACGACGTGGCAGATAAGAGCCTTTTCAACGCCGCCACGACAGTTTCGGTGGGAAACAGCCTCAGGGCCTCCTTTTGGGGATCTTCTTGGCTGGATGGGTTACCCCCCAAGGTCATTGCTCCGGACCTATACGCAGCTTCACGACGCAAAAACAGAAACGTTCGGGACGCCATTGAAAATCACAACTGGATAACTGATCTCAGTGTGGACCACTTCTCGGCAGAGCACATCGCACAGTTCGTCAATCTTTGGGGTCTCCTTCAGGATGTTGTTCTAACCCCGGGAACGGAGGACACCATCGCTTGGACAATTTCGAGCTCAGGAGTTTACTCGGCTAAGTCCGCCTATGAGGCGCAATTCTTTGGTGCTTCCTCGTGCTCCTTTAGGTCGATGGTCTGGCAGACTTGGGCCCCTCCCAAATGCTCCTTCTTCGCTTGGCTGGCTGTTCAGAACAGGCTTTGGACCTCCGACAGGCTTGCCATCAGGGGATGGCCCCACCAGCCCGTTTGCCAGCTATGCAGATGCCAGCCCGAGACCGCAACACATATCTTGTTTGAATGCCGGTACTCTAGGAGAATTTGGGCTGAGGCGGCGGTTTGGCTCAGGTGCCCAACCATTCTGCAGTGCCTTGCATCCACCAAGCCTACCGTGCTCGACTACTGGCAGGCCTTGGCGCGCACGGCTTCTCCCTCGCCCAAAGGCATGAAGACTGCAATCACCCTGATAACTTGAGAGATTTGGAAGGAGAGGAACGCGAGGATCTTCAACAACAAGTTCACGATGCCGGCATTGGTCTTCCAGAACATTAGGAACGAGGGGAGGTGCTGGATTTTCGCAGGGGCTAAGAAGCTGGCGGAGCTTGTGGATGGCTAGTTCTTGTTTTTCGTATTTGCTTTTTTTTTGGGGGCCTAGGCCTGTATGACTTTGCTTCTCCTATATTAATATAAAATGCAAAGCTTTTCCCTTCGCTTCAAAAAAATACAAGGAGATCGGCAGTATATATTCCTGCCATGCATTCTGAGCTCCTGGGCACCGGTGCCCCCTATAGTTTTTTTCAATCGTATTTTAAAGATTAATAAAATATGAAATATATCCCGAATGTTCTCAATTTGGAATACCAAGTATTTTGACTTACATAAAAATAACAAATATACAAATCTATGATATAGTGTTTCAAATCTTCGAACTTTTTATGATTTTATCATTTCTGTGCACGAGTGTAGGCTACATTATGGAGGTTATTTTTTTAAAAAAAATATGTTTCTTTTTAAAGACGGAGGGGTAGTAGAGCTCGGGAGAGAAAAAAGATACTCCTCTATAGTGGCGGTATCTCTACCCCAATCGCATCAAAAGACTCGTGTCTACGGTCCAGCAAAGTGACATTCGGTCCCAACAACGAGCCTCCGGGCATATTCCTTATGGATGGTGGATGGACCGATGTTCAAGGACCAAGTGATGACCGATGAACAGTGGTGGCCCCACACAATAAGGTAGCGTAGCTAGTCGGTCGAACTTTGGCATCACGTATCGTTTTCAGATGAACCCGCCTGGTCCATGCAAGCATGCATGCAACGCCACTGCTCGTCAAGGATCACACTCGACATTCTCAGACCGGTTTGCAACATTTTCCACGGTCGTGAAAGGAGTGTCTGGCCAGCCGTGTCGAGGACATGCCCGGAGGCGATGCAATTTAAGTGGACATGGCGGCCAGCGCTGATGATTAGTAGGGTCGTAGGACGGCCCATCTTGCCTGAATCGTTTCTACTAGCTAAGTGCCCCTCCTGTGGTCTACTCCTACGTCTTTCCAAGTTTACATCATCACCACGGTACCCATCAAATTCGTGCCCGGCACCACCAATTGAACCCCATTTGACGGTGCCGGACGGACCTGTGCCCGCGATTTTGGTGGGCGGGTGCCACAGCGGCGCCCCCAACCGTCGATCTTTTTTTCACGTAACAAACACAAACACCTTTTGCACGCCTAAACTGGCGATTACAATTTGAAATTTATTTCAAATTTAGAAATATTTTACATAATTTGAATAAAATTGCAAATGAGCCGCCGCAGCACTAGCCTACTCGTCGTCACTCCAGTCGAAGTCGTCGTCGTTGACATCGAGCACGACAACTTTCCCTTTGGAGGAGGCACCGACGTGGTGGCCATGGCCACCGCCGCGGCTCCCGGATGCATCCACCACGGTGGACTGTATCGTCGTGAGCCAACCGGCGACTCCTGCTCCAACGTGGCCACCGACCTGGGCCATGGCAGAAAGGAGACTGGGGCAGTCGCCGTCCATCGGGTCGGGCAACGGCGATGGGAGGCTGTACACCGCCTCGTCGAACTGCGGCTCCTCTTGACTCGCGGCTCCGGGCGCCGTTGGTGGAGGAAAAGGCGACCCCCGAGGTGGAGAGCGCCGGCAGGGAGGGGTGCGGCGGCTTGAACCGTTGCGGATGACGATGCCTAGGGCTCCTCGTCTATGCTCGATGTGGGTGCGCCGCGGCGGCGACAGCGGCAACAGCCGGAGCGGGAGAACGTTCCCCGTCGCGGCGTGCTGCCTCGCGGCATTGAACGTGCTGGCCAAGGTGTGGCTAGTCCAATCCCACAAGCGGCAGCGTCCGATAGCGTTCCACCGCGAGTGGAGCACATTAGGGCCGTCGACGATGTGGATGAATGCCTGCCGCTCCTTCTCGAAGAGATCGATCTATGGCCCCAGTTGCGCTGGCCGTCGTCGTTCTCGGAGAGGCGGCGCTCTGGTGGCGTCAACCAGCTGCGACGCCTCGCGATGTAGTGGCGAACTTGATCCGCCGTTCGAGGGACCGGTAGGATGATGAGGCCGCCGTCGGAAATGCGCCACTCCTTTGGGATGCGGGAGTCCAGAGGGGCGAGGAGCCCATACCGGTAGAGCCCTCCGTGTTGATGGTGCACGTGCTCGTCAGGTTGGTGCCGGAGGCCTCCCAGTTGTTGGCCATCGTGCTGCCATAGAGGACGGAGGGGAGGCGAGAGCATGTGCACGGCGAGGGGGAGGGGACACCTTTTATCCTTGGCCGAAGGGTGGCGACGGCGTAAATGCCTCGCGTGGGGAAGGCGCAACGCGAGCACCGTAAGCATCGCGTCATGTCGCCAGTGTAACTCGCCGGTGTGCTGCAGGCCGGTGTCCCGTTGCATTGGCAACTGGCGAGCGGCATTAACGCGCACTAGCCGCCTGCACGAGGCCTTAAGTCACGCTGGGAGGGGGATGGTTTGTGTCACTGAAGGGTGGGGCCGCCTGTCTGGTGGGGTGAACGGACAATGTCCAACGCCCCCAGGCAGGCCCCCAAGTTTAGCGGGTGGGCTGGGGGGCCAGGCGCAAAAATGACGGACGGACACTTTTGGTGGTGCCGCTGCGGCGGTTTTTTTTGGGACCGGATCCCCATGGGGTCTTTGGGGGGCCGTTTGGGGGGTGCATATGGACAGGGCAGTTGATGAGGGAGAGCGAGGTGAGAGACCGCACAGGGCCCCAAAATATTAGGGGCCCCAGATCTTATATATGCAGTGTCCAGCGCCATGGATCTGAGGTCCGGTCGAGTTATTCGTGTGTTGTTCGTGCGTGCAAAATGTAGGATGAAGAAGATAGACATGGGCCTTAGGCCTCAGCGGTGAAGGATTAAGTGATTTATGCGTTCATCTAAACTGAAAAATAGACGTTGAGACTCCGATGATTAGTTGCTCATATCAATGTCATGTACTGAACCTCTGGATTCTAGTGTATAACAGAGAAGGTACATAGTTTTGGATTTCCAATGAAACTTTTGAGTTATCTTCAACCTAGCAAAAAAAGTGTCGAACTACCTTAATTGCCCAAGTTTATTTTGAACACAATTTTTTTCAGAATATATTAAAAAGATATCCAAATTTCAATAGTATAAAAAGATCATCTTCCATATCTCTAAGTCTCTAGACACATTACACTTTTGGGGCCCTTCATGTATTTCGCACCGGGGCCTCCAATATCTGGAGATGGCCCTGCCGGTGGACAATGCAGTCGATGAGGGAGAGCGAGGTGAGCGATCGCACATGGCCCCAAAATATTAGGGGCCCCCAGATCTTATATATGTAGTGTCCAGCGTCATGGATCTGAGGTCCGGTCGAGTTATTCGTGTGTTCTTCGTGAGTGCAAAACGTAGGAGGGAAAAGATAGACATGGGCCTTGGGCCTCAGCGGTGAAGGGTTAAGTGACTTCTTGCTGGTGCGGCTAAACCAATTGACCCAACGAGAAGTTACTAGGACGAAAGACGTGGATGTGTTCATCTAAACTGAAAAATAGACGTTGAGATTCCGACGAATAGTTGCTCATATCAATGTCATGTACCGAACCTCTGAATTCTAGTGTATACCAGAGAAGATACATAGATTTGGATTTCCAATGAAACTTATGAGTTATCTTCAACCTAGCGAAAAAGTGTCAAACAACCTTAATTGCCCAAGTTCATTTTGAACACAAACTTTTTCAAAATATATTAAAAAGATATCCGAATTTCAATAGTATAAAAAGGTCACCTTCCATATCTCTAAGTCTCTAGACACATTACACTTTTGGGGGGCCCTTTATGTATTTCGCACCGGGGCCTCCCATTTCTGGAGACGGCCCTGCCGGTGGAGATGCTCTTACAGCACCAGAGCGAGCCGCTTGTCGCTTGCACGAGCCTTGTACTCGTGTGTCTGGATTTTATGCATGCCCATTGCATGTCTCGTCCTAGAGTCTGGAGTACGGATGGAAATGGGCATCGAAACCCGTAAATCCAACGGGTATCCGTCTTAAATAGGATGGGTTTGGTAAAATATTAGACCCGCTATGTCTAACGGGGGGGTCTGGGGTGGCAAACCCGCACCCATAGACCCGCTCTAAGGTCTAATCTCATCCCTAATAATTCTATGGCTAACCACACGTCCACGAGTTATGTACCACACAACCCACACATAACATGTCTGCATTGGAATCTGGAGTTCCAGAAACAACATACGTACACACGTGTCTATTCACACCAACCTCATCCCAATATTCCATCGTTTTATTCCCCACATGTGTCGGCCTCACTCCTGAGATGGTCACCCGTTAGGCCCCGAACCCAGCCGGCTCGCGGGTTTGGCAAAAAAATGAGACCCGACAAATTAAATAGGGCGGGTATGGGTGGCGCCGACCCATCCCCGAACCCGGCGGGTGCCATCCGGAGTGTGGAGACAGGTAGGGCACAGCTCTGCTCCAAACAGAGGTGTGGAAATAGAAGAGGGCTTGCCAACCAGGGGCATGTGCGTGCCTGAAGTCCGAAGAGAGCGTTCTGTAGGTGACATATATCCTGCGGAAAAAAGAACGTTTTCATGGCGCGACGTGGTAGTAGCTCAGATCACAACACTGCGTGTGGCCGTGGAGCAGAGCCGTCCCAGGTAATTGTCAACGAGCCTGGCGCCAGCGAACCTAAGGCGAGTGCTAATCCTGAAGAGAGCACTGTACCTCGTCATGTGCCGGGCAAGGAGGGAAGAAGCCAGGCTCAGATGGACTGGCCCAAGAAAAAGCCAAACTGCCCGGGTGGCTTGCAAGCCGTGATTGTGCCCGTTAAGCCCATGTAATTGTAACATGTGTACTTAAGCCAAACTTGTTTTTTGGACGAGGCGGCGAAGAACGTGGATAAGGACAGCAGTGACGTGTGTATATAATTGGCTCGGGGGAGGTGGGGAGGAACGAGCTTAATCCAATTCAATTCCAATTTATCTGGTGAATCGAGAGCGTAGTTTACACTTGGCATCAGAGCCAGACTAGTTCGTAGATCTGGAGTGGCCTCATCACCACCACTGCACCCGGTTGGCGGGGCAACGGAGAGCAGACGCCATGGACAAGTTGAACCCGGAGGCTAGGGCTATCTACGACCTCTTGAAGGCCGATTCGAAGGAAGAGTACGAATCTCGCTTCCTCAATCACAAGAAGGAGATTCTGGATGCGATGCGCGCCCAGATCAAGGAGGTCAGCGACTCCGTCCTCGACATCAGGACATCGGTGCGCGCGGATCTGTCCTCCGCCCAGGAGATCATCGGGGGCGACATCGAAGCGGTCAAGACGTCCCTGAGCGGCAAGGTCTCGCAGTTGGCGGCCGCGATCGACCGCGTGATTCGTCCAATATCCAATTCCTCCACGGGTAAGGCGCCGGAGCAGTCGAACACGGTGCTCGGAAGAAGTCATGCCGGCCAAATTTGGCACAGCGGTACAAGTCAACACCGGGGCAGGCTAGCAATTGTTGCACGCCACCTCCGGTCGAAGGTACGAATTCCGGCCGAAACTTCATATCATTGCTCAATTCCGCATGTAGTCCTACAAATTCTGATGTCTCCGCTTCGGCACCGAGGGTGGAACTGCCCCAATTCGAAGGAGCCAACCCAAAGCTGTGGCAGAGAAGATGCGAGGAGTATTTGAAGAGATGGGGCTCTCCCGAGACGCAATGGGTAGCATATGCATCATCGCAATTTATCGGACCTGCTGCAACCTGGCTCGAATCGTACCTAACGAAGAAACCGCATGCCACTTGGGAAGAGTTTGTGACAGCGGTGCAGGCATGATTCATGAGAAACCAACATCAGGTGTTGTGGAGAAGATTGTACAAAATTGCTCAAACAGGGAGTGTGGAATATTATGTTAAGAGTTTTTCAGACCTGATTGATCAACTGTCTGCTTTTGAACCAAATGTTGATCCCCTTAATCACTTGACCGCATTCTTAGATGGGCTCAAGCCGACTGTGAGAGTCTTAGTAGCAATACAACAACCATCAGACTTAGATACGGCTTACATTGTGGCCTTACCGTATGAGGAGATGGGAGAAGGAATGAACAACAACATGGTGTTGCGAGGAGTGCAACAATACTCACAGAGAAGAGCTCATCCACTATCATTGCCACCACCACCACCACCACCACAGACACCAGCCAGATGGATTTCAAAAAGTGTCGACGAAAAACATTCTGCAGAGAACAGAAGGAGTGGAAGTCATGAGAGGTGGCAGAGCTTGAAGGAGTACATAAGGATGAAGGGATTATGCTTTACTTTTGGTGAAAAAATGGGGGAGAGAGCATGTGTGCACGGGAAACATTTGATTGAATGTAGTACAAGAAATGTTACAATGCTTCCAGAACTCTGATGATGAAGACGAGCAAATAGAGAAGGCAGAACAAGCCCCCCAGACAATGCTACCAGTCAGTCTTACATGTTGTCAGCAGCTGCTGTGAAACCGGGCGATAGAACTCCAAGAACTATGAAAATCAGTGTGACAATTCAAGGAAGGCCCTTCTATTTTTTTATTGATTCAGGAAGCTCCTCGTGTTTCATTAAATCGAAGAGAATGCATGAACTTCAAGGCTGGACATTATTGGAGACCAAATGAGCAGTCCAAGTGGCTGGAGGGGCAATATTGCACACTAAATGGCAGTTTCCTCGATTGGAATGGGGTGTAGACTCATCTACCTTTTGTGATCAATTCAAGTTACTTGAGTTAGGAGGTTATGATGGCATACTGGGATGGGACTGGCTGGCCAAACACAGCCCAATGTTGACCCACTGGGAGCAAGGTTGGATAGCTATACAACACAAAGGTGAAAAAGTTGTGTTACAGGAAATGAAGGACACAGATCATAGAGATGCAGTACTGTTGTTGCAGTTAATGGAAGATCAAGTTGCAATGATCACTGAAACATGTCCAAAGGAGGTGGAAGAATTCCTGAAGGAATTTTCATTAGTTTTTGAAACAACTAAGGGGTTGCCATCAAGAAGGCAATATGACCACAAAATTCCTTTGGTGCCTGATGTCTACGCACGCTTCTATTCTTGTAGAAAGTGTTGGGCCTCCAAGTGCAGAGGTTTGTAGAACAGCAGCAAGTTTCCCTTAAGTGGACCACCCAAGGTTTATCCAACTCAGGGAGGTAGAGGTCAAAGATATCCCCCTCAAGCAACCCTGCAATAAAGCTACAATAAGTCTCTTGTGTCCCCAACACACCTAATACAATTGTTAGTTGTATAGGTGCACTAGTTCGGCGAAGAGAGAGTAAAATGCAAGTAATATGGATGATAATAAGTGATAATAGCAATCTGAAATAAAAATGGCAGCAAGCAAACATGAAGCAGAACAGGCGGAAAACGGGTTTTCAATGCTTGGAAATAAGGCCTAGGCTCCTACTTTC
The DNA here is from genome assembly GCA_028641055.1 of Alopecurus myosuroides. Classification (NCBI taxonomy): domain Eukaryota; kingdom Viridiplantae; phylum Streptophyta; class Magnoliopsida; order Poales; family Poaceae; genus Alopecurus; species Alopecurus myosuroides. Next base: position 347,913,888 of record CM054062.1, on the reverse strand, counting down.
ACTAGTGGACACTCTCAACAATGATCACATATTTGAATAACTAGATATCTTCTCTTCTCTATGCTAGTCTTAACCACTCTCCGGTCGAATAACAACACCAATCCATGCGTAGGGCTTTAACAACACTCCTGAGAGTAAGCACTTTCCCAACTAAGTAACCTCCATGCTATCACCATGGGACCCAGATGGTTCTACGCAAACACCACAATTTCATAGGGTTATCCAACAGAAAATATAAATATAATGCTAAACCACACGGTGCACACACTGTCACATTTACACCGTGATCAAAGCGTTTACGGAGATTTCATAACAAATAACGAACATTAAGCATTGCGTAGGGCTGCAAAAAACATTCCTTAAAGTAAGCATTCCCGAATCTAGTTAACCCCACGTATCACTATGAGCGCCTTAGATGGTACTACACAAACACCACAATTCATAGAGGAGACACACACGATGTGCACACTGTCCCCTTCACACCGTGATCAAAGTGACTCCAAAGTTCATATTAATAAAACACTGAGTAGCACAAGATGAAGAGTAAAATCGACGAACTCAAATAGATACAAAGCTCACGACACATATAGATCACACCATGGGAGAGAGAGATGAACCACAGAGCTACCGGTAGAGCCCTCAGCCCCGGGGGAGAACTACTCCCTCCTCATCATAGGAGACATCAACGGCGATGGAGATGGCGGTGGAGTCGATGGAGATTGTTCCGGCGGCACTTCCCCGTCCCGGCAGGGTGCCAGAACAGAGATCTGTCCCCAAAACTTGTCGGTGGCGCTGGCGGAGCTACGGATGTATTTTGTGGAACAGTTCAATCTTCTTAGGGTTTTCCCTCGGGGGGAGTATATATAGGCGAAAGGGCGATGCCAGGGGGTGGCCAGGGGGCCCACACCACCAAGTGGCGCGGCCAGGGGGACCCGCGCCACCCTATGGTGTGGCCACCCTGTGGCCCCCCTCTGGGGCTCTTCGGGACTTCTAAGATTTCTGGCTTTTGAATCATCCAATTCCGAGAATATTTCGAGAACAACTTTTCTGAAATAAAAAACAACAGAAAACAGGGAACTTGCACTTGGCACCTTGTTAATAGGTTAGTCCTAGAAAACGTGTAAAAATGCTATAAAGAAGGGAGAAAACATGTGGCAATTGACATAATATCATCATGGAGTATCAGAAATTATAGATACGTCGGAGACGTATCAGTACCAGGTGCAAGGCCTGTGTCAATTAGACCTTACAGGATAGCACCAGAACTCAAAACAGAAATGGAAAGGCAAATTAAGGAGTTGTTGGAACAAGGTGTTATTACACACAGCAACTGTGCTTTAAGCTCTCCAATTTTGATGGTGAGAAAGGCTGACCATACATGGAGGTTAGTCAATGATTTCACGCATCTGAATGCCTTGACTGTTAAGGGAAAATACCCACTGCGAGTAATTGACGAGTTACTAGATGAACTGACTGGATCGAAGTGGTTCTCCAAATTGGACTTAAAGGATGGATATCATAGAATTAGATTGGCACCCAGGGAAGAGTATAAAACAGTTTTTAAACCCACAATGGCCACTATGAATACAGAGTCATGGCTTTCTGATTGACATGAGCACCTGCTACATTTCAGCATGCAATGAATGCGTCTCTGGAACCGGTGTTGAGGAAGTGCGCATTGGTATTCTTTGGCGACATTTTAATCTACAGTGCCAGTCTAGAGGATCATATCAAGAACTTGAGGATTGTACTGGGATTATTGGCTAGAGACAAGTGGCAAGTCAAGCAGTCTAAATGTGCTTTTGCACAAAAACAAATAGCATACCTGGGGCATATAATTTCTTGAGGAGTATCCACATACCCATAAAAAATACAGAATGTCAAGGATTGGCCAATTCCCACTTGTGTCAAGGATGTGAGGGCTTTCTTAGGCCTGTCCGGGTTTCATAAGGAATTATGCAATAATAAGTCAACCACTAACTGCATTGTTGAAGAAGGGGCAATTGTTTGTGTGGACTCCTGACACTGAAATTGCCTTTCAGACCTTGAAGGAGGCCCTGGTCACAGCCCCTGTGTTGAATCTACCTGATTTCAGTGTGCAGTTTATAATAGATACTGATGCATGTGATACTGGAATTGGTGCAGTGCTTACATAAAAAAGACATCCCCTGGCTTTTGTGAGAAGATCCTTAGGCCCAAGGGACATGACACTGTCTGCATATGAAAAACAGTACTTGACTATTTTGCTAGTTGTACAACAATGGAGACCATATCTACAGTTAGCAGAGTTTGTGGTAAAAATAGACCACAAGAGCTTGATTCACCTTACTAACCAAAGACTACACACTGATTGGTAGGGAAAGGCATTGACTAAAATGATGGGATTGCAATTCAAGGTGGTTTATAAAAAAGGGACATTGAATGGAGCTGCAGATGCCCTGTCAAGAAAACCCCAAGAGGGCTCTCAGTTGTTTGCTGTTTCTACTGTCCAACTTGTGTGGCTAGAAGCAGTGATTGAAACTTACCATTCTGATGAACAAGCACAATAATTGCTTGTCAAGCTGGCTGTGGCCCCTCAACCTGACAATAATTTTACATTAAAGGAGGGTATTATGAGATATGGTAACAGAATATGGATTGGAAACAACCAGGAGTTGCAGCAGCAAATAATAGCTGCATTCCATGATAGTCCAGTGGGAGGTCACTCTGGATTTCCCGTAACATATAGAAGAATTACAGCATTGTTCCAGTGGCCATGTCGAAGCTCTGGCTCCGCAAATCCCTCAGGTGACCCTATCGGGTTTCTACTAGGAGATGTCATAGGCGCTGGTGGAATCGTCGGCTTGACAGGGAGGCGAGATTTACCCAGGTTCGGGGCCCTCGAAGAGGTAAAACCCTTACTCCTGCCTTCTGCTGATCTGTATTAGACGATTAGATCGATTACAGGTGCTCGAATCGAGAGTAGATCTCGAGTTTCAAGGCTTTTGTGGTCGTGCGGTAATACTTGGTCCTCTCCTTTGGGGCTCTCCTGGCTTTATATAGATAGCCAGGTCTCGAGTCCAACCCGGAGAGGATACAAACCCTAGCTTGAGTCGGTTACAATCCCTAACTTAGCCCGCAAGTTGATGCGGGTGGGCTTTTCATGGGCCTTCTAGAGTACTCCAAGGGCGCTTCCTGTCGGGCCTTGATCAGAAGGTGTGAGAGGGGGTGTCCTTACTCGTAGGGCCCAGGATCCATGCCTTCGTCAGTAGCCCCCGAGCGTATGCTCGACTGGGATTTATTTTCAGTCGGGTAGACGGTCAGACCTTTTCTTTGATCTTATCTTAGAAGTTCAGCTCGACAGTTGTTGCCTACGAAGGGTGTGTTCCCTGTTTCGCGAAATAAAAATACTCGAGTATCGAGCAGCATTGGTGCCAGTTTTTGCGGCTATATTAGCAGAAGGATGTGGCGCAGTGGCTTGGCTCTCCCGAGAGATCAGGGCCAATTAATTGCGACTAGGGCAAAAACACTCCTGGCCTACACAGATTCGAGACCTCCGACTCGAACCCGATGAGGTGATCGTTACGACTGGGCCGTTGTGGACTTGTCGAGTCAAACTTAACCTAAGAGGGTACTCGGCGCGTCCGCTAGGATTTTTCTTCGTGTTGTTGACACGGAACTATGCCGGAGGACGCAGCTTTCGAGTGCGATTCCAGGCCCAAAAGAAAGATCTTTTTGGGTCTTACCTTCATATTCGAAGAATATGGCATCCGGATGTGCCTAGTCGGCTGTACAATCCAGGTTTTTGTGATGTGTAAATATCACGCATAAGGTGGGTTCTTTCTACCCGATTAGATTGGTATGAGTTCCGTACGAAAAAGTTTCGTGTTGGAAATGTTAGTTCCGTATGAAAGAGTTTTCATGTTTTGGAAAATTGTGCCTGTACGAAAGAGTTTTCGTGTATAAGGCATGTTTCTCTTGTTCGAAGAGGCTTTGATTCATGAATTTTTTCATGGAAAATTGTGTTCTATCCGAAGGAATTGATATTCGTGCGAAGATAATTTCGCGTTTGAAATTCCATTCGCAAAAAATTTCCTTTCGGAATGACGAACGCCATGACGTCAAGGCGTGCTCCTCTTCTCCCGATGGGACGTGACGAAGTGGCAGCAGAAATTGGCCCACCTTGTCAGCTTTTTGACCGGGAAACGAGACGTCGCTCCCGTTTTTTACGCGAAATGCGCAGTAAATGCGCACGATCTTTTGTTAAGATCGTGGCACGAAACAGCGTACGCCGCTGCTTCGTTTCATCCTTACGCGTGGCAGCCGCGATAGGTGCCACGTTGCGTATCGTACGGCTGAGATTGCTTTACCCCGTATATAAATAAGGGTGTTAGCGCCGCAGTGAAATTTTCCCCGCTCTCAATCTTCGTCTTCCACCTCGCGCTCGTCTTTGCCTTCCCTGCGCTCAAGCTCTCGCTGCGAACAATGGCCGGCGGAAAGAAACGCGGCGCTGGAACCTCCGCGTCTGGCGAGCCTTCTGCGCCACTCGCCTCTCGCGCCGGCGACTGGCGCACCCCCAACACCACTGCCAAGAGCATCAAGGAGATGCAACGGGAGGGTCTGCTGCCGGCGGAGGCGGAGAAGCGCGTCCGTCTTGGGAAGAGGGAAGAGGTACCAAACCCTCACTCGAACGAGCGCGTGGTCTTCGTGGACCACGTGACTCGAGGTCTCTCCTTCCCTCTTCACCCTTTCTTCATCGGGCTGCTGTGTGCATACGGCATACAGCTCCATGACCTTCCCCCGAACGCGGTGCAGCACATCTCGTGCTTCATCGCGCTTTGCGAATGCTATCTTGGCATTCGCCCGCACTGGGCGCTCTGGAAGGCGCTGTTCAAGATCCGGATCTTTCGCGAGAGATCGCGGGTGGAGTCCGAGCCCGGTGAGCCACTTCGCACGGGTGGCTTCGGGATCCAAGCGCGCCAGGAGAATGCCTACTTCAATATGCACTTCATCGACTCCGCCCAAGGCTGGCGGAAGAAGTGGTTCTACGTCGCCGACAACAACTCGAGCGGGCTTGTAGAATTCCACCCATTCGCAGTTCTGGCGAGGCGCAAATCTTGGAACCACAAGATGTCAGCCGAAGAAATCCAGACAGTCACACCTCTACTCGAAAGAGTAGGGGCTCTTCGAGACCAAGCCTCGGGAGTAGTGCTCAATGGACTTCATCTGGCAAGCCTTTTCTTGAAGCGCAGGATCCAGCCTTTGCAGCAGAGGCCTTCCGCTATGTGGGAGTACCAAGGCGCAGAAGATCCCAGCCGAGTGAGCCGTGAAGAACTTTCGAATGTGGAATTCGAGAAGAAGATCGCGGCCATCACTCGACTGAAGGTCGGGGAGCAATTCCCTGATTGCTCAGTCGAGGCTTATTCTGCTTCAAACCCTCCTCCTGCTGCGGTTAGTCTCCTGTCTTTAACTTGCTTTCATTTTTAGAATTTTCGTAGTCGATAAGATCTTTATCGTCTTCTTATCTTTGTAGAGCCTAGCTGTAGCAAATTGCTACCCGCCCGTTGTTGGTGAAGATGCCTCGTGTCTTCAGTCAAGCCACCAGGACGGCGCGGTTGACACCAGCGTGGCCAACGCTTCCTCGAGTTCTGAGCATGACTCCTCAGATGATGTTGAAGACTCGAGTGGCGTCCCACCAAAGCGCCGTCGGGTGAACGAAAACGAAGTTACCTCCAAAGACAAGTCTTTGGAGGCGTCACCTGGCCCAACTCCAATTTCTGCGACTCCGCTTCGATCTCTTCCTCCTCTGGCTCCATTCGCAAACGCCTGGAATGCGGATGACTTGGATGAAGACGACGAGGATGACGAGTAAGTTCTTTTCCATATTTTAATTCGATTGAACTCTGTTTGTCAGTGCTGACGTTTCTTTGTTCTTCACTACAGTCTGCAGGCAATCAGCCCGCGTAGATTCGCCGCGACTGTTCCTCCCGAAAAGAGGAACAAAGCGAAGGACGCGGGTGAGACCCCTACTGCGGGTACCGTCCAGAACTCTCCCAGGGCAGCGCCTGATGCTGCGACTGCGGAGCGGGATGTCCCCAGCTCCGCTGCTAGAACTTCGATCTCGAAGGAGGCGACGGACAGCTCGGCGGATCCCCTCTCCCGCGCCTCCGGACAGGTAAACTTCTATCTCTTTGGCTTTCTCAAACAAATTTTATCGGGTGCACAACAGTGCTCCCGATGGGTGTAGCCCCCGAGGCTGTAGTCGATTGTAAATAATCGGGTACAGGCTCAAAACCTCTTTCTGCTCTTCTTCTTTATTTTGTCTTCTTCGGGTGCACGGCAGTGCTCCCGATGGGAGTAGCCCCCGAGGCTGTAGTCGATTGTAAATAATCGGGTACAGGCTCAAACCTCTTTTCTTCTAACTCTTTATCTTCATGCTTTCGCAGTCGCTCGTCGATTCCCTTGCGGCGATCGGTCGCCGCGTCGTTCTGGCCGAGACAGATTGCGAGTCGCTTCGATCAGAAGTTAACCGACTCAAATCTGAAGGCGACCTTCTTAGAGGTAAATTTCATTATCTTCTTGGCTTTCGTGTATCATCCATTCTTGATTTCTGATTAATATCCCCTTTGCAGCTCGAGCCGAATTCGCAGAGTCTGAAAAGACCAAACTTTCAGAGCAGGTAACTGCTCGGGAAGCTGAACTGGCGACTACCCGACAAGAGCTGGAAGCTTCCCGCAAGCAATCGGAGGAACTCCATACGAAGCTTGCGGAGGCGCGGAAGACCGTGAAGGACTTGGAGGAGGCCGGCAGTAAGGCTGACAACGACACTGTCGCGTTCCTTCGTCCTCTCGCCAAACGCTTTGCGGGTAAGTATCTTGGGTTTTTGAACTTTTCATTCTGCTGATTTTTGCTAAGCATTATTTTCTCTGTCTGTAGATCTTCTGAATGTTCCTCTGGAGATTCCTGGGATTCAGCGGGTGGACGTGCTGACCGACACTCTCGCGCAGCTCAGGAGGCATTCTGAGGGAATATTTTCCCTGATTGATGATGCTTCCAAAGCGTTGGCACGAGTGCATGGCCGTCTTGTCGCCAGCGGTACTCCTGCGCCTGCGCTGAGCGAGTTGTCGAAGGTCTTCTCGGAAGGCGACCTCCTGGAAGCCTTTGCGGTTGCTCAATCGGAAGCTGGCGCAAAGACTGCGATTCAGTTCGCTCTGGCGAACGGAGTTGAAGGTCTGGAGGAGGCCTATTCGTCCATGCCGGTCGACCCTTCCACGGGCAAGAAGGTACGGCTATCTCGTTTTTCTGAGCAAGCCACTGTTCTTGCTCGGAAATTATCTGAGATGTTTGCTCGGAAGAAGGGAGGGTCGACCGCTGCTAGTGGCAGCACCAACGCGGCTTCGTAGACTTTTGTTTTCCTTTTGTTTCTGTTGCTTGGATGTAATGAATTTTGGGATATATTCCCGTACCTTTGCTGGTCTTTTAATCGAAGCGCTTTGCATTTAAAATTTATCCTTGTCGTCTATACTTTGCCTCCCGATGGGAGTAGCCCCCGAGCGATTAGTCAGATGTGCGACTGGAAACAACTCGAGTAGGGCGTCTCACTTCTTTCCTTGTACTTCTTCCAGGCAATTGCGTCTGCTGCTGAATCTTCGAGTGGACGTGGTAGTCCAGCAAATCCACTTGTGGCTGCCGTGGGCACTCTCGCTGGCCTTCGTGATAAGGTTCAGGAGGGTGAGCGTAGGCTGAAAGTGTTGCGCGGGGTAGCTGACGTGGCGATATCCAAGCAGAAATTGGCAGCTGAGCGCGAGCAATTTCTGATTGGCGAACTGTCTTCGATTGCAAAGGAGTTACTATGTGAGTAGTGTAGCCCCCATGCTATTTTCCTCCTCTGTGTTTCTTAACTTACTAAGTGCGTTTGCTTCTTAGTTGTGAAACCAGATGACAGGGAAGAAAAGCAGTGGGTAGAAAACCACATTCATCAAGAAGCTAACAGCACAAAGCCTCATGCGAGTAATTTCTGGTCTGATCGCAGTCGAGGGTTTGTGATGGCTATCTTGAAGTTTCGAGTCCGCCAGGCGAAAGTTCTCATGAGTTCTTTCCATGAGGTCCTGGTTGCGGTGAATGCTGCTTTTTATCCACTTGAGAGGGGCCCCGAAGACTGGAGCTATCTTCTCAGGTTATTCGGACGAGAAGGAGAGGTTCGTGCGTGCGTTCACAATCAGATGACATGCGGCGCGGTTGTTGCTCTCTCGTTTGTCCGAATATGGTATCCTGAGATAGACTTGAACTCCGTAGCCCGGCTTCCGGATTATGCAATCGAAGATATTGCGCCGTACTATGATGCTGTTCGTCCTGCGGCCGAGAAGATTATCCGAATGACATCCGAAGAGGTAGATAGGATCTTAGCGGCTAGGAATGCTCAGCGTTTCGACTGACTTTATCGGATGTGAATATCCTGTAAGTTTATCTGTAGTTTGTAAAAACTGTAGTAAGGTGTGCAACCTTGTACGCGATAATTCTTTTCTGTGATGCTTAGTTTTAGGTGTAGCCCCCGTGTATTTTATGGGGTGTGTACCTGTAACCTTGGAAGCTGTCGAGTAAATATGATGAGAGAATCATGTATTTATTGCTATGACTGAGAAGTCATGTGTTCGAGCTACAAAATTGGCTAGTATAGCCTTATTGTTGCAAAATAAATAAACCTAGGGGTAGAATTTGCGCAGTTGCGCGATATTCCATGGATTGGAATAGATGCCTCCAGTTTCTGGATTCTTCAGTCGATAGGCTCCTCCTGGGATTACTTGGTGTACGATGAAGGGTCCTTCCCAAGGTGGCTCGAGCTTGTGCCCTTCCTTTTGTTTTAGCCGCAACACCAAATCGCCAACCACGAATGATCTGTGGCGTATGCGGCGACTGTGATAATTGCGCAGTGATTGTTGGTAGACTGCAGATCTTGCGAGTGCAATGTCCCGAATTTCGTCGAGTGCGTCCATATCTTCTGCAAGTGCTTTGTTGGATGTTTCTTCACTGTAGGCTACAACTCGTGGGGCGTTGAATCGAACCTCTTCGGGGAGGACGGCTTCTGCCCCATATACCATGAAAAATGGTGTGTATTGCGTTGATCGATTGGGGGTTGTGCGGAGGCTCCAAAGTACGGAAGGTAACTCCTCTGCCCAATGACCTGCAGCGGGATGTAGCCGATCGAGCAATCTCTTTTTGATCCCAGCTGAAACTAAGCCGTTGGATCTTTCAACTTGACCGTTTGTTTGCGGATGGGCGACCGAAGCAAACTTCAGATTAATTCCTTTCTCTTCGCAGAACTGTTGAGTCTCCTTTGCAGTGAAGTTCGTACCATTGTCTGTAATGATGTCATGTGGCACCCCGAATCTGCATATTATGGAATCGAGGAATTTAATTGCGCATTGGGCGCTACCCGAGGTCACTGGCATAGCCTCGATCCATTTGGTAAATTTGTCGACTGCGACCAGCAAATGTGTGTACCCTCCTGGAGTAGATTTGCGCAGTGGGCCAACCATGTCAAGCCCCCATTGGGCAAAGGGCCAGGCGATGGGTATCATGTGCAACTCTGTGGCGGGCGCGTGCGGCTTGGGTGAGAATCGCTGGCAAGCGCCACATCTGTCGACCAGGTTTTTTGCATCGTTGGCTGCTGTTAGCCAGTAGAACCCTGCTCGAAAGGCTTTTCCCAGTATTGCTCTCCAGCTAGCATGATGTCCGCAATCACCCTGGTGTATATCCCGGAGTAATTCTTTGCCGTCTTCGGGTGCGATGCACCGCTGAAGGATTCCCGAGATGCTTTGTTTGTACAATTCTCCGTTGATTACCCGAAAGGATTTGCTACGCCTGATTAGCTGTCGAGCCTCGCGTGGATCGGCTGGGAGCTGTTTATTGAGCAGGTAGTCGAGATATTTCTGCGTCCAGACTGGCTCGACCAAAAAAACCTGTCGTGATATATTATGAATAAGCTCGATAAGCGCGACCTGCGGGCTGACCTCTGTTTCTGGCGCTGCCGGTGCTTCTGCAGCTTTCTTCAATTTGACCGATCGCTTGACCATCCGTTCGAAGTATATTCCTGGCGGTATGGGTGTATTCGTGGAACCCATGTTTGCCAGTCTATCCGCCTCTTCGTTGCTGGATCTTGCAATATGTTTCAACTCGCATCCTTTGAAGCTTCCTTCGAGTATATTATACATGTCGCGGTACGCGATCATGTTTTCAGCAACGGCATCGCATTCTTTCATTGTTTGTTGCACTATGAGGTTGGAATCGCCATAAATCATCAACCGGGTAGCTCCACAAGCAATCGCCATCTTCATTCCGTGCAACAGTGCTTCATATTCTGCGTCGTTGTTCGATGCTGGGTCGTCAGGTGGAAAATCTAGTCGCAGGACATATTGCAGTTTGTCTCCACGAGGCGAGATAAGAACTATTCCAGCTCCTGCCCCTTCGTTTCTTTTGGACCCGTCAAAATACATGATCCAATTGCTTGTGTACTCGGGTGGTCCAGGTGTTTGTAGCTCTGTCCATTCGCTGATGAATTCCACGAGAACTTGAGATTTGACTGCATTGCGTCCTGCGTAGGTGATGTCCCAAGCACCCAACTCGATGCTCCACTTCGCTATTCTTCCGGATGCCATAGGGTTGTTCATGATTGTCCCGAGTGACGCATCGTTAACTACTGTAATGGCGTGTTCCTGGAAGTAGTGTTTGAGTTTTCGGGCTGTGAGGACAACTCCATACGCAAGCTTCTGGTAGTGAGGATATCGCTGCTTGCACGGCGAGAGCACTTCGCTGATGTAATATATTGGGCGCTGGACTCCGTATGCCTTGCCATCTTCAGGTCGTTCGACTACGATTGCAGTGCTGATGACCTGGTTTGTAGCGGCTAAATAGAGAAAAAGCGGCTCCCTTTCTTGTGGTGTTGCGAGGATGCGCCTGCTTTGCAACGACCGTTTCAAGTCTGCGAATGCTTGCTTGGCTTCGGGGGTCCATTCGAATTTGTCCGTCTTCTTCAGTAGTTTGTAGAAGGGTAACGCCTGCTCTCCCAATCGCGCGATGAACCTGCTTAGGGCGGCCAATCGTCCTGCGAGCTGCTGGACTCCGCGTAGATTGGTGGGTTCCTTCATGGTGAGGATGGCTTGTATTTTCTCCGGATTGGCCTCAATGCCTCTGGCGGATACCAGGTATCCTAGGAGTTTTCCTGCAGGGACGCCAAAAACGCATTTTGTTGGATTGAGCTTGATCCGATATGCATTAAGGGCGTCGAATGTTTCTTTAATATCTTCGAGGAGTGTGTCCTCTACTCGAGTTTTGATGACGATGTCGTCGACATATACTTGTACGTTCTTGCCAATGAGATTGGCAAGGCATCTCTGCATGCAACGTTGATATGTTGCGCCTGCGTTCTTCAGCCCGAAGGGCATTGTCGTATAGCAGTATACACCGTGTGGTGTGATGAATGCCGTCTTCTCTTCGTCCTCCTTTTTCATTCGGATCTGGTTGTATCCCGAGTAGGCGTCCAAGAAAGAGAGACGTTGGCAACCTGCTGTAGAGTCCACGATCTGGTCGATTCGTGGTAGAGGGAAGTTGTCCTTGGGGCAGTGCTTGTTCAGTGACGTGTAATCGATGCACACCCGAAGGATATCCGTGTTCTTCTTGGGGACCAGCACCGGATTCGCTAACCAGGTGGATATCTTGATCTCCCTAATGAAATTTGCGGCTAGCAGCCTATTTACTTCTTCTCCCAGCGCCTTTTGCTTGGGTTCTGAAAATCGTCGAGTCGTCTGTTTGATGGGCTTCGCGTTAGGAAAGACTTCGAGTGAGTGCTCGGCAAACTCCCTGGGTATACCTGGCATATCTGAGGGCTGCCAGGCGAAAATTTCCCAGTACTCACGGAGGAGTTTGACGAGCGCGCTTTCCTATGCTGGCGAGAGGGTTGTGGAAACCATCGCAGTTTTTGCGGAATCCGTCGGGTGCACTTGATGCTTGCGAGTGTCGCTGTTGGCGCTGAATTCCAGTTCAGGCGCGTTTTTCTTCGTGAGTGGCATGACGGAGTGATCCGTGGTTTTTGCCAGCTCTTGTAGTTCTTCTTGCATCCCGAAAGATTTCGCGATCTCATTAAATTCTATGTCGCACTTATCCGATTTCTGGAAGTCCCCGTCAATGGTGATCACACCGTATTCGCCGGGTAACTTGAGCTTCAAGTATGCGTAATGTGGTACGGCCATGAATCTGGCGAACGCTGTTCGACCAAGAATGGCGTGGTACTGCGAGGGCCAGTCGACGACTTCAAAGTCCAGGAACTCCCTTCTGTAGTTGCGTGGGGAGCCCAGTACAACTTCGAGGTTGATTGTTCCGAGTGGACGGACTGCCTTGCCCGGAACTATCCCGTGGAAGGATGTTTCTGATTCCGTTAGGCCGTCCAGGTTTTTGTTCATTCGACGGAGTGTGTCCGCGTAGATGATGTTGATGCCGCTGCCGCCGTCCATGAATACGCGGGCCAGGTCATAATTGCCAATTTGAGCTTGAATGACAAGGGCGGCGTGTCCTGGTCGATAGACTCGTGGCGGGTGGTCTTCCTTTGAGAACGTGATTGGCTGTTCGGCCATCTTCAGGTACTCGGGCTTCGTTGGTGGCGTCTGCACTGCCATGCATATTTGTCTCGAGTTAGTTTTTTGAGCTCTGCGAGAGGGGCATACCTTTTGTATCATCCCAAGGAGTTGTCCGTGTGGAGTCGGGTATGTATTTGCTCCCGTGTTTTGCTGTTGTGGTGCTGGCAGAGCCGCGAGTGCCATGTTTGGGTTGGCTGGTGGAGGTGGTGGCGGTGGTAGCTGGAATTGTTGTCCGCCTCCTGGTAACGGTGGATAGTTTTGGGTGGAAGCAAATCTTTTCTTGGCTAGCGCGTCCGAGATTTCGATGAACTTTCGGCAATCCTTGAGAAGGTGTGTTGCCTTAGTCTTGCCCGTGCGCTTGTCTGTGAACAGGTGTAGCGAGCAGTATCCATCGAGGTTTTCCTCGGGTGATTTTTCTTCTACCTTTGGCTTCCATTCGCGACTTCCACGACGACCGGAGTCGCGACTTCGCGTGAACTCTGACGCCACTAGTTCTTCTCTATCGTCGTGGTCGTAGTATTTTCTTCTTTTTCTTCGCCCATGACGGTCTTCGTCATGTGTGGGCGACGATGTCCTTTCATTGCGTACCGCGTCTTCTCCGTTAGCCCATTTTTCGGCTATCACCATGAGCTCCCCTATGGTTTTGGGCGCAGCTCTGCCGAGTTCTTCTCGAAATGCGGTTCTTCTTGCTCCTTTGGCGAAGGCCTCAATCGCCACTTCTTCAGAGATTGTCCCTGCGGTGTTCCTGAGTGTGTTCCACCGCTGGATGTATTCTCGCGTGGATTCGCCACTTTTCTGTTTGCAAGCCCGTAGTTCTTCGATTGTAGCTGGCCTTTTGTAGGTCGACTGGAAGTTTTTGCAGAAATCGCGATGCAGGTCGTCCCATGATGCATAGCAAGATCGTGGTCTTCTTTCCAGCCAACTGCGGGCCGCTCCGGCCAGGTGCAAATTGAGGTATTGCATGGCCGTGTTCTTGTTACCACGTTGGCATTTTACTGCCGTGAGGTAGTCGCTTAACCACTGGGAGGGCTCGAGTGAGCCATCGTATTTTGTCACCTCCGAGCTGAGCTTGAATCTCTTGGGTAGAGGTGCTTCGCGAATACTGCGAGCAAAGCAAAGTGCTCCGCAGGTTTCGTCATCCGAAGACCCGGATGAGGAGCGTTCGCGATATCGTGAAGCCCTCGCTTTATCCACCTTTTTCTGGGCGAGATCAGATCGCGCGTCGTACCCGGACCGGTCGCGGTCGCTATCTTTTCTTGGTTCTTTACTTCGTTTTCTCGAGCGGCTGCTGTGGTGCCGCGAATCTTTGTCCCTCGGGCTGTCGTCGCTGCTGCTTCGACTGTCGCCGCGGCGCCGAGCTTCTTTTCCTCGGCCACGACGTGGCGATTTATCTTTTCTCGGAGAAGAGCTCCTGTGCCTGCGGGGCGCGTCTTTGTCTTTCTCCTTCTCTTGTCGCGCCTTCTCCAGTTGTTCCTTGCGATCGTGGGAGGCGAGCTTCGCGGCAGCCAGCCCTAGACCTTTGCGGATGTGCTTGTATTGTTCCACCCGAGGATCGCTGTCCGTCGGCTGGTTCATCTGCATGTAGGTGGCCGCGGCTAGAATTGCGGCAGCTGGAGTTTGCGGGTAGACGTTCCCGTCGTCGTCAACCCTCATGAAAGAAGATGTGGTAGACCTGTTGGTCCCAGCCATGGATTCGTGGTCCCTTGTCGATGCCGCGGGTCCTTTTCCCACGGGTCGGGTACCTACCGAAGGGGCGAGGGACAGCTCGGCTCGGCGTAGGCTTGACTCATCCGCCGCTCTCCTGCGACGGGCTAGATCTGCTCGGGCGTCCTTGATGTTTGAGGCCGCTCTCACTAGGTGATAGTGGTAGGCGGTTAGGTCTTCCTGCGTGGCACCTGCCGCGGGTGGTTGACTCTTTCGCATGGATTCCTTTGCTCTTTTCCAGGCTTCCCGCGAGACGCCGATTAGATCGCGTTCGGTTGCGCTATATTCAGTTTCCGAGGGCTGTTCCGATCCTGCCATGCAGACTTGGGCTAGTTGTGGCCCGTGCGTCCTAGGCGCAGATCGGGAGGCTCTTCGCACTCGAGAGGGTTCCTCTGTCGAGAGTGCGTGGTAGTCGATCGTGTTGAAGCGGATGGACTCGCCGCTTTTCTCCATAAGGAAGCGCGAGTTGACGGCTCCAGATTCGGGTTCAGATTCATCCGAAAAGTGGAGGATTCCGTCTCTGTTTGCCATGAAGTTGAAGCTTCCGAACGTCAGGGTGACGCTCTTCTCCAGATCCTCGAATACCGGGCGTGATTCCGGCGAGTGAGGCGTGACTATGACGGATCCGATCCGTACAGGATTGTTCGGAGCCGTAGTCGATGGTTTCCAACGGGAGTTGGATGTCGATGAAGCCGAAGATGCCGGTGATCCAGCGCCCGCGTTCCCCACGGTCGGCGCCAATTGTCGAAGCTCTGGCTCCGCAAATCCCTCAGGTGACCCTATCGGGTTTCAACTAGGAGATGTCATAGGCGCTGGTGGAATCGTCGGCTTGACAGGGAGGCGAGATTTACCCAGGTTCGGGGCCCTCGAAGAGGTAAAACCCTTACTCCTGCCTTCTGCTGATCTGTATTAGACGATTAGATCGATTACAGGTGCTCGAATCGAGAGTAGATCTCGAGTTTCAAGGCTTTTGTGGTCGTGCGGTAATACTTGGTCCTCTCCTTTGGGGCTCTCCTGGCTTTATATAGATAGCCAGGTCTCGAGTCCAACCCGGAGAGGATACAAACCCTAGCTTGAGTCGGTTACAATCCCTAACTTAGCCCGCAAGTTGATGCGGGTGGGCTTTTCATGGGCCTTCTAGAGTACTCCAAGGGCGCTTCCTGTCGGGCCTTGATCAGAAGGTGTGAGAGGGGGTGTCCTTACTCGTAGGGCCCAGGATCCATGCCTTCGTCAGGCCAGGAATTAAAAGTATAGTTAAGAAATATGTCCGAACTTGTCAGGTATGTCAGCAGGCAAAACCCGAAAGAACATTGCCACCTCGGTTATGGCAACCTCTTCCAATTCCTTCTGAACCATGGGATATTGCTACGATGGATTTCATATCAGGTTTGCCTCGTTTTAAGCACTATGAATGTATTTTGGTGGTGGTAGATCAACTATCCAAATACGCTCATTTCATACCACTGCGACACCCGTATACTGCCAGTTCAGTAGCCGAATTATTCATTGACATCTATCGATTTCATGGGATGCCCGGTTTCAGACTGAGATCCAGCTTTCACCAGCAACTTTTGGCAGTGAGTTTTTAGAGCAACATGAACTAAGCTCAGAATGATCACGGCTTACCACCCAGAAATAGATGGGAGCGAGTTAATCAGTCCATAGAGTGTTATCTCCGTTGTTTCATAAGTGCTCACCCTCAGCAGTGGTCGAAGTGGATTTCGTTGTGTGAATAGTGGTATAACACTAATTGGCACTCTTCCTTGGGGAAAACACCATTTAAAGTGATTTATGGGAGGCAACCTAGATACTTTGGTATAACAGCTACATATTCCATTGCATCTCAGGGCATACAGACTTGGCTTCAGGAAAAATCATTGTTTATGGCCTCGATAAGAATTGATCTGTTGAGAATGCAACAGAGGATGAAGAGTCAAGCTGACAAGGGGAGAGTGGAGCGGGTATTTGAGGTGGGCGATGAAGTATTCTTGAAGTTAGAACCATACATTCAGTCGTCCATCTCAAGAAGATCGAATCACAAGTTAGCTTTCAAGTTCTTCGGCCCTTTTGTGGTGCTCGAAAAGATTGGAGAAGTGGCATATAGGCTGGAATTACCAACAACAAGCAAAATTCATCCTGTGTTCCACGTGTCACAGTTGAGGAAGTGTTTGCGACCTGGACAACATGTATTGAAGCAATTACCTAATGCTAATGTCGTCTTTCAGTTTCCAGTGAAGATCCTGCAGACAAGAATTCGCCAAAAAGATGCTACTACAGTGGTTCAAGGGCTGGTGCATTGGAGTGAATCTGACGAAGAGGTGGCGACGTGGGATGATGTGGAGGCGCTTCGACAAATATTTCCAAAAGCACCTTCTTGGGGTCAAGCAGGTAATCAAGAGAGGGGGATTGTCAACGAGCCTGGCGTCAACGAACCTGAGGCGAGTGCTGATCCTGAAGAGAGCACTGTACCTCGTCATGTTCCGGGCAAGGAGGGAAGAAGCCAGGCTCAGATGGACCGGCCCAAGAGAAAGACCAAACTGCCCGCCGTGATTGGGCCCATTAAGCCCATGTAATTGTAACGTGTGTACTTAAGCCGAACTCGTTTTTTTGGACGAGGTGGCGAAGAACGTGGATAAGGACGGCAGTGCCGTGTGTGTATCGAATTGCCTCGGGGGAGGTGGGGAGGAACGAGTTTAATCCAATTCAATTCCAATTTATCTGGTGAATCGAAAGCGTAGTTTACAGTAAGTTTGCAGTAGTAACTTGTAAAACCGGCCGAGACACACTACAAGGAAACAGGCTTATCACCAATGTGAGGTTTTGTTATTACGAACAAGTGACACATTTAAGAGTTTCCTCGTTGTTATTTTCTACCACCGGTGTGTATTTGTCTTCGCAATAGGGTGTTATTTCCTACCACCGGCGTGTAGCGGGCCGAATCTAGAAACAGAGTTTCGACACGGTTTGGGTTGATAACAATGAGGATGGAGTGGCCATCGCTACGCAAGAAAGGTCACCAGAGCAAATCATTCATATTCAAATTATTCCTATCAAATAGCTAAATATAGTGATAAATCAGTGCATAATTAAAAATTACATTTTGTAGTGAACAAAGACAAGATCGGCACGTTGTGTTGCTCCCTTTAGAGGCAATACATCGCATTGGAGCACGATTGCGCACGCGACAAACCTCGCGGCAATCCTCCTCAGAATCTTACGTCAGTGATGACGTCTGGAACATAGTGTAAGTCCATGAAATCCTAATGCAGCCCAAATTTCAAAATAAACAAGCTTCATCTAGTTGAATCGTGGAAAATTCGAGAAATCCCGAATCGGGAAAAAGTCTAACCCTAGAATTCGAGAATGGGGATGAGAGTTTACCCCCTAGCTTCGATGGGCTCGAGCTCTTGCCGTGTCGCACCCGGACTTCTAGAGGATACTCACAGTCCGCTAAACAGTAGATAAATGGCTTACGGGGCATACCGACACCCGCATCTCAATATGAGTAGGCCAACACGTAAACGTGTGACAACCATTCTCTACTATTCATCGTCTGCGCAAACCATCCCATAGAAATCCAGATACTTCCATTGACGTACTTCATAACATACACACACGGTACGTCAACGGCATTTGAATAAGTGATATCACAACAGATCTCTAAGACACAAATAAATAGAAATAAGTTGCAAATAGCTCTCACTAGAGCAGAGATAGCAAATACAATCATCCAGAGGACACATGTCCCAACAATTCATCATTATATCACAGCGGAAGCATTCAAAGTGTCTGAGTACAGACAAGATCCAAATAGGCCTAAGAGGCCGGAAACGAAAAGACGGAGCCCATCCACGAAGTCTCGGATCCTGCCCGGGTCCGCTATCTACTCGTCCGCAGCCTCGTCATACTCCACGTAGTAGCCACCATGGGGATCCTCGGAAACGTAGTCTGCGGAAACCACAGCACCAAAGGGGTCAGTACAGACAAGTACTGGCAAGCAAGACTCACAATTCACCAAAGTGTACCCGTCAACACCAAGCACAGATGCTTTGGGTTCAACGGAAGAAAGGGTGATACAAAATATGCGGCAGCGGGCTGCACTAACCAACTACAGAAACATGCTACAACTTACGGCTAACAGAAAGGAGATAAGATAGCGTATCGGAACCAACCTACCAACTAACCACAAACAAACCCATCCTGGATCTCGCCCCTTATCCAAAGAAGCAATCCGAGGACAACTCACACAGTTGGATTAGTGATGGTTCAAGTTATTGTGTCAATAAGACTATTACTAGTCAAGTTATCATTAGTTAGGTGTAAGTTGTTCTGAGTACTTGTTAGCCAGTACTTTCACCAAGTCAACCATAACCGCGGAAAACACGACTTCTCGAGAAGATTTAACCCTCCAGGGGTGCACCAATTTGGCCGTACACGTAAGAATAACCCGCCAGATGGAATGGCCCTTCCACCAAGCGGGGCACTCAACACAATTCAACTCTTCTTCGCATCAAGCCCAAAGAACCCCGTGCAATTGAGCGCACGGCTAATCAAGCCCCACGAAGAAAAGGGGACCCTCATAGCACTCTAAGAACGTGTCTCCCTAAATGCCGACTACAAAAGTTCCACCCTGGCGCCAAGGGTTCGCACCTGCATATGCATGCGGCAAATGGAAAACCCGAACTAAATGAGGCGATTTGGACGAGATGCGTATCGAATCAAATTGAGGGGGGCGCCCATACACGCTTCCCACATGCGGTTAGTGCGCTCATCATGGATCAGTAGACAAGACCCTTTTCCTAATTAAGGTCGACACTAGCAGGCCTCAAAACCACGCCGGGCCTCCTGCCGATGCCTTATCATCAAATTATTATTACCTCAAACATTAACAGGTTGATTGTTTAAACATCGAGCCCCAGAACATAATAATATGGTAACAGAAAGTAACGGACAGCAGACTCGAGCAAAAACAACCCTAAGCATGCTAGTAAGACACGGCAACAAGCAACAGGGTTATAGGTGTGGAGGTGAGGCTATATCAGGGTCAAAGGATAACATGTGATAGGATCGGAACACAAGCAACGATTCATAGGGCTAGCAGAATAGAAAACGGAAAGTATCGGTATCCAATGTGGAAAGGAACACAATGGTTCATGTGAGTGAATACTTGCCTGCAAACTCAGTAGCCTGGTACTGAGGTAACTCCTCAGAAGTAGTGTCGTAAAGCTCGTCTGTCTCAACGTCGTCGTCTATTCGAGAAGAAGCAAACAAACAACGCAGAGAGACAAACAATCAATAACATGGCATAATGCACAATCAGGGGATGATGCATGACAATTTAATTGATGCATCAAAATAAACTAGTTGACAAGATAACATGTTTAAATGGACCCATATGCAATTTGGATTGCATATGGAAAGCCCATGAATTAAGGTTGAATTAATTGATCTACAATTAACCAACATGTGAAAGTGAATTAGCATGATGCATGGATGAGGAAAACAAAAGAAAACAACAATAGAAACAATTTGAAATGAAGTTTACCAAGTTTGGAATTTTATTTATCAAGTTAAGAGATTTTGGCTCCTTAAAGTAGTTACACAGGTATTTGTTGTTTTCACCAATTTAAATTGTTCAAAGTAGATAACAAAGTTCATATTTGAAAAGAACATAAGGTTTTACGTGGAAAACATGTTTCAAATATTGAAAAAGGAATTAAGATGAATTAATTATGAATTAAACAAGTTTAAACAAGATTTAAAAGGATTTAATTCAAGTATGAAATTATTTGAAAATTTTTTTTGTTCCAAACATTAAACCAAATTCATATTTGAAAAGTTTATACTTTTCTGGTTTGAAAACATATTTTATATGTTAAAAAAGAATTTTATTTGACCAAGTTATGAATTTAGCAGTTTTAAATGATTTAAACAAGGTTTAAATTATTTAATCAATTTTAATTATTCAAAACATGAAACAGAGTTTATATTTGGAAAGGTGGTTTAATTTAGCATGGAAAACATATTTTATTTGTTGAAAATGGATTTAAAATGAGCAAGTTATTAATTTGACAATTTTAAATGCATTAATTAAGAAACAGTTGTTTTCAGCAATTTAATTTATTTAAAACAGAACACAAAGTTGATATTTGCAAAGTTCATGAAAAATGTAATGGAAAACATATTTAGTTTGTTGAATTTGGAATTTTTATGCCCAAGTTATGAATTTTGCAAAATTAAATGAATTAAACAAGGATTCAAATATTTCACCAATTTAAAATATTCAAAACAGTAAACAAAATTTATATTTGGGTAGAGAATTTAATTGGGTACAGAATACATATTTAAAATGTTGAATTTGGAGTTGGAATGAATTAGTTATGCATTTTTAGAGTTTAGGTATTAATCTGCCATTTTAAATAATATCCAGGGACTTAGAATAAACGTTACAAGGACTAGTCTGTGAATCTGTCAAGTTTCTGTATCAAAAAAAAAAAGAAAAAAAAGAAATCAAAAGTGTGGTTTTAATCTGCGGGAGGAGGACTCGAACCCTGGCCTCGCGGGTGAGAGCGCAGTGCGGTAGCCACTGCGGTACTGCATCGGATCGTGACAGTAAGGGGGTCGTGGGGGGGGGGGGGTATAAGGTGTTGCTCGCGACAGATAACTGAAACTGCAAAAATTTCAGTTTTCTGAACCTCACCAGGGGCGGACGGACGGCGCCGGCGGTGAGCGCTGCGACTGCTGTTGCGGTGTGTGCGTGTGCCAGGGCGCGGTCCAGGGGTGGTGCGTGCACGTGGTGCAGAGAGGAGGGAAACGAGGGAGGAGAGGGAGCTCACCGTGGTGAAGAACAGCGGGAGCAGGGCTCGGTGCAGGAGGTGGCCGGCGACGAAACCTCGACGGCGGCGGCGATACAGGGGCTCCCAGCCCCTGTTGAGATGTCGAGGAGGAAGAGGTTGGCGAGGGGAACCGATTCCCGGCCCTAACCTGAGCGGAGGAAGGGCAACACGTCGGCGACCGCCGAAGGGGAAGAGGTGGTGGTTCGGTGGTGTTTGGGTTCAGTTACAGAGAGCTGGAGCAGATGCAGAGAGAGGGAAAAAGAAAGAACTCGGCGGCGGCAGGCGAGGGAGAGAGGAGGGAGAAGGGTAGAGGGGAGCCCTAGGGGCTAGGGTTAGCTATAAGGAGGGGGGTTGGAGCTCGTGGCCGTCCCTGCTCCTCACTGCATCGACGTGGACATGACGGATGGGGTGTCGTACGAAGGAGGAAGAAAAGGGAGGGGGTACCAGGCCATGGGAGATGGTGGGCTGGCCCAACTGGGCTGGCCTGCCCCCTCTCCCTCTGGTTTGTTTTCTTTTTCCCTTCTTTCTCTTTTTTTTGCAGATTTGAATAAGGAAAGAAAAGGATGGGTTTTTAGGATAGGAAAATTTTGTGGATAATTTTTTATAGGTTATTAGTTGCAAAAGCACAATTGTGACATTGTTTGTTTCTCAAAATTTGAATCTTGTTGCTGTTTGTATTTTTATTTGAATTTGAGTGAATTTTTGGTGTTAATGGATTAAATGAAAAGAACAATTTAACAGTTTTAAGTTCAAGTGTAAGGATAACAAATGATTGATTTGTTTTGTAATTTCCATAAATTTCAAAATGGTTGTTGTTTGGAAATATAATTGAATTTGAAAATGTTTTGGTATTAAATGAATTATTGATAGAAACAAATCAATAGTTTGAAATTACAACTTTAATGGAAACAAACTAATTGCTTTGATTTGAATATTCATTTGGAAAATTGTAACATCACAAGTATGAAACAAATATTCGAATTTTGGTTTGAAATTCAAATAGAAAAAAAGGAAAACAAATGAAAACAGAGGAAAATAATTGGAAAACAAATGCAAAACTTAAGATGCCATGATGCAAAACATAAAATAACAGAGAGGAAACATTCTAATGGATGTCTTTCATACTTGGGATGTTACAAAACGCCCCCCTTGAAGGAATCGCGCCCCGAGATTCCTACTCAGAAGAGAAAAGGTCCGGATACTTCTTGCGAAGATCCTCTTGAGCTGTGACACGTGAAACACATCGTGCACCTTGGATAGTTTTTCTGGAAGTTCAAGACGATAGGCATTCCTGGCAACTCTTCTGGAAAGACGTCAGGGAATTCGCAAACCACCGGAACATTTTCGAATAGAGGTAGAGGTTTTGTATCGAGGGTGTATAGCTGAATAGAACTTGATTCATTTGGAGAATAGACTATCTGGCCAGAAGGGTGGAACAGAGTTATTGATTAGACGCCGGTAGAAGGACTGAAGTGGGAAGCAACAACAAGGTTTGAACGGACGAAAAGGATGTTGAGAAGAACAGGACATCGAAGCAACATTTGGGAAACACGAGACCAAAACACTCCTGAGGTACTACGGAAGAACCCATCCGGGCTTCTAAAGGATCAATATCTACTGCTTAAGGAATAGACGATCTGCTTCCGGGGCTTACACGCCTCCGTTCTCAATCGTGAGTAGGCAACATAATAAATCATGTCACAACCACCTCCATTCCTATGGTCTAGTAGATATAACTATCCTTGAGAAAACAGGATACGTGAAATCCTAACTTGAAAGTTTAGATGAGAAGAGAAAAACAACGTTGCACTTCCTTACCAGAAAAGGGAGGGTGGGTGGGGAAAGAAGAAAAAGAACAGAATTCCTACTCTCACGTTTCATTTTTTCTATATAGCTACAAAATAGTTTCTAGACTCAACTGCGACCAGTAAAAGGGATCCTACAGGCAGACAGGCTCTGATACCATTTGTCGCACCCGGACTTCTAGAGGATACTCACAGTCCGCTAAACAGTAGATAAATCGCTTACGGGGCATACCGGCACCCGCATCTCAATATGAGTAGGCCAACACGTAAACGTGTGACAACCATTCTCTACTATTCATCGTCTGCGCAAGCCATCCCATAGAAATCCAGATACTTCCATTGACGTACTTCATAACATACACACATGGTACGTCAACGGCATTTGAACAAGTGATATCACAACAGATCTCTAAGACACAAATAAATATGAATAAGTTGCAAATAGCTCTCACTAGAGCAGAGATAGCAAATACAATCATCCAGAGGACACATGTCCCAACAATTCATCATTATATCACAGCGGAAGCATTCAAAGTGTCTGAGTACAGACAAGATCCAAATAGGCCTAAGAGGCCGGAAACGAAAAGACGGAGCCCATCCACGAAGTCTCGGATCCTGCCCGGGTCCGCTATCTACTCGTCCGCAGCCTCGTCATACTCCACGTAGTAGCCACCATGGGGATCCTCGAAAACGTAGTCTGCGGAAACCACAGCCCCAAAGGGGTCAGTACAGACAAGTACTGGCAAGCAAGACTCACAATTCACCAAAGTGTACCCGTTAACACCAAGCACAGATGCTTTGGGTTCAACGGAAGAAAGGGTGATACAAAAGATGCGGCAGCGGGCTGCACTAACCAACTACAGAAACATGCTACAACTTACGGCTAACAGAAAGGAGATAAGATAGCGTATCGGAACCAACCTACCAACTAACCACAAACAAACCCATCCTGGATCTCGCCCCTTATCCAAAGAAGCAATCCGAGGATAACTCACACAGTTGGATTAGTGATGGTTCAAGTTATTGTGTCAATAAGACTATTACTAGTCAAGTTATCATTAGTTAGGTGTAAGTTGTTCTGAGTACTTGTTAGCCAGTACTTTCACCAAGTCAACCATAACCGCGGAAAACACGGCTTCTCGAGAAGATTTAACCCTGCAGGGGTGCACCAATTTGGCCGTACACGTAAGAATAACCCACCAGATGGAATGGCCCTTCCACCAAGCGGGGCACTCAACACAACTCAACTCTTCTTCGCATCAAGCCCAAAGAACCCCGTGCAATTGAGCGCACGGCTAATCAAGCCCCACGAAGAAAAGGGGACCCTCATAGCACTCTAAGAACGTGTCTCCCTAAATGCCGACTACAAAAGTTCCACCCTGGCGCCAAGGGTTCGCACCTGCATATGCATGCGGCAAATGGAAAACCCGAACTAAATGAGGCGATTTGGACGAGATGCGAATCGAATCAAATTGAGGGGGGCGCCCATACACGCTTCCCAAATGCGGTTAGTGCGCTCATCATGGATCAGTAGACAAGACCCTTTTCCTAATTAAGGTCGACACTAGCAGGCCTCAAAACCACGCCGGGCCTCCTGCCGGTGCCTTATCATCAAATTATTATTACCTCAAACATTAACAGGTTGATTGTTTAAACATCGAGCCCCAGAACATAATAATATGGTAACAGAAAGTAACGGACAGCAGACTCGAACAAAAACAACCCTAAGCATGCTAGTAAGACACGGCAACAAGCAACGGGGTAATAGGTGTGGAGGTGAGGCTATATCAGGGTCAAAGGATAACATGTGATAGGATCGGAACACAAGCAACGATTCATAGGGCTAGCAGAATAGACAACGGAAAGTATCGGTATCCAATGTGGAAAGGAACACAATGGTTCATGTGAGTGAATACTTGCCTGCAAACTCAGTAGCCTGGTACTGAGCTAACTCCTCAGAAGTAGTGTCGTAAAGCTCGTCTGTCTCAACGTCGTCGTCTATTCGAGAAGAAGCAAACAAACAACGTAGAGAGACAAACAATCAATAACATGGCATAATGCACAATCAGGGGATGATGCATGACAATTTAATTGATGCATCAAAATAAACTAGTTGACAAGATAACATGTTTAAATGGACTCATATGCAATTTGGATTGCATATGGAAAGCCCATGAATTAAGGTTGAATTAATTGATCTACAATTAACCAACATGTGAAAGTGAATTAGCATGATGCATGGATGAGGAAAACAAAAGAAAACATCAATAGAAACAATTTGAAATGAAGTTTACCAAGTTTGGAATTTTATTTATCAAGTTAAGAGATTTTGGCTCCTTAAAGTAGTTACACAGGCATTTTTTGTTTTCACCAATTTAAATTGTTCAAAGTAGATAACAAAGTTCATATTTGAAAAGAACACAAGGTTTTAGGTGGAAAACATGTTTCAAATATTGAAAAAGGAATTAAGATGAATTAATTATGAATTAAACAAGTTTAAACGAGATTTAAAAGGATTTAATTCAAGTATGAAATTATTTGAATTTTTTTATTTGTTCCAAACATTAAACCAAATTCATATTTGAAAAGTGTATACTTTTCTGGTTTGAAAACATATTTTATATGTTCAAAAAGAATTTTATTTGACCAAGTTATGAATTTAGCAATTTTAAATGATTTAAACAAGGTTTAAATTATTTAATCAATTTTAATTATTCAAAACATGAAACAGAGTTTATATTTGGAAAGGTGGTTTAATTTAGCATGGAAAACATATTTTATTTGTTGAAAATGGATTTAAAATGAGCAAGTTATTAATTTGACAATTTTAAATGCATTAATTAAGAAACAGTTGTTTTCAGCAATTTAATTTATTTAAAACAAAACACAAAGTTGATATTTGCAAAGTTCATGAAAAATGGAATGGAAAACATATTTAGTTTGTTGAATTTGGAATTTTTATGCCCAAGTTATGAATTTTGCAAAATTAAATGAATTAAACAAGGATTCAAATATTTCACCAATTTAAAATATTCAAAACAGTAAACAAAATTTATATTTGGGTAGAGAATTTAATTGGGTACAGAATACATATTTAAAATGTTGAATTTGGAGTTGGAATGAATTAGTTATGCATTTTTAGAGTTTAGGTATTAATCTGCCATTTTAAATAATATCCAGGGACTTAGAATAAACGTTACAGGGACTAGTCTGTGAATCTGTCAAGTTTCTGTATCAAAAAAAAAGAAAAAAAAAGAAATCAAAAGTGCGGTTTTAATCTGCGGGAGGGGGACTCGAACCCTGGCCTCGCGGGTGAGAGCGCAGTGCGGTAGCCACTGCGGTACTGCATCGGATCGTGACAGTAAGGGGGTCGTGGGGGGTATAAGGTGTTGCTCGCGACAGATAACTGAAACTGCAAAAATTTCAGTTTTCTGAACCTCACCAGGGGCGGACGGACGGCGCCGGCGGCGAGCGCTGCGACTGCTGTTGCGGTGTGTGCGTGTGCCAGGGCGCGGTCCAGGGGTGGTGCGTGCGCGTGGTGCAGAGAGGAGGGAAACGAGGGAGGAGAGGGAGCTCACCGTGGTGAAGAACAGCGGGAGCAGGGCTCGGTGCAGGAGGTGGCCGGCGACGAAACCTCGACGGCGGCGGCGATACAGGGGCTCCCAGCCCCTGTTGAGATGTCGAGGAGGAAGAGGTTGGCGAGGGGAACCGATTCCCGGCCCTAACCTGAGCGGAGGAAGGGCAACACGTCGGCGATCGTCGGAGGGGAAGAGGTGGTGGTTCGGTGGTGTTTGGGTTCAGTTACAGAGAGGTGGAGCAGATGCAGAGAGAGGGAAAAAGAAAGAACTCGGCGGCGGCAGGCGAGGGAGAGAGGAGGGAGAAGGGTAGAGGGGAGCCCTAGGGGCTAGGGTTAGCTATAAGGAGGGGGGTTGGAGCTCGTGGCCGTCCCTGCTCCTCACTGCATCGACGTGGACATGACGGATGGGGTGCCGTACGAAGGAGGAAGAAAAGGGAGGGGGTACCAGGCCGTGGGAGATGGTGGGCTGGCCTGCCCCCTCTCCCTCTGGTTTGTTTTCTTTTTCCCTTCTTTCTCTTTTTTTTTTGCAGATTTGAATAAGGAAAGAAAAGGATGGGTTTTTTAGGATAGGAAAATTTTGTGGATAATTTTTTATAGGTTATTAGTTGCAAAAGCACAATTGTGACATTGTTTGTTTCTCAAAATTTGAATCTTGTTGCTGTTTGTATTTTTATTTGAATTTGTGTGAATTTTTGGTGTTAATGGATTAAATGAAAAGAACAATTTAACAGTTTTAAGTTCAAGTGTAAGGATAACAAATGATTTATTTGTTTTGTAATTTCCATAAATTTCAAAATGGTTGCTGTTTGGAAATATAATTGAATTTGAAAATGTTTTGGTATTAAATGAATTATTGATAGAAACAAATCAATAGTTTGAAATTACAACTTTAATGGAAACAAACTAATTGCTTTGATTTGAATATTCATTTGGAAAATTGTAACATCACAAGTATGAAACAAATATTTGAAATTTGGTTTGAAATTCAAATAGAAAACAAAGGAAACCAAATGAAAACAGAGGAAAACAATTGGAAAACAAATGCAAAACTTAAGATGCCATGATGCAAAACATAAAATAACAGAGAGCAAACATTCTAATGGATGTTTTTCATACTTGGGATGTTACATGCCGTCATTCCAGCTGGGCATGGCGACGGATGACGATGGGTAGCATGGCGACCGCAGATCAACAATGGCGAAGAACAGAGAGCAGCGATGAAGAAAGAAGTGAGGAGTAACCACCAGGGTCGACGGTCGAGCACTTCTTTCCGAGCGCGAACTGACAGAAGGGCCCCGCAACAGCCGTCTCCGCGTGCCATCCACCCGCTGCCACATCATCCTGACAGTGTCCCCATCCCGCCAGGATTCGCGTCAAACGAGCTAAGCAGAGCCACCAGCGCGGGCCGCGACAGTTAAGGGGTGAGCTTGTGGGTTTGGGAAAAAAATTCTCGAAAACTGGCGGTTTTCCGAAGTCCCGGCCCCAATTCTGGTTGGTTTTTGAAGTGTACTCAGGGCATGTACGCTGCTAGAGAAGGCGAGTCTTCTTTTACCCCTTCAGGTCATCCGGAAAGGCAAATAAATATTAGACGTACAATGCGTTATCTCTTATTATCATCCCTAACAATTAATGATAATAAATTAAAATTTGATGTGAAATTATGTCAATAAGGGAACACATGTAGTACAATAGAGAAACCAGCCTTCTCTTAATTGTTAAGGGATCATAACTTAGCTAAGAGAAGACAACCCACTATTTCTTAATTCCTTCACCTCCAACTAATCAAAAATCCTACGTGGCATCTCTAAGGCATGTCCCAATGCATTGTCTCTTAGCACGTAATTATAGGAGTGTTAAAAATTTAAGAGACAATTACTCCAATGCGTTGTTTCTTGTCAGTTATATTTAAATTAATGATTTGAAGCTCATGCATATATATGATTGAACTAGCAACACTTTTTGCCTATGGCCAGTGCAAGGGTTGTATCTTAGCTAAGATACAAGCTTACTCTTTTTCTTCATTAATTACTATGTCACATGACATTTTGCTTAGGACACAACGCTAACAGACCGCTATGGGGACAGGCATAAGGAAAAACCGATGGCACCGCATTGTACGTGCGCTCAGGTGGTGGGTAGAGATCGGGAGTGGTCCGAAGATTCACGTGGTTTACTAAAAATCGAAATCAAAAGGTCGTATAGGATTATTTTCCGATTGTGCAAGTGGTTCGCTGAAATCGGAAAGCCATTGCCCGGCAGGCCGTACGTTCTATTTCCGTGTACATGTGCAGACGCTTGCACGGCTGAGTCTTTCGGTCGTGCGGTCTCGGAACAATGGCAATCGAGATCTAACGCTAATCATGGACGACAACTTTCATCAACGTAATATAGCATCTCCATGTTCTCTGCTGATTAAAATGGGAGGACGCACCTACGAACCTTGGCTGATGCATCGATCGGTCGATCTGCGCCCGGTTTTCATACGCGTATATGGAAATGGTGGGGCGCACGAGCCCATGAAAGGGCGAAATGCCGGCCACTTTTCTCCGGCGCGCCGCCGCCCCACTTCCTCTGTTGGCTAGCTGCCCCAACACACCATGTCCCTCGGCGCAAACCACGTACCTCAGCCCCTCGGTGCACCAATGCTCGCTGTATTCGTTGACACATACGCTGCGTCGCAAACAGCCCGTCCGCCTTGCATGGTCCTGTAGTTTCTCGAAGCCCCATGGGTATAACCTGCGCTAAAAGACCCCGGCTAGAACAAACAATCCAAAACAAGCTGCGGTCATACACATACAGTCTGCATGCAGCTAAGCGTCTGCCGCCTTGTCTGAACCGAGATGCACTGCCGCTGCGCGGTGACTTGACGCAACCTCACATCTCACACACGGGATTATCACTAATTAACAATCTTAGCACGCATAACGCTGGTGATGACGGAGACGGGATCCATGGTTTTCTTAATTTGTTATATAGAGTGCTGGAGCTAATGATGGATCGGATCTTTTAGATATCGTACTACAATCTTGCCGTGCATTGCCTCTATTAATTGTGTTCCTTAATTAGCTTGCATGCATGAGTCACCATCTTCATTAGTTTCAGGGATCTTAATAAGTTAGTGTGGGTGGATAAGGTGGCCCGGTTGGGATGGTCCTGGAGGCTCAAAAAATTGGTTTATAAATAGGAACGGCCCTGATCTGATCGAGAATGGGGTGGCTATTCTGCAATATGCAGATGACACGATTTTATGCATATCTCGTGATTTGGAAAAAGCAGTCAACCTGAAGATTTTATTGTATATGTTTGAAATGATGTCGGGTTTAAAAATTAACTTCGACAAGAGTGAGCTTTTCCTAGTTGGGGGTGATAATGGTGTTGCTGCTTTTTACTTGAAGATGTTTAATTGCAAGGTTGGTAAGCTCCCTATGAAATACCTTAGGGTCCCTGCGACTTTCTCGAGGTTAAAAACAGTTGAGTGGGATTTTTTAGATGCCAAGATGCTGAAAAAACTTGATTGTTGGATCAGTGCATCTGCCTCGGGAGGGAGGTTTACCTTGATTGACTCTAGCCTTTCTGGTATTCCTTTATACTTTTTGTCCATGTTTCTTCTAAACAAGTCTTGTATTGAGAAGTTGGAGAAGCATAGGAGAAAGTTTTTTTTGGGATGGTAACAATAAGAAGAAGAAATACTGTATGGTCAAGTGGTCGCGAGTTTGTCGATCCTGAAACAAAGGGGGTTTGGGGTTAAATTTTTTGCATAGGCAGAATGTGAGCCTCCTGTATAAGTGGTGGTGGAAATTAGACACGCAAAAAGGTTTGTGGCAAGATATTGTCTATGCCAAGTATATTAAGAACAAAACTATTGCCACGATGAAGGGTAGAGCTTCTGTTTCACCATGCTGGAAAGACTTGATGAAACAAAGAGATTCCTATTTCTTGGGTAGAAAAATTATTTTAAGAAATGGCAACCTTGTTCGTTTTTGGAAAGATCCGTGGTTAGATGGGCATTCTCTATGTGTTTCATATCCATCCCTGTATGATATCTGTCAGGGACAAGAGTGGTCTTTCCTCAAAATGGTGGAGAATGATTTTGATGTGCCTTTTCGTCGTCGTTTACTTCCTGTGATGGAGACACAGTGGAACCATATTGTGAATTGTGCAAAAAATAAACCTGTCTCTTCTCAACATGACAAAGTGGAGTGGGCATTTGGGCCGAAAAAAGAAGTTTTCCACCAAATCCATGTATCAGGTGTTGGAAACTGGGCTGGCTGGTTCTGATAACCGTTGGATTTGGAAAGCTAAAATACCTTTAAAAATTAAAATCTTCCTGTGGCAGATGTTTAGGAACGCTATCCTTGCTAGGGATAACCTGAAAAGGAGGAATTGGCTGGGAAACCCTCTTTGCTCCTTTTGTAGTGAGCTGGAATCCATGAATCACTTGTTTTTCGGTTGTGCTGTTGCTCGGGTGGTGTGGGGTAATTTGGGGCGGTTTTAACAACTACTTCCTGTCCCAACTCGTTGTGGCAAAGTATTGCTTGGTTACATAGATTTTGTCCTCTTGGGAAGAGATTTCATATGTTGATCCTTGTTGCTCTTTGCTGGGCGATTTGGAATACTCGTAATGCTGTTACTTTTGATAAAAAAAGGCGGTTCGCAGCCCCTTGGTTATTATGTACTATATGTGCTCGTTACTCTGTTACTGGGCATGTCTCTACAGCACTGCAGATGGGGAGAGGATCAAGACTGGCGCTGGACAGTTGATGAGCAAGGCTGCGGAGTTGGCAACGGTGATTTCGGGTGCTCGAGGTGCGGCGGGAGGAGAGGACCAGTTGCTACGTATTACTGATGGCTCGGTGGTTTGGTGATGTCGTTGGGCTATGCTGCTGTTTGTCCTGTGTGGTTTAAGTTTGTGAGACTGTGTGGTTTCCCATTTTATTGTGAGACTATTATCATGTTGTTTTTAGGTGGTTGGGTGGTAGGTTTTTTGTCCGGTAGTATAATTCTCCAAACGAGATTATACAGCGGGTTTTCCTACCGTTCTGCTACCCCTTTCTTTCCCATTTGTTGCTCGTGTAAATAAGTGCAATTTTGTATTTCCGTTAAAGCAATTTAATAGAAAGAGGTGAGCCCAGCTGGAAAAAAAAGTTGGCCCGGTTGGAGTCCTGCCTGAAAGACACCCAAATACAAACACAAACAAATGCTTGCGTCGCGCCGCTGCTTTAATCTAATTTAAACATACGCATATCGTACTAGCCTACACCCTCCGGCTAACCTAAATCTCTAAAGCGTTAGACCGGTAGTCGTAGATGATTATTAGCTAGCTGCTCCGATACGCCTTGCTACCGCTACTGATCATTGAAGTTAGGTGTAGGAGGAGATAGTAGTACTCCCTTCATCTCTAATTAATTGTCACAAAGTTTGACAAAACTGGATGTATCTACTGATTGAAGTTAGGTGTACGAGGAGATAGTAGTACTCCCTCCGTCTTAAATTAATTGTCACAAAGTTTGACAAAACTGGATGTATCTAGCGGTACCTCACCCATAAGACGGTTTGTCTACTGTCCGGCACGGAGGTTCTAGCCGATGCTTCGTAATGATATGGACACAAATTATTGGCCAGGTTGGGATAGATAGCACGGAGGATAACAATGTCATCGGTCCCATGGATCGAAATTGAATCGTTGATATATTTGTGCCTTGTCTCTACTATTTCTGAATGTTCCTGGTTGTTATTTGGGTCATCCAGCCACTAAAGAAAAGAATCCAGGGTGAGGGTAGAACCTCCATTTTTTTTAAAAAAAATGCGACAAAATTCAGATAGCACCGGCCGGCGGGGCATATCCTTGTGGATGGTGGTGCTCAATCAGCATATATAGGTGCCGGCTTTAGCCTTAGCATGAGATGTGGTCGACCTATGATGAAGAATCAATTAAGTGATGACGCATGAACAGTCGCCACTAGCTTATTAGCCGCTCGAACTTTGGCATCACGTATCGTTTCCAGATGAACCCTGCCTGGTCCATGCATGCACGCACGCAGGTGTTCGTCAGGCATCACGCTCGACAGCCTGCAACATTTCCACGGTCGTGAAAGCGGTGCCCGGCCGACCGGCCGTGTCGACGAGGAAAAGGACCCGGACGGTATCCGATCCGTCGACGTTACAGGCATGGCATACCGTCCTGTCCATCATTAGGAATAATGGAATCAATCATTTGGAGACAAAGTTAGATAGAGCCTGCAAACAGTGGCTAGCTAGCTACCAGATGACCAACGTTGAACGGCGCGATGCACATGCGCGTCGTATGTATCCGTAGCCAGCTAGCACGGCGCGTGCCACGTCGACGACGTGTTCCTGATGCCTGTCGCGGGTGGCAGCACGTACGCATTTTCGCGGGTGGCTGCTGCTGCGTGCGTGCACGTAGAGGCCTGTAGCTAGCTAGTTAGGCATGGACACGGCGCGTCCTGGTCAGCGTTGATGGCGGTGAGCTGTCCAGTTCAGACGTGCCCGGAGGCGACGGAGCCAAAGGATCATTGCGCTGACGTGGACCGGGAGGATTCGATTTCAATGGACATGGCGGCCAGCGCTGATGATCGTAGGCCGGCCCATCCTGCTGCCTCAATTCGTCCTAGACCCACGGGATCAGAACCAGAGCAGATGTATGGAAATGGAAGAAAGACTGCCAGTGCGTCCATGGATCCACTTCCGTGTTTCCTCTGCTCGCCCATATGCTTCACACTTGCTCTGCTCGCTGCTCTGGACGTGAAATCCTGCAGAAAAAAGAAAGTTTCTGCGGCGCGCGTGCTAGCTCAGAACAGTGCGTGCGTGTGGCCGTGGAGTTGCCCAGGAGCAGGAGCCTGTTTGCGGTAAGTTTGCAGATTATCCAAACAAAAGTCAGTTTGTACTTGTGCCCGCGGCTGCATGTGTCTGTATAAGTTTGTACATGTAAAAAACTCTGGAGGTGTCATATTGCCGCTTTCACCGTGCCTGCGTAGGCAGGCCAACGAGCGTAAGGACTGTTAGCTAGGGAAAGCGATAGCCCGTTAGGGCCTCGGGTACGTGTTAATATATGTGGGAAAAGCCCCCACCGTAGCAATACAATAGTACGTATACCGATCGGGGACTCCACCGTATCGGATACATATTACAAGTCTGACAGCCCCCTTAATCTAAACCGGAGGGAACTGAAATGTTTAGATTACGAATA
This sequence comes from Alopecurus myosuroides, assembly GCA_028641055.1. NCBI lineage: Eukaryota > Viridiplantae > Streptophyta > Magnoliopsida > Poales > Poaceae > Alopecurus > Alopecurus myosuroides. The sequence continues at coordinate 347,880,151 of CM054062.1, read as the reverse complement.
AATTCACGTAGCCGAGACGGAGATAAAATCTTGGTGAAGCCATCTGCAATTTGATCTTTTATAGAGATGAACCAAATATCAAGGAGTTTGCTAGCAACTCGTTCACGAACAAAGTGGAAATCAATCTCAATGTGTTTGGTACGAGTATGAAATATCGGATTTGCAGAGAGATATGTAGCGCCAAGATTATCACACCACAAGACTGGTTTTTGATGTAGGGATATACCAAGCTCATGAAGAAGAGCCTCCACCCAAATAACTTCAGCTGTGGCATTGGCTAGTGATTTATACTCAGCTTCTGTACTAGAGCGCGAGACAGTGGCCTGTTTGCGAGCACTCCATGAAATGAGATTGGGACCCAGAAATATAGCAAAGCCTCCTGTAGAACGACGATCATCAAGACAGACAGCCCAGTCTGCATAAGAAAATGCACTAAGAAGTGTAGAGGAGGTTTTCGAATATGAAGACCAACATTGAGAGTCCCTTGAACATATCGAAGAATGCGTTTAGCTGCAGTCCAATGAGACGTAGTAGGAGCATGGAGATACTCGCGTACTTTATTAACAGAAAATGCAATGTCATGCCGTGTGAGAGTCAAATATTGAAGAGCACCAATAACACTGCGATAATTAGTACTGTCTTCAGGACCAAGCAATGAGCCATCATGTAATGAGAGCTTATCTGAGGTAGATAGTGGTGTAGGAGCTGTGGTGCACTTGGTCATACCAACCCGAGCAAGTAGTTCTGATGCATATTTTCCTTGAGTGAGAAGCAATCCATTGGAGTGTTTCTTGACTTCAATACCTAAAAAGTAATGAAGAGAGCCAAGATCCTTGAGGGAAAAGGTTTTATGTAACTCATGAAGAAGAAGAGACATAGCCTGATCAGATGAGCCAGTAAGAATAATATCATCGACATAAATGAGCATAAACATGATAACTCCATCCTTATGGTATAGAAAAAGTGAGGTATCAGCCTTGGAAGGAAGAAAACCAAATGCACGGATCGTGATGCTTAACCGAGAATACCATGCTCGAGGGGCCTGCTTCAGACCATACAATGCTTTATCCAATTTGCACACAAATGTGGGGGACTTAGGATCTTCAAACCGAGGTGGCTGTTTCATATAGACCTCTTTTTCCAGAACACCATGAATAAACGCGTTCTTTACATCTAGCTGCCGAAGACTCCAACCGCGAGAGACAGATATAGAAAGAACAATCCGAATAGTAGCAGCTTTAACAACTGAATGTATCTTCGTAATCAAGACCATACATTTGCTTAAAACCCTTTGCAACCAACCGTGCTTTGTATCGTTCAACTGACCCATCAGAATTTTTCTTTATTCTATAAACCCATTTGCAATCAACAATATTCAGATGCGGACGAGGAGGAACAAGATGCCACGTCTTGTTATTCATAAGAGCAGTATATTCATCTTCCATAGCTTGTCTCCAATTTGAGTCACTTAGAGCATCCTTTAAATTACGTGGTTCTCTTGTAGCAGTTAATAAACACCATCGGACAGTTCCATCAGTGATAATTCCTGGATTTCGTATACCTTTTTGGAGACGGGTGCGGGCAGTGGGTGCAGGAGGAGCTACAGGAAGCTCGGGCGCAGTAGATCCACCAGAGGGATCATGTGTGGACGAGGCGGTCGCAAGGGATCCCGCAGAATGTTGTGGCCCACGTGTGCTGAAGATGGCGGCGTAGAGGATCCGGTGGAGGTGTCGCTGTCGGATGGTGCCGGTGACGCGTCGCGCGCCGAGTAGGGAGCAGCCGCACGGGGCTGGCGCTGCTCCTGCGATGTTCCAGGCGGGGACAAGGGCGGGTCCCGAGACGGGGACGCAGAGACAGCAGGGAATCCCGAGGGGGATTCGGGTGGCTGATCCGAGGCCGAACATTCCGCAGAATTAGCACTGGAATCAATGTTGTCCCCTGAACGGGAATCATCTCCGTTTGAGCTGGAATTAGAACCATTTTGAGTGATTTCGGTACCATTGTTTGCAGAATCTTCAGCTGTACCCACTACGACATGCGGAACAGTAAGAGCAGGAACTACAAACTGCATGTTATCATTAGTATGCACATCCTCAATAGTGGATAAAGGAGATTGTGGTGGTGAAAATAAAAGGAGTTCTTCACGAAGTCTTTTGCCCGCATTTGGATGAAGTGAAACAAAAGGAAAAACGTGTTCATCAAACACAACATCTCTCGAAATATACACACGTCCTGTGAAAGTGTCAAGACATTTTACTCCCTTATGACGGGGACTATAGCCCAAGAACACACATTTTTTTTGGAACGAAAGGCAAGTTTACGTTTGTTTGTTGTACGGTCTAAGGTTGGGCCAACACGCACAACCAAAAACGCGGAGAGACTCATATTGTGGCCTAATGTGAAGGAGTTTCTCCGTAGGGGTCTCAAAATTAAGAACTTTGGAACGAAGCATGTTGATAAGATATGTGGCAGTGAGGAAAGCTTCATCCCAAAATTTTAATGGCATAGAGGCATTAGCTAATAAAGAGAGACCAACCTCAACAATATGACGGTGTTTACGCTCTGCGGAGCCATTTTGTTGGTGAGCATGTGGACAAGAAACATGATGGGTAATGCCTACTTTTTGGAAGAAAGTATTGAGTTTCTCATATTCTCCACCCCAATCAGTTTGCATAGTGATAATTTTGCGATTGAATTTGCGTTCAACAAGTTGTTGGAAATCGAGAAATACTTGGAAAACATCAGAACGTTTCTTAAGCAAGTAAATCCAAGTAAATTTACTAAAATCATCAATGAAGCTTACATAATAGAGATGTTTGCCAACAGAGGGAGGAGCAGGGCCCCATACATCAGAAAAAATTTGCTCCAAGGGAGCAGTGGAGACACTAGTAGAGATAGGATAACGCAACTGATGGCTCTTGGCTTGTTGACATGGATCACATATGTAAGGACTTATTTCTGGCAAATACGAGAGATTATTTTTCCTAACAACTTGTTGAACAATAAATGATGATGGATGCCCTAGACGATAATGCCATGTAGACAAAGAAGGCTTGATGGTGATGAATGCATGCTTGCGGGATCCCATGGAAGCTGGAACAAGGGGATATAAACCATCATGACAAGGGCCTCTAAACATTATTTCCTTCGTGTCCTGATCCTTAATCAAGAAGAAAGATGGATGAAATTCAATAAAGGCATAATTATCAAGGGTAGTTTTATGGGCAGAAAGTAAATTCTTGGAGGCACTAGGAACATGCAAGATGTTACGGAGTTGAATGGAACTATGAGGAGTGTGCAATACTGAATGACCAACATTAGCAATTTGGATACCTTTGCCACACGCAGTGTGCACATGATCATGACCGTGATAGGTATCACGTGTAGTAAGCTTGTTCAACTCTCCAGTAATGTGGTTTGTAGCTCCGAAGTCCATATACCAATTTGTATCAACACCGTATGCACCCTTTTGCTCAACATCATCATCACCCTCATCATTACGATCAGAGTAGGGCCACCAACACTCATTTGCTAAATGACCTTCTTTCTTGCAGATTTGGCAAAAAAAACCCTTCTTGAAACGGAGAGGGAATGCGACCACGGCCACGACCAGACAATCGCAGACAACAGCAACGACCCCTGCCATATGACTGTTGCCCTCGATTATCATCATCACTGGGGCGTGGCTGCTGTCTGCGATTGTCATATCCTCCATACTGTTGCTGTCCACGGTTATCATAACCACGATTATCATATCCTCTGCCATATTGCTGTTGCCCGCGATCGTACTGCTGACCACGGTTGTCATAGCCTCCGTAGCTATAGCGTTGCTGTCCTTGTCCCCCATAGCGCTGCGGCTGCTGTCCTCCCCCGCGGCCACGACCACGGAAGGTGGCATTAGCGGATGAGGAAAAAACTCCGGTAGAGTTCCCGGATAGCATCTGCTGGCGGAGATCGTAAGCTTCCAACTGTGAGCACATGTCGTGGAGGGTTGTGGACGGGACAGCGTTGATGGACGCGACCAGAGAATTGTATTCCCCGTCCAGTCCGTTGAGAATATAATCACGGAGTTCATCATCATCGATGCGTTTGCCCGCTGCAGCGAGCTCGAAGGCGAAGCCCTTCATCTTCGCAATGAATTGAGCGGCAGAGAGATCTTCCTTCTTGGTATTGGTAAGGGCACTGCGGAGAGTGGTGACCCGCGCGCGAGACTGAGTTGAGTGCATAGAGGTGATGGCACCCCACACATCTGCGGCATGTTCTAGCCCAAACACTTGGGCAAGGACTTCTTCGGATAGTGAATTGACAAGATAATTCACTACCTGTTGATCTCTCATGATCCAGGCGTCGTAGGCCGGATTCAGAACCGTGGTTTTCTTCTGGTTTTGATCTCCCCCCTCGACAGTTTCAGGCGATGCCCGATCGGTGCCCTCAAGGAGCCCCATGACCCTGGCGCCACGAAGAGCAGGAAGAACCTGCGTTTTCCAGTAGAGGTAATTCCCTCTACTGAGCTTGATCGCCGGCAGTGAACCGAGAACGGACGTCGGGGTTGTTGAAGACGACATGTTGGTTTTCTTGTAGGGAGGAAGGGTAGGGTTTTCTGGTTGTGGGCGATCGAGATCAGGTGATCAAGACCGATGGGATTTCTTGGGTGTTTCTTCGTCGATCAACAATGGTGATCGGGATGGTTTTCTAGGGTTTGCTTCCGGCGGCTAGAAGGGAAGAAGAGAGGCTCTGATTACCATGTTAGCTAGGGAAAGCGATAGCCCGTTAGGGCCTCGGGTACGTGTTAATATAGGTGGGAAAAGCCCCCACCGTGGCAATACATGAGTACGTATACCAATCGGGGACTCCACCGTATCGGATACATATTACAAGTCTGACAAGGACATCGGTACCGCTCAAATCCGGACTAAATTCGTCTTGGATTTGTCCGTTTGAGCAGCGTTCTTGACTATTGTACGCGTGTATATGGACAGTGCACTCTATAGATCTGCTCACTTGAAGGACTAAAAAATAAAAGGCCAGTGTCACAAAAAATATTAACAAAAACAGGCGACGGGTTCAAGGTCATGGCAACCACGGTTCGGGGCCATGCCAGACCATGCCCGGCCACGGTTCGCGGCCATGCCCGGCCACGGTCCAGGCAATGCCGACCGGCATACAAAAGAGCATGAGGCCATGATTCACTCCTCGTCGTCCATGTACCGCTTCTGCTTCCTCTCAAAGTAGGCCTTCTTTCTCGGTGTCAACGAGCTTAAGTCCATGACCATCGGGGTACGTCCGGGCAAAAATCCGTACATCGGCGCAATAGCTGACGACGCCGCATCCGGAATTGTGCTTGACTCGGGCACTGAAGTGTTAGGGCTCGCGGTGGGAACGTGGGGAGGAACATGGGGACCTCGGCCTGCATTCCCACCATGATCATGGCGGCTTGCGCAGTAGATAGGCCGATCCTGGTGTCTCTAGCCATCGCGTCCTCCGTGGCCTACAGTTCGGCACCGGCGGCGGCCTTGACCCGCGCCCTCCGACCGGCCCTGTTCGTCGGCTCCTCCTTCCTCTATGCCTCTGAGAGCACGACCTTGGAGCTCTTTGCCCTCCGGGGGGTCGGGCCTTAGACGTTGCCTGTGCCGGCGCCGATAACGGCGGGGCAGGTACAGCTGCAGCGGCAAACAGGGTGGTACCGTCCGCGTCGATCATGGCTAGGGCAGAGAATGGGCGTCAGCTTGAGGTGGGAGAGGAACGTCCGGAAAAGGAGTGGAGTGTATATCTGATGGGCGGGCCAGGGCAGAGAAATATTGGACACAAACGCGGTCCAGGCGTGTCCGGATGATGATCAAAACTGGATCAAATCTGGGCCCGGATTGAGCAATTCCGGACAAAAAACGGATCACAGTCCGTTTAGGCAACGCCCTAGGGGGCTGGTTTTCGGCCGGGCTGCTCAAACCGGGCCGGTCTAGACGAAGTAAGCAATTCCGGAAGAGATGTCCTAAATAATACATTTTTTTAGGCGCCGCTTTAGCGTTATGTATGGACACAACGTGAGTGGTAGCTGGTTGTACATTTCAGCCTGGATACGTTCCAATCTTCCTTCAATATTGGCGCAGTAAGGTCCATATGAAACCCTAACCTGCCCAAATCGATCAGAGCCATCTATATTCGCCCATTTATATTTTCCCATGCTCCCTTACAGTTACACATCCACAGCCGCAATGGCCATGTTTCGTTTCCTCTTCCATGGAATCTTTACCTCTGCATTCCCTTCCCCCCCCCCCCCCTCCCTGCATCATCCTTTCATTTTCCGGTCTGTTTCATTGACCGGTCATGTTTTTTCTGCCCTTTTCCTATATTCCTTATTTAATCGAGCGATTAGGCCACACGCGAAGCGGAAGGCCATCACTCAGCGCTTAGCCCATGTGAGCGACACCACTTTTTGGAGGGAAACACTAAGGAACACCAGAGGGATCGCGTGCTCGCGTCCCCCGGGTCCTACACTTACACGCATCTTATCCTCTGCGCGAAACAGCCGAAGAAGCATACTAGGTCGTTGACCCACGCACGTACCTCTCCCCTTTCTGTTCCGTTCCTTCACAGCATAGTGCCGCCGCAGCTCCTCTCCCATGCCGCTCGCCATAGCTCTCCAAGGCGCGTACATCTCCACAGTCGCACCGCGCCGCCTCGGCCCGCAGCCTCCATCTCCACGGCCACGCCGCCCCGCAACGTAAATCTCAACGGCCGCGCCGCTCCGCTCGAACTCGCCGCGGCCGCGCTGCTCGGGACTTCGACGGAATCCCACCGTCCCTGCTCCCTGGCCTAGCTCTCGCCGGAGGCCCCTAACCCTCGTTGGTGCAGCTCTCGTCGGCCCGACACCGCTCCCAACCTGGAGACCGCTCTTGGTGGTCCGGTACGGTGCTCCATGGCTTGCACTGCGGCCGTCTCTCTCGCTGTTCCGGTGCTGCAATGGAGTGCTCCTGAACACCTGCATCGAAGCTCCAATAGGCCGGCGGCTGTGTTTCCGAAGGTTGAAAATAGGCCTCCGAAATTTATGCTACATACTCGTTTTTGTTTTGCTTTTTTGTATATAATTTTTTTGCTACGGGGAACACTGGCGAGATCTCCGGCGAGGTCAGATTTTGGCTATAATAGATTTTTTTTGCTACAATTAGTCTATTTTTTTTTGCTATATCAGTGCATTTTTTCTTCTATAAGATTCTCCGGCGAGCGAGAACCTCTCGGCCATGTCTAAGGCAAAAATCGATATTTGCTAATGTAGCAATTTTTTTTGCTACGGGTCTCCGGCGAGTTTTTTTTAGTTTTCTGAGACGAAACTTTTTTTTTCGCTTCAGATGAGCAAAAGCGGGTATTTTTTTTGCTACCGCAGCAAAAGCGGGTGTTTTTTTTGCTAACGAAGCAAAAGCGGAATTTACGGAAGGGACACGTGTCAGTACGGGACATGAGGGCTCGAAATTTTGGAGCCCCGGGACGCCCAGCACGACCCCTTTTTGAACCACGTGTATGATGCAACGAGGTATTCGCGCCCTATTTTTTCATACGCGTAAATGGAAATATTTCCTCCGTCCATTTTTTATAACCCACACACTCACTAGTGGAAACAGGGCCTTTTGTCCCGGGTCGTAAGGGCCAGTTGTCCCGGTTGTGCAACCGGGATGGGCTGGCCGGGACAAATGGCCCGTCCCATTGGTCCCGGTTGTGCCAGGACCCGGGATGGTAAGGATAGGGCACGTGGCGAACCTGGGCCAGGGAGTTCGTCCCGGTTCGTTCAAGGGACCGGGATGGATACTTTTTTGACAAAAAAATATATACAATCCCGAGCCCGATCTTTTGGGCTCCTGTCTCCCAATCCCGAGCCGGCCTCCACTTCCCCAACCGCGTCCAGGCCCACGTCTTTTATTAAGCCTACTGGTCACATTTTTTTGTCAAAAGGGCCCACTGGCCCGCGTCTTTTATTATGGTCAGTCAACGGTTCGAAGGGCCCACTGGCCAGCGTGGTCAGTCAAATGGTTCGTAGGGGCCATTGGCCAGCGGCCGTTGGCTGGCTCGCCTGGTCCCTTAAATTAAGACTACAGGACGGTCAAAGGGCCAGTCGCCTCGTCTTCCCGCCCCGCCTCGGCTTCCCGCGCCCCCACTTCCCCACGCGCATTCATGGCCGCCTTCAACCGCCGCCACGTCCAGGCCGCCGGTTGGCATGCCAGCCCACCCCGGGTCCTTTTTAAAGGCCCCCCGCCGCCCGTACAACCCATTCACCCCGGCCGCGCCCAAGGCAGACCAACCATAGCCACCATGTCCCGCTGGTTCGGCAGCGGCTCCGGCAGCGGCTCCGGCAAGCGCCCCAGGAATGAAGGCGGCTCCTCGAGCGGCGCCGGCCGCGTCCCACCACCGCCGGCGGAGGCCTTCGGCTACGGCCCTGGAGGTGTCCGCCTCGGCGGGGTGCCGCGCGTCCCCGCGCCACCACCGGCTGCACGCCCGCCGCCCAGCGCCGCGCCCAAGGGCAAGAGGTTCCGCCGGTACGTCCGGGTGGACGAGGCCGAGTGGCACTGGAACAATGCCACTCCGGTGTTCTATGCCGACGTCCACCTCCCGGACGGCTGGCACCTGAACCCCTAGCGGATCCCTGTGCCGCCGGTCCCGACCGGCCAGGCGCTGCTTGAGGAGGTCGACCGCCGGCGCGAGCTCCTGCCGGCCCCCGTCCGCAGGGAGCGCGCGTACGCGCGCAGCTCCCCCTACTGGGCCGCCTGGCTCGAGCAGGAGCACGAGCTGCGCCGCCGCTCCTTCATACCCGCCCCCCACGAGGCCAACGTGGACGACTACCCCCCGCCAGCGCCCGGCCGGGAGAGGGAGCTATGGCTCCTCGTGGACGAGCCGGAGGACTTCTCCGGGGAGGAGGACCCCGAGCTCCGAGCCGCCATGGAGGAGGCCTGCGAGCGCTCCCGCCGCTCCCTCATCGACGACGAAATCAAGCGGTGGGAGCGGGTCCTGGCCGCCGCCGCCGCCGACGTCGCCGCCATGCCGCCGCCGCCGCCACCCCCTAACGAGCCTGCTGCCCCCTGGTGGCAGGTGATGAACGCCGAGCTGGAGGCGTCCGAGGACCAGCCGGAGCCGCAGCCGCTCCCACCAGGCCTGGAGTACGGCATGACCTGGGCCTGGACCGGCGGCGTTTGAGCGCCGGGGTCGCCGGAGGAGGAGCTGCCCCCGCCGCCGCCGCCGTACGCGCCCCCGATGCCCCCGATGCCTCCGCCCCCGGCGAGCCCGACGCGGCCGCCTGCCCACCTGTGGCAGCCGCCCGCCTACCACTGCCTCTCCGACGACGAGGACGACTAGATCGGCGCCGGTCGCCTGTGGCCGCGCCGCCCCCCCTATTCTATATAGACAACGCCCCTAGCTACCCCCCCCCCAAGAAACGGCCGGCCGCCTGTGGCCGCGCCGCCGCCCCTTATGCAAGTACGGCCGGCCGCCTGTGGCCGCGCCGCCCCTATGTAAGCAAGGCCCCTGGCCTTATTTTAATATAAGTTGTGTTCCCCCTAATCTACTGTGTCCCTACCCCATCCCCGCCGGCGGTGGTGGAACGCCGGCGGATCTGTCCACTCGTTCCCGCCGCCGGCAGGGCTTCGCCCAGCCATATCCACTCGTACCCGCCCCTGGAGTGTCCGCTCGGCCTGGAGAGAGGGCCGCGCTTTTTATACACATGGGCCTTTAGTCCCGGCCCGTGCCACCAACCGGGACTAGAGCCCCTTTGGTCCCGGTTGGTACCACGGCCCGGGACCAAAAACAAATTTCGAATTTCGGTGGCACCCCTGCGCGCCCAAAATTGGCTAGAACGAATGGTTCGTCATTGTAACCAATATTGTTGAGATCCACCGTTGTCATTCCATAAAGCGGGTCTACCTTTACCCCTTCTCCATTCAGGTTGACCCATTTGCACTTGAACAAAGGGATCTTAAAAGAAGGTCCCATATCTCCTCTATGTAACCATAGTATGTGTCAGTTTTTCCATTCTCGTTTGTTGTATCAAAGCGGACACCACTGTTTTGGTTGGTGCTCTTCTTATCTTGGGAGCTCGTGTAAAATGTATTCCCATTTATCTCGTACCCTTGAAAACTCCCAATAGTCGAAGATGGTGACCCTGCCAACATGTACAGCTGATCTTCAACAGTGGTGTCATTTATAAGATGTGTTTGAAACCAACTTCCGAAAGTCTCCATGTGTTCGCGTTTAATCCATGAGTCATCCTTCCCCGGGTTTGCAGACCGTACAATATTCTTGTGTTCCTCGACATACGTAGCCATGAACATAGAATTTTGTAGAACTGTGTAGTGTGCTTTGGTCAAAGAATGCCCGTCCCTAGGTATCATTGTTTTCTTTCCCAGCGTTCCTTTTCCCCTCAGTCTCCCCTCATGCCGCGATTCAGGAACACCAATTGTCTTAAGGTCAGGAATAAAGTCAACACAGAACCCAATGACCTCCTCTGTTCCATAGCCCTTCGAGATGCTTCCTTCTGGCCTAGCACGGTTATGAACATATTTCTTCAAGACTCCCATGAACCTCTCAAAGGGGAACATATTGTGTAGAAATACCGGACCGAGAATATGAATCTCTTCACATAGGTGAACAAGAAGATGAGTCATAATGTTGAAGAAGGATGGTGGGAACAACAACTCAAAACTAACAAGACACTGGACCACATCCCTCTGTAATCTTGTCAGAATTTCTGGATCGATTACCTTCTGAGATATTGCGTTCATGAATGCACATAGCTTCACAATGGGTACTCGAACATTTTCCGGTAGAAGCCCCCTCAATGCAATCGGAAGCAACTGCGTCATAATCACGTGGCAGTCATGAGACTTCAGGTTTTGGAATTTTTTCTCTGCCATGTTTATTATCCCCTTTATATTCGACGAGAAGCCAGACGGAACCTTGACACTGTAAAGGACTTCAAAGAATATTTCCTTCTCTGCTTTAGTAAGAGCGTAGCTGCTTAAGGAATGACGCCCTGTATCTGTGTGTTTGTTGCTTGGGTCTTTCATACGTTGCTGGTCCTCCCGTGCTTCAGGCTTCTTTCGGTTATCTGCCTCACCTCTGAAATGCTTCCCTCCTTTTTTCCTTAAGGGATGCTTGATCGGAAGAAATCTACGATGCCCCAGGTATACAACCTTTTTACATTTATCCAAAAAAACACTGTCAGTCTTATCTAAACAGTGTGTGCATGCATTGTATCGCTTGTTTGTATGACCGGAAATGTTACTAAGAGCAGGCCAATCATTGATGGTCACGAAAAGCAACGCCCGTAGGTCAAATGACTTTTGTTCGTTCTCATCCCACACACGTACACCTGGTTTGCCCCACAGTTCTAAGAGTTCTTCCACTAATGGCCTTAGATACACATCAATGTCGTTGCCAGGTTGCCTCGGGCCTTGGATGAGAACTGGCATCATAATGAACTTGCGCTTCATGCACAACCAAGGAGGAAGGTTGTACATACATAGAGTTACAGGCCAAGTGCTATGACTGGAGCTCTGCTCCCCAAAAGGATTAAAGCCATCTGTACTTAGACCAAACCATAAGTTTCTCGCCTCTCCTGCAAAGTCTGGAAAGTCTCTCTCGATCTTTCTCCACTGCGATCCATCGGCGGGGTGCCTCAATTTTCCATCTTTCTTACGGTTTTCTTTGTGCCATCGCAACAACCTAGCATGCTCTTTGTTTCTAAACAGACGTCTCAGCCGTGGTATTATAGGAGCATACCACATCACTTTAGCAGGAACCCTCTTACGGGGGGGCTCGCCGTCAACATCACCAGGATCATCTGCTCTGATCTTATACCGCAGTGCAGTGCATATCGGACATTCATCCAAATTCTCGTACTTCTCACCGCGGAAGAGAATGCAGTCATTAATGCATGCATGTATCTTCTGCACATCTAATCCTAGAGGGCAGAGAGCTTTCTTTGCTTCGTACGTACTCTCAGGCAATTCGTTATCCTTTGGAAGTTTTGGCTTCATTAGTTGAAGTAAACTCTCAAATGTCTTGTCAGTCACACCGTTTTGTGCCTTCCATTTCAGCAACTCCAGTGTGGTACCGAGCTTTGTGCTACCATCTTTGCAATTTGGGTACAACAATTTTTTGTGATCCTGTAACATGTTGTCCAGCTTCAACCTCTCCAATTTATTTTCACAGTCTTCCCTTGCATCAGCAATAACTCGGCCAAGATCATCATCGGCCTCTTCTGATGGCTGTTCTTGATCACCTCCTTCTTCTGCATTCTCTTCCATTGCAGTATCGTCGTATTCAGGGAACGAAGGATCTTGTTCTTCTTCTTCATCGTCTTCCATCACAACCCCTTTTTCTCCATGCTTGGTCCAGCAATTATAGCTGGGCATGAAACCTCTCCGAAGTAGATGGCCGTGAAGGATTCTTTCGGAAGAATGTTCTCTGACGTTCCGACAATCAACACATGGGCAACACATGAAGCCATTATCTTTGTTCCCCTGAGCTACAACAAGAAATGCATTCAGGCCTGCCATATACTCGGAAGTGCGTCGGTCACCGTACATCCATCGCTGCCGTGCATCCATCTGCATCATATAATTAAGTTTATCAAAATACATATTAATTAAGAGATGACCACAGTACATCGACAAATAATACTTTTTTATGTATCAGTTACAGATGAAAAAGATAATTTGTTAACCTCGGTCGAAAATACCATTTTCAGTGAGCTTGTGCGCGTCTCGGGAATTTCGTCGAACACCTCGTGTGCATAGTAAAAAAAAACACACTAACACCACACTCTCTCACACCTCCAAGCAAAAAAAAAAGATGGAAGGAGGGAGGGGCTGGGGCAGTATATATAGGGGAAGGGGGCATTGGTCCCGGTTCGTGGACTGAACCGGGACAACAGGTCATACGCGTGCCACGTGGCCTGTGGCTAGGCATTGGTCCCGGTCCGTGGCAAGAGCCGGGACCGATATACCCCCCACGAACCGGGACCAATGCGCCCAGGAGATTCCTGTTGCCCCGGGCGCACGAACCGGGACCAATGTAGGGCATTTGTCCCGGATTTGGTTGCAACCGGGACAGCTGCCCCCCGGCCCCTTGGACGAGAGGGGTTGTTTCCACTAGTGACTTTAGTACGACGCACATTTTTCGCTCCACTTTACGTTAGAGTCTGCAGGCCTAGCGCGGCTGACGGCTGGGTGACGTGACGCAACCTCACATCTCACACCCGGGATTATTAGCACTAACTAACAATCTCATCAGGCTGGTGCCAGTGCATCACGGTTTATCACGGGCTATAGCCCCGCCACATCAGATTTTTCTCTCACTCTCACCCCACTCTCACGTCACGGTGCCAGTGCACGGGTTATAGCCCCCACTCTCACCTCTCTCTCCTCCCTATCGCCTCCCTACCGCAGCGAGGGAAAAGGGCGAAGTCCGGCGGCCGCCCCACTAGCTGTGGCTCTGTTGGCTCCCCCAACGCGTACGTGCAGCCACGGCTCCCCCGTGCACCACTGCTAGCTGTAGTCACTCACACTCTGTGCGTCGCAAACTGCGCCGTCCAACGCGACCAAGCCGGAGCCTGGCTCGCAAAAACACGACCATCACGATGCGGTTCCGGCTTTCACCAGCTCGATCTGCCTCCGTGACTTGTTGAGCAGGGAAAGCACCAAAGCCAGCCTATTTTTATTCCTCGATTCCATCCTCTTGCCGGATGCAGTCATACACATACCGCGGCAGAAAATGCTCCTGCGCCGCTTTTATTTTATGCCTTCGAAATTATTTGAAGACAGTTTACAATTAATCGGAGGCACTTGAGAAGATCTGACATAGTGAATGTAGCTGCCGCCTCGTCCGAACCGAGATGCGTCTGCCCGCTGACGCAACCTCACATCTCTGACACGGAATTGTTATCTCGCGTAACGCTGGTAGTGACAGAGATGGGACCGGTGGTTTCTTAATTTGTGATATTGCTGGAGCTAATGATCGATCGGTCTTTAATACTAGTACATTCTTGCCCTTCACTTCCGCTAGAACAAGTACAGTAAGGTACAGTCAGCAGACTATAAGGACTAAAATAATATTCTTGCGATGACATGGAGAGGAGAGAAGGGGAGTGGGCTCTCATGCAAGAGCCAGCTGCAGCACGTGCTCCTAGGCACTTTGTGAGAGTGGGAGGTGGGCCATATCTTGATAAAGTAAGATAACTTTATTGCTAACTATTGTACTTGTTGGCTATATGTTAGCTATAGATGACATGGCAATTTGTTATAGCCGGCTGCCAACTTTACTATTGAACTTTACTATATGGTGTTCCCTTGCCATGCATGCTAGTCATTGTCTTGACTTTTTTTAGGGATCTTAGTAAGCTACTACTCCCTTCGTTCCTAAATGTAAGATATTTTAGGTTTTTCCCACATTCACAAATATCTACGTGTATCTAGACAACTTTTAGTATATATGTTTATTCATATTAATATGTACCTAGACAATCTCTACCTAATAATAAAGAGAGGAGGGTTTCTTACTCCAAATTTTCGTCCGTCACTTCGTACGTTTCGTCCGTCGCAAAATACGTTTTCGTCTCTCGTGATATTTCCATCGGTTGTCGCTAATTTTGTTCTGTCAACGCGTTAGAATCCGTTCCAGGTACGAGCGATCCAATCTGCCTTGGACCCGTATACACATCATTGTCCTAGACGTGCACGGCTAGCAAAACATGTGGTTGCTTTATAATCCAACCAACAAAGCTGCGATCAAGATCTAGATTGATTCCCGTCGAAATTTACATTAAAAGGAGCGCAATAGGCCAAACCACGGTGAGCTAGCACCATTGACGCCGCCCCAGCAGCACATGCCGACATCCGGGATGATGCGATTCAAGGGCCGTCGCTGCTAGAAGAGCCAAGCCGAGGGCCATGGCCACCGGAAGGACCGTTCGTCCGCAGCTGTGTGCTCTGTCATGGCTGGAGACAAGGAAGATGCCATGACCGGTCACGCATCGGACAGGAAGGACGGTGCTGTCGGTGGCCGCCTGCCAGAACCTCCCGGCGTAGCTCCCCACAGCCCACGCTCCACGTACCTGTGCCGAGAGCGCTCCCCACACGAACCTCCATGATGCGCTCGCCTCGCCTCCGCCTGAGCCGCTCGAGCATGAGCGCCAGGCCTTGCTTCTGTTCGGCTGGGCACCGTTCTTCGTTTAATTATCTGAAGCCTGATTGGAAGGCCTGGCCCAGCACGTCACAGGAGAATGTAACATTTGTTCGGTTAATAACTGAGCGTGATTGGAAATCCAGGAAAATTCGTGGTGCGTCGTACCGTGGCACGCTTCTCCAACTCGAGCAGATACTTGCCGGAATCAGCATGGCCGACTCGATTAACCCAGTCCAAGGGCGCCCATTGTAGGTGCCTCCAAATCGGGGACACAGCCGGAGTCGAAGCAAGACGTGGTGCTAGAATCACCAATCGGAAAATCGAGGCAAGCTTCTAGAATTGATACCTCAAGAACTGTCAAGAGATTTGGTGCTAGCGTCAGATGCATATGACTCACGAGGGGCTCACATGCTGGATCAGTACATGCACGCGATTAATTTATCTGATTAAAGATGGAATAACCAGCCGGAACTTCTTTGAAGATCATGTCCGCCACGGCGTTCAGAGAGAGGAACTCACGGGTGACACACCGGTCGGATCTTAGATGCATAGATTATTTTTTCTAATTAAGAGAGAACAATCAGTGTTAACTTATTCATATGGACATCATGTCCGCCATGGTGTTCAGCGCGAGGAAAACTTGCGCGAAACATATGAGAAGCACATTGTCCATCACCTTTAAGGATGTAAACAACACCATCGTGCCAACCCGCGAGAGGGTCTTTGGCCACATGGAGGTTAATATCGTCGACACCATAAACCGCCGCAGCCGTCTGGAACCTGACACTCTGGCGTTTCAGCTGCTTCGTCAAGAAGATTGATATCGACGTGTCCAATGAGGCTAGCCTCCTCGAGGTCCCCGACTTCAGCGTGTCCGACAAGGACATGCGACATACTTCAAGTATGAGTTGTGGTCTGTCGCAAGGGTGACCATGTCCGGATGCACCACAACATTCATCCCCTCAAGTTCAAGATCGTCTAACATATAACGAGTAAAGTACGAACCCTCAGTCCCTTTAAAAAGACATTTTCAAGAAATTCCCCATTCTCTCAAAACGATTCAATACGGAATTTTATCTGTAGCAACTCATAACGTATTTGCTAGCATAATATTCCCTATACTTGGTGAATTAACTAGGAAATGTATTTTATATATTTCAATTAATCAATTATGTACGATGACAATTAACATGTCATTTATGAGTAGTGTTATATGAATATGGCTACTTTTCTTTTCCTTCTATTGGTGTATGTGTGAAGGGATGCACATGTTTCCATGGGCAAAATGAGACTGCAATGGATATCAACACAAATCCAATCCAAGGTATCAAGGTCAGCTGTTAATGCTTTTATAATTGAAGTGTAGCACTTCATAAACACACTTTTTTTTATGTTTAGCTACACCTTTTATGTTTAACTTTTCAGTAAATACATTTAGATTGCTTATGCTTTGAGTAATGCTCCTGTAAAAGCGAGATCTCACGGTGGAGCCATTAAATTAGGAAAGAGTAATACTCCCAGTGCAACGCACGGGCATGTTTTGCTAGTACAAGTAATAGCTACATCACCTTATATTTAGAACGGAGGGAGTAGTATACTGTATTAGTATTCGGCGGCGACAGGAAGCCGTATGGGTGGATAAGGTGGCCCGGTCCAAGTCCTAGCTGACAGCTACCCAAATAGAAACGTAATGAAATAGCCGCTGGTTAAGTTAATCATTTGCAGTGCCACTACCTAGTGTTGGGGGGTGTTACCCGGAGGGATATGACCGTTGGGGAGCCATCAGGGGCGATTTCGGGGGCGACCCCGGAGGCGACCAGGGTGGGGGCTCCGGCGGCAGCGACGGCGCTCCGGCTTGCGTCTGAAGAGTACGAGGAAGGGGAGATAATCGAGGACGGCGATGCGAGTCGTCCCGGGGGTAGATCGCCGCTGGTGGGAGGCCGGTTTTGGGCACTCCAAGATCTAGATAGCGAGGTCGAGGAGGATCCGATCGAGCCGCAGGTACGATCATATCTGCAGGAATGTCGAACACCAACATCTGTGCCCGGATCTCTGCTGTCTTCAGGTCGAAGCAGGGAGGAGAAGAGGATGAGGAAACGGATGATCCAGCGGGAATGTGCGGTCGCGGTCGTCTCGCCGATCTCGCCAAAATCATCTGAGGTTTCGAAGATTACGGCAAAGGTACTCAAACTTCCCCCCTTCCCTCCGTCTTTGTTTCCGATGGATGACAGCCCCTTCCTCTGGGTGGAAGTTCGCCGCCGGCGAAGCCTGACTGCAGGCGCGGATTCAAACACCAGTCCGGTGTGTCCTCGGGGTGCGCGTGGTCCCTGTGGGCCAGGCATCGCCGCAGGCCCAATGAGTGCACGGGTTCGCTGCATGGGCCATGCTAAAGGAGGCCGTGTGTGCGCACGGTCTAAGATACCTTACGATCACCGCTTGCGAAAGCTGCTAGGGTTTTCGTGGCGCCGTTCTGCTGGCGATCTCCCCTATCCGATGGCGAATCGCGGCGGAGGCAGAGCGGGTGGTGGCGTGGATGGAGCCGGCCGTGGGGGAGCCCAGCTTCGTGTGTTCGAGGCGGGGGAATCTAGCGCGGCGGCGGCGGCGCAGGCCGGCCAGGTCCCGGTCGGGGCGGCTGGCATGCAATACCAGGGGGCGTGGAGATCAAGGCCAGGCCTTTTTCGCCTTCAACGCCGGTCGTGGACAGCAACACTATCGTGGGAATCATCACCGTGGCGGATTTCGTGGGACGCAACGCTACGAAAATCAAGGAAGGGGTCCGTTCGGCAGAAACCGTGGCGGCCAGTTTGATAATAGGGTGTACCCGCGTCCGACAGTTCCGCGTTATGTGCAAGTGACACCAGCTGGTGTGGCTAATGGTGGGATCGCTGTTTCTCAACCTGGGACTTCAAATGTACTGGCTACTAATGTGCAGCCGGCTGGGAGTGCCGTGGTGATCACGGGTGGTGCTAGCGGGAGCATGCCGCAGCAGGGGCAGCGAGTGACGGCGGAGCAAGTGGCCGTGGCAGTGGCAGGTGCTACTCAGAAAAAGAAGAAGGTGGAACGGATGAAGTGCTTCCGTTGTGGGGTGGCAGGCCATCTTCTCAACGAATGCCCGGCGCCAATTTGCGAGATATGTAAGTCTGATGAGCATATCACTAACAATTGCCCCTTGTTACTGGCACCGAAACCTCATTTGATCATGTATGGATATGCGCATGATGAGTTGACATTCTTTGGCATGCCCTTGTCTGATCATTACAAACCAAAGGTGGTAAATGTTAAGATGGCATCTATTGTGGTGTCGAAAGGGGAAATGACTATACCGCAGATTGTAACCCAATTGCAGAGATTGGTACCTACGAAGAATTTTACCTGGAGAGTCTCTCAAGAAGGTCAAAATGTGTTTAAAGTTCAATTTCCCTCGAAGCTTGATCTGGATCGACTCAAGGTGTTTGGGGTGTGTCATGTGCCTAATAGTTCATGTCAGATGCTATTTGATTACTGGACTTAGAGGATTGAGCCTCTCGAAACACTCCCGGAATTTTGGGTGCGTGTTTCTGGTATTCCGGAGGATAGATTGGAAGATTTCTTGGCTCTCTGGTCGGTTGGATTTCTTCTAGGCAAAACTTCTAAGATTGATATGGCTTATACGAGGAGAACCGGTGTTCTTCGCATTCGAGTTGGGTGCTTAGACTACACTAAAATTCCCAACAATTATCCATTGTTCATACATGATGGCTTATATGATCTATCTTTTGAGGTAGAGGGGGAAGACAAATCGGTTGATGGAGATGTGGACATGACTGATCCGAATAGAGAGGGAGGAGGAGAAGATGACGATGATGAGGACATTCTGGATGATTTCACGGATGCTTTAGCAAAAACTTCAATTAATCCCTCTGATACTATTGTTGAAAAATCTGATGAAGTGATGACTGATTCACAACATCATGAGACTAGTGGACCAAGGAGTTCTAGCACGAAGAAAACAGGGGTCATGTTCTCACCTTTGGTTATGGGTTCTATTCAGCGGGCTCGTGATGAGTTGCGAGCACTTTTCATTCCGGAGATGGAGGATGCTGTTGATGCAGCTACACGGGTCGAGGGGGACCTAGCATCTGTTGCGGAGCAGGTTACTAATCAGACAAATATTGGGCCATTGGGAGCTGCAGGTGCGGATCTTGGGGCGGAGATGCAGTCATGTGCTGCCGCCGGCACAAAACAGCAGCTTTTTTCGCTGCCGTGTGCTGCTGTGAGCCCAAAACAGCAGTTTTTGCTGCCGGCTGCGGCAGCAGCGCAGGATCACCTCGCAACGCTTCCGATGGCCACGGCGGAGACTCGTGATGTTGCTCCTATGCCGTTCGTTGCTGCTGAGCTGGGTACGGCTGATGGGATGCCATGTGCTGCTGTTCGGATGGATCTCAATGAGGAGTGCGTTCGGGCTGCGGAGGATTATGTGCTGATGACCAAACCTTTGCTCTCGGTAATTACTCCAGTGCGCAAAGGAGAAGCAGTTACTCTCGGTGGGTATGATACTGATATTAACGAGCAGCAGGTGCTCTCGGCACTGGTTGCAGAAGGTGTGGCTGCTTCTACACCGAGCAAGGCAACCGTGACGGTCAGCGAGGAGAGGTACCAGCGGCATGCATCTTCTTGTGTGGAGAAGAGTGATGGTGGACCTGAGGTGGAGATGGCGGTGGCTGCGCGGCACGAGGGACCTTCGCGGGCGGAGATCATCAGCTTCGGTGGCATACCGGAGCCGGAGAGCGTGGGGGTGCGTTCGAGTGCACGGCTGCGTGCGCAACCGGACGCGGACACGCCGATTTCCGAGAGGGCTTCGCGACTCGCCGAGCAACGTGACATCAATTTTTCAGGTAACAAATTACGTTCTTTTACTTCTCTGTCTAGCAGTCATATTATTGATTTTGCTGCACGTTTAGGTGTATCTTTTGGTAATAATGATGCCGAGATAGATGGAGCAGTAGAGTCACTAAAGAAATTAGAAACATCGAGACAACTTATTTTTCTTGAGAATGATAACAAGAGTTCTAGTTCCGAAGGTTATGGTTGTTTAGTTCAAAAGATGGCATCATCATTGGATGAAAGCTGTTCGAATTTGAATGACGAGGAGTTGGAGGGTTCGGTTGACCCTTCAAGTAGCGTTCTGATAACGCGAACTCGTAAAAAGAGGAAAGGAGGATCATCTAAGCCTAAGAGAAGAAGCGCTAGAATTAAATCTTTAGTTAATCATTAGTAATTAAAAATGAAAGGAGTTATTTGGAACACCGATGGTTTCGGAGATCCAGCAAAGCATCTGGCTATTAATGAGATGGTGAGAGAATTAGATTTGCATTTCGTTGCTATTTTAGAAACTGGTCGGTCTAGTTTTGAGCAACGGGTGCTTTCACATTTGTCGGGGGGTCGGGATTTTGGTTGGTACTGCTTGCCTCCGCATGGGAGGTCTGGTGGTATCTTGGTAGGGTTTAATAATGCTATTTTTACGGTGCAATCGGTGTTTGCGGGAGAATTTTCGGTTAAACTACATTTACGCTCAAAGGACGATGGTTTCTTATGGGCATTGGTGGTAGTATATGGGGCAGCTCAGGATGACAAAAAACCTGAATTTTTGTCTGAGCTAGTGAGGATTTGCGAAAATGAAACTAGGCCTATACTGGTAGGTGGAGATTTCAATATTATGAGGAGACCCAGCGATAAGAGTAATGATAATTTTAACGCACGATGGCCTTCGATATTTTGGACCTCAAGGAGCTGGAAATGTCGGGGAGGCAATACACTTGGGTTAGTAGACGTGAAGTAACTACTTTTGAGAAGTTAGATAGAATACTAGCAAGTGTAGAGTGGGAGCAGAAATTTCCTCTTGTTACGGTGCAAACCTTGCCTAGAACTGGGTCGGATCATGTCCCCCCTGTTCATTGACTCAGGCAGTTCTGCACATATTGGAAATAGGTCCACGTTTTCTTTTGAGCTATCGTGGTTACGTCAAGATGGGTTCTATGAATTGGTTAAATCTCAATGGTTGGATATTCAGATAGGTAACTCTCCTGTTGAGAGATGGCAAAACAAAATAAGACACCTACGCAGTTTCCTACGTGGCTGGGCTAAGAATATGAGTGGTGAGTATAAAAAGCAACGAGAAAGACTAATACTTTTGATCGATGAGTTAGATAAGAAAGCTGAAACTATGCCTCTTTCGGATGATGAAAGAAACACGAAAAGGGAGGCAGATCAGTATCTTGCCAAACTTAGGCGTGATGAGGAGTCCAAGTGGGCTCAAAGGGCTAAAATGAGACATATTCAAGAAGGAGGAGACAATACAAAATATTTTCATTTAATGGCTAATGGGAAACATAGGAAAAAGAAAAAATTTCAGCTTGAACAAGATGAAGGGACCATTGTGGGTCAACAAAATCTTAAAGTTTTCATCTCTGAATATTATAAGAAATTATTTGGGCCTTCCTATCCAACAACTATTCACCTGAATGAAGGTAGAAATCATGATCTACCACAGGTATCTAGTGAGGAAAATGCATTTTTAACTGCTCCTTTTACTGAAGAGGAGATTTTTGAGGCCATTAACCAAATGGAACTAAACAAAGCACCGGGTCCAGATGGGTTCCAGCCGAGTTTTATAAGAAATTTTGGAATGTTATTAAGGGAGATCTGTTGGCTATGTTCTTTCAACTTTATCATGGCGACTTGCAGCTATTTAAGTTGAATTTTGGGGTCATTACTCTGCTTCCTAAGATAGAGGATGCAGCTAGAATTGAACAATATAGGCCAATCTGTCTCTTAAATGTTAGTTTCAAAATTTTTACTAAAGTGGGAACTAATAGAGTCACTGCTATTGTGCAGCGCATTATTAAACCCACGCAATCTGCATTTCTCCCTGGGAGAAATATTTTAGAAGGGGTTGTGGTGCTCCATGAAACTATACATGAGCTCAAAACTAAGAAAATGGATGGGGTCTTATTAAAAATAGACTTCGAGAAGGCTTATGACAAAGTCAACTGGACTTTTTTACAACATACATTAAGAATGAAGGGATTCTCACCACGTTGGTGTGACTGGGTAGCAAGTTTTGTTCAGGAGGGGAGTGTGGGTATCAGGGTGAATGACGATATTGGACATTTTTTCCAAACATTAAAAGGTTTAAGACAGGGGGATCCGTTATCCCCTATTTTGTTTAATCTTGTGGCTGATATGTTAGCCGTTCTAATCTCTAGAGCTAAGGAGGAAGAAGCAGTTGGAAGCCTGGTCCCCCATTTAGTTGATGGAGGAGTTTCTATTCTGCAATATGCAGATGACACGATTCTATTTCTTGAGCATGACCTTGATAAAGCGGTTAACATGAAATTAATTCTATCAATTTTTGAACAACTATCTGGGTTGAAGATTAATTTTCATAAGAGTGAGATTTTTTGTTTTGGGGCTGCTAAAGAAGTGCAGGATGAGTACCGTCATATTTTTGGATGTGAGGTAGGTCATTTGTCCTTCAAATACTTGGGTATCCCAATTCATTTTGGAGAATTATTAAATAAAGAATGGAAATGTATCGAGGATCGTTTCGAACAAAAACTTAGCGCATGGGTTGGTAAATTATTATCCTATGGGGATAGACTGGTTCTCATAAATTCGGTTTTAACTAGCCTACCAATGTTTTTCCTCTCTTTTTTTGAGATACCGATTGGGGTACGGAAAAAATTGGATTTTTTTCGATCTCGTTTCTTTTGGCAAAGTGATCAGAAGAAGCGCAAGTATTGTCTAACTAGGTGGAATATTATATGTAGACCGAAAGACCAGGGTAGTCTTGGGATTGAGGTATTGGATATCAAGAACAAATGTCTGCTGAGTAAATGGTTATACAAACTAATTACTGAAGAAGGAGTGTGGCAAGAGCTGTTACATAACAAATACATTAAAGGGGTACCCTTACCACAGGTGGTGGCAAAACCCACTGACTCACCCTTTTGGAAGGGTCTGATGCGAGTCAAGGTAGATTTCTTTAAACGCATTCAGTTCACGTTGGGTGATGGACATACAGTGCGTTTCTGGGAAGATATTTGGTTGGGTAAAACTCCTCTAGCTAATCAGTATCCATCTCTTTATAATATTGTGAGAAATAAAAATGTTGTTGTCTCACAGGTTATTACAGAGAATAATCTCAATTTAACTTTTAGGAGAGCGTTAATGGGTGATAAATGGAACACATGGTTGCATTTAGTTGAACGCTTGATGAGCCTAACTAGATCAGAGGGGCCAGATAATTTTAAGTGGAGCTTGACGTCTTCTGGTGCTTTCACAGTGAAATCTTATTATGAAGATTTAATGAATGGAAGCACGAAATTTTTACGCAAATACTTATGGAAATTAAAAGTCCCACTTAAAATACGAATCTTCATGTGGTTCCTTTACCGTAAGAAATTGTTAACGAAGGATAATCTGGCTAGGAGGAAATGGACAGGGTGTTCCAAATGTGTTTTCTGTGGAGAAAACGAGACTATCGAACACTTGTTCATTACATGTATGTTTGCGAAAAAGATTTGGCAATTAATTCATTTTACATTCAGTATCACACCACCAAATTCGATTCGTAATTTGTTTGGGGGATGGTTAAATGGAATAGATACAAAGACTAAAGCGAGTATACGCATTGGTGTATGTGCTTTTCTTTGGGCAATCTGGAATTGTAGAAATGATGTTATTTTTAACAGGATGGATACGGGACATTTTTTGCAGGTAGTGCACAGGGCTACTCACTGGATACATACATGGTCACTCCTCTCCCCCGCAGCCCTACGTGGACGTTTGGATACCGGATGTGCAAGACTGATGGCGGTCGTGCGGGCTATCTTCAGGCAGGGTGGGTGGCTGCACACTAGGAGGATACAATATGTGTAGTCTCCATTGTTGACTTTTATCTCGCTGGCTAGTTTATGTAGCCACTTTGCATTTTATTTGATGGGTTGTAATAATTCGACTTGGATGGTTACTTGACCAACACTTTTAATAAAGAAAGCTGTGTGCAACCACTGGATGCAGAGGCTGGTGTTTTCCGTTTCAAAAAAAAAAAAAAACTAACTAGTGTTGGACCGCTGGACGAAGATTAGCTAGCTGCTCCGGTACGCCTTGCTCCTAGCTGCTAGTGCAACTGATTGTAGTAAGGTCTACAAGGCTACAACGAGATCGATCGGTAGAAAGTATATACAGTATATCTCTGCCGTGCTTTATGAGAGAGAAGAGGCACTCCTATATACGTACGTATATACTAGCGGTATCTCTAGCCCAGTCCCATCAAAAGACCCTGGTCTACGGTCCAGCAAAGTGAACGATAGAAATTCGGTCCCAATGATGCGTTGAAATTCCGTAAATGATATGGACGCCCATTATTGGGATAGCAATGCCGTCAGCCCGGTCGATGATATGTGCCGTGCGCTCTTACTGCTTCTTGTTGTTGGTTGGGTCATCCGACTACCCTAAAAACCATATCCTTGATTTTTGTTTTAAACATCAGATGGCGTAACCTTGTGGGTCGATCGATCCTGGTGACAAAGCAGCATGGGTACGGCCGGCCGGGCTTATCTTAGCCTTGGTTCCATCGGTCGTGGATCCATGCATGCTGAAGAACCATGAGTGCTGATCGATGAGGGCGTCGAATTACTTAGGTATCGCATATCCGTCGGCGTTATGCTCACCATCTTGTCGATCCATCATCATACGGAATAACAGAAATCAATCATTTGGCAACAGTAGCTAGCTAGAGGACGAACGAGTTAACGATAATTGTTTGCCGTGGTTAGCCCACGCGGCTGGCTCTCATTATATAGGTGGATGAACGTGTCCACAAAGATACAAGACCAGGTACACGTACCGGTATAAACATCTAATCCTATTAGGACTCTAAACCTAATCCTACTAGGACCCTAAACCTACCATAACTCTAATACTCTCCCTCAATCTGAACCGTGGTGAACAAGGTTGAGATTGGAACGAAAACGCGGAGCATTAGGTGGGTACATGGTTTAGTGAATATATCAGCAAGCAGATCACTAGATGAGATGAAGCGAACATCAAGAGCACCGAGAGAAACCTTCTCCCGCACAAAATGAAAATCAAATTCAATGTGCTTCGTTCTCGCATGAAACACCGGATTGGCAGATAAGTACGTGGCACCAAGATTGTCACACCAAAGAACAGGAGGCCAAGACTGATACACACTAAGCTCTCGAAGAACAGACTGAATCCAAACTGCCTCAGCTGTCACATTTGCCAATGTCTTGTATTCTGCCTCAGTACTAGAACGAGAGACAGTGGGTTGCTTACGTGAAGCTCCAAGAGACAAGATTAGGCCCAAGGTACACAACAAATCCACCAGTGGAGCGACGATCATCAGAACATCCGGCCCAATCAGCATCCGTGAAAATATTAAGCACGGTAGAAGGAGACCTCTGAAGACAAAGACCAGTAGACACTGTACCGCGAACATAACGAAGAATGCGCTTCACCGCTTCATAATGAACCGCATTGGGATGAGAAAGGTACTAACATACCTTATTTACAGCATAAGACAAGTCTGGTCGTGTGAGTGTCAAATACTGCAAACCTCCAACCAAACTCCTATATTTGAAAGCATCATCAGGATTTAGAACATCACCAAGACCCCGAGCAAGCTTCTCTGTGGCTGACAAAGGTGTAGTAACCGCCCTACATTTTTCCATGTTAGCCCGATACAAGAGGTCGAGTGCATACTTATGCTGCGAAAGAACCATGCCATCAGCTGTATAAGAGGCTTCTATCCCAAGAAAATACTCAAGACGGCCAAGATCCTTAATAGGAAAAGTGTTGTACAATGTCTCAACCAGACGCTCGACAGCAGATGAGGAGGATTCAACAATAACAATATCGTCAACATAAACGAGCATATAAACAGTGACACCTTGATGATCAAAGATGAATAATGAAGTGTCTGCGGTGCTGGAAACAAAACCTAGCTGATGTAACCTGTCACTCAGGCGGGCATACCAAGCACGAGGGGACTGTTTCAGACCATAGAGGACACGCTGAAGTTTGCAGACATACTGAGGATGTTGAGGATCCTCGAAACCAGCAGGCTGCTGCATGTAAACATCTTCAGCAAGAAAACCATGGAGAAACGCATTTCTGACATCCACTTGACGTAGGCACCACCCACGAGATACTGCAAGGGAAAGCATAAGTCTAACAGTAACTGGCTTCACAACTGGGCTGAACGTGTCATGATAGTCGATATCGTACTGCTGAGTAAACCCGCGAGCGACCAAACGTGCCTTGTGTTTATCAATAGACTCATCAGGACGAAACTTGGTCTTGAAAATCCACTTGCTGCCAACTATGTTTGTGCCAGGAGGTCGAGAAACCAGAGTCCACGTTTTGTTATGCTGGAGAGCAGCGAACTCGTCTTCCATCACAGAACGCCAAGCATGCTCCGAAAGGGCGGTGCGGTGCGAGCAAGGAACAGCAAGAAACGCTCGACGCCGATACGGATCATACCGTACAGTACCGTACGTCCAAATCTTAGGACAGTGCACATCATTTTGCTGCCGAGTGACAGCGCCCCGAGGCATGTCAGGAGCTGAAGACGATGATGAGACCGGCACGTCTGGGAGAGTGGACGCAGGTGGGCTGGGCTGAACAGGTGACGGCAGCAGCCCAGCATCAGAGGATGCCGACGGCTCAGCGCCTGGAGACGGGCCTTGCCGAGACGATGGCTCGGGCGAGTTGGGCTCTGTCGGCCCAGCGGAAGGAGATGCGCTGGGCACTGCCGGAGGCGACGTAGAGGCGGGCGCGATCCCCGAGGCATGCAACGTGCCATGCACGTCGATCACAGGGGCGGGCAGCACGTCGATCGGCTGACTCTCCTGCACAGGAACAGAAGAACAAATACCAGGAGGATAAACATGTAACAAAGATGTGTCATAACGCATATTAGTATTCTGTAAAACTGGTTCATTCTCAGGAAAATAAACAGGATGCAACTGAGACACATCGACCACGACCCCTGGTTGAGCAAACGGAAAAACACCCTCATCGAAGATGGCATCACGAGAAATATAAATACGTCTCGTGGAGCGATCAAGACACTTGTATCCTTTGTGCATGGACTATACCCTAGGAAAATACACATCTTGGATCTAAACTCAAGTTTACGTGAGTTATACTTACGAAGACTCGGCCAACACGCACATCCAAAAGTGCGTAAGAAGGAATAATCAGGAGACACATTAAGAAGGCGAGATAGAGGCGTGCTGTTCTGAATAACCGGTGTTGGCATCCGGTTAATAAGGTAACAGGCAGTAAGAAAAGCTTTGTCCCAATACCGAAGAGGTAGAGAGGAGTGAGCAAGGAGAGCTAGGCCTGTTTCTACGAGATGTCTATGTTTGCGCTCAGCAATACCGTTTTGTTGAGACGTGTGTGGACATGAACACGATGGGAGATGCCAGTGCGCTGAAAATAGGCATGTAGGCGATGATATTCACCACCCCAGTCAGATTGGATGGAAGGAATCTTGGTATTTAGAAGAAGCTCAACATGGTGCTGAAAAGTGTAGAAAATGTTCTCAACATCGGACTTATTCTTAAGCAAGTAAATCCAGTAATACCGACTGAAATCATCAATAAAACTGACATAGTATTTGAAACCTCCACAGGAGGACAAAGCCGGTCCCCAAACATCTGTGTGAATAAGCTCTAAAAGATAAGTGGACACTCGTGTAGAAGAATAATATGGTAGTTGGTGACTCTTAGCCCGTTTACATGCATCACAGACTGAAGAGTCAACACTAGGCGAACACGAGAGATTATTTTTCGTAACAATATTTTAAACTACACCATTTGAAGGATGACCAAAACGCTGATGCCATTGATGCGAAGAAAGCTTAATGGCGGATGAAGCGTGCCGATCAGAGGACACGGCACGACCAAACAGAAGGGGATAAAGACCACCACGACTTCTACCTTGAGGAAGAGTTTTCCTCGTGACTTTGTCCCTGACATAGAAGGAATATTTGTGAAACTCAAGGAAGACGTTATTATCGCAAACAAGTCGATAAACGGAAAGAAGATTTTTGCTCAAACCAGGGACATGAAGAATATTTTTCAATTCTAAAGATTTCGAAGAACCAGTAATACGAGAATGACCAATATGTGATATGGACAAACCTATACCGTTAGCAACCTGGACTTGATCCTTGCCCTGGTAGCACTCCTGAACGCCGAGACGAGACATGTCATTGGTGAGATGATACGTGGCGCTCGTGTCGAAGAACCATGGCTGTTGTTGCTGATCATCATGGTAGAAAGCCGCAGCATTGCCAGAACGACGTTCCTCATTCTGGTAAGTCTGATTGAACCGTTGGCGACACGCTAGAGCTTTGTGCCCCCGGTTCTTGCAGATCTGACAGCGTGGACGATTTTTGCGACCACCACATTGTCCTCCGCCACCCTGTCGATGAGAAATCGCCTAATTGTGCGTTCTGTTCCTTCATCGCCTCGCATGATAGAAGCATCGTGTAGAAGTTGGAGAGAGACAGCGACGTGGCCGTCGCGTTGAGAATGGTGAGGGCCTGCTGCACTCCTTCAAACTTGGAGCCTAGGCCAACAACGATGTAGTCCATGGGCTCATCATCGGAGATGGGGGAGCCGGCCATGGCCATCTGGTCGGCAAGACCCTTCATCTTGTTGTAGTAGTCCGCAACAGAGAGGTCGTTTTTCTTCAGCGATCCAAGCTGGCGACGGATCTGACGAACTCCTGCGCGGCTTGAGGCGGCGAACATAGAGGTGAGAGCGGCCCAAACCGAGGCGGCAGTGGTGCGGCCAACCATCTGCGCGAGGATGTCGATATGCATGGATCCGAGGAGGACACTGAGGACGCGCATGTCGGTGTACCACCACATGGCGAAGTCGGGGTTCTGCACCGTTTTGACATCGGCTACTGTCCCGGTGGTGATTGTTGCGGGAGGAGCGGGGCAGCTTCCATCGAAAAAAACATGGAGTCCCTGACCGGCAATGTGCGGCACAACCTGGGTCTTCCAAAGCAGAAAATTCGTGCGATCTAGCACGACGGTGATGGTGTTGGACACGGAAGACGGCAGGGACGTGGGGGCGGTGGTGATTGGGAGCGGGATGGAGGCACCGGCGGCGGAAGTACTTGCGCCGGCGAAAAGGGAGAGCGCAGACGAGGAAGTCATCGTGCGATCGCCTCGAAGAACCCTAGCTGGCCGGATCGGGGTGAGGCTCTGATACCAAGTTAACGATAATTGTTTGCCGTGGTTAGCCCACACGGCTGGCTCTCATTATATAGGTGGATGAACGTGTCCACAAAGATACAAGACCAGGTACTACACGTACCGGTATAAACATCTAATCCTACTAGGACTCTAAACCTACCATAACTCTAATAGAACGCTGAGCGGCGCGTTGCACGGGCGGCATATGCATCCGGTATACGCTAGCCTGCTACTACACGGTGCGTGACACGTCACACCATGTCACGACGACGACGTGTTGCGCTCTTAATTGTCTGTCCTGCAGGGCATATGCCGCGCACGGTATACTACCTAGCTAATACGGTCTGTAACTTAAAAAAAATTAACTCTATATATTGTATGGCCAACTTTATAGGAAAAACTATCAGCAATTATAATACAGTATTATGAAGATATCTACGGCCGACGCTGACAGAGTTTGGAGAGGCAGCCGCCCGGGCCCCCGTACCAAGGGACCCCCTTGATTTCTCGGGACAGGGCCTGAAAGAATCATGTACTTCGTAATGCATTTTACGGTATTGCTTTTGTATGTAAATGTTGTCAGCCATATCTAAACCAGTAATCCTAGATTTACGGAAGGAATAGGCTACGGAAAAATTTAGGGCATCTCCAGCCGTTCGGCCCCCCAGGTTTCAGTTCGGCGCTTTTTAGCGATAACGCCGCCCCGCACCAAAACTTGGGGGGGGGCGATTTTACCAGCCGTTCGGCGACCCAGAAAAGAGAACGGCGATAGAATTTGAAACTTCCTCTTCCCGCCCCAAAAAATAGAGCCCGAGTTCGGTGA
This sequence comes from Alopecurus myosuroides, assembly GCA_028641055.1. Classification (NCBI taxonomy): domain Eukaryota; kingdom Viridiplantae; phylum Streptophyta; class Magnoliopsida; order Poales; family Poaceae; genus Alopecurus; species Alopecurus myosuroides. The sequence goes on along the minus strand of CM054062.1, from coordinate 347,849,882 downwards.
TCACGGCAGCCATAATTTGGGCAATCATATTACAAAAAACGCCACAGGTGGGCGATCAAATAGTCTAGATCGAATCACAGATGGGCGCGCGCGGCATGGGCAAAGGTAGGCGATCAGACAGAGGCGTCGGCCGGCGTCGGAGCAGGCAACGAGCTCGGCGCAGCATCATCCAGGTCGATGACGGGAGATGCATCCTCCAGGTCGACGGCGGGCGCGGCATCCTTGTCGACGACGGGCGCGTCAACCTCCAGATCGACGACGGGGCTCGGCATGCTTGTCGACGACGGGCGCTGCATCCTCCAGGTCGACGTGCGTGCTTGTCGGCGCGGTGGTGTAGCTAGTGCCACCAGATGACGTAGTCGGGGCCGTCGCCGGGCTGATGTCGCTCAGGATGAGGGTGCACTGCGCCAGGAACCAACCTCTCACCTCGGGGGACATCGCACGGTTGGCGCCGCTCTGCGGCCACATCGAGATCTCCTGAATGCCGTGCCACTTGTTGCAAGAGGCCTGGATGTTCGCCCAGTGATTCGCCATGGCCTTCTGGCCGCGGTCGGTGACGCATGAGACGAAGTAGGGGTCGATCATCCAGCGCTCGTCTCCCTGCGTGAAAAACTCACCGCTCTGCTCGAGGAAGCCAGGGCTCGCCGCCATCAAGCCAGCCACGATGATCTCCTCCATGTAGCTGCTGTTCTGGGTCTGCAGTCCGGCCATGATCGCGCGGCGGTGGGACGGGGAAGCTGCGTAGCCCGGCGAGGTGGCATACATCGTCGGTGGATGGTAGGGGAAGGTGAGGTTGGGTTTGAAACCGCCGAGGGGGTCGCCTTCGACGAACCACGCAGGCGTCGGGTGCGGTGACGGGCGTGGTGACAGCGATGACGACTTCTTCCATCTGGCGAAGACGGGGCCGAAGCCGGTCTTCCGCTTGACGAGCGGCGCTGCGGCTGCGACCGGAGTAAGCGGCTCATCCGGCGCCACCTCATCCTCCTCCTCATCATCCTTCTCCTCTTACTCGGCGGCGGTCTGCTCCTCCCCCTGCGGCTGCGCCATCAACTGCCTCTGCCGCTGCGCCGGCTCTCTCCCCCGGCGCTTGACGTTTGCCGTACCAGGCGCGTCCTCTCGGCGATCCACTCCTTGTTGGTCATGCCGGGCGGCTTCTCCTTCGGCGCTCTCGGCTTGCGTGGTTTCTTGCCGTGCTCGGAGGTCGCGGGAATGGATACGGCGACGGCGGCGGCGCGGGGTCCTGTAAATCGGACGGGAGCCATGGCGCCTAGATGTCGGGGTGGGTGGCAAATGGCGGGAATGGAGTGGGGGGGAGAGATACATGAGGGAGAAAAGTAGAGGGAAACGCCGAAAAAATGGAGGGAAATCGTCTTCCGTCACCGACAGCTCTGGCCCACGCACGTATTTCGCCCCCCAGGCCCTGGTTCGGCCTGGGTTCGGCAGCGCGAAACGGCGGAAAAAACGGCGGAAAGCGGCGCTAAACCGGATCCCGGGGCGACCAGTGCGTTTTCGGCGCTTTCAGCGCGAAAAACGCCGCTTGGGGGCTCTAGGGGGACTGCTGGAGATGCCCATACGGAAGATCGTGGGCTCAATTTATTGGCTGAATTGGTTGGCCCCTTGCTAAAAAACCCGGACACAATTTATATTTCAACGTGCATGCTGATTCCGTAACTGGTTCCGTAATAAAAACGTACGTAGCTCTAGCATTACTCTATCTAAAAACTTGATCAAACTTTATATACGTAGACTGACTTAAAAAAATTATTTTGATGAACTGAGGCAGTATGCACATACGGTACAGCCACGGCGGGCAGATGTGACGAGATGCGCGTGACCGCTGCTGCCATGCATGCGTGCCCTGTTCATAGAGGCCTAGCTAGCAATGGCTATCGGCAAGGACAGGGCGCGTCCCGGTCAGCGTTAATGGCTGTGAGCTGTCCAGTTCAGACAAGCCCGGAGGCGACGGAGCAAGGGATCATTTCGCTGACGCGGACCGGGGCAATGCAAATTCAATGAACACGGCGGCGAGCGCTGATGATCAGTAGGATCGTAGGACGTACTTCCCATCTTGCCTGAACCATTTCTTGTTAAGTGCCCCTCCCGTAGGAATAGAAGAAGGCTTTGCACGGTTCTGGGCCTAAATGGACTACAGTGACCATGAATCGAAATAAATTCACAAACCGTGTTCTCGACAATTTTTTTTTTTAAAACTAACCAATGTGGTAACGCCCAAGCGAGGCGCTACACCCCCGCTGCATGGCGTCTGACGGGTGGGCCCGAGCCGTGGCCATGTAGCGCCTTCGCACTAGGCGCTACACGCCTCGATTGACACTAGCCGTGGGCCGTGGCAATGCTGCCCTCTTTTGGGAGCGTTGGACGTGTGTCCGTAAATTCATCGGGAGTCATCCACAGCGGCGACCCCCAACGCCGTATCCCCAAAACAACAACCCAATCAAATAATTACGTATTTGTTTCCGAAAAGTGGAAGCCGCCAATATATCCTACAACCAAACATGACGATAACTTGAAATTCTCGGTCAACACAAGTCTGGTCATACAAATACAATTATGGCCATCAAAAGGGCACCACCATCACTCTAGGGGCATGCGAGCTTAGCGTTTGATCACCTGTTCGGTCTCCTATTCTTCCTCTCCGACCTACTCTTTTTTCTCGGCCTCTGGTAGAGCAGCATCGGCTGCCACCCCCGCCGCTCTTGCCGCCGTAATGCGTCGCTGGAAGCGGGCCTTTTTTTGGTTGAAATCTTTCAAAATGCGCTTTCAATACGTCTCACGTGTTTGTTGTGCGTCTTTGCGGACGTCAATGCCCATGAATATCCATGTTTCGACCAACCGTTCATACTCCAAGTTGGACCACGTCTTGCCTCGGTATCCCTAGTTCTTGATTGTATGGTTGGTGTCTACGTCATGGACATCCTTTTCACCCATGTCGGTATCCTCGTCACGGACATCGGCGTACCCGTCTTGTGGCAAGTGGCCTCGCAAGCGTCACCTCGCCCGAATTGGTCGGTCATTTAAATGGGCCGCGGGCGTTGTGCCGTGGTTTTTCCCTGCGCGGATGAGTTTGGACACGAACGGATCAAATGAATCGACGCGTTGCCCAGGTTCGATAATTCAAAGTCGGGCTCTTTCGAGGCTTCTGTCTACAGAAAAAAAAAATCTCCATGCGGCTGCAAATTGTCGCATGTATGCACCTACCTTTGCTAACGCGGACCGTCGCGCATGCGTCGATGGGTGGATTCGCGCAGTCCATATTTTCATACGCGTAGGGAGAAACCTATTTTCCTAACCTAGCCGCCGCCAGGAGCTTGGCGACTAGGGAGAGGACCTTCTACCCCCGATCTCCACCGGCCACGGCGTTGGTCCCCTCTCTCTCCGATTGCCGCTCCGGCGGCAGGAGGGAGGGGGGATCTCGTTCCTCCGTTCTGTAGTTAGGGTTTGGTTTTGTAGGCTGTGGAGCGTCGTTGGGGTGGTGGGAGCGGCGCTTCGACGAATAAATCTGTCTCAACTCTACTCCCACACCGGCGGCGTCCTTCAAGACGGCGTCTCGGAGTTGATGGCATCGTGTGTTCACCGATCTTTCAGATCGGTGGAGTTAGGGTTCATAGATGGTATCGGCGAGGCGGTGGCGGCGATCCCATCGGGTGTGTCTCTCCTTCTGTTCTGTCCCCGTTGCTGCGGCGTTGTCTCCGGCGTCATAGTGGAGCAGGAAGAATTTGTCATCCGGGAGTACGCGCAGACGGCTGCCTGCGCAGTTAATAGCTGGAAGATGGTGCATCTTATGCTGGGTTTGTGGATGGAAGCTGGCAGTTCTGGTTTCTTCCTTCGACGTTGTAGTCGTGCGGGGATGTCAGTTCCGGAGTTCGATTGCGTGTCCGGGGACACGTTGCCCCGGTCTGATTCGTTCAACGATAATGGTTTTGCTTCTGGCAAACTATTTTGGAGGTCCGTAAAGCTGCAAATCAGCGATGGAGCCGCGTCGAGATCGGATGAAGAGGTGATTTATCTTCTCTCTCTTGGTGGTCATTTTGGTGGTGCCGAAGGAGATGGACAGTCGCTGGTCTTTTGCATAGGATTATACTATCCTTTCAGTACTGTAATGTCGGTGTTTACGTGTCTTGTAACCGGATATTTATCTTATGAATGAGAACGTATTACTTTGCAAAAAAAAAAAAAAATTCATACGCGTATATGGAAATGATGGGACGCACCGCCACCGCACAATCGAGCTGCATTTGCATGCAGTGAGGGAAAAGGGCGAAAGTCCGGCGGCCGCCCCACTAGCTGTGGCTCTGTTGGCTCCCCCAACGCGTACGTGCAGCCACGGCTCCTCCGTGCACCACTACTAGCTGTAGTCACTCACACTCACATCTCTGACACGGAATTGTTATCTCGCGTAACGCTGGTAGTGACAGAGATGGGACCGGTGGTTTCTTAGTTTGTGATATTGCTGGAGCTAATGATCGATCGGTCTTTAATAGTACATTCTTGCTCTTCACTTCCGCTAATGGTGTTCCCATGCCATGCATGCTAGTCACTGTCTAGATTTTTTTAGGGATCTTAGTTAGCTACTAGTATACTGTATTAGTATTCGGCGGCGACGGGAAGCCGTATGGGTGGATAAGGTGGCCCGGTCCAAGTCCTACCTGACAGCTACCCAAATACTGTAGAAACGTAATGAAATAGCCGCTGGTTAAGTTAATCATTTGCACTGCCACTACCTAGCTAGCTTACTTGGCCAACGTACCCCTCCGCCTAACCTAAAGTGTTGGACCGCTAGACGAAGATTAGCTAGCTGCTCCGGTACGCCTTGCTCCTAGCTGCTAGTGCAACTGATTGTAGTTAGGTCTACACACTCGTAGAAAATAGGAATTCAGTCCCGGTTCGCAAAGGTCATTAGTCCCGGTCGCGCAACCGGGACTAGATATGCGCAACTAAAGACACCCCCTATAGTCGCGCCACTTACTGACCGCGGCTAAAGGCCCGTCCACGTGGGCGGGTGGCGTGCGCCGGGGGCGGGAACCTTTAGTCCCGGTTGGCCACACGAACCGAGACTACATGCTTTTTCGTTATTTCTTTAATTCATTTGGGTTTTCTAATTATTATTCACTCCCTTTTTTTCACTCTTTTTTTTTCAGAATTTTTATTATTTGCTTAGTGTCTAACTACAATTATGTCTAGTCAAATTTCCTACTCGTGGTCAAACTTCTCGCTCGGTCACCCATCCTCCCACTACTCTAGCACTAGCACGCTTAACTTCCGAGTTCCATCCCGTCCCGCATCCAAGTGTTTCGCACGCATGTATGTGATACTAATATCATATCAATCCTATTAACATGTTGGTCGATGCCACATTTCTTTATTGTCTAAATTTCAAATAAATCTTTTAATAAACAAAAGTAATGATGTAATTAATAATTTTGAATAAATAAATAAACATTAACTTTTTAATTTGTATTATTTCTAAAAAATATTCAGAAAATAAAACTAATTCATTTTAAAATCTTCAAAATACAATTAATATATCAAAATATTCAGAAAAATAAAACTAATACATTTTAAAATCTTAAAAATATGAATAATATATTAAAAAATTCAGAAAAATTAAACTAGTTCATTTTCCCGTTTCCTAAATGCAAAATAAAATCTGATAAAATTCATGAACCAAACCATATGAAATCTAAACCATATAAAATTTGCAGATCCAACTTCAAACAACCAAATGAAAATACCATCCTTTTTAATAAAAGACCAGTAGGCTCTTCTATTATTTTTAGAATGAGTTCAAAAATGTATTTAAAATAAATCCAACTGGATGAGTTTGGTATTGACTAGATCTATGTTTTCCTGGCTTAGATTAATTTAGAAACGGTAGTTTTTCTGTTTTGTTTTCTTGATGTGTTATTGTTTGTTTTCTTGATGTGTTTTTGTTTGTTTGTTTTGAAATGTGTGTTTGACATAATATAGAAATAATATAGCTACGAATTAATATAGAAATAATATCCATTACATAATAATATATATGCATTACATACTAATATATCCATTACATGCATATATCGAACGCAAGATGCGGTACACAAACACCATCTACTCTAGCTCCGTCGAGTAGATACGGAACAACTCTCGTAGGAAATGTATGCATCTATGGCTTAGATTAATTTAGAAACGGTAGTTTTCCTGTTTTGTTTTCTTGATGTGTTTTTATTTGTTTGTTTTAAAATGTGTGTTTGACATAATATAGAAATAATACAGCTACTAATTAATATAGAAATAATATCCATTACATAATAATATATATCCATTACATACTAATATATCCGTTACATGCATATATCGAACGCAAGATGCGGTACAAACACCATCTACTCGAGCTCCGTCGAGTAGATGCGGAACAACTCGTAGGAAACGTATGCATCTATGGCTGCATAGTTGACGTTGATCCGGTCCAGTGGGGTCTTCCCCCAACGCATGTGATTCTTGGAGGGAAACCAGACTTCATGGTTTTGTAGTCGGCGTGGATGAAGGTAGTTGCCATCGGAGCCATCCCAGTCTTGTGACCGCACAAATCATCAAAATGGATAAGATCCTGAAGATCAATGTAGTGATCTTCAGGTATCACAATACCCAATCGCATCAACTTCTGCCGGTCTTGAGTGATGTGAACACTGCAGAAGTCGTACCCCTTGTTGACAAGAAAATCAACAAGGGCCGTAGAATCCTTTGAACTACTGCAACAACAAAAATAGAACGTGTTAGATATGTTGCAACACATGTATTCTTCCAATGCAACAAACAAATCGAAAATGCAACACGATCCTACAAGAGAGATCGATTGTACGTGTGCGTTACCTTTCCCATTGGAAGACCAACACGATCTCCTGGAAGGCAATTTGGATGACGGCACCATCCCGTTGATCCGCCGTATACTCTAAATCAAGCCCGAAGAACCTATGGTGTTCATCGGCTTCTTCATAGAGATTGCTGAAATGCGTAAGAAGATCGGGGAGCCTGTCGCATTTATTGGTGTACGCCACGTCGAGTGTCTTGCGGCATGGTGTGGCCACACGTTGAGTGTTCCAAACTTGAGCCATGGGTGCTTGGTGGAGGAAGATCGAAGAGAGAAGAAGAAACAGAGAAGAGAGGAGAAACAGAGACTCTCGGGTGCGCGCACTGTAGCAATGGCCTCTGCCTCTCGCTCGCGAAATAAAACCGCCGCGCGGGAGGCGAGCAGTTTGTACCTTTAGTCCCGGGTGGCCACGCCAACCGGGACTAAAGGAAGGGAGGCCAGCAGACTGGATCATTAGTGGCGGGTGGCCATGCCAACCGGAATTAAGGCCCTCCACGCGCCTCCCAACCCACGACGCATGACCTTCTGTCGCGGGTCTCCTCCCGACCCGGGACTAAAACCCCTTTAGTCACGGTGCGCAAAGTTTGGGGACTGATGGGGGCGTATGGAAGGCCATTTTTCTACCAGTGACAAGACCACAACGAGATCGATCGGTAGAAAGTATATACAGTATATCTCTGCCGTGCTTTATGAGAGAGAAGAGGCACTCCTATATACGTACATATATACTAGCGGTATCTCTAGCCCAGTCCCATCAAAAGACCCTGGTCTACGGTCCAGCAAAGTGACATTCGGTCCCAATGATGCGTTGAAATTCCGTAAATGATATGGACGCCCATTATTGGGATAGCAATGCCGTCAGCCCGGTCGATGATATGTGTCGTGCGCTCTTCCTGCTTCTTGTTGTTGGTTGGGTCATCCGACTACCCTAAAAACCATATCCTTGATTTTTCTTTTAAACATCAGATGGCGTAACCTTGTGGGTCGATCGATCCTGGTGATAAAGCAGCATGGGTACGGCCGGCCGGGCTTATCTTAGCCTTGGTTCCATCGGTCGTGGATCCATGCATGCTGAAGAACCATGAGTGCTGATCGATGAGGGCGTCGAACTTAGGTATCGCATATCCGTCGGCGTTATGCTCACCATCTTGTCGATCCATCATCATACGGAATAATAGAAATCAATCATTTGGCAACAGTAGCTAGCTAGAGGACGAACGAGTTAACGATAATTGTTTGCCGTGGTTAGCCCACACGGCTGGCTCTCATTATATAGGTGGATGAACGTGTCCACAAAGATACAAGACTAGGTACTACACGTACCGGTATAAACATCTAATCCTATTAGGACTCTAAACCTAATCCTACTAGGACTCTAAACCTACCATAAGTCTAATACTCTCCCTCAATCTGAACCGTCGTGAACATGGTTGAGATTGGAACGAAAACGCCGGAGCATTAGGTGGGTACATGGTTTACTGAATATATCAGCAAGCTGATCACCAGATGAGATGAAGCGAACATCAAGAGCACCGAGAGAAACCTTCTCCCGCACAAAATTAAAATCAACTTCAATGTGCTTCGTTCTCGCATGAAACACCGGATTGGCAGATAAGTACGTGGCAGTAAGATTGTCACACCAAAGAACAGGAGGCCGAGATTGATGCACACCAAGCTCTCGAAGAACAGACTGAATCCAAACTGCCTCAGCTGTCACATTTGCCAATGCCTTGTATTCTGCCTCAGTACTAGAATGAGAGACAGTGGGTTGCTTACGTGAGCTCCAAGAGACAAGATTAGGCCCAAGGTACACAGCAAATCCACCAGTGGAGCGACGATCATCTGAACATCCGGCCCAATCAGCATCCGTGAAAATATTAAGCACGGTAGAAGGGGACCTCTGAAGACGAAGACCAGTAGACACTGTACCGCGAACATAATGAAGAATGCGCTTCACCGCTTCATAATGAACCGTAGTGGGTTGAGAAAGGTACTGGCAGACCTTATTTACAGCATAAGACAAGTCTGGTCGTGTGAGTGTCAAATACTGCAAACCTCCAACCAAATTCCTGTATTTGAAAGCATCATGAGGATTTAGAACATCACCAAGACCCCGAGCAAGCTTCTCTGTGGCCGACAAAGGTGTAGTAACCGCCCACTGGTAGAAAAAAGGCCTTCCATACGCCCCCATCAGTCCCCAAACGTTGCGCACCGTGACTAATGAGTCTTTAGTCCCGGGTCGGGAGGAGACCCGCGACAGAAGGTCATGCGTCGCGGATTGGGAAGCGCGTTGAGGCGCGTGGAGGGCATTAATTCCGGTTGGCCTGGCAGCCCGGGACTAATGGTCCTTTAGTGCCGGTTGGCGTGGCCACCCGGGACTAAAGATCAAACTGCTCGCCTCCCGCGCGGCGGTTTTTATTTCGCGAGTGAGGCAGAAGGGCGTCATTGATACAGTGCGCGTCCCGAGTCTCTGTTTATTCCTCTCTTCTCTTCTCTTCCCTCTCTTCGATCTTCCTCCACCAAGCACACCATGGCTGAAGTTTGGGAGAGATACACGGGTCCCACACCATGCGGCAAGCGTCTCGACGTGTGCTACACCAACATTTGCGAGAGTCCCCCCGGTGCTCTTGAGTATTTGACCAATCTCTATTTCTCCTCTCCCGATGAACACCGGTTCTTCGGGCTTGATCTGGAGTATACGGCGGATCAACGGGATGTTGCCGTCATCCAGATTGCGTTCAAGGAGGCTGTTTTGGTCTTCCAATGGTCAAGGTAACACACACGTACAATCTTGCATCTTCGATTTGTTTGTTGCATTTGAAGAATACATGTGTTGCAACATATCTAACACGTATCAAATTTTTGTTGTTGCAGTAGTTCAAAGAATTCTCCGGCACTTGTTGATTTTTTTGTCAACAAGGGGTATGACTTTTGCAGCGTCGACATCACGCAAGACCGTCCGAAGTTGATGCGCTTGGGTATTGTGATACCTGATGATCACTACATTGATCTTCAGGATCTTATCCATTTGAACGGGCCAAAGACCGGGATGGCTCGCATGGCAACTGCCTTAATCCACGAGGGCTACGAAACCATGAAGTCTGGTTTCCCCTCGAGGAATCACTTGTATTGGGAGAAGACCCCACTGGACTTGACGAACGTCAAGTATGCAGCCATACAGTGGCGGAGGACGAAAAAAAATTAAGGTCGGGCGAATCTAAAGCATAAAAATATTTGCTGCCAACAAATAAAATTGGCATGCACACATTATTAGTTTATATGACCCTAAGCATACTTCACCAAGTGCAATATATTCAGATATAAGTATAACATAAAAACATGTCGATAATGATTCTTAGCAACATAGAGAGGTGTTCACATGTTATAAATGATCAGTGATGACCCATGCCTCGACTATCATGTGTGTTTAGTTTAAAGGTAGTGCGAATAGAAAGTAGCACAACCTATTTTGTCAAATCTGCAATTTACAATTGAAAAATTCATAAAAAAAGACATAATGTCCTATCCATATGCAAAATTCAGAAGAAAATTTATGTACCTTCCCCCTTTGCTGGCTCCTTCCCCTTCCTGTCTATCTTCAACCTAAAATTCCAATTTGCCGAGGCCTCTCGCTTTTCAGCCGCCAGACCGTGCAGTCATTATGTTGCCCAGGCCTATCCGCCGGCCGCCCATTCCAGCTGGCATGTGGTGGAATTCTGTTGGCCGCTGTCGTTCCTGCCTGGCCCCATTCCTTCCTGGCCCTGCGTTTCTTCATCTTGGAGGCCAGGCGGCCGCCAGCAGCAGTTTCCTCGATCCGTTTCTTGGCCAGAGGTACGGTGCCCTAGCTGGGACGCTATGTTTCATGGTCCATCACGAGGTAACAAACACGAGGTGACAATCGGTTCCATGCTTCTACGGTTCCAGCCTAAGTGCTAGTGCTACATTCAGGCCCACGTCCAACCTAGCTAGAGGACCAACAGCCAACATGCAACGCTGCATGTCTCCTTTTCTAATTTTTCTACTCTGTATTTAACTATTTATATCCCCGTCCAGCGATACATCTAGCGACACAGCCTACCTATAACACACTTTTTGTCGCGAGCCAAGGTAGGGCGAGCGCCCGACCTCGCCCTACTGGGAGCTCCGCCACTGCAGCCATAGATGCATACGTCTCCTACGAGTTGTTCCGCATCTACTCGACGGAGCCATAGATGTATGCGTTCGATATATATGCATGTAATGGGTATCTTAGTATGTAATGGGTATCTTAGTATTGTGAGACTTATGTTTGTGTTATGTGTGATCGTAAGACTCTATGTTATGAATGTGATATGATTGCGTTCTATTCATGATTGTGATGTCTCTACTCGTATTTTACTTGTGATTTAATTATCACTTGTCTTTTGTTGTTCATAAAACTATTTTTGTTTCCTAGTTTTAAATGACTTGGAAAAATTTGCAAAGTGTTGCAAAGTGTAATGAATATTATTTCTATATTAATTCCTAGCTATACTATTTCTATATTATGTCAAACACACGTTTCAAAACAAGCAAAAACAAAAACACATCAAGAAAAAAAAACAAACAAAAACACATCAAGAAAACAAAACAGAAAAACTACAGTTTCTATATATCTGTTCACCAAAAATTAATCTGATCCAGGAAAACATATATCTAGTCAATACCAAACTCATCCAGTATTAAAATGAATTAGTATTATTTTTCTTAATTTTTTGATATATTATTTGTATTTATAAGATTTTAAAATGAATTAGTATTATTGTTCTTAATTTTTTGATATATTATGTATTTTTTAAGATTTAAAAATGAATTAGTTTTATTTTTCTTAATTTTTTGATATATTATTTGTATTTTTAAGATTTTAAAATGAATTAGTATTATTGTTCTTAATTTTATGATATATTATTTGTATTTTTAAGATTTTAAAATGAATTAGTATTATTTTTCTTAATTTTTTGATATATTATTTGTATTTTTAAGATTTTAAAATGAATTAGTATTATTGTTCTTAATTTTTTGATATATTATTTGTATTTTTTAAGATTTAAAAATGAATTAGTTTTATTTTCAGAATATTTTGATATATTAATAGTATTTTTAGAAATAATACAAATTAAAAAGTTAATGTTTATTTATTTATTCAAAATTATTAATTACATCATTACTTTTGTTTATTAAAAGATTTATTTGAAATTCAAACAATAAAGAAATGTGGCATCGACCAACATGTTAATAAGATTGATATAATACTACTATCACATACATGCGTGCAGAACACTTGGATGCGGGACGGTATGGAACTCGGAAGTTAAGCGTGCTAGTGCTAGAGTAGTGGGAGGATGGGTGACCGAGCGGGAAGTTTGACCATGAGTAAGTAATTTGACTATAGATAATTGTAGTTAGACGCTAAGCAAATAATACAAATTCTGATAAAAAAAGGGAGTGAAAAAAAGGGAGAGAAAAATTGGTGTGAAAAATAATTAGAAACCCAAATGAATTAAGGAAATAACAAAATAAAGTCTAGTCCCGGTTCAGGTGGCCAACAGGGACTAAAGGTCCTCCGCCCCCCGGCTCCGCCACCCGCCCACGTGGCCGGGCCTTTTGTCCCGGTTCGTAATCGGCGCGACTATAGGAGGGGGGGGGGTCTTTAGTCGCGCATAGCTAGTCCCGGTTGCTCGGTCGGGACTACTGGCCCTGGCGAACCGGGACTATAGGCCTATTTTCTACCAGTGGCCCTACATTTTTCCATGTTAGCCCGATACAAGAGGTCGAGTGCATACTTATGCTGCGAAAGAACCATGCCATCAGCTGTATAAGAGGCTTCTATCCCAAGAAAATACTCAAGACGGCCAAGATCCTTAATAGGAAAAGTGTTGGACAATGTCTCAACCAGACGTTCGACAGCAGACGAGGAGAATCCAGCAATAACAATGTCGTCAACATAAACGAGCATATAAACAGTGACACCTTGATGATCAAAGAAGAATAATGAAGTGTCTGCGGTGCAAGTCTGCCTCTTCCGATCTACGGTTGCCTTCATTGGCGATGATTACTACGCGCTGGTCTTTAGAGGCCTTAGCACGACGATTTCCCGTTTGTCTACTACAACAAGCTCTACTACGACAAGGTTTACCTGGTTCCAGTGAGGGAGGGGTGAGGACGTTGGCGCGCCTTCGGCTCGCTTCCGTGTTCGTAGTCATCGCTAGGTGGTCCGAAGACCAATTTGTAATATTATTTACTTTTGAAAAAATTTGTACCGCTGTTGATGATCAATAGATTGGTTGGCTTTGTCGCAAAAAAAACCCCCATTCTCCACTAGTGAACTTACACCCCATCAAACAATCAGAGTCTAGCTAGGACTTTGTGTGGAACCAAATGTAGTACAAAATATTGCTTAGGTCTCGTTTTTCCTGTACTCGCGAGGGTCACGGATGCAATGTCGAAATTGACAGTTCGCAACAAAACATGCCCTAAGATGCCTTCTCAGTGCACAAGGACAGAACAGGGGGTGCGAGCAGGGGCCATGGCTCCCCCATGGTGAAATTTTTTGCTAAAAGTACCTTGTTAATTTATGGATTTGAACCCTAAATTTGCCTATATACCCCCTCCAACTTATTTTATATGCAGTTGGCCCCTATTGTAATTATATATATCCTCGTTCCGTCCCTGTCAGTGCATCACTACTGGCTGTACTCACTCATCATGTTCTACATCGCAAACAGCCCCGTCCAATGCGACGAAGAACAACGTCCCGTCCGGCTTCATGGCGGTGTGTTTCTGGGTGCTATGTGCACTCATGTGCGAAACCACACGGACACGAGCTCCCCATGAAAATTTACATGTACAACACGTTTAGGGCATCTCCAGCCGTCCCCCCCAGAGCCCCCCAGGGGGCTTTTTTCGCGACGGAAGCGGCGAATAGCGCCGCTTCTTCACCATCGCCCCCCCCAGAGGCCCAAATAGCGCCATTTCGGCGCTATTTAGCGCCACGGCAGCCAGGCCAAACCCAGCCATTTCGGCGCTATTTAGCGCCGCGGCACCCAGGCCAAACCCAGCCCGCTGGGTTTGGCCTGGGGGGGGGGGGCGAAACTGCGCGGTCGCGCGCGTGGGCCAGCTCGGTCAGCGACGCGACGAGAAAGCGCGGGAACATAACCGCCCCCGTGATCGTCTTCTCGGCTGCCGCGCGGTCAAAGGCTGCCGCCGTTTATGGCGTGGCGGCCGCCCAGTGCATGCGCCCCGCCCAAAGGCTGCCGGCGTAATGGCGTGGCGGGCGGCAGCGAGGGGACGCGCGCACGCAGTAAATGCCCGGCCGCTTGCCGCGCTATAAACCCCCCTCCCTCGCCGCGCGCCGCGCCCCACCATTCTTCCACCGGCGAGCTCCTCCCCTCTTCTTCTTCTCGACCCTCTCCTCTCCACGAAAAAATGGCCGGCTGCAAGGACGGGGCTGCGGCCAACGGGTTCCCGCGCCATAACCTGCGCCGGAACGAGGCGATGGCGCTCTACCGCGCGGACTACCCATGCCCGCCGGACACGCGCCTCCCTAGCTCCGCCGCGGGGGCGAGCCGCTGGGCGCTCAGCGCCGGCGGTGTCCCCGTGCCTCCCCTCCCCTCTTCTGACCCAGAGTTCCGGCGCGCCATCCGCGAGATGCGCGACGGCATGCAGCACCCCGCGAACTACCCGCTGGCCGACGTGGGCGAGTTCTGGTGGGGGCAGCTCACGGCGCGCCGCGATCGGGAGCTCGACTCCGAGAACGACAACGGGCCGGTCGACGGGCGCTTCAACGCCAACGGGCGGCGCCGCTGGTGGAGCGCCCCGAACAGGATCTTGGAGGAGGTCCTCGACCACATCCACGGCGGCAACCAGCCGCGCCTGGAGATGCCGCCGCTGCAGGCCCAGCCGTGGGTGGCACGGCGGACCGGCGCCTCTTCCTCGTCCGCGACGTCCAGCTCCTCCGCCGGACAGTCCATGTCCACCTCCCCCTCTTTCTGAACGCCGGCGCGCCCGCCCGCAGGCGCAGCGGCGGCGCGCTCCGCCTCGGCGAGCCACGCTTCGAACGCGTGGTTCGCCCAAAGACGGAGGACGGCGGCGACGACGACGAAGCCGAGTGGCCCGACCAGAAGGTCGTGGAGCAGCTGTCGCTGGACACGCTGCAGCCACTCGACGACGACACCGCCACTCGGTGGAGCCTGCGGGACACCACCGAGGCGGAGCTCGAGCTCCAGCGCCGCCTGCTGGCGGAAGCCGAGCAGCGCAAGGCGGCGCGCGAACGTGAGGCCGCCGCCAACGCGGCCCGCCTCCGCGTGCCTCCCCCGCCGCCGACGACGAGGGCGTGATCCAGCAAGCTCTCGAGGCGAGCAGGTGGGACTGCGGCGGCGGCGACGAGGGACAGGGGCCGAGCAAGCGCCCCGGCGACGACGACGACGACGGCGGCGGCGATTACAGCCAGGCTATCGCCGCCAGCCTCGTCCTAAAGTAGTTTAGTTTAATTTCTAGTTTAAATTTTTCGTTCTAGCTTAAATTCGCGTCGAATATGTACGCACTTTGCAAATTTCAATAAAAATCGACTAGTTTTCAAATTGCGTTTGTTTTGGGCCGATTCTTGGGCTCGGGGAGTGACTGGGAACGATGCCCCCCAGGTTCCAAAATAGCGCCGTTTAGCGCCGCGGCGGCCCCAAAACGGCGGCGTTTTGGGCCCTGGGGGGGCGCAACGACTGGAGATGCCCTTAGCATCACACTGGCGCAGGCACTGGTTCCGGCCTTCACCAGCTCCGCCGCCGTGCCTTGTTGAGCAGGGAAAGCACCAAAGCGATCGTATATTTATTCCTGGTTTCCATGATACAGCGGCAGCTGGCCCCGCTATCTCAAACCCATACGGTTCTACGTTACAGCTGCAGCCAAGGTATCTCACATCTCAGTCACAAGATTATTAGCACTAATTAAAAATCTTATGTGGCATAACGCTGCTAGTGACGGAGATGGGACCGGCCGGTGGTTTCTTAATTTGTGATAGCGCTGGAGCACTAGTGGAAACAGGGGCTTTAGTCCCGGTTCGTAGGCCCCCATTTGTCCCGGTTGTGCAACCAGGACAGGGCATCCGGGACAAATACCCCTCCCCATTGGTCCCGGTTGTGGCAGGACCCGGGACAAATGGGGTTGACCACGTGGCCCGTGCGCTGGAACCTGGCCAGGGCTATTAGTCCCGATTCTCAATACGACCCGGGATGCATGCCCCTTCTGCCGCGGCAGGGCTTTTGCCCTTTTCTCTGCCGCGGCAGAAATTTACAATTTCCGTTTTTTGGCCCCCCAGACCTCCTGGCGGCCCCTCCCCGGACCTCGAGAAGAGAGGAGCCTCGGTGGACCCTCCACGGAGCCCCCGGATCGCACGAGTGAATAAGTATATAAAGCAGAATAAGAAACACTTATATTACAGAAGCAAAGTATATCGAGCATATTACATGACCGATGGAGTGTATTACAAAATCAAACTTAGTTCCAACCGGAGGCATGGTACTCTCCATCTACGTTTATGACCTCTGCATCTAAGAAGCCCGCAATTTCCTCCTGAATTGCTCGTATGCGGTCCCTTGGTAGAAGACCGTCCCGAAGCCGTTCGATCTAATATAAAGAAGAGTGGTCACTAAAATATATGAAACTAAGTAACTAAAATAGATAGTAATAAGAAGAATTGACGACTAACGTACATGAAGTTGCTTTAAATTTCTGCCCTTGGGAGATGTGGTCTGACGAATGAACTCGCAAACGTAGTATCCACACAAGTTATTCCCGTCTCCTTGTTGCAAGCACTATACGAGAAGATTGTTTCAATCAAAATAATAATCAACCAGGCATGATAATGGTATCGACACTAGAATCAAGGAGATGGGCGCGGATCTAGATAGTACTTATTTGCACAACATCAAATGTAAGTTGTTTTTCCCATTCAGCGGGAGACTTCTTTATGAACCTCTTCCAAACCCTACCCGAGAAAGAAAAAGAATAAAAAGAGTTAGTATTACTTGATATCCGAAAATGAAACAAAGTAGTCGATATATTGCCATATATAAATACTGAAATTAATAAACATTGAAATTACCGCTGAATCATTTCCTGCATGTCAACCCACATTGAGAGGGGTTTACGTTTTGGGTCCATTACAATTACTTTTCCTTTGTCAATTTGGAAGATTAGCAGAATATAGTGGAACCTGCGCACGCAGAACTCATCAATTATACAGTGAACATCGAGTAAGGAAAACAGAATGTTTACAACAGAGTAATACACTTACTTGAAATTGTAAGGAAATAGTATTTCCCGTCGGTGTTGGTTAAATATTATTGCGCTCAGAATATTATTTTCTGTATCCTTGGGAGATTGTCGAAGAGTCTTTTCAAAAATAATATTTGGATCAATGAACCCAATATTATAGATTCCACCTCTTTTGCATTCGAGAATCTTCATTCTGCAATTATAATATATGAGTGTACTATATATATATATATATATATATATATATATATATATATATATATATATATATATATGAATATGCAATTTAATGATGTGAGCTAGAGAAATAAGTGCTTACAGACAATAGGCACTAAGGATAGATTTGTCGAGGGCCTGCTGCTGGTATAACTGAAACAATTCCTCAAATTGAATCATAACATATCCATTTCCATTTCCATAGTGCTCGTCCTTAACGTTGAGACATATCCAGTCCATAGATTCTTCAACGGCTTCCATATACCAACTATGCACTCTTCGCATTTTCGTTGGTAGATCCTTTATCTCCTCGGGTTTGACAAGAGGCTTCCCGTACTGGTATTTGTACGCACATTCAGCTGCGGGGAAGTAGTTCACTGTTTGCATATACTCAACAATGGACAAACCCGCATCAGCTGCCTTGTCTACGTACAGTGTTATAATCTCCGGATCAATATGCTCGTCAGCAATATTAGTGCTCGGCCCCACCTGGGTATTGGAAATCACTTTGAGCGGGGACGTGGATTGTTTTTTCTGCTCTCCGAGCTGAGCAACTGATTTTCTCTTTTTCCCGCTTGCGCTACTACTCTTCGTCGACCGCACCATTTCCTGGTGTGATTTCAGAATAGAGCGGTCATAGTCAGATGACAGACTCGGCTCGGGTTGATGAAGAGTCTTCACCATTTTCCAAGCTCGTTCTATCTCTTCTTCGGTCTCGGGGAAATCTGGCTTTTGCTTCTCCTTCCGCTTTGATTTCCACGCCTCGTATTGGTCCTTTGCGATTTTCTGGTTTTCCTCGGGAGTATAGTCGTAAGGTAACTTGGGTACCTCTTTTGGTACCTTCGGGAGGGGTGACCGTTGACGTTTTGGTGATTTTTTACGTTTCGGCAGAAACTTAGTGGGCGGAGAAGGCTGACACGGCGGCGTAGGCGACCGCGCTGGAGACGTGCACGGCGTAGGCGACCGCACCGGAGACGGCATGCGTTGCGAAGACGACCGCGCTGGAGACTTTTGCGCTGGAGAAAGGCGAGGATTCGATGGCTTTGCCGTCTGATTTGTGAGCACAATGCATTCCTTTAGCCATAAAACGGTCAAGTTCTTCGCTTCTCCGAGTTCAGTCAACGCTTCGTCTTCACCTTCAGGAAAATCAAGCTTTACCCGCTCGAATCCGTTGACAACTTCTTCGACCCCAACAACAACGTAGCCCCGTGGAACCGGAAGAGTATGGTGAGTTGGTTCGTTGCCAATTGGTAAGACATAGCCGGCCGCCGCCTTGATGGTTATATTGACGACCTTCACGTGGAGCTCACAGGATGTCAGTTCCGTGATCTCATCCACCGGGTGAATCATCGGCGGTGCATCATCACCCGGTAGCTGCGTGGACGCAACGCTGCTTTTGCGATGAGAATGTGCGGCGTCGGGAGCCTCGACTTCAACTTCTACCATGTGTACTGATGCGCCGGTAGACACTATCTGCTGGCTAAGTGTGTTAATTTGGTCCTGCTGCTTCTTTGCTACATCCTGTGTCAGCTTTACCATTTCTTCAAGTTGACGCCTCTAGTTTGCCTGATTCTCTGCTTCAGCTGCCTCCTTGTCCTTTTTACGTTGACGGCTTCTATCTGGATATAACTTTCTGGTGGAGTCGAACGCAACACTCCACGGAGGAGTGCCTTTTGTGCCTCGTGTACGCCCTGCGTGTTCTTTATTCCCGAGGGCTCGTGTGAGCTCGTCGTTCTCTCTATCTGGCACGAACTTCCCATCTTTAACGTCCTTTATTGCGTCTCTCAGCTTCTCTATGGGTAGAGGACTCTCTTTATGCCTTAGGTTATATATTGCTTTTCCTTCGGCGTCCAACGTGCCCCCATGCCCGTAGAACCATGACCTTGTCCGCTCGACCCACAAGAACGGCTCGAGAGTGATCCCCTTCTGAAGCAGGTTGTTCTCCCATGTGTCCCACTTGGGACTGGAACCCTTGTAGCCACCTTGCCCCATAACATGGTGATATACCTTTTTGGCGGCGTTTTTCTCATTTGTTTTGTCCTTTCCAGTTCATTCTCTGCCAGCTTGTACTTCACGAAGTCTGCCCATACGGATTTTTATTTTCTCATACCCTTGAGTGAAATCAGGAGTCTTGTTCTTCTTAACATAATCAAGGTTCAATCTTTTCTTCCAGTTTTTGAATTGCTCGGCCATCTTTTTCAGGGTCCACGCTTTGACCTTTTCCCGTATCTCATGTTTCATTTTAGTAACATCGGCCTCATTCACCCCCGCTTCATTCTCATCCACCTCCGGCACGGGTAAGTTGAAATTAGCCAAAATCTTTGAGAAAAGATGATCTTTGGCTATTTTGCCGACATATGAAATTCCTTGTTTCCGCGGATCTTTTGGCTTATTCCACTCATTAACAGTGATCGGGATGTGATCTCTAACTAGCACTCCGCATTGCTTCACAAATTTTTGGGCAACATCAGCGGGAAGCTCGGGTGCGCCGTCTGCTGCGATCGTGTCGATCCTGTATCTTTCTGTATCTTTCAACTTCCTTGTTGCGCCTCGTTTAGTCTTTTTTCCGGTTGATATACTTGAACCGGATGGCTAAAAATATAAAGACTCTTAATATATGTATATAGACAACGGATGCTTCATTAATTAACACATCTATATATGCACCTCGGAGCCGGTGTTTGTAATTTGTATGGTTCCACCGGAGCCGTCGGCTGCTCCCATATCGGAGCCGTCGGCTTCTCCCTCATCGGAGTCGTCTCCCTGGGTGAGCACCGGATCTCCCTCACCGGAGTCGTTCATCCACTCGCTCACATCGTTCTCTACGTCGGGCCCGCGGATTAAACCCTCGATCATATTTTCGGCATCTTCGTCTCTTGGCTCCATACTATACAAAAAGAGTAAGTATATATTTCAGGTCAATTTCATTAGAATTGCTTATACATAATAATTAACTAATGATCAATTATTTTCATCAAAATTGTTTATAGATAATACACAAAAATAGCAACATATTCATGAAATATTTAAACGTACGATAACATTTCTAGCATTCTTAAATTTATAACACTATCTTAATTAAATTTTCTAACATTTATAATTAATAATTCTAACATACAAATCTAAAATTTCTAACATTCTTAAATTTCCTATATCAATTCTAAACGTACAAATCTAAAAAAAAAGAAAAAAAAAGAAAAAAGGCCCCGGGCTAGGGCGAGATGGAGGCAGGCCTTACCTCCCCTCGGGGGCAGCGGCGGGCCGGCGGCGCGGGGGCAGCGGCGGCGCGGGGCAGCGGGTGCGCAGAGGAGGACGCCGACGGGGGCGAGGGGCGGCGCGACGGGACCGAGGGCGGCGCCGCAGAGGAGGACACCGACGGGGGCGACACGACCGAGCTAGGGGCGGCGCGGGGGCGACGCGACCGAGCTAGGGGCGGCGCGGGGGCGAGGGGCGGCGCGACCGAGTGGCGGCGCCGCAGAGGAGGACGGGGGCGAGGGGCGGCGCGGCGGGGGCGACGCGACCGAGGGGCGGAGCGGGTGCGACGGGACCGAGGGGCGGCGCAACAGAGGGGGACGCCGACGGGGGCGAGGGGCGGCGCGGGGGGACGGAAAAAATGGGCAGCCTGGCGGCGTCGATTTCGTCCCTGCGCGCGGTCTGGAACTTGGGAGGGACGGTGACGTGTATATATCTATCTAGCATCCGTCCCGGTTGGTGGCAACAACCGGGACGAAAGGCCCTTCCGTCCCGGTTGGTGGCAACAACCGGGACGAAAGCCCCGGCTGGTCGGGCGCGCCGGGACCAGAAGTACTTTTGGGCCGGGCGCGCCAATTGTTTTAGCGCCAAAATTTGAATATCTTAAATATGCACGTGAATAACTTCTATATACTTTTAAATTTGAAAAAAAATACAACATGAAAATTGTTTGAATTTGCATAACTATTTCAAATCTGTTTTCTGTTTACCTAAATAATTATTCTAACTATTCAAACTATTAACTATTTCACTATTTACACTTAATTTAAATATAAATATCTTAGATTGTTTTAAAATTAGTAATAATTATATTAAACAGAAAACAGATGCGCTAGCGCGCCGCAGTGTCGTTGGAATACAAATTCTTTTATTAAAAAGAGAAAACAAACGAACACCGAGGGGAATGCGGTAAACATTCTGTTCTGCCGTGCTCGGACGCCGCGAAAGCCGGTGGTGATGTTCCCGTGCACATTACTACCCGAGCTCAAAGTGAACACTGACCCAAGCATGCATGGATGAATGTGTTAAAGGGGGATGAATGTGTTAAAGGGGGATGAATGTGTTAAACACTAACCCAAATGCACGGCAGGACGTATGATGTCGAATCCGGATGTTTTGTATTTGCTCGATGAACTGAATATGTGATGTATCAAACCTTAAAGGGAGTGTAGAACAAAACAAACGGTATCGCCATCATACAGCCCAACCGTGGCTACTGGGTGCATATATGCATACCAAATGCACGGCTGGACGTATGATGGCGAATCCGGATGTTTTGTATTTGGGAGATGAACTGACCGGTGTATGAATCTGGGCTATATATAGGGTCCTCTGGCTCACAAAGTGTTGAGCTAGGGTTTTGATCCAACGGTTAAGAAACACCTCATCCAACGGCTCACAGCAGCTCGAAAGAAACACACCGTAGCCCTGATCGGACGGCTCACAACAGCTCAAAAAAACACACCCGGATCCAACGACTCAAGAGCGCTTGAAAGAAACACACGATCCGTCTGATTCTATCTGATTGGTCCAAACGAAACCCTAATTCCCATTTAGTCCCGGTTGGTGTCCCCAACCGGGACTAAAGGGATGATCCGTTTCCCAATGAAACCCTAACCCATTTAGTCCCGGTTGGTGTCCCCAACCGGGACTAAAGGGATGTTTTCTTCTCGCTATATGTATGTATGCATTGCCACTCCATTGCCATAAACACATACAAACTCACCACTCTCTCATGGCTTCTACCGTACCCACTCTAACATTCATCCAGACGGAGGCACTTTCCGCCTCGAACTACCCCTGCCCGTGCGGCTACAACGTTCCCGCCGGTTGGATGCTGAGCGCCGGAGGAGTGCCGGTCCCTCCTCTTCCTCAAGGTGTGGCGCGTCGGGCGGCCATCACGAACCACTACTACCACGAGCTCACGCCGGAGCAGCGGAGGAATCCCAGTTGGCATCCCGATAACCAGCATACTTGGGATGCCTTCTTCATCAATCGGCGTGAGAGGGCGCTCGCCAGGTATGAGGACGACGGTCTGCCTCCTGGGAACTATCACGAGGCCGGTCGTCGGCTATGGTGGTCCGGCCGGACTCTACAGAGCGTCATGGACTACATCAGGGCCGGCGATATCCCCCGCCTGCGCTACCCTCAGGCCCAGTCCTGGAGTCGTGATCCTCCGAGGGAGTGCAGAGCACCGTCAGACGGTAGTGACGACGACGGCGGCGGCGACTACGACGACTATGAGTACATGTACTATAGGCCTAGGCAGGAGTATGACTAGTAGATCGATGCACTTGTGCCATTATGTACTGCCTTGTTTATTTAGATCTATGCTCTCCGTTTAGATTTAGATCCAATCTTGCCATTATGTGTACTGTGCCTTGTTTATCTATCGAAATGCATGTCCCCCTCTTTTTAACGTCTATCGAAATGCCATTAGATGTCTGAATCCAACCAATCAGGAAAAATCACACGGAAAACAGAAAACAGACGAGCTAGAGGGCCACTGTTTGCCGGAATACAACAAATTATTTTATTAAACAGCCAACAGAAAACAGACGCGCTAGCGCGCTACTCCTCGTCGTCGTCGTCGTCGTCGGTGACCTCCTCGTCGTCGGAGGAGGTGCATGATGGTATTTCCGAGATAGGCCCCCACCTCGGATCGTCGGAGGCCCAGACTTCGCCGGCGTGGTCGGCCCGACGGAGCTCTTGCAGCGCCTTCGTCCTCGCCTCCCGAGCGGCATCTAACTCGAGGTGGCGTTCGAGGCGCCGCTCCGCCCGCTCAGCCGCGCGGGTCTGCCATAGCTCCCCGTCGGCGCTCTCCTCACCCGGATTGTTCCGGTAATACTCGCGGACCACGCGGTCGTCCCTGACGTCGACTAGGCCCTGAAACGCGCGGTGCCTGAGGTGGCGGTGGTCGGCGGCAGTGACGTTCTGCGGCGTCGGCGCCCTGGCCTCCGCTTCCCAGAGGGTGTGGCAGTCGTTAAAGTTCATCAACGACCGCGGGCGGCTGAGGCGCCAGGCCGCCGCGTCCCAAGCGCGGGCGGCCTCCGACGCCGTCGCAAAGGAGCCGAGGGGGATGCGGTCGTCCCCGAAGCGGATAGTCGCGGTGAACATTCTGTTCTGCCGCGATCGGACGCCGCGGAAACCGGTAGTGTTGTTCCTCATCGGAGGCATGGTGGTGGCACGACGGTGCGTGTAGTGGAGGTGCGGCAGTTTATAACGCGCATTCATGGCCACGCGTTACAACTCCCGCGCCACGCGGCAGGACTCCCGCGCCACGAGGTACAATACACACTACCACCCACACCTCTCTCTCACTCCCCCAAGCTAAAAAAAGGGATGGGGCTGTGACCGCATTTGTAGGGGAAGGGACATTGGTCCCGGTTTGGGGGATGATCCGGGACCAATGCCCATGCGCGCGCCACGTGGCCTGTGGCTAGGGATTCGTCCCGGGTCGTGCCACGAACCGGGACCATTGGCTCCCCACGAACCGGGATAGATGCCCCCAGGTGGTTTCTGCTGCCTCGGGCACACGAACCGGGACCAATGCATGGCACTTGTCCCGGATTTTGGTGCAACCGGGACAGATGCCCTCTGCCCCCCTGGACGAAAGGGGTTGTTTCCACTAGTGGAGCTTAAAATCGATGGGTCTTTGCAAATCGTAGGTACATTCTTGCCCTTCACTTTCGCTAATGTGTTCCCTTAGCATGCATGGTATACTCACCATCTTCATTAATTTAGGCATCTTAGTGGCACCTATTAAGTACTCCTAGAAGTCGTGTGGGTGGATAATGTGGCCCGGTTCGAGTCCTACCTGAGAGATACCCAAATACAAACGCAAACCAAATGGTTGCGTCGCGAGCTGCTTAAATCTAATTTAATCATGCTAGCTTGCATGGCAAGTGTACAGCACTGTAGTAACTTGCACCTGCCGGCTAACCTAAAGCGCTAAAGCGTTAGACCGGTAGACGATGATTAACTAGCTGCTCCGGCACTCCTTGCTACCACTATTGATTGAAGTTAGGCCTAGGAGCTCCTTGCGTATTCTCCTACATACTAGCGGTATCTCTAGCCCAATCGCACCAAAAGACGGTTTGTCAAAGGGACAGCCCATTAGGCAATTTCTATTTAAATCACTAAGACCCATGCAGATCCGGATGGCACCCGACGGGTTCGCGCGACCCGGACCCATACCCGCCGGCGGGTACAGCACTCCACCAGACCCGCCACCCGGCCGGGTTCGGGGGACCCGACGGGTACCCACGGAAGTCGTCGGAGAAGTTGGGGCTCTGGACATCTCGCCTGGCGCCGGAAGTCGTCGGAGGCGTGAAGTCTATCCCTACTCGTGCTCCCCAACCTCGACCGGCGGCAGTATCAGAGGGGACATGGGAGGGACGAGCGGCAGCGCGGGCTGATCGGCCGCGGCACAGGAGAGCAGCGAGGAGACGAGGAGAGCGGACCTACTGAAACTGCATTTCGTTTTCCCAGTGTTTTGTGTGTTAGTTAACAATACTAAGTACATTATTTATCAAGGTGTTTAGCGTGCAGGTGTTATACTTTTCATCGGCATCGATCACCGAAAAGTCGGTGAAGATTGGCCTGAGAGTTTTGGGACAGAACCCAACCGGATTATTCGGACCGGATTATTCATCCTGGACCGGATATTCCGGTTGCTCTTGAAGTTGCGCGAAAACTGCTAAGGACTGGAAGTTTTGCTCTTAGAAGTCAACCGGATTATTTGGTCCGGATTTTTCATCCTGGACCGGATATTCCGGGTGATGCGCAAAACTGCTAAGGACTGAAAGTTTTGCTCTCAGAAGTGAACCGGATTATTTGGTCCGGATTATTCATCCTGGACCGGATATTCCGGTTGCCGCGCAAAACTGCTAAGGACAGGAAGTTTCGCTCTCAGAAGTGAACCGGATTATTTGGTCCGGATTATTCATCCTGGACCGGATATTCCGGTTGCTGCGCAAAACTGCTAAGGACTGGAAGCTTGGAGCTACAGGAGTGGACCGGATTATTTGAACCGGATTTTTCCGGAGGAGCCGGATAATCCGGTTCAGAAATGCTGGACCGCGTGGAGCAAGCTGACCGGATATTCCGGTTCATACTTGAACCGGATATTCCGGTCCCCTTTTTCCTGTGCAACGACTAGTTGTGAGGAGGGGCTATAAATACCCCTCCTCCTCCTCCCCAAGATCTAGTTCTTCCCCTTAGCATTTATGAGCATTTAAGAACTCACCAAATCTCTCATTACTCCCAATCCCTCCAGCCAATCTTGAAGATCTTTGGAGGATTGAAGGAGAAGGCCCCGATCTATATCTTCACCGAGCCGTTCTTCATTTCCCCCTCTCTAGCTCGAGGGATCTAGCCTAGGGTTTCCTCTTGTGGAGAATCTAGGCATCTTGATACTTGTTGGTGATTCAAGAAGATTTGGGAGCCCCCAATTTAGTTGTGGGTGTGTGCCCCAAGTTGTTTGTAAAGGATTTGATCCCCGCCTCAAAGGGGTTCTATAGTGGAAGGTGAACTAGGCCTTTGTGGCGAAGTTCATCGGAGAATAGGGTGAGGCTTTAGTGGCGTTGAGTAGGCCTTTGTGGCGAGCTCACACCCCTCCAACGAGACGTACTCCCCTAAAAAGGAGGAACTCGGAAATACATCATGTCTCCGTGTGCTTCCATCGGTTACCTCGTTCCTCCCTCTCTTTACTTACTTGTACTTGTTGCATTAATTGCTTTCCTTGTCATATAGGTAAATTCACCACTAGTTGCACTATCTAGAGAATTTACCTTCTTGTCAAGCCTAAACTTTAAGAAAAATTAAAATTGGTCGTAGCACCTATTCACCCCCCCTCTAGGTGCCCATACTTTGCTTTCAATTGGTATCAGACCCTCGGCTCTTCTATCGGGCTTAACCGCCTAAGAGTTTAAGTATGGGAGATGAGATGGATGACGCTCCGTTCGATGGAAATCTGTCCATGAATGATCTCAATGCTTTGAGAGAATCATTGACCTCTTCCATAGACACTAAATTTGAGGAGTTGCGTCAACTCATGACAACACTCCTCAAAGCCAAAGGACCGGAGGTGGTCGACTCATCCCTTCCGGAAACGGAGGGTGCCAAGAAAGGGGTTGATGGTGAACCACTTAAAACTGCTTCCGCCGAACAATCCGCTAAGAAGGGTGCGAGTGGAAAGGAAGGATATCACGCCGTTGAAGGCCAATATTCTCCCGATCCCCCCATCCCTTTTCCTCATATAATCCCTAGAGGAGATCCACCTAAAATTGATGCATATTCTTTTCGTGAATGGCAATACTACATGGAGACTCACTTGAACTCTTCTTGTATAGATCTTTGGAGAATCACTCGTGATGGATACAAGCCATATGATTCCAAGAATCTCACAAGAAGAGAAGTCGTAGATTGTCAACTCAACTACACTGCCTTGTCCATTCTTCATCAAGCCGTGGGCCCCAACCACATGCCGCATCTTCAACACTTCTCCACCGCCAAAGAAACATGGGATGCTCTTGTCATCATGTTTGTTGGGAATGAGAGCATGCAAAGAAATCTATATGATGCCTTGACCAATGAGGCCGAAGGGTTCTTCATGCGTGATGGATAAGATCATGTTGACATGCATCGAAGACTCAAAACTCTTGCCACCGCCTTCTCTAGTGCGGGTGCAACATATATTGATGATGCATGGATCAAGAGGAAGTACATGATTGCCGTGATGCCGTTTGAGGGCACGGACTTGAAGAGCATTCAAGGGAGACAAGATTTCTCCTCCATGACCTCAACTCAAGTGATGCAAGAATTGTGCTCCTACAAGGTGAAAACCAAGAATGCCCTTGACAACCGTGCTAGAGCCATTGGAATGCATCATGGAGAATCCGTTGCTTTGAAGGCCAAGGTCTTATCTAGAGAAGTTGAGAATGAAGAAGATGGAGACGAGGCATTGCCCCCGTTGAAAGAACAAGACTATGATCCCGTTCTAAAGGATCTCATTGCTCTCACCGTGCAAAAGTTTTGGAACAATCCCCCCAAGGGCAAGAAATTTGTTGAGGAGAAGACCAAGTCTCGTTATGGAAATGATGGGGTGCAAAAAGTGAGGTCTTGCTTCAATTGCCAAGACAAGCATCACTTCATCGCAGAATGCCCTTACGAGAATAGAGAACACCATAGTGGCAAGCTCATTCGCAAGGACAAGTCCAAGGTTGAATACAAGAAACCTCATTTCAAGAAGAAACCTTTCAACAAGAAGTCCCCCACACGGTTTGTGCTCTTGACTCAAGAGGAGTATGATTCCGGGAGTGATGAAGAAGAAGAATCAACAAGTGAAGTGGCCGCTCTAGCTATTGCTTCCGCTCCATCTTCGTCATCCCTCTTTAAATCCCCCAATGAAAATCTTCCTCAACGCAATGCCAAGTGCTTCATGGCTAAGGCCACGGAGGTATCATCCTCTCCTAACTCTAAGACCCCTAGTGAACTAGAACATATTGCTAGTCTTAGAGAAGAAGAGGAAAGAGCCTCTTTGGACCGTTTTATGTCTAACATGCAAGGGGAGACCAAGAAGTACTTTGAGCATCTCATGAGGCAATTGGGAGAAGCCCAAGAGGCCGTTGAGAAGAAAGGTGAGATTGAGAGAAGGGATGCGGATGAAATTGCATCTCTCTCAGTGACTCTTGAAGAAGAGCATGATGGTAGAGTTTCTCTAGAGGATGAACTTGAATCTATTGAATTATCCCATAATGAACTTGTCTCTAAAATCATTAAGGAACGTGATCTTGCTATTGCTAAATATAAAAAGGCTAAAAAGGACAAAGTTGAGTTTGGGGTTGGTCATGGTAAACTAACCGAGGAGTTTGAGAAGCTAACCAATGCTCACAAAGCATTGAAAAGCCAACACTCATCCCTCAAAGAGTTGCATGAACAACTTCAAACTCAACTTACTCAATCTAACCATCCTAGCACCTCTACTTCTTCTTGTGATCATGCAAATATTTTTGAGGAAAATGCTAGGTTAAAGGATGAGCTAGCAAGGCTCAAGGGCAAAAGCTCTCAAGTTGAGAAGGTTGTATTAGCCACCCCACAAGTGGTTGTCCCTAGCCCTAATGTGGTCATTGCTAGACCACAATTGAGTGCTCCAAGGCAACAAGTGGGTAAGCAAGGACTTGGCTATGTAGCCAAGAAGAAGAACAAGAAGAAGAAGAACAAGAAGAAGAACCTAAAGGGTGCTTCGGGTAGTAATGTCATGAGGGACAACACTACTCATAGCACCTCCGCGGGAACTAACAATCCACACCATTTCTTATATGTTGATTATTATGGTGTTGTGCAAGCTAAATATGTTGGTCCTATTGAGGGTTTCATTGACTATACTATTTGTGTCCCAAAGACCCTTGTTGCTAACATGAAGGGACCCATCTCGGGTCCTAACACTAGTCAATGATCTCGTGCAGGGTTATGCTTCCGGTGGGACTAAATGGATTCTCGATAGTGGGTGCACTAATCATATGACCGGAAGCAAAGAACTAGTGACGGAGTTGCAACCAAATGACATTCAAGCAACCGTCACTTATGGGGACTCGTCCAAGTCTAAGGTATCCGGATTCGGCAAGGTTGTGGTGGCTCCCGATATAACTATCGTGAACGTCATGCTTGTCGAATCCCTTGGTTACAATTTACTTTCCGTCCGCTCTCTTGGAAAGATGGGTTTTTCCGTCTTTTTCGATGGTGATATTGTGGTCCTCTTGAGGAGCAAGACTCTTGACGTCGCTCACGTGGGACATGTTGAAAATGAGTTGTTTGTGGTGGATTTCTCGAAGTCCACCAACACTCAAGCAATGTGTCTTTTCGGGAAGGCGGACTTGGGATGGTTGTGGCATCGCCGCCTATCCCATGTCAACATGAGAACTTTTCAAAGTCTTCACAAGAGTGGCCTTATTGTCGGACTAAAAGAAAATGTTTCCTTTGCAAAGGATCGCGTTTGTAGGTCGTGTGTTGAAGGGAAGATGCATGACATTGTGCACAAGGCCAAGACTATTATTTCATCAAAGAGGATCTTGGAGCTTCTCCATGTTGATCTCTTTGGTGCCGTGCCCGAGGCAAGTCTTGGCGGCAAGAAGTATTGCTTGGTGATTGTCGATGATTATTCAAGATACACTTGGGTTTATTTCTTCAAGTGCAAAAGTGAGACCCAACAAACCATCATCGACTTCTCCAACGAAGTGCAACGTCAACACAATGTGCAAATCATGGCTATTAGGAGTGATAATGGCTCGGAGTTCAAGAACTATACATTGAATGAATTTCTTAGTGAAGAAGGCATTCGTCACCAATACTCCGCCACTTACACTCCTCAACAAAATGGTGTTGCCGAAAGGAAGAATCGCACTCTCTTGGATATGGCAAGGACCATGTTGGCGGAGTACTCTTCTCCCCAATATTTATGGGCCGAGGCCATATCCACCGCATGCCACTCCTCCAACCGCCTCTACATCCGCAAAGGCTTGAGCAAGAACCCATATGAGTTTCTCACCGGCAACAAGCCCAACGTATCCTACTTCCGTGTATTCGGTTGTAAGTGCTTCTATTTGATCAAGGGTATTAGGTTGTCGAAATTTCAATCCAAAACTATTGAGGGTATTTTTGTTGGTTACGGTGCCGAATCCCACACTTATAGAGTCTATGACAAAGCCTCACGAATTGTCATAGAATCTTGTAGTGTGGTTTTCGAGGAAAATGACGGCTCCCAAGTGGCGCAATTTCATGTTTCAAATGTAGATGTTGAAATGCCTCAAGAAGCCATAGGAAGGATGGGTGTGGGATTCTTCCGCCCCATCGAGGGACACCTTATGGCGACTCGAGAAGGACTATGCTCTACTCAAGTGGAGCCCTCCTCTACATTAGAAGATCAAGCCAAGGAGCCAACTACTACACCTAACCAAGAACATTTTCAAGACCCTCCTCTCGTTGATCAAGTGACTTCGCAAGTCGTACCCACTCCTCTCACTATTGCGAGTCAAGATCAAGGCCAAGATCAACCATCCTCTTCATCCTCTTCGCAAGTTGGAGCTAGTGTTGAAGATATTGTTGATGATGATGTTGATGATCTAGTCCACCGTGGTCAAGATGGGGACCCAAATGATCAAGATGATCAAGTGATCCCTCCTCGCAATAATGAGGAGATCGAAGCCCGTCGCATCAAAAGGATTAGAAGAGCTTTGAAGCAAATTGATGCCCAAGATGACAAGGTCTTGGAGGATGTTCAAACTAGAAGATCTACTAGAAGGCAATTGGCACATTTTTGTGAGCATCAAGATCATATCTCTATGGTGGAGCCTAAGAAAGTGTATGAAGCTCTTGAGGACTCCGATTGGGTTGAAGCTATGCATGATGAGCTCAATAACTTTGAGCGCAACAAAGTTTGGAGAATGGTTGAGAAGCCCAAGGATTGCCACAATGTTATTGGCACCAAGTGGATTTTCAAGAACAAGCAAGATGAGAATGGCATTGTCATTAGGAACAAGGCAAGATTGGTTGCTCAAGGTTACACCCAAGTTGAAGGCATTGACTTTGATGAAACCTACGCACCCGTGGCTCGCCTTGAGTCCATCCGTATCCTCATTGCTTATGCTTCCTCACATAATTTCAAATTGCAACAAATGGATGTGAAAAGTGCTTTATTGAATGGTCAACTAAAAGGGGAGGTATATGTTAAGCAACCTCCGGGGTTCGAGAATCTCAACTTTCCTAACCACGTTTACAAACTTGACAAGGCTCTCTATGGTCTCAAACAAGCACCTCGTGCTTGGTATGAGCACCTTAGGGAGTTGTTAGATGATCGTGGTTTTGAAGTTGGGAAGATTGACCCCACTCTCTTCACCAAGAGAGTAAAGGGAGAGCTTTTCATATGCCAACTCTATGTGGACGATATCATCTTTGGGTCAACTAATCAAGCTTTCAATAATGAGTTCTCTAAGCTTATGACTGACAGGTTCGAGATGTCTATGATGGGTGAGCTTAAATTCTTCCTTGGCTTTGAGATCAAGCAATTGGCTCGTGGGACTTTCATTTCTCAAGCCAAGTATACCCAAGATATGATCAAGAGGTTTAACTTCCAAGATGCTAAGATCAAGACATCTCCTATGCAAGTCAAGTGTCATCTCTCTCGTAATCCAAAAGGGAGTAAGGATGTGGACCAAAAGCTTTATCGTTCTATGATTGGTTCTTTGCTCTATCTTTGTGCATCTAGGCCCGATATCGTTTTGAGTGTAGGTGTGTGTGCAAGGTATCAAGCGGCTCCTAAGGATTGCCATCTAATGGCGGTTCATAGAATCTTTCGTTATTTGGTTCATACCTCAAGATTTGGTTTGTGGTACCCAAAGGGGGCACAATTTACTCTCAATGGATATACGGATTCCGATTGGGCGGGTGATCAAGATGATAGGAAGTCAACTTCGGGGGCTTGCCAATTTCTTGGTAGGTCCCTTGTAAGTTGGTCCTCGAAGAAACAAAATTGCATCTCTCTCTCCACCGCCGAAGCGGAATATGTTGCCGCCGCAAGTGCATGCACCCAATTGCTATGGATGAGGCAAACTCTCAAGGAATATGGAGTTCATTTGGACAAAGTACCTCTTCTATGTGACAATGAAAGTGCTATCAAGATTGCATACAATCCGGTGCAACACACAAGGACGAAGCACATTGAGATTCGCCACCACTTCATCCGTGATCACGTGGCGAGAGGAGACATTGCATTCGGTTATGTGCCCACCAAGGACAATCTTGCGGATATTTTCACGAAGCCACTTGATGATGCAAGGTTCATGTTCTTGAGGAATGAGCTAAATGTGATTGATTCTAGGAGCTTGACTTGAGGATCTTGCACACACCCCTATAGATGAAACGTGTTTGAGCTTAGGTGTAGGCATGGACATAGGGGGAGTGTTATCCTAACACATTGGGTTCTCCCTCCTCCCATTATGCCCATAGCAAAAATTTCATTGTGATCTCTCTTTTTCTAATGTTGAATTGTGAGCTTCAATGTTGAGTATTGGCAATTCCCCCAAGATATATCTTCGCGGTTGCATACCATAATCTCTTACATGGTGGCCTAGGCCACCAACCTCTTCGCTTCGAAGAGTTGTGTCTTAGTTGGTTTTTATTTGACATTTCATTGCATTTCTAGTGTTTTTCCCTTCTTAGTGTTTCGTCTTAGGAAAATCCCACTCAATTGGTCTTCTCGTGTTTTGTTTCTTACTTTTGAGAGGGATAAGTACTAATTTTCAGTTTGATGATCTATCCTAAGCCATTCTATCAAAAAGCCATTCTTTTCTAGCACTTGTGTCGTCCTTTGAAACGAGGAAATTTCGGATCAGGAGGCAGCCGGAATTTCCGGTCCAGTACTGGACCGGAATATCCGGGTGTACCGGAATATCCGGTTCAAGTATGAACCGGAATATCCGGTTCGGCGAAAATCATAAAAACTGGGACCCAACGGGGAGGAGGCAGTTCTTGCCTTTTTCCCCATCGGTTCCTCTCCACCCCCAAACGCCGCCTCTTCGATTCTCGGCCACCCGGGTCGATTCCTCCGCGGGATCTTGAAGTTTTGGCTCGGATCTCGTTCCCCTCATCCTTAGGAACGGTTCTACCCAAGCATCTTCCTCCATGGATTCCGGTAATGTTCAATCCTTTTGAATCTTGGTGCTATAACCCTACCAATCCGTGGATTTGCGTTTTTGATGACAATGCTTGGTAGAACTAGTTCCCTAGAGGTTCCTTTACATGCTAGAATTGATAGATTAGATTCACTCGTGTACGATCTAGTTTTGAAGTCTAAGATCTAGATTTGTTTTGTGCTGTTCCGCCACTACCGGAATATCCGGTCCACGACTGAACCGGAATATCCGGGTAACCGGAATATCCGGTTCAGTTTTGAACCGGAATATCCGGCTATGTTCTGTACTGTTTCAGACAGCCCAAAATTAATCTTTCTCAGATTTCGACTTAGATTGTTCCCTTGAATCTCCTCTATTAGTTTTATGCATGATTGTTTCCATTGCTTGACACGAGTGTACTTATCTTGTGCTATCCCCCTATTATCTTGCTTCACAGGTGGTGGTTCTGAGCGGCGCATTCCTAAGCGGCCCAAGCAGGTCTCTGTCAAGAACAAGCGTAAGGCTCGGCTCAACTATAAGACCGACATTCCTGTTCCGGAGTTCAATGTGCTCAGGCAGAAGGATGTCTACCTTGATCCTCGTGTTGCAAATATTGATCCTCGGTTCTGGAATCTGGAGCAGTCCTACATCTATGCTGATATCTATTGTGACTACCGTCACCCCATCCGTGTGATGCAGCCGTTTGACTTTGCTGCCCTCAAGGCCAAGGAGGAGTTTGTTGATGCAGCTAACATTGTTGAGCGTTTTGGACTGGTGAAGCTTATGGAGACTCAGTGCAACTACAACAAGCAGCTTGTGATGCAATTTATGTCCACTCTCGTATTCAGTACCAATGATATTGTGTGCCGTCTCAAGTGGATGTCTGAGACCACAGCTTGTGAGGCTTCCTTCGAGAGGTTTGGACGCCGTCTTGGATACTCCTTCAGCTCTCACCCTCCTCTTGGTCGCCGTGTCCATGAGGTTGATAGGCCTAGGAGGGAGGTGGCCATGGCTGAGCTGTATGCTCCTGGTTTCACCATTGGAGGCCTTGAGGGACTGCTTCCCCTCTATGATCAGCTAGTCCGCATCTTCAGATCCTTCCTTGTGCCAAGTGGGGGTAACAACGATGCTCTCACCACTCCTATTTGCAACCTTCTGATACTGGCTAAGGAGTGCATGGAGGAAGAGGACTCATCTGTCTCCTATACTGTGGATGTGATGGACATCATCTATCACGAGCTCTACGCTGCTATGATTGGTGGCTACACCATTCCCTATGCTCCCTATATCATGATGCTCATCAAGCATGAGATGCGGAAGGAGTACACCGAGTTACCCATGGTTGAGCACAAGGTTAAGAGGTTGTACATCAAGAGGAAGAAGAAGACTGCTGCTGCTGCCTCTCAGGATGCTTCTTTTGAGGGTGGTTCCTCTATGGGAGGTCCCTCTACTGGTTCTCACTCTGCGCCCATTTCTGATGTTAGCACCTTGCGCCATGTCAGGAAGCTCTCCTGGTTCCAGCGTAATGTGCTCTGCATGAAGGTGGACATCCACAAGGAGCAGTACAGGGCTTATCGCCGCGACACCGCCATGGCTAGCGCACAGAGTGAGATTCTGCACCATGTGAGTGGTACCACTGGTGATGTACCTTCTCCTCTCACTGTCCAGTCTTATGCTGCTTGGTCTGCTGAGGATAGCACTCCCTGGGCGAGCATTGAGGCGGCTCTCCGTTCTACTCAGGCTACTACTTCTGGAGCTGGTGATGATGAGGAGGATGAGGATGAGGAGTCTGATGCTGAGTACGAGGCCGAGGGCGAGTCCGAGGAGTCTGCTGGCGAGTCTTCTGAGACTCTGATGCTTAGACCGTGTCTGGGACGTTAGATTAGCTATTTCCCTCCTTTTTGGTGTCTCGATGCCAAAGGGGGAGAAGTAGCTATTAGACTACGGGATTTGCATGGGTTCTGGCACAAGCATTTGCTTTTATCATTCTTTGAGAGCTTGTGTCCATTTTAGTATCTTCGTTTGTCGTTTTCGTGAACTTATGTCGGTTATTGTCTTGTTTAAACTATGTGTGCTATTGTGTGTGAGAGTATGTTGGTTATGTGTGGATAGGGATTCGTCCCGGGTCGTGCCACGAACCGGGACCATTGGCTCCCCACGAACCGGGACAGATGCCCCCAGGTGGTTTCTGCTGCCTCGGGCACACGAACCGGGACCAATGCATGGCACTTGTCCCGGATTTTGGTGCAACCGGGACAGATGCCCCCTGCCCCCCTGGACGAAAGGGGTTGTTTCCACTAGTGGAGCTTAAAATCGATGGGTCTTTGCAAATCGTAGGTACATTCTTGCCCTTCACTTTCGCTAATGCGTTCCCTTAGCATGCATGGTATACTCACCATCTTCATTAATTTAGGCATCTTAGTGGCACCTATTAAGTACTCCCAGAAGTCGTGTGGGTGGATAATGTGGCCCGGTTCGAGTCCTACCTGAGAGATACCCAAATACAAACACAAACAAATGGTTGCGTCGCGAGCTGCTTAAATCTAATTTAATCATGCTAGCTTGCATGGCAAGTGTACAGCACTGTAGTAACTTGCACCTGCCGGCTAACCTAAAGCGCTAAAGCGTTAGACCGGTAGACGATGATTAACTAGCTGCTCCGGCACTCCTTGCTACCACTATTGATTGAAGTTAGGCCTAGGAGATCCTTGCGTATTCTCCTACATACTAGCGGTATCTCTAGCCCAATCGCACCAAAAGACGGTTTGTCAAAGGGACAGCCCATTAGGCAATTTCTATTTAAATCACTAAGACCCATGCAGATCCGAATGGCACCCGACGGGTTCGCGCGACCCGGCCCCATACCCGCCGACAGGTACAGCACTCCACCAGACCCGCCACCCGGCCGGGTTCGGGGGACCCGACGGGTACCCACGGAAGTCGTCGGAGAAGTTGGGGCTCTGGACATCTCGCCTGGCGCCGGAAGTCGTCGGAGGCGTGAAGTCTATCCCTAATCGTGCTCCCCAACCTCGACCGGCGGCAGTATCAGAGGGGACATGGGAGGGACGAGCGGCGGCGCGGGCTGATCGGCCGCGGCACAGGAGAGGAGCGAGGAGACGAGGAGAGCGGACCTACTGAAAGTGCATTTCGTTTTCCCAGTGTTTTGTGTGTTAGTTAACAATACTAAGTACATTATTTATCAAGGTGTTTAGCGTGCAGGTGTTATATTTTTCATCGGCATCGATCACCGAAAAGTCGGTGAAGATTGGCCTGAGAGTTTTGGGACAGAACCCAACCGGATTATTCGGACCGGATTATTCATCCTGGATCGGATATTCCGGTTGCTCTTGAAGTTGCGCGAAAACTGCTAAGGACTGGAAGTTTTGCTCTCAGAAGTCAACCGGATTATTTGGTCCGGATTTTTCATCCTGGACCGGATATTCCGGGTGATGCGCAAAACTGCTAAGGACTGGAAGTTTTGCTCTCAGAAGTGAACCGGATTATTTGGTCCGGATTATTCATCCTGGACCGGATATTCCGGTTGCTGCGCAAAACTGCTAAGGACTGGAAGTTTCGCTCTCAGAAGTGAACCGGATTATTTGGTCCGGATTATTCATCCTGGACCGGATATTCCGGTTGCTGCGCAAAACTGCTAAGGACTGGAAGCTTGGAGCTACAGGAGTGGACCGAATTATTTGAACCGGATTTTTCCGGAGGAGCCGGATAATCCGGTTCAGATCTGCTGGACCGCGTGGAGCAAGCTGACCGGATATTCCGGTTCATACTTGAACCGGATATTCCGGTCCCCTTTTTCCTGTGCAACAACTAGTTGTGAGGAGGGGCTATAAATACCCCTCCTCCTCCTCCCCAAGATCTAGTTCTTCCCCTTAGCATTTATGAGCATTTAAGAACTCACCAAATTTCTCATTACTCTCAATCCCTCCAGCCAATCTTGAAGATCTTTGGAGGATTGAAGGAGAAGGCCCCGATCTACATCTTCACCGAGCCGTTCTTCATTTCCCCCTCTCTAGCTCGAGGGATCTTGCCTAGGGTTTTCTCTTGTGGAGAACCTAGGCATCTTGATACTTGTTGGTGATTCAAGAAGATTTGGGAGCCCCCAATTAAGTTGTGGGTGTGTGCCCCAAGTTGTTTGTAAAGGATTTGATCCCCGCCTCAAAGGGGTTCTATAGTGGAAGGTGAACTAGGCCTTTGTGGCGAAGTTCATCGGAGAAAAGGGTGAGGCCTTAGTGGCGTTGAGTAGGCCTTTGTGGCGAGCTCACACCCCTCCAACGAGACGTACTCCCCTAAAAAGGAGGAACTCAGAAATACATCGTGTCTCCGTGTGCTTCCATCGGTTACCTCGTTCCTCCCTCTCTTTACTTACTTGTACTTGTTGCATTAATTGCTTGCCTTGTCATATAGGTAAATTCACCACTAGTTGCACTATCTAGAGAATTTACCTTCTTGTCAAGCCTAAACTTTAAGAAAAATTAAAATTGGTCGTAGCACCTATTCACCCCCCTCTAGGTGCCCATACTTTGCTTTCACCTACGGCCTGCGGGTGTGCGTGAGCGGCAGGCCTGTGGATCTCGAGTCTCCCTTCTGGTCAGCGGCGGCGCGGTCTGCATGTGTGCCGTCGTGTGTGAGTCATGAGAAGCAGCGAGCGATGTTGATGGGGAGGAGATAAGGTGCGAGACGTGCGGTAGCGGGATGGGGTGCTGTGAGTTGTGCTTGTGCGTACGCTCTGGTCGCTGGACGGTTGGACTTTTGGGTTAGTGCTAGGTGCCTAGGTCTAGGTGGTATGGCAATGACATGTGGGGCCTATATGTCACAGCCGGGTATGCGGGTCTGCGGGTACGGGTTGGACACCCCCATACCCGCCCCCGCTAGACCCGACGGGTCTATTCTTTTACCGCTAAGCAGCCCCATGGGTTTTTTCCTTACCGAACCCTACCCATTTAGCGCGGGTACCCGTCGGGTTAGCGGGTTTCGGGTACCCATTGCCATCCGGACATGCAGACATAGCAAGTGGTGGGAGTTTAGTCCCATATTCACCGGTAGAAAATAGGCCTTTAGTCCCGGTTCGCAAAGGCCATTAATCCCGGCCGTGCAACCGGGACTAAATATGCGCGACTAAAGGCCCTTCCCTTTAGTCGCGCCTCTTACGAACCGCGGCTAAAGATCCGTCCACGTGGGCGGGTGTCGTGCGCCGGAGGCGGAGGACCTTTAGTCCCGGTTGGCAACACGAACCGGGACTACATACTATTTCGTTATTTCTTTAATTCATTTGGATTTCTAATTATTTTTCACTCCAATTTTTCACTCACTTTTTTTCACTCCAATTTTTCACTCCCTTTTTTTTTCAGAATTTTTATTATTTGCTAAGTGTCTAACTACAATTATCTCTAGTCAAATTACTTACTCGTTGTCAAACTTCCCGCTCGGTCACCCATCCTCCCACTACTCTAGCACTAGCACGCTTAACTTCCGAGTTTCATCTCGTCCCGCATCCAAGTGTTTCGCACACATGT
Source organism: Alopecurus myosuroides (assembly GCA_028641055.1). Taxonomy (NCBI): domain Eukaryota; kingdom Viridiplantae; phylum Streptophyta; class Magnoliopsida; order Poales; family Poaceae; genus Alopecurus; species Alopecurus myosuroides. The sequence goes on along the minus strand of CM054062.1, from coordinate 347,811,060 downwards.
ATGTGATAATAGTATCATATCAATCATATTAACATGTTGGTCGATGCCACATTTCTTTTTTGTCCGAATTTCAAATAAATCTTTTAATAAAAAAAATAATGATGTAATTAATAATTTTGAATAAATAAATAAACATTAACTTTTTAATTTGTATTATTTGTAAAATTTTCCCCTTTCCTAAATGCAAAATAAAATCTGATAAAATTCAAGAACCAAACCATATGAAATCTAAACCATATAAAATTTGCAGATCCAAGTTTGGACTATTATTTTAGACACAAGAACTGTTTTGGCAATGACTATCTGTGAGAATGATTTGAACCTAACTTTTAAAATACATAACCAAAATGGACAAACTAAAATATTCTGGATGGATATTGAAAAGATCTATCCATAGCACTTAGCCTCACATCAAGGTCAGCAACCAAATGAAAATACCATCTTTTTTAATAAAAGACCAGTAGCCTCTTCTATGATTTTTAGAATAAATTCAAAAATGAATTTTGAAATAAATCCAACTAGATGAGTTTGGTATTGACTAGTTCTATGTTTTCCTGGCTTAGATTAATTTTTGGAGCTCTAGATTTATTTTTGGTGAACAGATATAGAAACAGTAGTTTTTCTTGATGTGTTTCTGTTTTGTTTTCTTGATGTGTTTTTGTTTGTTTTGAAATGTGTGTTTGATCTTATCTTGTTTCCTAGCTTGTATAGAGTGTTAGGACTTGATATTAGGTTGTTTGCTTGCAGAACATCTACCTTAGAAAGTGTGTGCATTATTGGAAACCCAAATAAAAATGGAACTAGCATTTGTTACTTTCTAGTTTTATTATTTTGGAATTGTGTGTGAGCTAGATCTTTGTGTGATTGCTTTAGTAAATTTTGTGCTATGTTTAACCCGTGATTTTATTTGAGCCATTACATAACATAGCGGTACATATATCCATTACATAATATAGAAATAATATAGTTAGGAATTAATATAGAAATAATATGAGAATTAATAGAAAGACATATATCCATTACATATATCGAACGCAACATAGCGGTATATAGATGCGGTACACAAACAACATCTACTCGAGCTCCGAAGAGTAGATGCGGAACAACTCGAAGGCAACGTATGCATCTATTGCTGCATACTCGAGATTGATCTGGTCAAGTGGGTTCTTCCCCCAATACATGTGATTCCTCGAGGGGAAACAAGTCTTCATGGTTTTGTAGTTGGGGTGGATGAAGCCAGCTGCCATCTGAGCCATCCCGGTCTTGTGCCCGTACAGCTCATCAAAATGGATAAGGTCCTGAAGATCAATGTAGTGATCTTCAGGTATCTCAATACCCAACGTGCGCATCAACTTCTGCCGGTCTTGAGTGATGTCAACGGTACAGAAGTCGTAACCCTCGTTGACAAAAAAATCAACAAGTTCTGGAGATTACTTTGAACTACTGCAACAACAAAAATGGAACACGTGTTAGATTTTGTTGCAACACGTGTATTCTTCCAATGAAACAACAAATCGAAAATGCAACAACTATCCTACAAGGCGTGTGCGTACCTTGCCCATTGGAAGACCAAAACGGTCTCCTTGAAGGCAATCTGGATGACGGCAACATGCTTCTGATTCGCCGTATACTCTAGATCAAGCCCGAAGAACTTATGGTGTTCATCGGCTTCTTCATAGAGATTGACCAAACGGTTAAGAGCTTGGGGGAGCCTCTCGCATATATTGATATATGCCACGTGGAGATTCTTGCGGCATGGTGTGGGCACACGGAGAACATTCCAAACGGGAGAATCCATGGGTGCTTGGTGGAGAAAGAAGATAGGAAGAAGAGAAGAGAGGAAGAAGAATAGAGAGCCCGCGCACTGTAGCAATGGCCTTCTGCCTCTCGCTCGCGAAATAAAACCGCGCGGGAGGCGTGCAGTTTGGATCTTTAGTCGCGGGTGGCCAGGCCAACCGGGACTAAAGACAGGGAGGCGAGCAGCTCCGACCTTTAGTCGCGGGTGGCCAGGCCAACTGGGACTAAATCCCTCCGCGCGCTACCCCTGCCGCCACACAAGACCTTCAGTCACGGGTCGCCTCCCGAACCGCGACTAAAGACCCCTTTAGTCACGATTCGAACATTTTGGGGACTGAAGGGGGCGTATGGAAAGCCTTTTTTTACCAGTGATTGCTAGTTGGGAGAGTTTTGCACCAGTTTATAAGATGAGCTCTCTCCTCACTAGCACTAGTGGAAACAACCCCTCTCGTCCAGGGGGCCGGGGGGCAGCTGTCCCGGTTGCAACCAAATCCGGGACAAATGCCATGCATTGGTCCCGGTTCGTGCGCCCGGGGCAACAGGAATCGCCTGGGCGCATTGGTCCCGGTTCGTGGGGGCATATCCGTCCCGGCTCGTGCCACGGACCGGGACCAATGCCTAGCCACAGGCCACGTGGCACGCGCATGACCTGTTGTCCCGGTTCAGTCCACGAACCGGGACCAATGCCCCCTTCCCCTATATATATACTGCCCCAGCCCCCCCCTCCTTCCATCTTTTTTTTTGCTTGGAGGTGTGAGAGAGTGTGGTGTTGCTGTTTTTTTTTACTATGCACACGAGGTGTTCGACGAAATTCCCGAGACGCACACAAGCTCACTGAAAATGGTTTCTTCGACCGAGGTTAACAAATTATCTTTTTCATCTGTAACTGATACATAAAAAAGTATTATTTGTCGATGTACTGTGGTTATCTCTGTATTAATATGTATTTTGATAAACTTAATTATATGATGCAGATGGATGCACGGCAGCGATGGATGTACGGTGACCGACGCACCTCCGAGTATATGGCAGGCCTGAATGCATTTCTTGCTGTAGCTCAGGCGAACAAAGATAATGGCTTCATGTGTTGCCCATGTGTTGATTGTCGGAACGTCAGAGAACATTCTTCCGAAAGAATCCTTCACGGCCATCTACTTCGGAGAGGTTTCATGCCCAGCTATAATTGCTGGACCAAGCATGGAGAAAGAGGGGTTGTGATGGAAGACGATGAAGAAGAAGAAGAAGATCCTTTGTTCCCTGAATACGACGATACTGCAATGGAAGAGAATGCAGAAGAAGGAGGTGATCAAGAACAGGCATCAGAAGAGCCCGATGATGATCTTGGCCGAGTTATTGCTGATGCAAGGGAAGACTGTGAAAATAGATTGGAGAGGTTGAAACTGGACAACATGTTACAGGATCACAAAAAATTGTTATACCCAAATTGCGCAGATGGTAGCACAAAGCTCGGTACCACACTGGAGTTGCTGAAATGGAAGGCACAAAACGGTGTGACTGACAAGGCATTTGAGACTTTACTTCAACTAATGAAGCCAAAACTTCCAAAGGATAACGAATTGCCTGAGAGTACGTACGAAGCAAAGAAAGCTCTCTGCCCTCTAGGATTAGATGTGCAGAAGATACATGCATGCATTAATGACTGCATTCTCTTCCGCGGTGAGAAGTACGAGAATTTGGATGAATGTCCGATATGCACTGCACTGCGGTATAAGATCAGAGCAGATGATCCTGGTGATGTTGACGGCGAGCCTCCCCGTAAGAGGGTTCCTGCTAAGGTGATGTGGTATGCTCCTATAATACCACGGCTGAAACGTCTGTTTAGAAACAAAGAGCATGCTAGGTTGTTGCGATGGCACAAAGAAGACCGTAAGAAAGATGGAAAGTTGAGGCACCCCGCCGATGGATCGCAGTGGAGAAAGATCGAGAGAGACTTTCCAGACTTTGCAGGAGAGGCGAGAAACTTATGGTTTGGTCTAAGTACAGATGGCTTTAATCCTTTTGGGGAGCAGAGCTCCAGTCATAGCACTTGGCCTGTAACTCTATGTATGTACAACCTTCCTCCTTGGTTGTGCATGAAGCGCAAGTTCATTATGATGCCAGTTCTCATCCAAGGCCCGAGGCAACCTGGCAACGACATTGATGTGTATCTAAGGCCATTAGTGGAAGAACTCTTAGAACTGTGGGGCAAACCAGGTGTACGTGTGTGGGATGAGAACGAACAAAAGCCATTTGACCTACGGGCGTTGCTTTTCGTGACCATCAATGATTGGCCAGCTCTTAGTAACATTTCCGGTCATACAAACAAGGGATACAATGCATGCACACACTGTTTAGATAAGACTGACAGTGTTTTTTTGGATAAATGTAAAAAGGTTGTATACCTGGGGCATCGTAGATTTCTTCCGATCAAGCATCCCTTAAGGAAAAAAGGAGGAAAGCATTTCAGAGGTGAGGCAGATAACCGAAAGAAGCCTGAGCTCCGTAGTGGTAATGATATATTCGATATGGTCAAGGACCTAGAAGTAATCTTTGGTAAGGCTGCTGGCAGCCAACCAGTTCCGTACGGCCCTGATAAGAGGGCACCCATGTGGAAGAAGAAATCTATATTTTGGGAGCTACCCTATTGGAAAGTTTTAGATGTCCGATCTTCGATCGACGTGATGCACGTGACAAAGAATCTATGTGTCAATCTGCTATGCTTCCTGGGCGTGTATGGGAAGTCAAAAGATACGCCTGAAGCACGGGAGGACCAGCAACGTATGAAAGACCCAAGCAACAAGCACACAGATACAGGGCGCCATTCCTTAAGCAGCTACGCTCTTACTAAAGCAGAGAAGGAAATATTCTTTGAAGTCCTTTACAGTATCAAGGTTCCGTCTGGCTTCTCGTCGAATATAAAGGGGATAATAAACATGGCAGAGAAAAAATTCCAAAACCTGAAGTCTCATGACTGCCACGTGATTATGACGCAATTGCTTCCGATTGCATTGAGGGGGCTTCTACCGGAAAATGTTCGAGTACCCATTGTGAAGCTATGTGCATTCATGAACGCAATATCTCAGAAGGTAATCGATCCAGAAAGTCTGACAAGATTACAGAGGGATGTGGTCCAGTGTCTTGTTAGTTTTGAGTTGGTGTTCCCACCATCCTTCTTCAACATTATGACTCATCTCCTGGTTCACCTATGTGAAGAGATTCATATTCTTGGTCCGGTATTTCTACACAATATGTTCCCCTTTGAGAGGTTCATGGGAGTCTTGAAGAAATATGTTCATAACCGTGCTAGGCCAGAAGGAAGCATCTCGAAGGGCTATGGAACAGAGGAGGTCATTGGGTTCTGTGTTGACTTTATTCCTGACCTTAAGACAATTGGTGTTCCTGAATCGCGGCATGAGGGGAGACTGAGGGGAAAAGGAACGCTGGGAAAGAAAACAATGATACCTAGGGACGGGCATTCTTTGACCAAAGCACACTACACAGTTCTACAAAATTCTATGTTCATGGCTACGTATGTCGAGGAACACAAGAATATTGTACGGTCTGCAAACCCGGGGAAGGATGACTCATGGATTAAACGCGAACACATGGAGACTTTCGGAAGTTGGTTGCAAACACGTCTTATAAATGACACCACTGTTGAAGATCAGCTATACATGTTGGCAGGGTCACCATCTTCGACTATTGGGAGTTTTCAAGGGTACGAGATAAATGGAAATACATTTTACACGAGCTCCCAAGATAAGAAGAGCACCAACCAAAACAGTGGTGTCCGCTTTGATACAACAAACGAGAATGGAAAAACTGACACATACTATGGTTACATAGAGGAGATATGGGAACTTGACTATGGACCTTCTTTTAAGGTCCCTTTGTTCAAGTGCAAATGGGTCAACCTGAATGGAGAAGGGGTAAAGGTAGACCCGCTTTATGGAATGACAACAGTGGATCTCAACTGTATTGGTTACAATGACGAACCATTCGTTCTAGCCAATGATGTGGCTCAGGTCTTCTATGTGAAGGACATGTCTTCCAGACCGAAGAAAAGAAAAAATAAGGGAACAATTTCATCATACGATGAGCCGAAGCGTCACATAGTTCTCTCAGGGAAAAGAAACATTGTGGGAATCGAGGACACGACAGACATGTCAGAAGATTATAATAAGTTTGTTGAAATTCCACCCTTCACAGTGAAATCTGACCCTACCATCCCGTTAAATAATGAAGATGCTCCATGGTTACGGCCGAAGCGATCATAAGCAAGGGACACGAAGAAAATTCAGAAGACTAGATAGGGATGTTGTTGGTGATGTGTAATAATAAACGTGGAATACATGATCATAGTTCTTATAACGTAGTATGAACGAGATTTTGTTAACCAAAATGATATTTATACATATTATGTGATTATGAATGGAGATTGCCGACGTGAAGTCTCTCACTAATGATAGCGTACACGGAATGCAATTCATTCCAAATTGATACTGTGGGTTGCCACTTGTCGGTGTTGAAGAACATGTTTCCCAATGGTGTTAATGTGGTGTCCTTATTCTCCGGTATTGGAGGAGGAGAGATAGCTTTGCACAGGCTTGGCATCCACATGAAGACAGTGATTTCAGTTGAGATAGGTGAAGTTAATAGGAGGATTTTGAGGGGTTGGTGGGATCAGACACAAACTGGCACTTTAATTGAGATTGCCGAGACAGATATTGCAGGATTATAACTACTTTCGAGATGTAGTATGTGTTGACACACGGTATAGAACAAGTGATTCTGGCAGGCCTCTATTGTTATTCATTGGAGTTAATCACCATAAACAACCCAAAAAAGTTTTGACTGACTGCTTTACATCGATAGGGGATGCAGTTGCTTCTGCTTGGCCAGGGACTGTCCACCGCTCGGATATATATCTGTCAACGTCAGTCCTGGCTGCTTGTTCATCCTCTAGAGTCTGCTCTGCTCTGCTCTACTGCTCGTTGCGGCTCAGGTTGGTAACGGTCCATGTTTGCGTATGCTTTGTGAACTTATGGTTTGATTTGAGAATTTCAAAACTTTGATTTGATAATCTTTTGGCCGGAAGCACCTAGCAATATCTTTTAAACCTTGTTTCTCTCCATATGCTATTTGTACTTCTCATCGGCTGTAATGTTTCTCTACCTGATTCTACTTCTCCTCTGCCTAGTTTACAGATGTTTGCTCTTTTCTGTAGATGTTTCTACACTGTAAAATGGACATGTCCTGCGAAACATGCAGACAAGGCGCTGATCACCACTACTGGGACATGCCCATTTTACAGTGTAGAAACATCTACAGAAAAGAGCAAACATCTGTAAACTAGGCAGAGGAGAAGTAGAATTAGGTAGAGAAACATTAGGGCCGATGAGAAGTACAAATAGCATAGGGAGAGAAACAAGGTTTAAAAGATATTGCTAGGTGCTTCCGGCCAAAAGATTATCAAATCAAAGTTTTGAAATTCTCAAATCAAACCATAAGTTCACAAAGCATACGCAAGCATGGACCGTTACCAACCTGAGCCGCAAGGAGCAGTAGAGCAGAGCAGAGCAGACTGTAGAGGATGGACAAGCAGTCAGGACTGACATCGACTCTAGAGGATGAACAAGCCACCCTACTTCTACTATGAAAATGAGGCCCTAGCTCAAAAAAGTGTATGGGTGGAAATTTCCAGAAATTTGTATGACACAGAGCCGCTTTATAATTTGAATATAAATTTCCGTAATTTATATTCAAATTATATACAAATGAAAAAATAATTAATAGTTTCAATAGTTAGAATAATTATTTAGTTAAACGAAAAATGGATTTAAATTAGTTTTGCAAATTCTAGCATTTTTCATGTTGGAATTTTTGTCAAATTTGGAAGTATATAAAAGTTGTTAATGTGCAAACTTAACACTTTTCAAATTTTGGCGCTAAAAAATTTTGGGCGCGCAGAGGTGCCACCGAAATTCGAAATTTGTTTTTGGTCCCGGGCCGTGGTACCAACCGGGACCAAAGGGCTCTAGTCCCGGTTGGTGGCACGGGCCGGGACTAAAGGCCCAAGTGTATAAAAAAGCGCGGCCCTCTCTCCAGGCCGAGCGGACACTACCCCAGGGGCGGGCACGAGTGGATATGGCTGGGCGAAGCCCTGCCGGCGGCGGGAACGAGTGGACAGATTCGCCGGCGGTTCGCCGGCGGGGATGGACAAGGGGCACAGTAGGTTAGGGGAACACAACTTATATTAAAATAGGGCCAGGGGCCTTGCTTACATAGGGGCGGCGCGGCCACAGGCGGGCCGGCCGTTTCTTGGGGGGTAGCTAGCTAGGGGCGTTGTCTATAGATAATAGGGGGGCGGCGGCGACCTAGTCGTCCTCGTCGTCGGAGAGGTTCACATACGGGGGTGCCTGCCACAGGTGGGCAGGCGGCTGGGCCGGGCTCGCCGGGGGGGCCATCGGGGGCGCGTACGGCGGCGGCGGGGGCAGGTCCTCCTGTGGCAGCGGCGGCGGCGGGGGCAGCTCCTCCTCCTGCTCCGGCGACCCCGGCGCCCAAACGCCGCCGGTCCAGGCCCAGGACATGCCATACTCCAGGCCTGGTGGGAGCGGCTGCGGCTCCGGCATGTCCTCGGACGCCTCCAGCTCGGCGTTCATGGCCTGCCACCAGGGGATGGCAGGCTCGTTAGGGGGTGGCGGCGGCGGTGGCATGGCAGCGGCGTCGGCGGCGGCGGCGGCCACGACACGGTGCCACCTCTTGATCTCGTCGTCGACGAGCGAGCGGCGGGAGCGCTCGCAGGCCTCCTCCAGTTGGGCCCGGAGCTCGGGGTCCGGCTCCCCGGAGAAGTCCTCCGGCTCGTCGACGAGGAGCCATAGCTCCCTCTCCCGGCCGGGCGCTGGCGGCGGGTAGTCGTCCACGTTGGCCTCGAGGGGGGCGGGGATGAAGGAGCGGCGGCGCTGCTCGTGCTCCTGCTCGAGCCAGGCGGCCCAGTAGGGGGAGCTGCGCGCGTAGATCCGCTCCCTGCGGACGGGGGCCGGCAGGAGCTCGCGGCGGCGCTCGATCTCCTCGAGCAGCGCCGCGCCGGTCGGGGCCGGCGGCACTGGGATCCGCTGGGGATTCAGGTGCCAACCGTCCGGGAGGTGCACGTCGTTGTAGAAGACCGGAGTGGCATTGTTCCAGTGCCACTCCGCCTCGTCCACCCGGACGTACCTGCGGAACCGCTTGCCCGGGGGCGCGGCGCGGGGCGGCGGGCGTGCAGCCGGTGGTGGCGCGGGGACGCGCGGCACCCCGCCGAGGCGGACACCTCCCGGGCCGTAGCCGAAGGCCTCCGCCGGTGGGGGCGGGATGCGGCCGGCGCCGCTCGACGAGCCTCCGTCGTCGTTCCTTGGGCGCTTGCCGGAGTTCGAGAACCAGCGGGACATGGTGGCGGCTAGGGTTGCTCTGCCTTGGGCGCGGCCGGGGTGGGTGGGTTGTACGGGCGGCGGGGGTCCTTTATAAAGGACCCGGGGTGGGCTGGCATGCCAACCGGCGGCCTGGACGTGGCGGCGGTTGCAGGCGGCCATGAATGCGGGGAGCCGAGGCGTGGCGCGTGGGGAGTGGGGGCGTGGGAAGCCGAGGCGGGGCGGGAAGACGAGGCGGGGCGGGAAGACGAGGCGGACAGCGGCCCTTTGACCGTCCTTCGGTCTTAGTTTAATGGACCAGGCGAACCAGCCACCAGGCCGCTGGCCAGTGGCCCCTGTTGACTGGCCATACTAACCGTTGACTGTCCATAAATAAAAGACGCGGGCCAGTGGGCCTTTTTGACTAAAAAAATGTGTCAGTGGGCTTAATTAAAGACGTGGGCCTGGAGCGGTTGGGGAAGGGGAGGCCGGTTGGCGATTGCGAGGCAGGAGGAAAAAAAAACGAACAAAAAAAACCTGCCGCGGCAGGGAAAATGGGCGGACTTTATTCTTTTTTTAAGAAGGCATCCATCCCGGTCCCTAAAACGAACCGGGACGAACTCCCTCGCGGTCCCTGGCCCAGAGTCGCCACGTGGGCCAGCCTTACCATCCCGGGTGCTGGCACAACCGGTACCAATGGGGAGGGCCATTTGTCCCGGCTAGCCCATCCCGGTTGCGCAACCGGGACAAATGGCCCTTACGACCCGGGACAAAAGGCCCTGTTTCCACTAGTGTAGTGTGAGTTGGTATGTGAGAGAGGAGTTGTGGAGGTGTTCCACACGCGCCCGCCTCGCCACGCCTCCCCTCGTCACGACACGCCGCGGGTTGCGGGAATTAGCCGAGCCGATGCCTTTATTTTGGCAGTCGAAAACGGGGAGTCAACAGACACGGCAATAATATGAGACGTCATATTGATTGTTGTCTAATTGCGTCACATTTATTTTGGTAACAGCCGTATTGATCGCGTGTGATAACCGCGCGCAGTAAAACGCCATCTTTATCACATGGTAACGTCTGTAGTAAACGCCAATTGAATTGACCGTTCTCCTACTCGGCCGTGCCTATAAATTGGAGGCTCAGGCGGACACAGAACACAACTCATACACTTTGCCTTTTTGCGCCCACTGTTGTTCCACCTTTTGTTGCTGCCGCCGGTGATCCCATCCCGTCTACCACGTACACGGCCGACGGGAGAGCAGGCCTCCGAAACCCCGCCTCTTCAGATCTTGTACGGGAGTGGGGCGATTAGGTTTTTGGGCAGCGTCTCCTACGCGACTGCTCGCTGCTGCTGTACATCTATTTCGTCTACTACCGTGTCACCCTCTTCGTCAACATGTCCACCGAAGCCGAGGCCGCCGCTGCTGCCGCCGAGGCCGCCACTGCTGGCTGCTGCCGCCGCTGCTACGTCTACTGCCAACTGGCCGATCGCATGGTATAACATGTTTATCCCTGCCCTTATTATTTCCATGTGTGCAATACTTGTAGTTTGCGTAGATGTGTCTATTGTCAATATAGTATGTAGGAATATGGTTAATTATCAGTATGTTTACGTCATGCTCGTGATTTATATTTGGATTAATTTAATCTGTAAATTGACTAAATTCCTAACATAGATGACATATTTGTGCCTTGTCCTTTCTGAATGTTGTTATTTGGGTTGTCCGGCCACTGAAGAAAAGGAACCATGCGTCAAAATTCAGAGTTGCCATCAGATATGGTCGACCTATGTTGTAGAACAGGTGATGACCCATGAACAGTCATGGGCATCACGTATCGTTTTCAGATGGTCCATGCGTGCATATGCATGCACGCACGCACGCTGGTGTTCGTCGGGCGTCACGTATTTCCACGGTCGTGAAAGGGGTGCCCGGCCGACCGGCCGTGTCGACGAGGAAAAGAACCACGAGGTACCCAACAGACCGGACTGTATCCGTCGACGTTTACTGTCATCATCTCATACCGTCTTCTCCATCATCGTTTGGAATAATGGAATCAATCAATCATTTGGCGACATAGTTTTAGGTACACCCTGCAAACAGTGTCTAGCTAACTACCGGACGAACGTTGAACGGCGCGCGACGACGACGTGTTCCTGGCCTGCTTGTCGCGGGTGGCACCACGTACGCCACGCACGGGAGGACACGGCGCGTCCTGCTCAGCGTTTATGGCGGTCAGCTGTCCAGTTCGGACGTGTCCGGAGGCGACGGACCCAGGGATCATTGCCCGCGCTGACGGTTTGGACCGGGAGGATTCGAATTCAATGGACATGGCGGCTAAGTGCCCCTCCTCCTGTAGTCTAGTCCTATATTTACAGCGCGAGAGCGAGGCGCTTGTCTGCATGCCCCATTGCTCGAATCAGAACCAGAGCAGAGGTATGGAAATAGAAGAAGGCTGCCAATGCGTGCATGGATCCATCTCCGTCTTCTGTTCTGCTTTGGAGGTGAAATACCCTGTGGAAAATACAAAGGTTCCTATGTTCAAAAAATACAAAGGTTCCGTGGCGCGCCTGTGGCCGTGGAGTTGTCCAGGAGCAGCGTGTTTGCGGTAAGTTTGAGGCTTATCCAAGCAGAAGTTAGTTTGAACTTGTACCCGCGTTAAATTCGCGCTAGTAACTCGTAAAATACCGTGAACATATAAACAAAAAGGCTATTCCAAAAGAATATTCCAGATTTGAAAACTGAAACCTGTCCGCTCATGCTGACAGACAGAGCCTGGCCCTGCTGGCTGGTGACGTCTGATGAGCGGTGTCTCCATCTCGTGAAAAGTTGTGAGCACATTCAGTTTTTTGGGGAACCCAAAAGCTCAAGAATTAAGGGCAGCCGTCCCCCCAGAGCCCCTCAGGGGGCTTTTTTCGCGGCGGAAGCGGCGAATAGCGCCGCTTCTTCACCACTCGCCCCCCCAGAGGCCAAAATAGCGCCGTTTCGGCGCTATTTAGCGCCGCGGCACCCAGGCCAAATCCAGCCCGCTGAGTTCGGCCTGGGGGGGCGAAACTGCGCGGTCGCGCGCGTGGGCCAGCTCGGTCAGCGACGCGACGAGAAAGCGCGGGAACAGAACCGCCCCCCGTGATTGTCTTCTCGGCTGCCGCGCGGTCAAAGGCTGCCGTCGTTTATGGCGTGGCGGCCGCCCAGTGCATACGCCCCGCCCAAAGGCTGCCGGCGTAATGGCGTGGCGGACGGCAGCGAGGGGACGCGCGCACGCAGTAAATGCCCGGCCGCTCGCCGCGCTATAAACCCCCCCCCCCCCCCCCGCCGCCGCGCGCCGCTCCCCACCATTCTTCCACCGGCGAGCTCCTCCCCCTCTTCTTCCTCTCGACGCTCTCCTCCCCTCTTCTCTCCACGAAAAATGGCCGGCGGCAAGGACGGGGCTGCGGCCAACGGGTTCCCGCGCCATAACCTGCGTCGGAGCGAGGCGCTCCGGCGCTGTACCGCGCGGGCTACCCATGCCCGCCGGACACGCGCCTCCCTAGCTCCGCCGCGGGGGCGAGCCGCTGGGCGCTCAGCGCTGGCGGTGTCCCCGTGCCTCCCCTCCCCTCTTCTGACCCCGAGTTCCGGCGCGCCATCCGCGAGATGCGCGACGGCATGCAGCACCCTGCGAACTACCCGCTCACCGGCGTGGACGAGTTCTGCTAGGGGCAGCTCACGGCGCGTCGCGATCGGGAGCTCGACTCCGAGAACGACAACGGGCCGGTGGACGGGCGCTTCAACGCCAACGGGCGGCGCCGCTGGTGGAGCGCCCCCAACAGGACCTTGGAGGAGGTCCTCGACCACATCCACGGCGGCAACCAGCCGCGCCTGGAGATGCCGCCGATGCGGGCCCAGCCGTGGGTTGCACGGCGGACCGGCGCCTCTTCCTCGTCCGCGACGTCCAGCTCCTCCGCCGGACAGTCCTTGTCCACCTCCCCCCCCTTTCTGAACGCCGGCGCGCCCGCCCGCAGGCGCTGCGGCGGCGCGCTCCGCCTCGGCGAGCCACGCTTCGAACGCGTGGTTCGTCCGAAGACGGAGGACGGCGGCGACGACGACGAAGCCGAGTGGCCCGACCAGAAGGTCGCGGAGCAGCTGTCGCTGGACACGCTGCAGCCACTCGACGACGATACCGCCACTCGGTGGAGCCTGCCGAACACCACCGAGGCGGAGCTCGAGCTCCAGCGCCGCCTGCTGGCGGAAGCCGAGCAGCGCAAGGCGGCGCGCGAACGTGAGGCCGCCGCCAACGCGGCCCGCCTCCGCGTCCCTCCCCCGCCGCCGCAGAACGAGAACGAGTACATCATCCTCGACCCCAACTCCGACGACGAGGGCGTGATCCAGCAAGCCCTCGAGGCGAGCAGGTGGGACTGCGGCGGCGGCGACGAAGGACAGGGGCCGAGCAAGCGCCCCGGCGACGGCCCCGGCGACGACGACGACGACGGCGATTACAGCCAGGCTATCGCCGCCAGCCTCGGTCTAAAGTTTTAGTTTAATTTCTAGTTTAAATTTTTCGTTCTAGCTTAAATTCGCGCCGAATATGTACGCACTTTGCAAATTTCAATAAAAATCGACCAGTTTTCAAATTGCGTTTGTTTTGGGCCGATTCTTGGGCTCGGGGAGCGACTGGGAACGATGCCCCCCAGGTTCCAAAATAGCGCCGTTTAGCGCCGCGACGGCCCCAAAACGGCGGCGTTTTGGGCCCTGGGGGGGCGCAACGACTAGAGATGCCCTAACTTGGAGCATTTTCAGGTTTCGAAAAGCACAATAACTCGCGAACGCTTTCCTCTTCGATCGCCATCTAGCAGTAGCACACAGACGCTCATGATAGCATCCAAGGATATATTGCCGCTTTCACCGTGCTGCGTAGGTAGGCCAATGAGCGTAAACGAGACGTGTCCAAATCAGTCGCTCGTCCATGGAGGCCTTGTTGCTCTTTGAGGCTGCACGTCTGTATGTGAAGGTGCACAACTGATCCCGTCTACACAGCCATGGAGCTGTAGCGAGGAAACATCGTTTCATGTGCGTGCTGCTCCTGACTGAGTTGCATCACGGGGCTGTGTTTTTTTAGGACGTGGGAAAGGTTGGACAATTAGCCATAATTTATATTGTTTTATAAAGTGTTTTTATTACTTAAAATATTTAAGTATTACACGGGGCGTTTGCATAATTAGGATGCACACATGCGTAATCCAGAAGCACTAAAAAACATAAAAATAGGAAGCAATAGACGAATTACAATCCCTCGGACGTAAACTTCTGTCGCCTATGGTAACTCTATCCGTAGATCACGCGGCCATTCATGTGCGATAAAAATATCCCTCCTCATCTTGGTCGAGCGAGTTTGACGGAGGCGACTGGCGAGCAGGGTTGTGCTTGGTCGTCGACAGTGAAATGGATGTCGTTTTATAGCGGTGGGCGAGGGTGGGAGCGGTGTTGACGCGGAGGGAAATGCCGAAGGTGTAGCGGCGACGGGTCGTCTGCGCGCAGCCTGACGAGGGGATGAATTCTGGACCTATCAGGGTAAGGCTATCCGGTCCAAGGCCCAAGACCCAAACCCGAAGGGAGACGCTATGGACAATTCTAGAAGGGCCAATCAAAGCCCACCCGCAAGGTTTTGCGGGTCAAGATAGGAAACTTGTAACCGACTTTAGGTTAGGGTTTGTAACCACCCCCCCTCCCCCCCCCACCCGGGTACGGTTTGAGACCTGACCACCTATATTAGGCCAGGAGAACCACCAGGAGGGGGACCAAGGAATACCGCACCACCAAAGCCTTGAGATTGAGATCTACTCTCGACTCGAGCACCCCCCACTGTAACCGATCTATTGCTAATACACATCAACAGAAGCAGGAGTAAGGGTTTTACCTCTACGAGGGTCCCGAACCTGGTTAAATTGTGCCCCCTGTTACCCGACGATTGTCACCAGCGCACTACACGTTTTCCTAATCAAAATCCTATCGGTTTACCCGAGGGACTTGTTGAGATGCATATTCGAGGGAAGTCCCTGTGACCTGATAAGAAGAGAACATGGAAGCATCAGCACAAACATATACATTGGCACCTGTGTCAATTAACCATTCAGGCGAATGACAAACTGAAAGAATAGTGGGAACTATACCGTACCCAGAATCCTTCATCTCAGTGTCAGCCATGACAACATTAGCGGTCTTGCCGCTGTTCTCCTGCTGCTGCAACTAATAACGTCTAGGGCCTTTTTGGAGCCCAGTGAGTCAGTTCACCGCAAACGTGACATGACCCATTTCTCTTCTTGAAGTTGGTAGAGTGCGTCGGATTAAACTTGCCATCGGGTTTGCCTTTACCCTTGGATTTCTTCTTATTATATTTAGACTTGTTGGGCAGGTAGTGTCTCTGCTGTACCACATGGGCAGAAGAACCTACTTCAGCAACCCGAACACGTGTATCCTTTACTCTCGCTTTCTCTTCCACATCAAGAGATACTCTTCTCTCAGCGGACCAACAGCTTGTCTCCCACTTCTAATTCACGGGATCTCCGATCACATAGAGTGGGTTACCACTGTGGGCAACTCATAACGTGGCGTGGCGTGGCGTGGCGTGTAACACACCTCTCCTCTTGTTTTGCCAACTCATACATGAGGTACATTGGCTCATCTTATAAGGTGGTTACACTCTCTCCAAACTAGAAATGTGGGACTAAACTTTAGTCGCACTCCCCACTTGTATTATTCATGAATGGGCCGTGACAATTTCAGGATTTATTTGGGCTTAGGTGGGCTCGCTAAGTGAGGCCCAACATAAATTCCAACAAATCGTACTACATTCTTGCCCTTCACTTTGGCTATTGTGTTCCTTAGCTAGAATGCATGTTAGTCGCATCTTCATTAATTTAGAATTCTCAGAGCAAGTACAATAGGCCTAGTCAGCTGGCTATAAGACGTTCTATGTCAGCAAAAATCTTACGTTGAGGAGTCTTGAATGAGGAGAGATAATAGAGCGGGCGCTAGATGTGCAGCCCGGCTACTCACGGCAAACCAGAACCAAAAGCCGGCGTACAGCCCGTGTGTAAGCTTTTGGCTGGCGTTTAATTGCCTACACCAATCACAGTACGTTTTCTTCCCTCCCTCACAATTAGTCATTTAATGCTATAGCCAATCTAGTAGCCATTCTACAGCCAGTCTACTGTGCGGGTGTACTCTTTACGAAGGCGTCAGGTGACATGGCACTGCTATAGAGCCAACGGCGGGCTCTTCTATTAAACATGCTTTCAGTGGTTCTTAAATTAGTTAGACTAGCCATAGTGGGGGTATCATAACTAGTATCATGCAACTTGGACCCAAAAAAAGCTGATGTGGCAGGTAATTAATGAAGAGAGAGATAGTTAGAGTAACATAGGTAGATACCGTATCATGACAAGTAAAACTAGAAAATTTAGTTGCATACAAATCTTGTACACATATTTACATTGAGATTCTATAAAATAATAAATAGAATGATATTATGATACTACTATAAGATACTATGCATTATAGAGGCAGTATCATACACAAGTATCATGCACATGATACTAGTATATGATACTTCCCGCTATGACTAGTCTTAGCATTCGGTCGCGACGGGAAGCTGTGTAGGTGGATAAGGTGGCGCTGTCCGAGTCCTACCTGACAGATACCCAAATACAAACGTAAACTAATCTGATTTAATCATACGCAGTGCTAGCTTGCTTGGCCAGGGTACACCAACTGTAGTAGCTTTGCACACTCCGGCTAACCTAAAGCTTTAAAGGGTTGGACCGCTAGATGATGATTAGTCAGTCCTTGCTAACCCAAGTAGTTAGGTCTAGATGGAGATACTAGTGGAGATATATCGCTGCCGTGCATGATGAGAGATACTCCTATATTGTAGCGGTATCTCTAGCCCAATCACACCAAAAGACTCTTGTCTAGGGTCCACAAAAGTGACATTCGGCGCCAATATATAATGAGCCGATGTTCCGTAATGATATGGACGCCAATCATTGGCCTGGTTGGGCATGCTAGCATGGAGGATAACAATACGCCATAGTCCCATCGATCGAATAGATGATATATTTGTGTTGTGCCGTGTGGTTTCTGGATGTTGGCGCTGGTTGTTGGTTGGGTCATCCGGCCACTGAAGAAACCATGCGTAAAAGTTCAGATAGCGGCGGCCGGCCGGGCATATTCCTTGTGGATCGATCGTGGTGATAAATCAGCGTAGGTGCTGGCTTAGCCTTAGCATCAGATGTCGTCGACCTATGTTGGAGAAGCAAGCGATAACTCATGAACAGTCTTGGGCCCACGCTATCTGATGCTAAGGCCGTCGCCGTTGTTGGTTGGGTCATCCGGCCACTGAAGAAACCATGCCTCAAAATTCTGATAGCGCCGGCGGGGCATATCCTTGTGGATCGTGGTGCTAATCAGCATAGGTGCCGGCCTATGTTCGAGAAGCAAGTGAAGTTATCGTTTTCAGAGGAACCCGGTCTGGTCCATGCATGCAAACACGCATTGTTCGTCAGGCATCACGCTCGACAGCCTGCAACATTTCCACGGTCGTGAAAGGAGTGCCCCGGTCGGCCGTGTCGAGGACCACGTACCCGTACCCAACAGGCCGGACAGTATCCGTCGACGTTACAATCATCATCACATATAGTCTTGTCCATCATGCTACGGAATAATGGAGATGAATCATTTGGAGACAAAGTCAGATAGAGCCTGCATGCAAACAGTGGCTATAGCTAGCTAGCGGACGAACGTGGAGCGGCGCGTACGCCGTATGTATCCGTAGCCACCTAAGCACGGCGCGCGACACGTCAGACGATGCGACGACGACGTGCACCTGCTGCGCGTCCATGCAATGCAACGCACGGCAGAAGCGATGACAGGCGCCTTGCCGCTGCTGCTGCCATGCATGCGTGCCCTGTACCACGTACATGCCTATAGCTAGCCGGTTATCGAGCAAGTACACGGCGTTAATGGCGGCGAGCTGTCCAGTTCAGACGTGCCCGGAGGCGACGGAGCCCGGGATCATTGTCAGCTGGGTGAAGCGCTGCTGCTGCCAGACACGGAAACCCGAGGAGAATCATCCTCTGGATTTGTATGTGCAGTCTGAAAATCCGTGATGTCCCCTTCCGTGCTGGTAGTATCATTTGAGGTGCCATTTGAACCCAATTCCTCCGAATTTTCAGCAGTATCCGTGGAATGATCATCAACAGGAACCTGGGGTATAATGTTAGGAGGAACAAGACGCAAATAATGATCATTAGTTTGCACACCCCTATCCGAACATGGAGTAGATGAATCATGTTGAGAGATGAGTAAAATTTCATCACGTAAGCGTCTACCCACGTTGGGATTAAGGGATGCAAAAGGAAAGATGTTTTCATCAAATACAACATCTCGAGAGATATACACACGGCCCGTGGCGACATCAAGACATTTGACTCCTTTATGACGTGGACTATACCCAAGAAAAACACATTGTTTGGACAGGAAAGAAAGTTTGTGTTTGTTATACGGGCGAAGATTGGGCCAACAAGCACAACCAAAAATGCGAAGAGACTCATATTTTGGTGTAACTTGTAGTAGCTTTTCAGTGGGAGTGGCATAATTTAGGACTTTTGTAGGAAGCATATTGATGAGAAAAGTGGCAGTGATGAAAGCATCATCCCAATATTTAAGAGGCATGGAGGCATTGGCAAGTAGAGCAAGACCCACTTCAACAATGTGACGGTGTTTGCATTCAGCAGACACTACAACGGAATCGGTCTATTGCAACGAAAATAGTCGTTGTAAAAAGTGACTTATCGTCGCAATAGGGTTTTGTTGCACCGAAATCGGTTTCGTTGGGAGGCGTCGCGAAAACCTCCGTGGTAGAAGTCTGTCTCCGCGCACTTAGATTCGTCGCTAAAAAAGAATCCAGTTGCAACCATTTCCTAGGCCAATTGCCACGCACTTTTCCGTCGCGTCTCGCACATAACGCAACGTACGTATTTCGTTGGTACACCTCTAGTGCAACAAATACCCAAACGTGGCGAGTGACCAATGTGGCAACGGCGAGTGTTCCGTTGCGCTTGTTCTTTCGTTGCAAAAGTCGAGTTTATTTGCCACGTCCAATTGTGTGGCAAAAAACTATGGCAACAAACATTATACGCGTGGGAACAATGTTTTGCCACACACAATCAATCGTGGTAAGATGATTTTGAAATAGTAATCGCTACGGCCTTCATATTAGTAGCCATAAGCAATCGCGACAATTTCAACTATTCGTGGCGCCATTCAATTTCTACAAATTTTAGTTTCGTGGCGAGATGTAGTATTCGCAACATCCACATTTTATGTTGCTACAAGCAACTGCGACAATAACAACTTTTCGTGGCGCCATTGTATTTCGACAAATTTTATTTTCGTGGCGAGATGTAGTATTCGCAACATCCACATTTTATGTTGCTAGAAGCAACTGCGACAATAACAACTTTTCTTGGCGCCATTGTATTTCGACAAATTTTATTTTCGTGGCGACATATACAATTCGCAACGTACAAATTTTAGTAGCTAGAAACAACTGCGACAACTTCACACTAGTGGAAACAGGGGCTTTAGTCCCGGTTCGTAGGCCCCCTTTTGTCCCGGTTGTGCAACCGGGACGGGGCATCCGGGACAAATACCCCTCCCCATTGGTCCCGGTTGTGGCAGGACCCGGGACAAATGGGGCTGACCACGTGGCCCGAGCGCTGGAACCTGGCCAGGGCTATTAGTCCCGGTTCTGAATACGACCCGGGATGCATGCCCCTTCTGCCGCGGCAGGGCTTTTGCCCTTTTCTCTGCCGCGGCAGGGCTTTACAATTTCCGTTTTTTTGGTCCCCGAGACCTCCTGGCGGCCCCTCCCCGGACCTCGAGAAGAGTACCCTCCACCGAGCCCCCGGATCGCACGAGTGAATAAGTATATAAAGCAGAATAAGAAACACTTATATTCTGTTCATGTTCTCCATAACTCTCCAACATCAAATGCAATACCATTAGGGGCTTGTAATTTGACAGTTCCTGGTATCTTTCCTCCAAAATAGTTCAGAAACCACTCTGGTATGACCTGTATAGCAGGCAGGAACAGGCGAAAAACAAAAGAGAATGAGGCAGTGAAAATACTCGGACAAACTTGAGGAAACCCCAAAAAAGAAGATTTTTTAGTAACTCACCAGACTAATGCCCGTGTTAGAGGAGAGCAAAGCAACACTAAAACGAAGAAAACAGATATTGCTGCTGTATGAATGTGTTGAAGAAGCAAAGACGGGACCAAAGGTTACCAGCAAATTTCGTAACCTTTGGTCCTGTCTTTGCTTCTTCAACACATTCATACAACAGCAATATTTGTTTTCTTCATTTTAGTGTTGATTTGCTCTCTTCTAACAGGGGCATCAGGGATGCCTCTTCATATCTGAATTTTAATTGATGTTGTTATTTCTAGACAAAGTAAACTCTGTCCATACTCTCAAAAGATCTTCAGCGCGCCCTAGCTCGCACGAGCTAGAGGGTTGGCCCTCTATATCCCCTCCCGACCCGCACATGTAGGGGTCGACGGGCCGCCCCCTACCCAAACTTGTAAAAAATCGTTCGGGGTGGTCCATTTACGGGGTCTGCTAGATGGCCGGGTATAGCCCAAACCCGTATATCAGCGGTTATTATACGGGTTTTGGGCCATATATATAGGGGTCTGTTAGACATGCTCTAACATTCTTAAATTTTTTATATCAATTCTAAACAAAATTAAAGTAAATAAGTCTAATCTAAAATTTCTAACATTCATAAACTAAAATTTCTAACATTTGTAAACTAATAATTCTAACAATAATAAAAAACAGTAATTAAGTAAAAAAAAGGAAGAAAAACAAAAAAGGCCCCAGATTAGGGCGAGATGGAGGCAGGCCTTTTACCTCCTCTTGGGGCAGCGGCGGGCCGGCGGCGCGGGGCAGCGGCGGCGCGGGGCAGCGACGGGATCGAGGGGCGGCGCGGGGCAGCGGCGCGGGGCAGCGACGGGACCTAGAGGGGCGGCGCGCGGCCGAGGCGAACGGGAGATGGCGCTAGGGGGGGTGGATGCGCTCGACGGAGTCGGGAGCGGCGCCACAGAGGAGGATGCCGACGGGGCGAGGGGGCGGAGCGGATGCCGACGGGGCGAGGGGGCGGCGCGGGGGGACGGAAAAATTGGGCAGCTTGGCGGCGTCGATTTGGTCCCTGCGCGCGGTCTGGAACTGAAAGGAGCGGGGACGTGTTTATATCCTATGACGCTTTCGTCCCGGTTGGTGGCAACAACCGGGACGAAAGACCCTTCCGTCCCGGTTGGTGCCACCAACCGGGACGACCGGGACGGAAGGGCCCGGCTGGTCGCCCGCGCCAGAACCAGCTGGCCGGCGCGCCAATTGTTTTAGCGCCAAATTTTGAATATCTTAAATATGTAAGTGAATAACTTCTACATACTTTCAAATTACGAAAAAATTACAACATTAAAATTGTTTGAAATTGCGTAAATAATTCAAATCCGTTTTCTGTTTTCCTAAATAATTATTCTAACTGTTCTAACTATTAACTATTTCACTATTTACACTTAATTTAAATATAAATATCTTATATTGTTTTAAAATTAGTAATAATTACATTAAAAGCAGTGTCGCCGGAATACAAATTCTTTTATTAAAAAGAGAAAACAAACGAATACCGAGGGGGATGCGGTAAGCATTCTGTTCTGCACATATATTTAAGATTTACCATGTACTGTCGTGTGTATTGTCGAATGAATACGGAACACTTATTTTAGCCCTGCACTCAGTTTTGCACATTCATTGAACAGGTGGTAGCTCCTCACTGAGCCAAGCATACAATGAAGCCAGCGGATGAAGCTCAGATTTGGGCAAACATACTGGCTGATCCTCTTGATTGGCCTCCATCTACTATTCCTCTTCCTAGCCAGGTAATAATAAGAAATATAAAACTATTACCATTTTTCTTCCTTGATCAACTATCTCCCTTATGCTGGTAGCCACCATGCATTTACAAACCGGTGTATTAGGATCTGTAATGCACGAAACTCCTATAAACCATCCAACCATCTGCACAATCGTCATCAGAAACATAATATCAACCGATACTTCATTTGTATTCT
Source organism: Alopecurus myosuroides (assembly GCA_028641055.1). NCBI lineage: Eukaryota > Viridiplantae > Streptophyta > Magnoliopsida > Poales > Poaceae > Alopecurus > Alopecurus myosuroides. The sequence continues at coordinate 347,788,711 of CM054062.1, read as the reverse complement.
ACAGGTCGAAAATTACCACTTCATGGAAGAGCCCAAGCCATGGCGATACTTACAGAATGTGCCTTCGGCAGGGAGGTCAATATAGGAAAGATGACAAGCACTGGACATAGGACGAAGTGATTAAGCTAGCCAAGGGTGTTGAGAAATATGGCGCTGGGCAATGGAAAAAGATCGAGCTTCATTACTTCTCACTACCTGACGGAGAACCAGTCCGATCAAACGAAAATCTGAATGTATATATAGAAGTCTACTCCAAAAAAAAAGTGGTTATTGGCAAATATGGAAGTTGTTTTATCTAGCAGATGAATAATAAAGTGGGTGTAGAACAAAACAAACGGTATCGCCATCACACAGCCAACCGTGGCTACTGGGTGCATATATATATGCATACCAAATGCACGGTTGGACGTATGATGGCGAATCCGGATGTTTTGTATTTGAGAGATGAACTGACCGGGGTGTATGAAGCTGGGCTATATATAGGGTCCTCTGGCTCAAAAAGTGTTGAGCTAGGGTTTTGATCCAACGGTTAAGAAACACCTCATCCAACGGCTCACAGCAGCTCGAAAGAAACACACCGTAGCCCTGATCGAACGGCTCACAACAGCTCGAAAAAAACACACCCGGATCCAACCACTCACGAGCGCTTGAAAGAAACACACGATCCGTGTGATTCTATCTGATTGGTCCAAACGAAACCCTAATTCCCATTTAGTCCCGGTTGGTTTCCCCAACCGGGACTAAAGGGATGATCCGTTTCCCAATGAAACCCTAACCCATTCAGTCCCGGTTGGTGTCCCCAACCGGGACTAAAGGGATCGATGTTTTCTTCTCGCTATATATATGTATGCATTGCCACACCATTGGTATAAACACATACAAACTCACCACTCTCTCATGGCTTCTACCGTACCCACTCTAACATTCATCCAGGCGGAGGCACTTTCCGCCTCGAACTACCCCTGCCCGTGCGGCTACAACGTTCCCGCCGGTTGGATGCTGAGCGCCGGAGGAGTGCCGGTCCCTCCTCTTCCTCAAGGTGTGGCGCGTCGGGCGGCCATCACGAACCACTACTACTACGAGCTCACGCCGGAGCAGCGGAGGAATCCCAGTTGGCATCCCGATAACCAGCATACTTGGGATGCCTTCTTCATCAATCGGCGTGAGAGGGCGCTCGCCAGGTATGAGGAGGACGGTCTGCCTCCTGGGAACTTTCACGAGGCCGGTCGTCGGCTATGGTGGTCCGGCCGGACTCTACAGAGCGTCATGGACTACATCAGGGCCGGCGATATCCCCCGCCTGCGCTACCCTAAGGCCCAGTCCTGGAGTCGTGATCCTCCGAGGGAGTGCAGAGCACCGTCAGACGATAGTGACGACGACGGCGGCGGCGACTACGACGACTACGAGTACATGTACTATAGGCCTAGGCAGGAGTATGACTAGTAGATCGATGCACTTTTGCCATTATGTACTGCTTTGTTTATTTAGATCTATGCTCTCCGTTTAGATTTAGATCCAATCTTGCCATTATGTGTACCGTGCCTTGTTTATCTATTGAAATACATGTCCCCCTCTTTTTAACGTCTATCGAAATGCCATTAGATCTGAATCCAACAAATCAGGAAAAACCACACGGAAAACAGAAAACAGACGAGCTAGAGGGCCACTGTTTGCCGGAATACAACAAATTATTTTATTAAACAGCCAACAGAAAACAGACGCGCTAGCGCGCTACTCTTCGTCCTCGTCGTCGTCGGTGACCTCCTCGTCGTCGGAGGAGGTGCATGATGGTATTTCCGAGATAAGCCCCCACCTCGGATCGTCGGAGGCCCAGACTTCGCCGGCGTGGTCGGCCCGACGGAGCGCTTGCAGCGCCTTCGTCCTCGCCTCCCGAGCGGCATCTAACTCGAGGTGGCGTTCGAGGCGCCGCTCCGCCCGCTCAGCCGCGCGGGTCTGCCATAGCTCCTCGTCGGCGCTCTCCTCACCCGGATTGTTCCGGTAGTACTCGCGGACCACGCGGTCGTCCCTGGCGTCGACTAGGCCCTGAAACGCGCGGTGCCTGAGGTGGCGGTGGTCGGCGGCAGTGACGATCTGCGGCGTCGGCGCCCTGGCCTCCGCTTCCCAGAGGGTGTGGCAGTCGCTAAAATTCATGAACGGCCGCGGGCGGCCGAGGCGCCAGGCCGCCGCGTCCCAAGCGCGGGCGGCCTCCGAGGCCGTCGCAAAGGAGCCGAGGGGGATGCGGTCGTCCCCGAAGCGGATAGTCGCGGTGAACATTCCGTTCTGCCGCGATCGAACTCCGCGGAAACCGGTAGTGTTGTTCCTCCTCGGAGGCATGGTGGTGGCACGACGGTGCGTGGAGTGGAGGTGCGGCAGTTTATAACGCGCATTCATGGCCACGCGTTACAACTCCCGCGCCACGCGGACAGACAATACCACTCATGCGCCACGCGGACAGACAATACCACCCATGCTTAAAAAAAAGGGACGGGGCTGTGGCCGCATTTGTAGGGGAAGGGACATTGGTCCCGGTTAGGGGTATGATCCGGGACCAATGCCCATGCGCGCGCCACGTGGCCTGTGGCTAGGGATTCGTCCCGGGTCGTGCCACGAACCGGGACCATTGGCTCCCCACGAACCGGGACAGATGCCCCCAGGTGGTTTCTGCTGCCTCGGGCACACGAACCGGGACCAATGCATGGCACTTGTCCCGGTTTTTGGTGCAACCGGGACAGATGCCCCCTGCCCCCCTGGACGAAAGGGGTTGTTTCCACTAGTGTCAACTATTCGTTGCGCCTTTCTATTTCTACAAATTTTAGTTTCGTGGCGAGATGTAGTATTCGCAACATCCACATTTTATGTTGCTAGAAACAACAGCGACAATAACAACTTGTCGTGGCGCCATTGTATTTCGACAAATTGTATTTTCGTGGCGACATGTACTATTCACAACGTACAAATTTTAGTAGCTAGAAACAACTGCGACAACTTCAACTATTCGTTGCGCCTTTCTATTTCTACAAAATTTAGTTTCGTGGCGAGAAGTATGGGAATTCTGTATTGCAACGAACATAGTTTGGTGGCGTGAATGAAATATCGCAACAAAGTTAGTTTGGTGGAGAAAAAATATTGCGACGATGTCTCCCTCATGGTGGTGAGAGTCTATTTCAACAAAACACTTTGTTGTGGCGACTGAGGCTTCACGCAACACTACAATTATCGTGGTAAACTACCTATTGCCACGTTATAGAAAATAAAAATAAAAAAAATAAGGAAACAAAAAATACGGGCATTGAATTAAAATGTTCAAAAGGGTACGTAAAATATGTTTTACACAAAATAATAGTTCTCATAGCTATTTTTAATATATACAAATGAAATTCTCGTACAACATGGATCAAATCAAGATAAAATCAAACTGAAATATCCAGTGCAGCTATTTGTTTCCATCAGAAGTTTGATTGAGGTCCTGCAATCAATTGTAAAAAAAAAGGTGTGAGTCTAGTCAGCAATAGCACATGCTGAAACATAAGAACCAGCAGACTATAGTGTATGGATGAAGCAAAAACAGTTGTTGTTTCTCAACGAAGCCGCAACCCATAGTGAAAACATAAACTGCAGCAAGTATAGGGTGGGTGCAGCAACGCTATAGTGTGGGTGAAGCAAAAACAGAATGTACTACTACCGAATTGTACAAGATTGTGACTTACATATGACTTAAACATTCGACTTTTCTGTATCGTGCTGTGCGGAGGAACTATTTTCTTAGCAGGACTGTTGGTAAGTGATGGTTGCTGGTTCGACTTCTTAGACGTCTGCAAAAACAAAGTGCACTGTTAGCAACGCAAGTAAACAACTAAATCTTACTAGTTTTCAATTGTATGACTATCATCACCTGAGGTGTAGTCGTCTTCTGCTTTTCCATCTGTGCGGAGAGCTCGTCAAACTTTGCCTGGAACTGTGACTTAAACTGTGCAACCAAGTTATTTTCAAATTCTTTTCTTGAGTTTCTCTCCGCCTCCATCAGTTTTTCCCTTTGAGCAAGCTCTTCCATTAATCTCTTCTCAAGATTTTCTCTCTCAGCCCGCTCTACATTAATCTTCTCTTCCATGCATGCTTGCACGTTCATCTAGTAACTTCTGTTCTAAAGTAGTGACCTTCGTGGTGAGCTGGGAGTTAACTTTTTGGGTCTCTGCCGTAGCCCGAGCTTGCTCCTCTAACAGCAACTTAGACCGCTGAGAACTAGTTTGCACCTGGGCCATGTATCCGAACCCACGAGGCTACGATGATTTGCATTGATCTTTAGATTTATATGCTTTCTGGAAAATATTGATTCTTTGTTCAGCTGACAATGGAACACCAGTTTCCTCTAATCTGTTTTCAATCTCTTTACATGCTGTTTCCTGATTACGAAAAAAAATCTCAAATCAGATGAAGAAACATCCAAGATGGAGAACAGTAAATATGTTTAGAGTAGCTTCTAAGTCAGTTAACTCACGTAAACATCCTTGGACTCTTCTGTAGTCCATGTTCCATTCTTTGTGTGGGTCAGTCTCCAGAGAGCAACACAGTCTGGCTCTTCTCCAGTTTCCAAATCCCTCTGCAAGTAGTGCAACAATTAGATACTATAAACATTAAAGCAAAGTGAACACCGACGCATGCATAGTGAGTAGGCCCATACATTCTCAAAACTGAGTTGAGAGTAGGATTTTGATCCTACTCTGTGTTTTATCTTCATCTGCGAACGGTTATCCTTGTTCTTTTGGCTGAGTTCCTGCTCATTCAATTACAAAAAAAAAACTTGTCAGACAAGCCATTTGATGATAGTACAAAATTCACAAACAGGTAGTATAGAAATAACCAGGAATTTCGGATCAGTGCCAAAGTACTCGATCAACCATTCCCACTCTTCTTTTTGTAAATCTTTTGGGACAACTGCCCTTCTGGCATCATCTGTTCTGTATGCCTTGTAAGTGCTGCTTAGGTTTCCTCGCCAGCCTCTATAGCGTTCTTTTGCAATTTTAAGAATTTTTTCGTGTGTTTCGTCTGTATCTGGCATATCATATCTGTCCTGTAATGCGTAGAACAAACAGATAGACTTAGTTTAGTAGTAGTTCTTTTGCTGCAGTTTAGTACATTAATTATGGACGAAAAAAGCAGACAACACATGTGAGAAAGGTTGTACGCACCAACATATCTGTGACGATCATGCGATGGATGTTAGGGTGAATGTCTGTCCACCTCCTCACTCCAATAATTGGTAACCTTCTTTTCATTGTGATTACCAAGTCATCCTTGAATGAACGGTTGTTCATTCCTACTGGACCACCCAATGTTTCAGAGAAATCAACACCTAGCTTTCCAGCTCCATTGGCATGACGCTTCTTATTGGCTTTCAAACCTTTCACAACACCTCGCCCTTTTGTTCTTCAGTATGTCATCACCTACATCCCAAAACACACACAAAGAAACAATTTATTTTGTAGTTGATTGAAAGAAATTAGGACACAGCGGTAAAAAAAATAGCTAGTACCTTCTTGTAGTTGTAGCTTCGGGCGATAGCAGCGTGCATGGGAAGGCCAATCATCAACGGAACACATGTCAGTTTCAGACACATCAGTGTTAGGTTCAGTTCCTGTTTCAGGGTTAACATTTGTACTGAATCAGCAATCGTAGATTTTATCCATTAAAACAAATATTAGACAGAGCTTAAATGTCAAAAATAAATTACCACGTCTACGTTTTCCCTGACTTTTTTTATATTGTAGTATACTTTCAACCCTTGTCATGCAGACAGATCCTTTCTTTATTACTGAAAATGTTAACAATAAATGGACAAAGCATTTGCATTGTGCATAATTCAGAAAGCTGATTAAGAATTAATGAACTTGTGTACCATTCCCAAAGGAGTAATCTGTATCTTCTTCTTCGTTTGAAGCTTGTTCCTCTTCGGTTGCATCCCTAACTGCATGTTTATCAAAATTGTGGATTAGGTAAGGAATGCATAAAATAGTTACCGGGGAAAATATTTATTAAAGTCTGTATTGAAGGAGTTGCGAGTTGGAGATTTGGCATGAAAGTATAACCTGTGAGAGTGATCTGTCGCTTTTTTCTGGTGGATCCAGTTGCATCATCAATCAGAGACTATTGTTGCAATATCAACCGCCCTGGCCTTCTCCCTAAACACACACAGGGAGATCTTCTTATCATTAGAGTGTATGCGTTTCAATTGCTCCAAATCACTACCATGGTCTATTGGAACAAGTTTTCCTTTGCCAGGGCCATTATTAAGCCTGCAGTACAGGTAATCACGCGCGCCACTGAAGCCAACGTTTTCAATCAAATTGATGAACTCCATATAGCAGATTTCCTCCGGTTCCATGGCTGCTTCCACAACTTTTTTGTTTTTATCACCTTCCTCATAGAAAAGTCTAACTTTCCAAATGGGTTCGGTCGTCTACAATTAGATAGAAGGAAAAAATAAGAACCCAAATATGCAGTGAGTTAGCAGATCAGAAATAAAAAAAATAGTTACATGGCATTATTCACATAGAAAACCAGATACACATATGATCGACTAGGTGTTCATACACGGATTAACGCTTCAACCAGAGGAAGAACAGAGAATAACAACCAATATCGAGACCATATAAGAGACGGCGAGATCACGGAGATGGACGAGAGAAGCAGATTAGACAGGAAAACCTGAGAGGATTCGCGTTCCATGGAGTCCGATCGCGACATCGACATGTGTAGAGCTCTGAACGTGATGAGGGCGAGATGAGATCTAATCTGCAATGGCGAAAGAGGTGGCCCGCAGATTATGCTATGGCGAAACAGGAGGGGGCATCGTGCACTTCTACATACACTTTAGCGGGAAATTTAAAGTGACTGCTTTTATTTTTTGGTGGGAACACAAAATTTCGCTACACTTGGCGTTTTAGCGGGAGGATTTAATTTTTTTTTGGTGGGACATCGTATTCGAGCAACCACAACGCCTTGTCGACAATATAGGCGCTAATAGAGCAGTTAAACAATGCATGCAATCGCAGGCTGCCTAGAAGGCATATTTTGCATTGAGTTTCAAGGCGTCACGCTCTTAACTATCGAGGGAAAACTAGTCGGATTTATTCCCTAGCGCTTACAACGTAGGATTGAAAACATGTGGAAGTCTCGCATGAGTCATGTAATGTCACTGAACAATTATTTCATGCAACTTATTAGCTGCCGCCGCCTTGTTTATTTCTGCAAACTTGAAATTGCCACTGAAAATATAAACAGGACAAGTAATCTTCACTGCAGATGAAGGTTTGGGTGATCAAACCACTGAAGCACATCGCTGATGGCAGTACGATAATTACATACATCCATACGTTCATGATCCGATGAGAATGTCCAAGTTGGCAGACTACGTACTACAACCAGGGCGACACCGCCCGCATCACGATCTTCACGTCCAAGTGGCGGTTACGGGTGCTCCTAAGTGTAATGAGAATAGCTTGCTTTTCATATAAATGCTTGCCTTCAAGGAATTCCCGCCATGCATTCCTGCCAAACATAATGCGGCCGTCCCTGTCCATGTTGTATGGAACGGTGGTGAACGCCTCTGATGATCCGAGGCATAGCCCAGCATGGCCTGAAGACGGAATGCCAGCACTGTCCGCTATGGACTGAGGTAGTTTCTGGATTTCGAGCGTGTGGATGACATACAAAAAGAAGTAGGTCATAGTAAGGCACACGTTGTAAGCATAAATTGTGTTGAAAAACATAAATAGCATTGGCACCTTACGTACCATCTCATATCTGGCCACATTTGTCCACGTCAAACGAGTCACGTATGACACTCCAATGCATTCATCTATTGTGGGTAGAAGCTCACGAACGTGGTCCTTCTCATCGTCATCAAGATCAGCTCTCTGGGAGAAGATGATGGAAGAGTCGAATGGGTCATCCTCATCCATGGACTGCTGATCCGTGGACTCCTCATCCGTGGACTCCTCAACAGTCCTGGGATCTGGGTCAGTTTCATTGCTTGTAGTAGCGTCGTGGTCGTACAAGTAGTGCCTGCGGCCATGTCGAAGTTGAACACCTTGACGGTGAGCAAGGCGTCGCCGTCGTAACTGAAGAGGAGGAACATGCCGCGCTGCAGGAAGTAATATTGGGCGAACTTGTCCCAGCCGTGCCCGAGGAAAATGCGGCCAGCTTCATCGAAAAGCACATCCATGTCCCAGTTCTTGCTACTCGGATCGTCCGCCTCACGCAGCTTAAGTTCACGTGGTTCACGGCTCTTCAGCAACTCCACAAACTTCTTAGGCAGCACCTGCAGCAATATGAAAGTTAAATGGATAGAAAAGAGTGCTTACTAGAAATAAATTTACTGTTTGATGATGGATGAGTACTATAAAAATGTAAACAAGTAGTACCTAGTAATCAGTTATACTAAATCTTAGTTGAGCAATGAGGGTGTTTGCCACATTAATTCAAAAAGATGAACTTTCAGTGGGAGCTGAAATGTACCATATCGAGTGAACATATTCACGTAGAGCAATTGAGCTACTACAACCCATCTACTAGACCTTAATTTGATTCACAAATTTAACTAGCTACAGGATCATAGCTCAGACACTATGTCAGACTAAATAACTGAAGTGGTGGTGTGGGTCGATGAAGCGTACCAGTTTGTCCGATGTAGCGTCTACTACGAGGGAGTAGAACTCAAAGTGTGCCAACTCCATCTTAACAGATCCCTCTGTTCATCATATAATAGAAATGCAAATCAATTTCCGGCTACATATATAATCGGGAATTAACATTTTGGTGATACAGTCCACGTACTGAATGCCGCGTTGTATTGCAAGCGGCAACTGCTTAGGTCGAACATCTTTACTGTGATGACATTGCGGCCGTCGTAATTGCAGATCAGAATAAAGCCTCTCTGCAGTTTGTAGGTCCGGGCGAAACACTCCCAGCCGCGCTTGAGGAACATGCGGCCAGTGCTGTCGAACCACACATCAACGTCCCACGTGGTGCTACGCCGATGGCCGACCTCAAGCAGCTTCAGTGCACGGGGTTTACGGTCCCCTAGCAACTCTGCGAACTTCTTAGGCAGTGACTGCAGCAGAGGATAGAGCAAACCATGAACATCATTCCACATATCTGACTAAAATGACAAGTAAAATGAGTACAATACCTGTTTGTCCGATGAAGCATCATCTACGTAAGCGAGGAACTCGTAGTCCATTGTATGCAAACCCGCCTGTAGATCGTACTAAAAAGTATGACTTCAGTTACATTTAGCAGACGTGCCAAAACAGCAGAGGTTAAGAAACATGAAGGTTCACTACAAATTTAGGAGTAAATGCAGTCTAGCAGCATCATGGTTCAGAGACATTCATACACAGGTGCAATTTAAATTTGACATGCATTCAAGAATTTCATGGAAGTACGGAACTTCAGAAAAGAAAATCTACTAGTATGTCAAGGAAATGGTGTGCCGACAATCAATTGTACTGCTTTAGCAAATTAATTGAAATAGCTACTGGTCCTAAAAAATGGCTCACATCTATTGTCCTGCTGAAGATTAAAAATGGAAATTACTAAAAATAGCTAGTGAACCTAAAAAGGGGTAAAGTCAACTGTACTTGTGAATAGTAAAAAGGGAAATTACTAAAAGTAGGTACTGGTCCTAGATATGCCAGTGTGAGTACCAGAGGTCTTACTTTCAACATCACTAATTACCTACCTAGAAAAAGGCACACACACAACAACAGCTACCAACATCAATTGGGAACCTGGAACTATCAAAATTAACATGAAGGTATAGTGCAACATCTCAATCAGATGCATGTAAGTACCATACTTTAGTCATAAACGTGTAAAAGACAAATCAATCATGAATGACATCGAACATAAATACGTGCTACCATCTATATGTAGCACAAGATTTCACATTTCTTTCCTGTCTAGACAAGTAGGACACTAGTTACCTTATAGAAAATGAGTGTTTGAACTTAAATCGTTCTGCAATGCATCCACAAGAGGTGAAGTTCTAACCTGAGTGCCGCCCGCGATGGATCAGTGGTGAATCGACGCGCCGTGGGTCAATCTACAGCGCGATGAAGAGACTGGCGACGACGGCGGTCGCGAGAATGCGGCGGCCCAGAGAGGGATGCTGATCGAGGGGCGGCGAGGTCGAGAGATGGATGGCGGCGGCGGCGGCAGCGACGGTGTCGGTGAACTGCGGAATAAGGGTTTTCTCGGAGCAAATAACTGTAGGTACACAAAGAGGAGGAGTGCGAACTTGACGTGACAATACGAGAGGAAGATGATACTTGGGCCCACCTGTAAGTCTGTTACCACAAATGGTGGGTACATTTCCGCGGGGCAGTTGCCATTTTTATGGTTCCTATCTGAAGTGCCACCGAGCGTCTCCCCTCCCCTCGCTTCATTTCAGCAACATTGCACGTGTGGGATCTCAAAAAGCCGCTTCCATTCTCAAGTTGCCTACCAATCTTATGTCGTAGCCGTTTCCGGGGACTTTCGGTCCAGAACATTGTTCCCTTCCACCTACGATGCCTGGAATACAGCAGAGATGAGAATGTAAGCCACACTTGGCAATGTGGGCCCACACAAAATGCTTGAACCCCATTGCAGGACTTGTATGGTGCCGCCGTTGCGCTGGGTGGCGTCGAAGCACCGGGCGTTAACCCGGACGATTCTCGCCGCTTCTCGCTCTTGCATGCCAGCCTCGACACCTGGGGCATCCTTACAACCCACTCCAAGCAACTCACTCCACATGCAACACTGCACCTTGTTACCCCTGCCCATGAGTGGGCGATGCGTGATCTGGTTTTATATTGCCTTTGAAAGCGGAAGGAACGGCCGAAAACGGGTTTTTCCTTGGCCAACTTGTTGTTTCCCATGCCCAAAGTCGAAATCATGATGCATGCCAAGAACCTCGCTTCATTTCAGCAACATTGCACGTGTGGGATCTCAAAAAGCCGCTTCCATTCTCAAGTTGCCTACCAATCTTATGTCGAAGCCGTTTCCGGGCACTTTCGGTCCAGAACATTGTTTCCTTCCACCTAGGATGCCTGGAATACAGCAGAGATGAGAATGTAAGCCACACTTGGCAATGTGGGCCCACACAAAATGCTTGAACCCCATTGCAGGACTTGTATGGTGCCGCCGTTGCGCTGGGTGGCGTCGAAGCACCGGACGTTAACCCGGACGATTCTCGCCGCTTCTCGCTCTTGCATGCCAGCCTCGACACCTGGGGCATCCTTACAACCCACTCCAAGCAACTCACTCCACATGCAACACTGCACCTTGTTACCCCTGCCCATGAGTGGGCGATGCGTGATCTGGTTTTATATTGCCTTCGAAAGCGGAAGGAACGGCCGAAAACGGGGATTTCCTTGGCCAACTTGTTGTTTCCCATGCCCAAAGTCGAAAGGGATAATTAACAAGGTGCCTTCAGTTGGCACTAGGGCTGGAATTCGAGCCGAGCCGAGTCAGCTCGGCTCGACTCGCTCAAGCTCGGTCAAGTGACGAGTCGAGCTCGGATCGACTCGTTCAACAAACGAGTCCAAAATCAAAACTCGGCTCGGCTCGGTGAACTCGCGAGTAGCTCGCGAGCTACTCGTTTAACTTTTTTTTATTTAGTAAAATTATAAAAGTCGACATTATATATTATATATATAATTATTTTTATTATTTGGGGCATGTATAATAAAATCATCACAATGATCGATGAAAATATGTCACCATAAAATAATTTGTAGTAAATAAACTACAATAATCAGTAAAAAAAAATTCACATATATAAAAATATCATTAGAAACTCTTTTTACCGAGTTAAACGAGCTAAACGAGTACTCGTAAACTCGGCTCGTTTAGCTTGAACTCGTTTACTGTCGAAAATGAAAACTCGACTCGGCTCGTTGGACAACGAGTTCGAGCCGAGCCGAGTCGAGTTGCGAGCTACTCGTTTAACTCGCGAGTTTTGAGTTTTAATTCCAGCCCTAGTTGGCACCACGACCTCAGTTTTACCCCTAGCGCCGAATCGACCTCGGTTTTGCCCCTAGTCAGTGCGCAAGGACTCCTTTCGCTGCTCCCACCGTTACTTTCGGCCCCCGTTAGGATCCTGACCTGTGGGACCCATCATAGAACCGTTGGCGCGGCCTATGGGCCCCAGCTGTTGAGCCTTGGCGCTGCATGTGGGCCCCACCTGTTGACGGTTGGCGCTGCATGTGGGCCCCACCTGTTGACCGTTCCTTGCGGCCGAATGTCACATGAGGCCCAATGTCAACATGTAGACATTATCCATTTATATTTATTAATCACTACATGCAGACTACGCATTATCCATTTATTAAACCATCAAATTATTCGTATTAATAATATAAAATATATACTGTGCTCAACTCAAATTTTTATGTTATCTTAGAAAACATAATGCAGCACATCTCTTATATATAAATTTTGTTTACAATGTGCAGATTTTAAAGCGATGATTAGAAAGGAAAAAACTTTTAAACAGTGGGTACATTTGGACAAATATAAGAACATAACTTTATATATAGGGCTTATATATAATTAAACATACTTAAGAGAGGATAACTGGCCCCACTTTACATATATTCAGTGGGGCCCGAGAAACATTACATTTAACTAAAAAAAATGCTAGCCCTAACTGCTCCCGCTCTGCATGCGGGAGCCCTTCCCGCCCTCCGGCGCCGCCGTACTTCCGCGGCCACTCCGCCGCCCGGATCTCCATCTCCTTGTTGACGCGGGCGCGGTGGTTCTCCGCCCGCATCCTCTCCTCCTGCCTCTCACGGGACCGCTTGATCCTGGCCCGGAGGGCCTTCGCCTCCTCCTTCGCCTCCTTCTTCTCCTGCGCCTCCAGCCGCTCCAGTCTCTTGAGGCGGAGGTTCGTCCTGGGGGAGATGTCCGACGTCTTGGTGGTGAGGGAAGGGACGGGGCGGTGGACGAAGGGCGGCGTCGGCGATCGCTCTCGTTGGGGAGAGTCGTCGACGGGAAGCACGATGGGTAGGACGTCCTCCGGCTGCCACTCGGCCTCGTACCAAGGCCGAGCCTTGGGGTGGTTGTCCTCGTCGGAGACCGACTCCGGGCTTGAAGGGAGTGAGTACGAAGACATTGTTAGGGCTTGAAGGGAGAGAGAGGCAAAGGGCTGGAGAGGGATGAGAATATGGAGGACGAGTGAAGGACTATTTAAAGACACGATTAGACGCGTGAATTTATTTGGGTAGATGAAGCAAACTGTGTGAACACATTGGATAATGAAGTGTAGAAGAGTCGTGCATGGTCAAAGCGGTGTAGAACAGGCATAGGCGTAGGCGTAGGCCGGACAGCTAGTGACACGGAGTACGAGCGCGTGTGCATTCGTCAGTCGATGTGATTCGACGTTGCATGCTTGTATTAAAGAAGAGAAGAAAGTCCAAAGTCTCCTCGCTAGCTGCATATGCATTGATGCGTATCTTGTGAAAACTAGGCGTGGAGGGCTGCGTCGCTGCAAATGCGACGCGACTCGTACGTGTTTCTGAAACCAGGCGTGGAGGGCTGCGTCGCTGCAAATGCGACGCGACTCGTGTTTCTGAAACAAGGCGTGCAGGGCTGCTGCAAATGCGACGCGACGTTAACTATTTTCTTCTTCTGCATCGGACGGATGCGCTCGCAGCCACAGCGATCCGCTAGACGTTCGTTCTGCGCTCTGATTGGTTGGTACGTTGGCCACAGGGATCGATGGTTCTACATATGATTTCTTTGCTGTTAAGTATTATAAACCATGTTATTTAAATAAAAAATATAATGAAACTTCAGATTTACTATAGCGATGATTTTTATCAGTTTTACATATGATTTTTCTATTAAACCATGTTATTTAAATAAAAAATAGAAGAATTATTCAAAACATAATGAAACTTCAGATTTACACTATACATGTAGAATAGATGTCTAGGAAATTCATTTGGTTGATTTAGAAAATATGCCAAAAAATCTTGAAGCACAAATGGGGGTATTTACCCTAGCTTCGGACCTCATTTGAAGCACATTTCTCACGAGAATTGAGCGATGGTTGCAAATGAGCATAAATAATTCAAAAAAATTCAAAATGACATGAATCCAACGCACAATGTTGTTATATGTGATATAGTCGATTTTTTCATGAAATTTCAAACGGGGGTGTCTACCCTAGCTTCAGACCTCATTTGGAGCACATTTCTCATGAGAATAGAGCGATGGTTTCAAATGAGCTTTAATAATTCAAAAAAAAAATCAAATTGACATGAATCCAACGCACAATACTGTTATATGTGATTTGCCCTAGCTTATGACCTCATTTGAAGCACATTTGCCCAAAATTTTGGAATGACTTAGTTCAACATGCATCATACAACATTATTCAAACATTCTTTTCGCTTTTAATCTACATTCTGGCTCGTGATTGCGTTCAGAAATACTCAAAATTAATTAAAAAACGCGAACTCGTTGAAATATGCTCAAATTCATAGATTCGACGATAGTTTTACAGAAAGCTAGACGGTATGATGCATGCCAGCCTCGACACCTGGGGCATCCTTACAACCCACTCCAAGCAACTCACTCCACATGCAACACTGCACCTTGTTACCCCTACCCATGAGTGGGCGATGCGTGATCTGGTTTTATATTGCCTTCGAAAGCGGAAGGAACGGCCGAAAACGGGGATTTCCTTGGCCAACTTGTTGTTTCCCAAAATAGAGCTTGACTTGAGTACCCAAAATAGTGGCGTCGTAGTCAACGCGCAAGGAAGCACCAGCAGTACTGATTATTATGGGGTGATAAAGAAAATCATATTTCTTGACTTTCCTCCTGATAAGGAGGTTGTTCTATTGCAGTGCGACTGGTTCGACGTGCCTCCTGCCAATAGAAATCATAGTAAGGGGTATAGGAGGGACAAATATGGAATTATTGACCTCGACACTAGTGTACACCGATTCACGGAAGACCCTTACATTCTAGGCATCCAAGCTGCACAGGTTTTCTATGTGAGAGATGTGAAGAGCCCTAATTGGGCAAGTGCTATAAAAATGAATCCACGCAATTTGTTTGCTCCTTCGGTTTTAAATGGTGCAGACCTAGATGATCTTGCAGAAGGAGATGAACGTGGTGATGTAGATGTACAGGATGTCGTCGATGCAGGAATTACAGTTCCAGAATTTACTTTTCCTGACGATATTACTACTTGGTGCAGAAATGATGATGAAGGAACCAGCGTTGATGTTTCAGTCATAAATAATTTAAGACCTGCTGATTTTGACGAAGACCAAGTCGAATATGATGCTGATACTGATGATGATGAGGCTTACATAAATGATGGTCATGTTGCTCCTTTGGTAGAAGATGAATTGGATGATGACCATGGATTCTTTGTGTAGGCTGTCTCTGCACTGTTTGCCTTAAAGGTTTTGCCATGAACATGCATGGATGAAAGATCGTGTAATAACATAATTTTTGTTTAAAGATTCCAAAGTTCCAGTGTTTAGAAATTTTGAATTTCCATGATAAATGTACTAGTGAAATTGCGTCTTATATGAGTTCTTGATTGATTATTAAGTACTGTCACTAGTTGCAACATTAGTAAAATGCTAAGTGCTGCAGAAATTCAGTTGCAAACAATATTAAAAAAAATAATGTGCTCACCAAACTGAGATACTGGACCAAAAATGAAGTGTAGTCCTAAGAAAATTGCAACAATGATCAAGGGCACGGCCCATGAGGCCCGTTAAGCTAGTATATGAATGGTCGTTGCAAAATAACTTGTTCATTTTCGCAACAGTATGGTGATTGTTGCTTTACCGTTAACCTATTACCATATGACCCAAATTGTCGCAGTAAACAATAGGTATTGCCGCAGGGTAAATTTGAGGCGAAAAACATATGGTATTGCCACACGAAAAATTTGGTTGCAATAGTTAGCTTTTTTTTGCAACAATATTTGAAACTACCGCAACACAAATAAAGATGTTGCAATAAATGACTAAATATCACCACGAATGCTTATTTCGTTGGAATACCATGTCTCTAAGGCAACAAAAGGAGTGCCTCGCGCAACGAAAATACTCTGTCGCAAAAACGCGGCTGTATTCCAACAGCAGTACAAATCGTGGCAATAGGAGGCCTCTACCGCAACAAAACGACAATTTATCGCCACCAAAATGAGTCGTGGAAATACGAGTGCCCTATCACCACAACCTGAGAGGTCGTGGTAATTTGTTATTATATCGCAACGAAAAAAAAACGTAGCTACAGATTTCGTTGCAAGAGACCGATTCTCTTGTAGTGAGAACCGTTTTGTTGATGAGCATGAGGACATGAAACATGATGAACAATGCCTACACGTTGAAAGAAACTATTCAATTTCTCATATTCACCACACCAATCAGTTTGCATGGTGAGAATTTTACGACCAACGTTCAACATATTGTTGGAAGTCAAGAAACACTTGATAAACCTCAGAACGTTTTTTAAGCAAATAAATCCAAGTAAATTTGCTAAAGTCATCAATAAAGCTTACATAATATGCATGTTTGCTTATAGAAAGAGGAGCTGGACCCCATACATCAGAGAATATTTGTTCCAAAGGAACAGTAGAAACACTACTGGATACAGGATATGGTAGCTGATGACTCTTTGCTCGTTGACATGGATCACATATGTAAGGATTTATTTCTGGGGAATGTAAAAGTTTATGCTTCCTAAGAATTTGCTGAACAATAACGAAGATGGATGACCTAAACGACGATGCCACGTAGAGGATGAAGGCTGAGTGGTGACCAAAGCATGCTTGGGATCCGAAACTGGAACAAGAGGATAGAGACCACCATGACACGGACCCCTAAATATGATGCGGTGCGTTTCCTGATCCTTAATCAAGAAAAAGAAAGGGTGAATTTCCATATAATAATTATTGTCAAGACTGAGTTTATGAGCAGAAAGTAAACTCATGGATGCATCAGGAACATGTAAAATGTCACGAAGATGTAGAGAACTAGCAGGGGTGTGCAAAACAGAATGACCAATATTAGCAATGTCCATACCTTGTCCACTAGCATTATTAACTTGATCACCCCCCTTATATGATTCATGATCATTAAGCTTATTGAGTTGTCCCGTGACATGATTTGTGGCACCAGTGTCTACATACCAATTAGTATCAACTCCATACGCACCTTTTGTCTCCTTGGGTTGTTTGTCCTCATCATCATCATCACCATAACGCCACCAACACTCATCAGCAGGATGTCCCTCCTTCTTGCAGATTTGACAAAACACACCGTCTTGCCATGGAGATGCACGACGATCCTTGCGCGGCTGTTTTTGACGGTTTTGAGTGGGACGTGGCCTCTGTTGTTGCTGTGGTTGTTGCGGAGGAGGGGGTGGTCGGTTTTGTGGGGGCATATATGGCGGCTGATGATAAGGAGGTGGGTAGGTGGGCTGATATGGTGTCGGGTAGGGGACATGTGGGTTATAGGGAGGCATATATGGCGTTGGTGGATAGGTAGGTGGATAGGATGGTGGTGGAAGATGGTGTGGCGGTGGCATAGGTGGTGGATGTTGTGTAGGCTGCGGCTGAAAATAGGGGACCGAGGGCATATAGGAACCCATCGGTGGGGTATACTGCTGTGGAGCCGGCGGGACATACTGCTGTTGTTGGACCTGCGGGGCATACGGCTGCTGTAGCTGCGGTGGCATGTATGGCCTAGGAGCGCCACCATATGAAACTCGAGGAACCGCATTAACAGATGACATGAAGGAGCCACTAGAGGTCCCGGACCCATGAGTTGCGTTGGAAAGCATAGCATCACGGTTTTCATAGGAGAGTAACTGAGAGCACATGTCATTGAGAGAGGTGGAAGGAACCACCTTGAGAGCAGCAACAAAACCATTGTATGAGCTATCAAGCCCATTCATAATATAGTCCTTGAGCTCATCTTCATCCACAGTTTTTCCAGCCGTTGCAAGTTCTGATGCAAAACCCTTCATCTTTGTAATATACTGTTGAGCGGTCATGTCTTGCTTCTTCGTATTGGTAAGAGCACCGCGAAGATTAGAGACACGAGACTTAGATTGCGAGGCAAACAGATTATGTATTGCACTCCAGACCTCAGCAGCATGAACTAAACCATAGACATGAGAAAGGATTTCATCCGAGAGTGAATTGACAATGTAGCTGACAACTTGTTGATCACGAGCAATCCAGACATCATAAGCAGGGTTAGGAACCTGCGTCTTTTTCTGATTTGAATCCTCATGTTCAATAAACTCAGGAGGGCTGGGTCAGATCCCTCAAGTAGGCGCATCACACGTGCTCCCCGAAGTGTGGGCAGGACCTGCGCCTGCCAGGAGAGGAAATTTTCCCTCGTAAGCTGAGTTGCAGGGGGTGTACCGATGGAGGACGTTACTGTCGAGGAGGAAGCAGCCATCTCAAGTTGTCGTGGACAGAAAACAGTGCACAAAAAAGCGTGTAGCGGCAGGAGGCAGAGAACAGCTGCTCGAACCAATTGACAGCGACGGCACACGAGTCGACAGAAGCGTGTAGCGGCAGGAGACAGGCAGCTCGAATCAATTTGACAGCGACGGCACACAAGTCGACGGGCAGAATCGATCGACGTGTGCTGGCAGAACCGGTCTTTGCAGAAGCCTTGGAGACGAATAAAAAACGTAGCTCCTGAGATCCGATCCGGAAAGACGTGGAGGTGCAGGTACCGATCGAAGCACAGGTCGGTTTGGAGCGAAACGGAGACGGCAGCACCGATCCGATCCGGGATGACGTAGGGGTCGTAAGGCACCGATCAAAGCGGGGATCGGTGCGGAAACTCGTAGCGAAGCTAGCTTGGTCGTGGTTGTGGGCTCGTGATCGGCGACAAAGCTGTCGACGACGAAAATCCTGGCGGCGGCGGAGAATAGCTCCGAGGCGGCGGCTAGAGGGTTGGAAGGGAGGGGCCTGGTACCATGTTGATTGTTAGGGTGAACGGTCGTACCCGTTGGGGTCGCCGGTTGCGTGTTATATGAGACAGGAAGAGCCCCTGTCGTGGCAATTACAGAGGGATACGTATTGGGGTAGGATACTATCCTATACCCAATACGTATAGAATACAATAGGTCTAATACTATGTACGTCGGAACATGTAACACGAACGGAGAATACTTGTGTGTCGGAACAGAACCTAACCTGAACCGAGAGAAATTTTTATCACTAAAAATCTTATCATTTTTAGATAGTGAACGGATAGTAAGAACACCTAGATGGGGGGTTTGAATATGTGCTACGACCAAATTTATTTTTTCTTCAAGATTAGCCTTAACAAAAAATATAAATTCTCTAAATAATGCAACTACGGTGAATTTACCTATATGACAAGAACAAGCATAAACACAATACAAGTACAACTAAAGGGGAAGGCAACAAGGTAACCGATATGAAGCACGCAGAGACACGATGTAATCCCGAGTTCCTCCTTGTTAAGGGAGTACGTCTCGTTGGAGGGGTGTGAGCTTCGCCACAAAAGCCTCACCCTATTCTTCGATGAACCCCGCCACAAAGGCCTAGTCCACATTACACTATTGATCTCTTTGAGACGGGAATCGAATCCTTTACAAACAAGATTGAGCACACACCCACAACCAAATTGGGGGCTCCCAACAGCAAGAATCACCAAGTGACGAAGGAATGGATATTAGACCCTGCGGGAAAGGACACCACCATCTCCGGCCCAAGGTTAAGGCCCAAGAGGAGGAGTCCTTGGAGCACCGAAAGGCCCACACGAAGCCCACCTGCAATATCTTGCGGGCTAAGTTAGGAAACCTGTAACCGACTTAGGATTAGAGTTCGAGTCCTCTCCGGGAAGAGTTCGAGACCTGGCCACCTATATAAGGCCAGGAGAGCCACCGGTAGAGGAACAAGCAATACCGCAATCCCAAAGCCTTGAGCCCGAGATCATACCCTCGACTCGAGCCACCATCATTGTAACCGATCTACTCGAGTAATAAAGGTAAGGGTTTTACCTTTATGAGGGCCCCGAACCTGGGTAAATCTTGCCCCCTGTTTAGCCGACGATCGCCACCAGCGCTCATGGGTTCTCCTATTCGAAACCCGATAGGGTCACCTGTGGGATTTGCCGAACAGCGGATTCGACAATTGGCGCCGTCTGTGGGAACGGCGGGCGCTGGATCACCGGCGTCTTCGGCTTCATCGACAACAAATTCTCGTTGGAAACCTTCGACCGCGGCTCCGTACAATCCTATACGGATCGGATCTGTCGTGGTCACCCCTCACTCGCCAGAATCTCGCGCGGTATTCGACGATCTGGAAAAGAGAGTCACCTTGACGTTCGGGAGCCTGAAGTTCGTGACCGACAGGGATGGAATCTTCCACTTCCCGGAAGAATCAGGGTCTGAATCAGGAGCCGTCGACTCGCGCCTTCGTCTTGATAAAAGCGGCGAGTCCGTCCGCCTCAACGCCAACGACTACCATACCCTCTCGACAGAGGAACCTTCACGAGTACAAAGAGCTTTCCGATCTACGCCTAGGACGCGCGAGCCACGACTGGCTCAAGTCTGCATGGCAGGATTAGAGCAACCCCTGGAGACAGAACATAGCGCAGCAGAACGCGCCATAATCGGCGTCTCACGGGAAGCTTGGGATCGCGCCAAGGAGACTATGCGAACGAGCAAGCCACCCGCAGCAGATTCACCACACGAAGATATGGTCGCCTACCATTATCATCTCGTGAGAGCAGCCGCAACCATCAAGGATGCGCGGATAGATCTAGCCCGTCGAAGAAGAGCGGCGGATGAATCAAGTCAATGACGAGCTGAGTTGTCCCTAGCACCCTCGGTCGGCACCCGACCTGCGAGGAAGGGATACGCATCAACATCCAGGGATATCGAGTCCTTGGGCGGGACCAGCAGGTCGGTTACGCCCTCCCTCATGCGAGTCGATGATGACGGAAACGTCTACCCGCAAACTCCTGCCGCCGCGGTCCTGGCCGCAGCAACTTACATGCAAATGAACCAGCCGACAGAAAGCGACCCTCGGGCAGAGCAGTACAAACAAGTGCGCAAAGGGCTAGGACTGGCAGCCGCAAGGCTCGCCTCCTATGACCGCAAGAAGGCCGCGGAGCAGCTGGAGAAAGAGAAGGAGAAAGAGAAAGAAAAAGAGGCGTCTCGCAAGCATAGGAGCCCTTCGCCAAGAAGAGACAAATCACCACGCCGTGGTCGAGGAAAAGAGGCTCGACGCCGTGGCGACAGTCAAAGCAGCAGAGAGGATAGCCCGAAGGACAAAAGTTCGCGACATCACAGCAGCCGCTCGCGAAAACGAAGCAACGAGCCAAGGAAGGACACTGACCGCGACAAGTCAGGATACGACGCGCGATCGGATCTCGCACAAAATAAGGTGGACATGGCAAGAACAGCGCGATATCGCGAACGCTCTTCGTCCGGTTCTTCGGATGATGAAACATGTGGTGCACTTTGCTTCGCCCGCAGCATCCGAGAAGCACCCCTGCCCAAAAGATTCAAGCTCAGCACGGAAGTAACGAAGTACGACGGCTCACTCGAGCCCTCTTCGTGGCTAAACGATTACCTCACGGCAGTAAAATGCCAACGTGGGAACAAGAACACGGCTATGCAATACCTTAATCTACATCTCATTGGCGCGGCCCGTAGCTGGTTAGAAGCGAGGCCAAGGTCCTGTTACGCATCATGGGACGACCTGCATCGCGACTTCTGCAAAAACTTCCAATCGACCTACAAGAGACCAGCCACCATTGGAGAACTGCGAGCATGCAAGCAGAAAAGCGGCGAGTCCACCCGCGAGTATATCCAGCAACGGACCACACTCAGAAACACCGCAGGAAACATCTCGGAAGAAGTAGCGGTTGAAGCCTTTGCAAAGGGCGCCCGACGAACTGCTTTCAGAGAAGAGCTAGGCAGAGCCGCACCCAAAACTATTGGGGAGCTGATGAACATAGCCGACAAATGGGCTAATGGAGAAGACGCGGTGCGCAATGAGAGAGCGTCATCACCCGCACCCGATGAAGATCGCCATGGCCGAAGAAAGAGAAGGAAATATTACGATCACGAAGATCGAGAGGAAATGGTAGCGGCGGAATTCACGCGAAGTCGCGATGCTGGACGACGCGGAAGTCGCGAATGGAAACCAAAGGTTGAAGAAAAAAGTCCCGAGGAAGACCTTGATGCTTACTGCTCGCTACATCTGTTTACAGATAAACGCACGGGCAAAACCAAGGCGACGCACCTCCTCAAGGATTGTCGGAAGTTCCATGACATCCACGAGGCTTTCTCGAAGAAAAACGGATTAGCAGCTACTCCAAAGTACCCGCCACTTCCAGGAGGAGGCCACCAAGGATTCCAGCCGCCACAACCCCTACCTCCACCAGCAAATCCAAACATGGCGTTGGCTGCACTGCCAGCACCACCTGCACAAAACTCCGGGGCCAATGCGTACCCGAATCCGGCAGGGCAACTGGCAATGATCCAGAAGGTATGTCCATCCCGCAGAGCTCAAAAGACTAACACAAGGCAGTTGTGCATGGCTGTGCAGACTCCGCCAACAAAGCCCGAATACTTGAAGATGACGGATCAACCGATCACATTCTCAATGAAAGACCACCTACCACGGGTCTATCGACCAGGACACGCCGCCCTCGTAATCCAAGCACAAATTGGCAACTACGATCTGGCCCGCGTATTCATGGACGGAGGCACCGGTATCAACATTATCTACGCGGACACACTCCGTCGGATGAACAAGACCCTGGATGGCCTTGCGGAATCAGAAACATCCTTCCACGGGATAGTTCCGGGAAAGCCAATCCGTCCACTCGGAACAATTAATCTAGAATTTATGCTGGGTAATAAAAGCAACTACAGAAGAGAATTCCTTGACTTCGAAGTCGTCGACTGGCCCTCACAGTACCACGCCATTCTTGGTCGAACAGCGTTCGCCAGATTCATGGCAGTACCACATTATGCGTACCTGAAGCTCAAGTTACCCGGAGAATACGGTGTTATCACCATCGACGGAGATTTTCATAAATCCAACAAGTGCGACATTGAGTTCAACGAGATCGCAAAGTCTTTCGGGATGCAAGAAGAATTGCAAGAGCTGGCAAAAACCACGGATCACTCCGTGATGCCCCTCACGAAGAAAAACGCGCCCGAATTGGATTTCAGCGCCAACAGCGACACCCGAAAACATCAGGTGCACCCGATAGATTCTGCAAAGACAGCGATGGTTTCAACTACCCTCTCGCAAGCATAGGAAAGCGCGCTCGTCGATCTCCTCCGTGAGTACTGGGAAATTTTTGCCTGGCAGCCCTTAGATATGCCAGGAATACCCAGGGAGTTCGCCGAGCACTCACTCGAAGTCTTCAAGGACGCTAAACCCATCAAGCAGACCATTCGACGGTTCTCAGAACCCAAGCAGAAAACGCTTGGAGAAGAAGTGAATAGATTGCTAGCTGCAAAATTCATCAGGGAGATCAAGATATCCACCTGGTTAGCAAACCCGGTGCTGGTCCCCAAAAAGAACACTGACATCCTTCGGGTGTGCATCTACTACACGTTATTGAACAAACACTGCCCTAAGGATAACTTTCCCCTCCCGCGAATCGACCAGATCGTGGACTCTACGGCAGGCTGTCAGCGTCTATCCTTCCTGGACGCTTATTCGGGATATAATCAGATCCGGATGAAGAAGGAAGACGAAGAAAAAACAACATTCATCACTCCACACGGTGTATACTGCTACACGACAATGCCAGTCGGGCTCAAGAACGCAGGCGCAACATATCAGCGCTGCATGCAAAAATGTCTCGCCAAGCTCATTGCCAAGAACATAGAAGTATACGTTGACGACATCGTCATCAAGACCCGAGTAGAGGACACACTCCTCGAAGACATCAGATAAACATTCGACGCCCTCAACGCATACAGGATTAAGCTTAATCCAACAAAATGTGTTTTCGGTGTACCAGCGGGAAAACTTCTCGGGTACCTGGTATCCGCCAGAGGCATCGAAGCCAACCCAGAGAAAATACAAGCAATTTTGACGATGAAGGAGCCAACCAATCTACGCGGAGTCCAGCAGCTCGCGGGGCGACTAGCCGCCTTAAGCAGGTTTATCGCGCGATTGGGAAAGCAAGCACTGCCTTTTTACAAGCTGCTGAAGAAGACAGACAAATTCGAGTGGACACCAGAAGTTAAACAAGCGTTCGCAGACGTGAAACGATCGTTGCAAAGCAGACACGTCCTTGCAACACCGCAAGAGAGGGAGCCACTTTACCTATACCTAGCCGCAACAAATCAGGTCATCAGCACAGCAATCGTAGTCGAACGACCTGAGGAGGGCAAGGCATATGAAGTCCAACGACCGATCTATTACATAAGCGAAGTGCTTTCGCCATGCAAACAAAGATATCCTCACTACCAGAAGCTTGCCTATGGAGTCGTTTTTACAGCTCGAAAACTAAAGCACTTCTTCCAGGAACACGCCATCACAGTGGTTAATGATGCATCACTCGGTACAATCATGAACAACCCTATGGCATCCGGAAGAATAGCAAAGTGGAGCATCGAGTTGGGCACTTGGGATATCACCTATACAGGACGCAATGCAGTAAAATCCCAGGTACTCGTGGAATTCTTAAGCGAGTGGACAGAGCTACAAACACCAGGACCGTCCGAGTACACGAGCAACTGGATAATGTACTTTGACGGGTCCGAAAGAAACGAAGGAGCAGGAGCCGGAATTGTTCTAATATCACCTAGGGGAGACAAGCTGCAGTATGTCCTATGATTGGACTTTTCACCCGACAATCCGGCATCAAACAATGACGCAGAATATAAGGCCCTGTTGCATGGGATGAAGATGGCAGTCGCGTGTGGAGCCACCCGACTAATGATCTACGGCGACTCAAACCTCATCGTGCAACAGACAATGAAAGAATGTGAAGCTCTCGCCGAAAACATGGTTGCCTACTGTGACATGTACAACCTGCTCGAGGGAAGTTTCAAATGATGCGAGCTCAAGTACATCGCGAGATCGAGTAACGAAGAGGCGGATAGGAAGGCCAACATGGGTTCCACAAATACACCCGTACCGCCAGGAATATATTTCGAGCGAATAACTAAGCGATCAGTTAAAGTCAAGAAGCTGCCGGGACACCTGCAGCACCGGAAACAGAGGTTAGCCCGCAAGTTGCCATTATCGAGCTTATTCATAATATTTCGCGACAAGTATTTCTGGTCGAGCCAGTTTGGACACAGAAGTACATCGACTACTTGTCCGCCAAACAACTCCCAGCAGATCTTCGCAAGGCTCGACAGATAATCAGGCGCAGTAAATCTTTTCGGGTGATCAACGGAGAATTATATAAGCAAAGCATCTCGGGTATACTCCAGCGATGTATAGCACCCGAAGACGACAAGGAACTACTCCAAGACATCCACCAAGGAGACTGTGGACATCACGCGAGCTGGAAAACAATCATAGGAAAAGCTTTCCGAGCAGGATTCTACTGGCTTACAGCAGTCAGAGACGCAAAGGAGCTAGTCGACCGGTGTAACGCTTGCCAGCGATTCGCACCAAAGCCGCATGCACCCGCTACAGAACTGCATATGATACCTATCGCATGGCCCTTTGCACAATGGGGGCTGGATATGGTAGGACCGCTACGCAAGTCCACGCCGGGTGGATATACACACTTGCTGGTCGCAGTCGACAAATTTACCAAATGGATTGAAGCCATGCCAGTAACCTCGGCTAGCGCTCAATGCGCTGTCAAATTCCTCGACTCCATTGTATGCAGATTTGGAGTGCCACATGACATCATTACAGACAATGGTACTAATTTCACAGCCAAGGAAACACAGCAGTCCTGCGAAGAAAAGGGAATCAAATTCAAATTTGCCTCGGTTGCACATCCGCAAACAAACGGACAAGTCGAAAGATCCAACAGCTTAGTTTCAACTGGCATCAAGAAGCGCCTACTCGATCGTCAACACCCAGCAGCAGGACATTGGGCCGAAGAGCTACCCTCCGTGCTATGGAGTCTCCGCACAACTCCAAACCGATCTACCAACTACACACCATTTTTCATGGTATACGGGGCAGAAGCAGTCCTTCCCGAGGACGTCAGGTTCAGCGCCCCACGAGTTTTCGCCTACAGCGAAGAAACCTCTAACAGGGAACTCGCGGAAGATATGGACGCACTAGATGAAATGCGTGATATTGCACTCGCAAGATCAGCAGTATATCAACAATCATTGCGAAACTATCACAGTCGCCGCATACGACATAGAGCATTCGCGGTAGGAGATCTGGTGTTACGGCTCAATCAGAAGGAAGGACACAATCTCGAGCCACCATGGGAAGGACCCTTCATAATACACGAAGTTATCCCAGGCGGAGCATACAGACTGAAGAACCCGGCGACTGGAGGCATCTATTCCAATCCTTGGAATATCGCACACCTCCGCAAATTCTATCGCTAGACCTATTTTTCTCGCAGCAATAAGGCTATATTAGCCACTCCTGTAGCTCGAATACATGACTTCTCAGTCATCGCAATAAAATACATGGTTTCTCAACCATACATACCCGAAGATTATTCATAATTACATGCTAAAAGTTACAGGTATACACCCCAAAAAACTCATGGGGACTACGCCTAAATCTAGCATCACAGGAAAATTTATATATACAAGGTTACACACCTTACAACAGTTTTTACAAACTACACAATGAAACAGGATATATACATCCTACACTTATACATGGCGATGAGTATTCTCAGCCGCCAAAACCCGATCTACCTCATCCGAGGTCAATCGAATGATTTCCTCTGCCGCAGGTCGAACAACCCTATAATGAGGAGACATATCGTCGATTGGACCATCAGGAAGTCTAGCTATGGAGTTGAAGTTCACCTCAGGATGCCATAAACGGACAAAAGAGAGAGCTACCACCAAGCCGCAAGTCATCTGATTGCGAACACACTCGCGAATCTCTCCTTCTCGTCCGAACACCCTGAGTAGATGGCTCCAATCTTCTGGACCCCTTTGCAGCGGGTAAAAAGCAACGTTCATTGCAATCAAAACCTCGTGAAAATAACTCACGAGTATCTTCGCCTGATTGACTCTGAACTTCAAGGTGGCAAGCACAAACTCTCGACTACGATCAGAACAAAAATTATTCGCGTGAGGCCTTGAGCTACTAGCTTCTTGATAGATGTGGTTCTCCACCCACTGTTTTTCATTCCTGTCATCTGGTCGAACAACTGAAAAGCAAGGGTACATGATCAAAAGAAGAGCACAAGATTAGAAAGACTTGGGGGCTGAACCAGTTACAGAGCAAATCATTGGCAACAGACGCCAATTCATCCATCACAAATTGCTCACGTTCAGTCGCCAGCGTTTGTTTGGATTTAGCCACATCGGCTACCCTACGGAACGCCTTTAACTTGCGTTCACCATCAACTACACGGTCACGGAGACCCGCCAAGGTCCCAACAGCGGCAACAAGAGGATCGGCTGGAGTAGCAGGTCCAACCGAAGGCTCTGCAGCCGCCCCGGTCACCTGAAAAATACAAGGAAGAATAAGGATTAAGATGCCCTACTCGAGATATATTAACCACCTATTCGACAGGTGCTCGGGGGCTACTCCCATCGGGAGCACACACACAATCACAGGAAGCGTTTTAGCAAAAACATCTCGATTCAACTATTGAAAATACGGGAACACATCCCAGGGTTCATTACAATCGAAGCTGCGAAGTACAACAGAAATAACCTAAGAAGCTACAGTGGTACTACCACTCGCGGCAGTGGTCCCTCCCTTAGCACGGGCAAATAACTCGGATAACTTCCGAGCAAGGACTCCGGCGGCATCGCCAAAACGACGAAGCCCTACCTTTTTGCCCGTAACAGGATCGACGGGAAGCTCCGAGTAGGCCTCCTCCAAGCCAGTGACTCCATGCGCCAGCGCGAATTGGATGGCGGTCTTCGCCCCAGATTCTGACTGGGCAACCGCGTAAGATTCAAGGAGATTGCCCTCCGAGAAAACCTTCAGCAGATCGCCCAACACGGGTGGAGACGCGGTGTTGACGAGAAGGCGGCCGTGCAGTTGCGTCAGCACCCGAATGGCATCACCAATCAAGGCGCAAACCCCTGCAACATGCCTCCTAAGCTGGGCGCAAGAATCTGTCAATGCGTCCACTCGAGGAACCCCAGCAAGCTCCAGGGGGACACCCAGGAGACCTAAGAACAAAAAAGGGTGTTAGTCCAAAGGATCTACCAAAACAAAAAGCAGATTGTAGATAAGTACAACTTACCCGCGAAGCGCTTAGCAAGGGGACGAAGAAAGTTGACGAGATTGGCATCCGCCTTGGCGCCAGCATCCTCCAAGCTCTTCAGAGCATATTGGGAAGCCGCAAGTTTTCCCTCGTAATCGGCAGATAACATGCGGGAAGACTCGAGCTCCTGCCGGGCAGTCACCAGTTCTGCCTCTAGAGCTGCTGCATGAGCGGAGGCATTCTCCTTCTCGGTCTTCAAAAATTCAAGTTGAGCTGCACAACAACGATCATCAGAGTCGAAGAATTGGTGGAAAACGAACACAAGAAAGGATGGAAAACTCACCTCGAAGAAGCTCGTTCTCAGTGGTGAGTCGACTGCGGTCCGCTCGAAGGAATCCGCATTCAGACTCAGCAAGAACAACACGGCGGCCAATCGCCGCAAGGGAGTCAATAAGCGACTGCAAGGAACATGAGAATAGAAGAGTCAGAAGAGTAAAATTTGAGCCTATACTCGATTGCAAACATTCGAGTATAGCCTCGGGGGCTACTCCCATCGGGAGCACTGTCGTGCACCCGATAAAAAGAAGAAGAAGAAAATGTTTATCTCTGAGCCTGTAGCCGATCGCATGCGATCGACTACAGCCTCGGGGGCTACTCCCATCGGGAGCACTAACGTGCACCCGATAACAAAGACAGCAGAACATTAAAAAACATGCAGCGAAGTTTACCTGGCCTTGGGCGAGTGAGAGGGGATCCGCCGAGCTGCCCGACACCTCTTTTGGAGCCTTTGGAGTCGTCGCATCAGGAGCGACATTCGGAGAATTTTGGACCGTGCCGGCGGTAGGAGTTTCGCCTGCAGCTCCCGTTTTATTCCTCTTTTCGGGAGGAAGGGAAGAGGCGTACCTGCGAGGGGTGATAGCTTGCAGGCTGCGACAAAGACAAAGCGTCAACAAGACGCCAAAGGAAAACGTTCGACTAAAAGAACAGGGAAAGAAACTTACTCATCTTCGTCATCCTCCTCGTCCAGCATATCCGCATTCCAGGCGGTCTGGATAACTGGGAATGAGGAGGAAGGGGCGCACGTACGCAGAGGAGTAGCGTTGATGGGCTCCTTCCCGGGCGATTCTTCCAAGGAGTTGTCCTTAGAGGTGGCCTCGTCACCTTCCACTCGACGGCGTTTATGATGACCGGCACCCGAGTCCTCTGCGTCATCCGAAGAATTTTGCTCGGAGCTCGAAGAAGCGTTGGCAACACTGGTATCGCTGGGCCATCCAGGTTACTCGCTAATAACTCCGAGGCCTCCGCCCCAGATACGGGAGGGTAGCAGGTGGCCATGGATAAGCTCTACAGGAAAAGACAGAAGAAATTCAGTCGACCAAAATTCAGACCAAGAAAAAATAATGAGAAAAGAAAGGCAAACTCACTTCGGATGGTGGAGGCCTTGACGCGTCAAAGGCTGCGACCGTGCAGTCGGGGAATTTTTCTCCCACCTTCAAGCTGGTGATGGCCGCAATCTTTTTCTCGAACTCGACGTTCGAGAGCTCTTCACGGCTCACACGACTGGGATCCTCAGAGCCTTGGTATTCCCACATCGTGGAGGGCCTGTGCTGCAGAGGTTGAATTCTGCGCTTGAGAAAGATACCCGCCAGGTGTAGCCCGTTGAGCACGACTCCAGCAGCTTGATCACGGAGGGCTGCCACCCTTGCGAGTAGTGGCGTGACGACCTGGTTTCTTCAGCCGACAACTTGTGCGCCCAGGATTTCCGCCTCTTCAAGATAGCGAACGGGTGGAATTCCTCGATCCCACCCGAGCTGTTGTCGATGACGTAAAACCACTTTTTTCTCCAACCCTGGGCGGAGTCGATGAAGTACATGCTGAAGTAGCTATTCTCCGATTTTGCTTGAATCCCGAAGACACCCGTGTGAAGCGGCTCGCCAAGCTCAGATTCCACCCGCGATTTCTCGCGGAAGATCCGGACATTGAAGAGGGCCTTCCAGAGGCCCCAGTGTGGGCGAATGCCCAAAAAGCATTCGCAGAATACAATGAAGCACGATATGTGCTGCACTACATTCGGGGGAAGATCGTGGAGCTGTATGCTATAAACATACAACAATGCCACGAGGAATGGATGGAGGGGAAGAGAAAGATCGCGCGACACGTGGTCCGCGAAGACCACGCGTTCGTTCGCGTGCGGGTTGGGTACCTCCTCCTTCTTGCCGAGGCGCACCCACTTCTCGGACTCCGCCGGCAGCAGCCCCTCACGCTGCATCTCCTTGATGCTTTTCGCCGTGGTGTTGGGCGAACGCCAGTCGCCCGAGCGCGGTGCAGGCTGTGCCGAAACTTCTCCTGACGCCGAAACGGCAGCGCCACGTTTCTTGCCTCCCGCCATCACTGCTAAGCACGAGCTTGAGGAGAGAAGGAAGACGAGCGCGAGGAAGAAGATGAACTGGAAGACGAAGGCTGGTAAAGATTCACCGTTCCACCAAGACCCATATTTATACACGGGGCTACTCGATCCTGGCCACTCGATGCGCCACGTGGCATCCATCGCTGCCACCACGTGCGAAGACGAAACGAGGAGGCGGTGGATGCTGTTTCCTGCCACGATCTTAACGGAGGATCGTGGGCATTTACTGCGCAGTTCGCGTAAAAACCGGAAACGACGCCTCGTTTCCGGTCAAAAAGCTGACAAAGTGGGCCAGCTCTTCTGCTCTCACTCCGTCACGTCCCATCGGGAGGATAAAAGTGCGCCATGACGTCATTGCGTGCATCATCAAGCTGGAAAATCTTTCGATTGAAAAGTTCAAAACGCGAAAATAACTTCGCATGAACAAAAATCCTTCGAATAAAAGTCTAAACACGAAAGATAACTTCGTATGGACAAATCATGAAGTGAAATCTCACAGAAAAAATACCCTACACAAGGAAATTCTTTCGTATGGGCACGATATCCCAGACATGAAAACTCTTTCATATGGGTGTAAAACTCCTAACACGAAAACTCTTTCGTATAGACAAGGAACTACAAACCCAAAACTGCGCGAGTAAGAAGATCTTGCCACTCATTCACACGATGTTTGCACGTCATAAACCTGGATTGTTCAGCCGACTAGGCACATCGGGATGCCATATTCTTTCGAATATGAAGGTAAGACCTGAAAGATCTCTCTTAAGGGCCTGGAATCGCACTGAAGCTGCGTCCTCCGGTATGATACCGTGTCAACAACACGAAGAAAAATCCTAGCGGACGCGCCGGGTACCCCCATAGGTTAAGTTCGACTGGTAAGACCATTACGGCCTAGTCGCAACAATCACCTCGTCGGGTTCGAGTCGGAGGTCTCGAATCTGTGTAGGTCAGAACTGTTTTTGCCCTAGTCGCAATTAATTGGCCCTGAACTTTCGGGAGAGCTGAGCTACTGCGCCATATCCTTCTGCGAAAAACAGCCATACAAACAGGCACTTTTCATTACTCGATGCTCGGGTACAAAATTCATCACACAGGGTACACGCCCTCCAAAGCAAGAAACCACCAATACTGGTTATCCAAGGGTGATAGAAGCAAAAAAGTT
Source organism: Alopecurus myosuroides (assembly GCA_028641055.1). Taxonomy (NCBI): domain Eukaryota; kingdom Viridiplantae; phylum Streptophyta; class Magnoliopsida; order Poales; family Poaceae; genus Alopecurus; species Alopecurus myosuroides. The sequence continues at coordinate 347,756,763 of CM054062.1, read as the reverse complement.
TGACCGTCTACTCGACTGGAAAATCCCAATCGAGCAAACGCTCGGGAGCTACTGACGAAGGAATGGATATTAGACCCTGCGGGAAAGGACACTCCCATCTCCGGCCCAAGGTTAAGGCCCAAGAGGAGGAGTCCTTGGAGCACCGAAAGGCCCACACGAAGCCCACCTGCAATATCTTGCGGGCTAAGTTAGGAAACCTGTAACCGACTTAGGGTTAGAGTTCGAGTCCTCTCCGGGAAGGGTTCGAGACCTGGCCACCTATATAAGGCCAGGAGAGCCACCGGTAGAGGATCAAGCAATACCGCAATCCCAAAGCCTTGAGCCCGAGATCATACTCTCGAATCGAGCTACCATCATTGTAACCGATCTACTCGAGTAATACAGATCGACAGAAGCAGGAGTAAGGGTTTACGTCTACGAGGGCCCCGAACCTGGGTAAATCTTGCCCCCTGTTTAGCCGACGATCGCCACCAGCGCTCATGGGTTCTCCTATTCGAAACCCGATAGGGTGACTTGAGGGATTTGCCGAACAGCGGATTCGACACCAAGTGTAGCAAGAGGTCTAGATTCTCCACAAATAGAAACCCTAGACTCAAATCCCTCATGTGAATGAGGGGAAAATGAAGAACAGCTCGGTGAAGATGTAGATCGGGGCCTTCTCCTTCAATCCTCCAAAGATCAACAAGTTTGGTGCGAGGGATTGTGAGTAATTGAGGATTTGGTGAGCTCAATAAATGTTATTCAATGCAATGGACGAACTAGAGCTCAAGGAAAAAGAGGAGGGGTATTTATACCCCCTCCTCAAATTTAGCCGTTTGAAAAGAAAAATATGTACCGGAATATCCGGTTGGCTTCTTTCTTCAGATCTGGAAATCGATAGCATTGACCTCAACCGAAATATCCGACACGGAGTGAATAATCCGGTTGCATTATTTCGGCTAACTTCTTTCCCGAACTGGCTCCTCAACCGAAATATCCGGTTGGATTGAAATAATACGGCTAGCTTATGTCCCGAACAGACTCCTCAACCGGAATATCCAGTTGATTTCTGCATCTCCAATCTTCCACTCCTTAGCTATTTTGAGCCTCAACTTCCCCAACCGGAATATCCGGTTGCTTCCGAATAATCCGGTTGGAATAATCTGGCTCTTATCAAACTGGGTTAGGATTCTCCTAACCGGAATATCCGGTTGCCCTAGAATAATCCGGTTCCTCTCTGTCCCAAACCTCAATGATCTAACTTCACCGATCTTTTGGTGATCAATACGGATGTTGAAAACAACACTTGCACACTTAACATCTCAATAAATAATGTACTTAGTATTGTTAACTAACACAGAAAACCATCGGGGAAATGAAATGCACTTTCAGATAGCCACTATGACCAAATAACGGCTAGTGCTCCTACCCTAAGAATGGTTATATCCTTACTATCTATCCCATATAACCAATTGCCAAAAATATTGCAAATGACATGGTGGATACAAGTTGAAAGTCATTTAGATAGCTAACCAAATAGAACGTGCAAAGTTGCACTCGAAGAATATGAGTTTTATTGACTCATCCTGAGAACAAGAGACACACTTAGTACTCTCATGCCAATTGCGTTTGACAAGATTATACTTAGTTTAAATGACACCTTTGCAAAGATACCATGCGAAGATTTCCAGCTTTAATTATATCTTCATTTGCCATATTTTATTATTATTATCAACTGGGCATTCAGATTGAACCAATGCCCTATACATTGAATCGGCCGAGAATTCCAGCGGAACTCATCGGCCCCTTGTGACAAGTTGACTAGCGCCAACCGGTCCAACAATGCTTGCCAAGACTCAAGTCTGGGAGCAATTAAATCACGCCTAAACGTCATGTTGGGAGAAGATGTTCGCATAACTGTGGCAACCATGTCTCCCTTATGAAGCACAATATTGTATAAGGTCGGATACTATTTTTGGAGGGTGGTATTACCGGAACATCTGTCCTCCCAGAATGTGATCTTAGATCCATCCTTAATATTAAATACTCCAAAGCGAAAAAAGTGTTTCTTAGTCGCTATTAGAACTGCCCAAAAACGAGAATCACCAGGTTTCCAGGTGTGATAACGCTTTTGTGTCAATGTATTTTAACTTAAGGAGTGTTTGCCATACCACATCTTCTGTAAGAAGCTTAAACAACCATAATTTATATGATTAATTTAAGAATATCTAACATAATAAGAACTACTACTAGCAAGTGAAACTCGAACATGCTATATATACTAATCAGGTTCAACATGAGCAGATGGAAGAACACATCACAAAACAGATACACACAAAACATATTCAACCAACCAATAGGGATATTGCACATGTACCGAACATTTGCAGATGAATCAGTCGTGGTTAGAGTGCCTTTCGTGCATCGTCTAACGAAAACTAATCTCAACGGAAATAACATGGTATATATGGTTGTTTTATGAGAAATAACATTGTCCTTGCGGGCATAATTGTTTTCTTCTTGCATTTGATCCATGCTATCTTCTTGAAAAAATTACCCCTGGCAATAGCGGGAAGCATTAGGATTCCACATACCGGTGCTCTTGGTGTGCGACATGCAGAGGGAGGAAGGGTCGCCGACATTGAGTACATCACAGATAGCTATGACCGTATTATCTTCAGCTCTCAAACTAGGAGGGAGTTCCATTCAGCCCGTCATTTCGAGGTTCGGCAAGCTATCCCCACTATAAGGAACAGTCCCACAGATAACTACGACATGTTTACAATTCTCCACAATCTGTAGACCGATGGGTGGTTCATTGACATTGAGAGTAGTTTGAAATTTTTTTTCCTTACAACTTGGATGTGTTTAATTACTTTGCACAGTTGACAACTTGAATATGTTTGTTGAATAGCGTATCCATGCTGCTACTGTTCTTGGATGAGTTTACTTTGCACGGTTTATATATGTTTGTAAAACTCAATATCAACATTTTTTTATTACCGAAATATAATCATTGGCGTGGCTTGACTCGTCGGTGATTCCGTATACAACTAGCATGGCCTTGTACACGCCGGTGATCTCATGAAATCACCGGCGTGGGCACATGCACACCGGTGATCCCTAGATAACACTGGCGTGATGGTTATCGGCATGGCCATTTCGCCGGTGATCTTAAAACACCTCGCCAGTGATTAGTTGTTTCCTTATAGTGTACGCCTCCCCGAACAAGGAGCTACCGAGCGACTCGGACGAGACGCCGGCGGCAACTACACCGAATTCTATCGCCGCCTCGGCATGGACTAGGCATAGATGTTGGTTTTTTTCTAAAGTTTTCTTTAGTTCGAATCGTCCGTCTATGTAACGAATCCGCCTATATTCGACCATATGTAATGAAATCGTATAAATTTTCATTAAAATTTGTCGATATTTGTCAGTTTTTGTTAAATTCCTCTTTGTTCTCTTGGGAGCACGACTGGAAACCAACGCCCCCTACACCAAAGTTAGCGTTGGCGGCTCCCTGGGGGCACTATTTTCAGTTGACAAACGGGCTGGTGGGCACCAAGTGTTGAAGATGCTCTAACACTAATCATGTGCAACTTCCGACAACATGTCTCCATGTTCTGTGCCATTCAAAATCGGCTGGGCATTTCTGTTAATGTATACTCTACAAGTTTCTAGAGTTATACTTACATGCAATAGAACACTACTAAGATATTTGGTCAGTTATACACTTTCCCTCATTCATGATGTTTAAAATTTCAAAAAAAAAATACATGCATGGACACACATACAATTACTTAAATACATATGCATATAGCACATAATTTATGCAAGCAAAATTATTTGAAGGAGAACATTTACTATATTGTTCAAGTGAATTGTTTTATAAGAAAACTTTGCCATGACATATATTACATATATATAACAAACAACATTGTAACTATCTTTCCAAAACATTGTTATGTGATCCCTCCGTTCACTATTATATAATGTTTTAGCCTTTGCCAAAAATGCATGTATCTAGACGTATTTCATTGTGTAGATTCACTCACTTTGATCCCTATCTAGTCTGCATTGAAATATCTAAAACATCTTATATTAGTGAACAAAGGGAGTTACTAATTATGCCATCAAAGCAATAAATATGTACTTATTAAAATTATATTATGATAAATAAGTTTAAAATTTTAGTATAAAAGAAATTTGTGTTATGTCATCAAGTGTAGCCTCTTCATCTCCTTACTCATTAAGTGGAGATTCATAATGTTCAACTACAAGAATACAAAACTCAACATCAAGAACAGATAAATACAAAAGCATTCTCATTTAGAATGGGGATAGTTGTCCAAATGAGCACACTATGTAGAGTAATAAATGAACCTTCATTTCGGCATAATTGATAAAATAATTTACAAGAAGGGTGACTTCAGAATAGTTACTTCCTACTTTAGATCATATGTTGACAAACTTCAAAAAATACACAATTTTCAGCAAAAGGAAATACTAGTAAATAAAGAAAAACTAAAAAAATGCTCTTAAATAGTTCATCCTCTTACATTTATTCAACAATAGTGACTTCACCATAGATATCAATATATTAAACATTTCACTTTTCTTAACACATCCATATAAACCTTTTCAACAAATTGATTCCCTTTTCTTATAAAACTATGCAAACAACAATTATTTATAATTATTCAATAACAATACATACATATCTAGTAGCACACAAGTACTAAACAATAATTTCTCAAAAATAAAACTTAAAGTATCTTTGCTAAGCTTATAGGAAAAGGTTCTTGTCCGCTGATCCAAGAATGAGCGCGCTAACCACATCGTGTGAGGTATGGGACTGCCCGCAACCTATTAGCCCCGCTGCATTCTTGTCCAGGATGTCACAACTTAGTTCGGGCTTTCCATTTGGCGTTTGCACATCACTAGTTCTACAGATATGATGGCAACGATGTTGAGGATGATGATGGTATGTTACCGATGTGCGTACAATTATATAGGTTCCCGCGGTATGACGTGAAGCAGACAGTTCCAGTCGGTTTGAACCACATCGCGCGCAGGTGCAAACGGCTGGGTCCGCTTCGAAGCATCGGCCGAACTCTCGATGTGGTTCCAACCTAGCTAGGTGGCTCCTTGGACTTATTTCTGGTGAGGCGAAGTGTGGTGCCGACAGTCTCGCGACAGTTTGGTGCGTGTGACTACAGTAGTGCATACTGATGCGTGTGAACACACGTTCGTTGGGAGACCCCAAGAGGAAGGTATGAAGAGTGGAGCAGCAAGTTTCCCTCAGAAAGAAACCAAGGTTGAATCGACCAGTAGAAGGAAGAAAGTAACTTTAGAAGGTTGATGCAGCTGAGATGGCAGGACGCAGTACCGGTTCAGAAGCAACGTGGAACCTGCACAACACAATCAAATCACTTTTCCCCAACGAAGCAGTGAGGTTGTCAATCTCACCGGTTTTGCTGAACACAAAGAGGTTAAACATATGGTGTGGAAAACAATAGGCGAACAATATGAAAATAGTAGTAACAGTATGAAACTAGTATGAAAGCAGTAGATGTTTTATCAGTATGAGGAAAAATGACCGGGGTCCACAGTTCACTAGTGGTGTCTCTCCATGAAAGATAAATAATATGTGTGGTGACCAAATTACAGCTGGGCAATTGACAGAAATGAAGGATGCACCGTAGTGCATATGCAGGACATAAAGATTACTATGTGATTCATGCGGGCATTACAACAAAATACATGGACTGTCATCCAAGTGCATCTATGACTAATAATCTACCCTCCGAATATCATCCGAACAAACGTTGGGTATTAAGTTGCTAGAAACAGATTATCGCAGTAAGCAAAGTGTGTAATGTGAACAATGTAAACTAGGTAAACACCGTTGTTTTCTCCCTAATGGCAACAACACATCCTCCATCCGTCACGTTTCTTCGCTCGAGCACAAATGCAAAGGAGGCATGAACCCACTATCGAGCATAAATACTCCCTCTTGAAGTTACTAGCATCTACTTGGCTAGAGCATCTACTAATTACGGAGAGCATGCAAGATCATAAATAAAATAAGCATGAAGATAACATGATAGATTGATACAAGAGGTAGCATTCAACATTCATCAGATCCCAGCAAACACAACATGTATCATTACATAAAGATGATCTCGATCATGTGAGGCAGCTCACGATATCTAAATATGAGGTACAAAGTGGAGAGAACAACCATCTAGCTACTTCTATGGACCCGTAGTGCAGGGATGAACTACTCACGCATCACTTCGGTGGAGGACATGGTGACGTAGACCCCTCCGGTGATGAATTCCCCTCCCGACAGGGTACCGGGGAGAGCTCCAGAACCCTCCCGATCTCGGGATGACGATGACGGAGGCCTCAGGTGTTTCTCAGGACGAAGTGGTATATCTTTAGGGTTTACGCCTCGTGGGGTATAAATAGGAGAAAGGGCAAAGGCGGTGGAGGCCTGGGTGCCCCACACCACACCATGGCGCGGCCAGGGGCGCGCCGCCCTATGGTGAGGGCCCCCTTTGGCCCACCTCCGGGTCTCTTCGAGACTCTGTGGAACCTTCGGGAATTCTAATATCTCCAAACTTCGAATTTTCCAATTCTGAGAATATTTTCAGAACAACTTTTCTGAAACTAAAAACAGCAACAAACAGGTACTGGCTCTGTGGCATCTTGTCAATAGGTTAGTCCGGAAAATTGATAAAAATGACATAAGGTGTATAGAAAACATGTAGGAAACAACATGAAACATTAGAAATTAAGGATACGTTTATGACGTATCAACATCCCCAAGTTTAGTTCCTACTCGTCCTCGAGTAGGTAAACGATAAATACACATAATTTCTGAGGTGACATGGTACCAACATAAACTTGATCATCAATAATGTAAAAGTGTAAGTAAGATGAGATCATAGAACTTCAACACAAGCATGATAAATAGAATTTTAACAATAAAGCATAGCAATCACCTTGCATCATGAGAAGTAACACAAATAAAAGATCATGAATAACAATGCCACAAAAGATATACGTTTGTTTCAAGTATAGATAAAACACGACAAAGTGATATTTCGCTAGTCCTTAAGAGTGGTGTCGTGGTGGTGTCACGGCAGATGCCATGGGATGGCTAAAGATGTGGGGACGATGGACGCTGGAGGTGTCCGGGGAGGGATCACGCGACGAGTAGCCGCGTGAGGTAAGATCCACACAACACAAACAACACGATGTACCCAGGTTCAGGGCCCTCGTGAGGAGGTAAAACCCCTACTCCTGCCTTTCTTTATGTATTACGATGTCTCTCCGAGTAGCCACAGTACAAAAGGTAACGCTACCGAGTAGCCTTTCTCTCCTCTCCGAGTAGAGCTAGGTCAAGAACTTAGGGATTCTAGGGTTTCCAGGGAGCCACTGTTCGCGTCTATGGGAGCATGCCTCGCGCAGGAGGCGGCGGGGCACCTTATATACACGGTGCCCAGCCGGATACGTCCAAATCTAGACAAGTGTCGACATAGTGTGCACACCGTCCTTTCTCCGAGTACCCGCTGACAGCTTTGGTCGTTGATCTTGGCTGCTTCTGTAAAGTCGTTGGGCAAAACTAGGGGACAGACTGGTATCACTGTACCTAGGCACAGAGTAGGCCCCCCTTATCCTGCCACCGCCTGCTTCCATGCTGTCACTGTCAGGCAGGCCGTCCCCACGTGAACAGTAGTTCGAATGCTGCCAAGTACGGACCCAGGATACGCGGGATCCTGTGTCAGAACGGCTCCTTTGACTTCCTGCCCGAGTAGTTTCCCGCCAAAGGTTCCCGCCAATTGTACTCGGGCCAAACCTTCTACTCGTCAGGGCAGAACTTGATTGATATCTCCTTCTGGTCATCTTGAGGTGAGACCGAGTAGCAGTCGACCGGGTAGCGAGTACCCGGTAGTCGGCTACTCGACCAAACCTCTCTTCTGTAAGCGGCCTTTACCACCTGTCTTTACCCTACTCGGGGGTAACCCCCCGACAGCAGTCCCCGAAGCTGGTTGAGTCTTGCGAACTTGTTCACTAGGCTCTGCCAGCTTAAAACCAGCCTTTGCATCTCAGCCATCGAACCTCAAGATGCCGAGTAGGTCCTCCGAGTAGCTATCTGGAAAGTACCTTGAGTTTCCTCTCTTCCGAGTAGCACTTGCTTTCTACTCTGTAACCGAGTAAAAAGACTTAGCGAAATTTCGCAAACTGAGCCTCTGCAGCGCAGAGCAACATCCAGCCCTTCACGCAGGCACTGCCCACGTGTCAAGCATCCATGACCTCGTCGTTTGGTTGCCCAGGACACGACGCCACGCGTCCAGTTTTCACGTTGTGGGCCCACCGGCCGTCATGTCCCATCACGCGCAATTACTGGCCACGATCTGATGGTGGGATCAAATGCGGCCGTTACGCGCGCAGCCCGCGCTTGTGTGCGTTTCTAGCCGGCCACAGGACCCACCACACGCCACAGTCGATCCCACTTCCGCGGTGGTAACGGTAATCTCGCGAGGGAGATATAAATACCCCCGCGGTAACTTCCTTTTCCCCTTCCTCGCACTATTCCTCTTCTGCCTCTTGTTCTTCTTCGCCACCGAGCCCTCCGCCGCCGCGCAAGCTTCCGCGCCGCCGCGGACTCACTCCACCGAGCAACTCCATTCGAAATCATCCACTCCTCCCACTCGCAACGATGGCCAAGGCTAGCTGGGCGGGTTCCTCCGTCACCAAGGCCAATCTCGCCTGGCTCGTGACCAGCAGAAGGGTTCCCCCCGGCGTGGAGTGCCGGGCACCCGACGACGAGGTTGTGCCAGCTCCACGGGACGGCGAGCGGGTGGTCTTCATGTCGCACTTCGAGCGCGGCTTTGGACTGCCCGCCTCCAACTTCCTGCGCAAGTTCCTCGATCACTTCGGGCTGCAGATGCATCATCTGCCGCCCAACGCGGTCGTCTTCCTCGCCTACCATGCCGTGGTCTGCGAGGCTTTCCTCGGCATCAGGCCCACGACTGATACATGGCTCAGGTATTTTAATCTTCGCCAACAGTCAGTCGGGAAGAAAGACGCCGCAGGCATCGGCCGCGCCACCGATACGGGCTGTGCCATGATGGTGCAGCGGACCGGGACGAATCATCCCCGCATCCAGGGGCTGGATTCCTGCCGAATGTGGCAGCAGTCGTTCTTCTATGTCAAGAATGTCCCCGCCACGGAAGGGGGTGCGGTTGATGATCGAATCAACCTGCCCGCTTGGAGGAATCGTGCTCCACTCGGGTCAAACTGGAAGGAGAAGCCCACCATCGACGAAATCGCCATCGAGATAGAAGATAGACTCGGCGAGCTGAAGAAACTGGGCCTCAAGAACGACGACCCGGTGGTGTGCTGGATCAAGCGCCGAGTGCTCCCTCTGCAGGAGCGCTGCCATCTCATGTGTTACATGGGAGGCCCCCGCGACTGCACCAGGACCACCACCATCGAAATCGACGACGTCGACGTTGCTTATCATGCCAAGAACATTCTGAAGACAAGCCTTAGCGAGAAGTGGCGGTATGGTTTCGTCCCGTACAGCCGCACGCAACCGATTGCCCGGGTACGCTGTTCCTACTCTGTTTTCGCCTCTGCTTCCCGAGTAGATAACTTCCCTTTCCGCCCCGACTAGCAATCACCTGGTGCACCGAGTAGAGCACTTAGTCGACTCGCGCTTAGGCTTAGTATGCTTTGTGTTTGCACGCCTATCCGGGTAGAACACTTAGAAAACTGCATAGGCTTAGTGTGCTTTGTGTTTGCACGCCTATCCGAGTAGAGTTCCATCCTGATACTCGGTTGACTTATGATCCTTCTCTGTCTTTCAGACTCTTACTCGACAGTTGATTGAGAGTCGCGAAGTTTTTGAGGACAACTGGTCCGACGATCGCGAGGAGGATGACATGCTGCCTTCTGATGACGCGGAACAGAGCAGCCCCGTTCCTGACAAGCGCGATGCTCTCCGCACTTGGTCAGATGAAGGCTCTCACGGTATTGTTATTTTCATCTTGTTTGTTTCTGAGAAACACCAACCCCTTGCATTGCTGTTTCTGATCCTTCCTTCTTCTCTTTTGAATTTCTCAGATGAGGCCGCTGCGGAGAAGGACGACGAGGATGAGGACGAGAACGAGGGCGATGCACCCCTTGTCGTCCAACCTCTGTCTACTGCCCCTCCCGAAACCCGCAAGCGGACCGGCAGCGGAGCACAGGCACCTCCAGCCAAGAAGAAGAAGCCCGCCGAGAAGGAGGAGGCCGCCGAGAAGAAGAAGAAGGTTACTGTAAAGAAACCCCGACGACAGCTTAAATCCACCACTGCGTGAGTTCTCTTCTCGTTTGCCCTCCTTCTCGCGTAGTACTGTTTTCTCCCAAATCTTCTTCCAATCCCTGATTTCTTTCTTCTCTGCAGTCCTCCCATGGATGCGAACGCAGCCTTTGCGTCCAACCAAGACAGGGAGACAGCAGTACCCCTGATCGACCTTGTTGACGACGAGGGCGACTCCGCCAATGCTGCTGCCACCAACGCACAGGCTAGTGATGCTCGAGGAGCAGAACCAGAGCCAGCAGCACAAGATACCACCGTTCACGAAGAGAGACCCCCTTCTCCTCCGGCTAGCAACGCCGAGGAGAACCAAGAACAAGAAATGCAAGACGCCGCCGCCCTTGAGCGGCCAGAAGTAGAACGGGAGCAGCCCACCACCGAGGCTGCTGCACAAGAGAACATCACTGCTGAACAGCTGGTGAAAGAGGACACCGCCGCGGATGCTACCATAGCAGATGTCTACCCATTGCCAGGCGGCGCGCCGAGTAGTGTTCAGCCAGGAGCTGCACCGGGCGATGGATCTGCGGCGCCACCAACTGCGCAAGGCCCTACGCCACCAACTGCGCAAGGCCCTACACCACCAACTTCCTCCTCGTCGCCACAGAGCAAGGACACATCCAGCCCTCCTGGGCGAGTAACCAGGCAACGGGCCCTTGATGCTCTGAAGGATTACTGTTCCGAGAAAGGCCTTTCTGAGAAGGAGACTGCCGATAAGGAGGCTACTGAGAAGGCCAAGGCCGAGGAAGAAGCCGCCGAGAAGGCCAAGGCTGAGAAGGAAGCTGCTGAGAGAACCAAGGGCGAGCAGAAGAAAACCAAGGCTGAGCAGAAGAAGGCCGAGAAACAAGATGCCGAGAAGGCAGTCGCCGAGAAGGCGCAGGCCAAGGCTGACGGGAAGAAGACTGCGGATCCCGAGAAGCAGAGGGTTGAGAAGGAGCAAACGAAGAAACGGGCCAGAGACCAGAGTACACCCTCCAGCGGAGCGCTCGTGATCCGCGACTCCGGCCCGATTCCTGCTGCGCTCTCTGCGGACGCTCGCGCTGCTGGCCAGCCTTGCTACCCGGAGTACATGATCGAGGTTAGCCAACAGCACACCATCGGCTTCCCTCCCCAAGATAAAGCTTTAGCTATTCAGAAGGGAAGGAAAGTTGTAGCCAGGAATACTCCTCCCTTCGATCCAGCTCAAAACAAACCCGTCAATATTGCTTCTCGGGGAGCCCAAGACAAGCCAATAACCTCCAAGGGTCTTGAGCAGGTACTGGACACTGTTGGCCACATCAGCGCCAGGTGGGACAGCAGGGTTCTCGGAGAGGAGAAGTGGCACGGCTTGACCCTTGGCTCCATCGACCACTACCGCGTGGATTGGAACAAGATCGACCTGGGACACCAGCCCATGTCCGTCTCCACTGATACCGCAACCCTCGCAGCCAAGATGTTCTTGCACCGCAAGAACGCCGAAGATATCGAACAGAGCTACGCAGTAAGTCTTTTTTGCCTTTTCCGAGTTGAGATTCCTTCTCTTCTATTCGCCTTCCTTGTTCTTTACCATCACCCCCAGTCCCCGAGATTCTAGCCGAGTAGTTGGATACTCTCCGAGTAGCCTCCTACTCGGGTTGAATCTTCTCTGCTTTTTCTAACTCGCTTCTTCTCGCTTCTCAGGATAGCGTCCTTAAGCGGACACACTTGTACCGCATCCTTCTGTGGAACCACTCCATCGCCAGGAGGCGAATTGCTGCGCTGGAGAAGGAGAAGATAGCTGCTGAGGCCGCGAGCAAAAATGCAAACGACAGCACCCAACAGCTGGCCGAAGTGCAAGGTACGCCTTTAGCCACGCGGTTTCTGCGTTTTATGTTTACGCCCGCTTCTGCTTTCTTACGCGCTAACCTTTCCTTCTCTGCAGACAAACTGAAGGCCTTGGCCAATGAGCATGAGAAATGCCGCACTTTCGTGGCGAACTCCGAAGCCACCATAAAGAGACTTGAAGGTGAGTTTGCTGTCTACTCGGTGTGACCTTGAGTTTGGTTCTTCTCTGCTTATTTACTAACCTCATCTATCTTTTCGCAGAAGATCATAAGTCATTTGCTGAGGCACACCAAGATTGCGTCAAGCCCGCGGAGGTGGAGAAACGGCTATCCGACCAGGCCATTACTCTGGTGAAGGACCACACCACCGAGATGGAGAAGCTGCAGGTCCAGCTTCAGAAGGCACTCCAAGATGCCGTCAAGATTGGCGCCGAGAGAGACAAGGCCATCGCCGAGAAGGCCAAGGCCGAGACCACTTTCAAGGCCAAGGAGAGGGCCCTCGAGTCTGAATGCGAAACCTTGAAGAAGACCAATGCTGATCTCTTTGCTCAGATGGACAGCTTGCGCCTGATCCAAGAAAAGCACATTGGCAACGAGGAGTCCTGGAGAACCAAGCTGCAGCAGCTGCGCCGCCAACTGATTGGTAAGTTTTCTCTTTATTGCATCTTTCTTCTCGGTTTTGTTCCTTCCCGGCTTCTTTTTTCTTTCTCGGTTTTTGATCTTGCCACTTGCTATTTCAGATATCTGGCCTCGTCTTGATTCTTCCTCTACGCCTACGATAGCCAAGGCCCGAGCAGTTCGCCTTTCGCTGGGTGAGCCAATTGACACCAGGGCTGATATCGAGGACAGCTTGCTGGTGCTCAAAGGTTACTTCGAACAGCTGGCCGGCGTCGGAACTGATTTGATGCATGCGGGCTTCGAGCTCCACCGGCTGTTCTGGCCTCATGACCCCCTGCCAAGGAACATGCGGGATCTCGCCCACAAGCTGGAGAACGTGAAGGCCGAGCTGAAAAAATGGCGAGCCTCTGGAGCCCGTGCTGGTGCGGACGTGATGCTTCTCTGCATAGCGTCCTGGTATGAAAACCTGGATATGCAGCGCATCCGCGGGAAGCGCAATGATTCCAAGTGGGAGACGGATGCCGAGAGCGTGGCCTTGCGCAAGCAGATTGCGTATGAGGTCGCAGAATGCGCCGAGACGGAGGTCTACATCGAGGGCGTCCCCGAACCCGACACCGAGTACGAGGACGAAGAAGATGATGACGAAGAGGAAGAACTTGGCGACTTCTTCGAATCTCCCAAGGGCAAGGCCGGGAAGGGAAAAACTGCCGTTGTCGCGAGTAGCGATGAAGACGAAGGGGCGCACATCGACAGCGAGCCACTCGACTTCGGCACCTCCTCAGGTGCTGCTCTCGACGACACGGTGCCCCCTCCTGGCCACGCTTCATGCTCCTCCTCGGCTCCAGGACCCGTCTCGGTGGCCACGGCCACTTCCGAGCAAGCGGTCACCCAGGAGGATGCCGAGATGACGGAATCCGCCACCGCCCAGGCGGGAGCGGATGCCACTCAAGCCAGCACCGAAGGAACGGCTGCCGCGACCGCCACTGAAGAAACTGCTGCCAAGACCGCTGCTGAGGAAGCATCAGCCAAGGCCAGCGCCGAGAACGCTGCCTCCTCATCTTGAAGCAACCTGCATTCTCTTTCAAACTTGAACACTTATCAGATCCCCGGGATGCCGGGAGCAGATGTAACAGACTACCTTTATCTTGCTTGCTACTCAGTTTTTATGCCCACTCTGTTTATGTTGATATTAATCAATTTGAACGACACTGGCCTAGTGCCGAGTTGTGTTTCCATGCGAGTCCCCAAGTAGCATTTCTTATTCACCCTGTCTTTTCATCTCTGCTCTACCTGCGACTTGTCGCTTGTTTGGTATTCGAGTCACAAGAATCAAGTAGCAGGGCTGCAAATACTTAGCCGCTAGCAACAATCATGGTAACGCAGCCCACCACTTAGCCGAGAAGACGAAAACAGGGAACACAAAGTAACCGACAATCTACTCGGTTCCTGCACTTTTTCTTCCTTAGTGATTTTCGTGTGCTCATTGACCTTTTGCTTGTTCTCTTGCTTGCCATGAAGCCGGGTTTCGGACAGCAGCAGAGTCGAAGAGTTGGCATATAGGTTTAAACACAGTACTCAATGCACTTATGAGTTCTGAAGTGGAGCAACCGAATAGACAAAGGACCAAGCCGAGTAAAAACACTTAGAGCAAATTTGGACGAGGGCAGTCCCCGAGAACAATTTTAGATTGCAGAGTAGAATTTCAACTCGGATGAGAGGGTACATACACATCTTTGCTTACGAATGAAAACGACGAAGTAGAGCTACATTCCAGGGACGCTTGGTTTCTTCTCCAGCTTTATCTGCCCTGTTCGCCTGCGATGGGCGCACATCTACAAGATAGTACGCATCATTGTGCAGCGCTTTGCTGACAATGAAAGGCCCTTCCCAAGGAGGAGACAACTTGTGCATCCCGGCTGTGCGCTGCACAAGCCTAAGGACCATGTCTCCTTCTCGGAAAACCCTTGGGTTCACCTTTCGGCTATGATAACGCCGCAGGTTTTGCTGGTAGATAGCCGAACGTGACAGAGTCAGCTCTCTTGCTTCTTCAAGCAGGTCAACGTCGTCTTCTCGAGCTTCTCTCGCCTCCACCTCAGTGTAGAGGGCTACTCGGGGGGAGTCATGCTCTAAGTCTATTGGCAACACGGCCTCAGCCCCGTATACCAAGAAGAATGGCGTGTAGCCGGTTGACCGGTTAGGGGTAGTCCTTAGACTCCACAACACCGCTGGCAACTCTTCTAGCCAACACCCTGGCGTTTTCAGCAATGGCTCAATCAGCCTTGGCTTGATGCCTGCCAGTACCATCCCATTTGCTCTCTCAACTTGCCCATTGGAGGCAGGGTGCGCGACTGACGCAACGTCTAGTCGGATATGCTTATCTCTGCAGAATCGCACCATTGCCCCCTCTGCAAAGTTGGTGCCGTTGTCGGTGATGATACTGTGCGGGTAACCGTATCTCATGATCACATCCTTCACAAACTTCACAGCTGTGACCCCATCGCACTTCCGAATAGGTTTCACCTCAATCCACTTGGTGAACTTGTCCACCATGACCAAGATATGTGTCATATTGCCTTTAGCCGGCTTGAAAGGACCAACCATATCCAAGCACCAAACAGCAAACGGCCATGTGATAGGAATTGTTTTCAACTCGGAAGCTGGCATGTGAATCTTACTTGCGAACATCTGGCAGCCAGTGCACTTCCTCACAATATCTTCTGCTTGCTGCAATGCAGTGAGCCAGTAGAAGCCATGCCGGAAAGCTTTCTTGACTAAAGCCCGAGAAGAGGCGTGATGCCCGCATTCCCCTTGATGTATCTCCACCAGGATTTCTTCTCCTTCTTCTGGGCTCACACAGCGTTGCAGCACGCCGGTGGCACTTCTCTTATGCAGCACATCTCGGACTATGGTGTAGCCCTTAGACCTTCTCTGAATCTGCCTCGCAGTCACCTCATCTTCAGGTAAAGTGCCGTCCCTTAGAAAGGATAATATGGGCATTGCCCAACTCGGTGTCTCCCGCACGGGAAACACTGGTTCGTCCATTTCCATTGGGACAGGCTCTGTTGGTTGCACAGGAGGAGTAGGAGCGCTTCTCTGCAGCCCAGACCGATTGGCGAGAACTTCTTCAATGAATGCAACAGCTTCTGGGTTGAGGGCGGCAGTCCCCGAGTAAGGAGTGGCAGTCCCCGAGTAAGGAATGGCAGTCCCCGGGTAGGGAGTGGCAGTCCCCGAGTAAGGAGTGGCAGTCCCCGAGTAAGGAGTGGCAGTCCCCGGGTAGGGAGTGGCAGTCCCCGAGTAAGGAATGGCAGTCCCCGAGTAGGGAATGGCAGTCCCCGAGTAGAGGACGGCAGTCCCCGGGTTCCCTGCAGCACTCTCCCAGTCAATCTCCATTGGGTCAGATTCTTCACTTGGCAGAGAAGGAACAAAGATGGATTCCGAGTTGGGGGAAGGCTTGATAGATGGCTTCCTCAAATGCTCCAAGGCAATCCCTGCCGGGATGGATTGCCGAGAAGATCCCAACTTGGATAGCTCGTCTGCGGCTTCGTTCTCTGCTCGGTGAATGTGCTGGAACTCACAGCCTTCGAAAAACCCAGTCATTGACTGCACCAGGAAGCGATACGATGCCATGTTGGCATCCAAAGCATCCCAGGTACCTGAGACTTGCTGCACCACTAGATCTGAGTCACCATAGCATATAATGCGCTGCACACCAACCTCCTTTGCTACTCGCAAACCATGCACCACTGCCTCGTACTCGGCTACATTGTTGGATGCCTTGAAATGAATCTGCAACACATACTTGAGCTGATCCCGCTTGGGTGATGTAAGCACAACGCCAGCACCAAGGCCTTCTTTCACCTTTGAGCCATCAAAGTGCATCTTCCAATAGTTGGAAACTGGAGCAGGAGGTTCATATTGCATCTCGGCCCAGTCCACAAGAAACTCCGCCAGTACCTGAGACTTGATTGCTTCTCTTCTCGTATACGCGGGAGCGTACGCGGCTAGCTCAATCGCCCACTTGGCTACTCTGCCACTCGCCTCCTTGTTACCCATGATGTCCGAGATGGGAGCTGAGCTCACAACCGTGATGGGGTGCTCCTGGAAGTAATGTTTCAGCTTCCTGGCGCCCAGGTACACACCATATGTCATCTTCTGGTAGTGAGGATAGTTTTGCTTGGAACTGGACAGCACTTCACTGAGATAATAGACTGGGCGCTGCACACTCTTGCCTTCTTCTTCTCGCTCCACCACTATCACCACGCTGACTACTCGGTTAGTCGCGGCAATGTACAGCAGCATAGGCTCCTTGGGTAGCGGACTAGCCAAGACGGGAGCGCTAGCCAACATTGCTTTCAGCTCATTGAATGCCACGTCCGCTTGCGGAGTCCAGACAAACTTGTCGCTTTTCTTCATCAGCTGGTACAGAGGTAGAGCCTTCTCGCCCATTCGGCCCAGAAAACGGCTCAGAGATGCCAGACAACCCGTGAACTTCTGCACATCCTTCAATGATCTCGGCAAAGACATGCTCTCAATAGCTTTTATCTTAGACGGATTGGCTTCAATGCCCCGACTAGAAACCAGAAAACCGAGTAGCTTTCCAGCTGGTACACCAAAGGTGCACTTACTCGGATTCAGTTTCATTTTGTACCTGCGTAGGTTAGCAAAGGTTTCCTCCAAGTCGGCAAGCAGAGTATGTGTTTTATTCGTTTTGATGACAATGTCATCTACGTACACCTGCACATTCTTGCCGAGCTGGTCGTGCAAGCATTTCTGCATGCATCTCTGATAGGTTGCACCCGCGTTCCTCAGGCCAAAACACATGACACGATAGCAATAAGCCCCGTACGGGGTAATGAAAGCAGTCTTTATTTGATCAGCAGGGTTGAGTGCAATCTGGTGGAAACCAGAGTAGGCATCTATGAAAGACAACAGTTCACAGCCGGCAGTGGAATCGATCACCTGATCGATGCGAGGTAGCGGGAAGGGATCCTTGGGGCATGCCTTGTTCAAGTCGGTGTAGTCGACGCACATGCGCCAGGCAGTAGCAGCCTTGGGATCTTCCTTTTTCTTCTCGACCATGACCGGGTTGGCTAACCAGTCCGGGTGCAGCACCTCCATGATGAAGTTGCTGATCAGCAGCTTGGTGATTTGATCACCGATGGCCTTCCTTCTCTCATCCCCGAAACGGCGCAAGGCCTGCTTCACGGGCTTGGCGTCAGGACGCACATGCAAAGAGTGCTCAACCAACTCCCTCGGGACTCCTGGTAGATCTTCATTGGTCCAGGCGAAAACATCCCGATTCTCACGGAGGAAGTGGATGAGCGCGCTTTCCTATTTCTCGGCCAACCCGGCACCAATGATAGCCACACGCTCCGGGAACTCGGGGTCAACCTGGACTGTCTTGGTCTCCTTGGCAGCTTGGAAAGCAGTACCATGCTGGGTACTCGGCACACCTTGTGCGCCAGCTTGTGCAGACTGAGCCATGGCCACCACCTCGTACATCTTCTTCTTCTCGGCAGCAATCACCATTGACTCCGCCAGCTGGGAGCTAGCAGAGGCACACTCCATGGATTTCTTGTAATCTCCCGAGATGGTGATGATGCCATTGGGACCGGGGATCTTCATCTTCAGATAGGCCACATGGGTAGAAGCCATGAACTTGCTCAGAGCAGGCCTGCCGAGTAGAGCATGATATGGGCTCTGATGATCCACCACCTCGAACTGCAGGCGCTCTGTGCGGCAGTTCTCCCGAGTACCGAATAGCACATCAATCCACACTCGGCCAATCGGGTTGCATGAGATCCCGGGCACAATGCCATGGAAAGTGGTCTTGCTGGGCAGCATCATGTTCTCGGCCATGCCAAGCTTCTCGAGTGTGTCTTTGTACACAATGTTGATGCTGCTGCCGTTGTCGATCAGCACCTTGCTGAACCTCACGTTCTTCTCGGGGCCCAGGAAGGTAGGATCCAGCACCAAAGCATAGGTTCCCGGATTGGGCATCACCTTGGGGTGATCTGCCCGAGTCCACCTGATCTCCTGGTCGCACCAATACATGTAGTGAGGGACAGCCGGAATCACTGCATTGACCTCCATGGCCCGCCTGTGCTGTGACTGCTTGTCGACTGCCTCAGAAGTGAAGATCATATAGCTCTCATGGTGCTCTTGGTACTGGTTGGAGCCATTGCCCCCATTGTTGCCATTGTTGCCGTTGTTGTTGCCCTGATAGTTGTTGTTGCCTCTGTTGTTGTTGTTGCGGTTGTAGTTGTTGTTGTTGTTGCGGTATCTCTCGTTGTTGAAGTTCCGGTTGGCTCCTAAAGCCACCTGGTTGACGTTCTCTCTTCTCGGATAGACTGGCGGCCGAGCTGCGGGAGCGCGAGTAGGCTGAACAGTAGCATTGGCGGCTGGCAGAGGAGGAGGAGGAGGCAAGCCATCACTCTTGATCACATCCCACCACTCGCACTGCCGAGTAGTGTGGTTAGCAGGCCTCGAGGGATGATGAGTGTGAAAGCTACACGGGCCATCCTTCATGTCATCGAAGACAAACTTCTTCGGCTGCTCGGAGTTCCCGCTACCCGGCTGCGCAGTGCGGAACGGTTTCTTGTTGCCTTGGCCCTGGTTCTGGTTCTGCCCGTAGGCTCCAGCAGGTTTCTGCCTTTGGCCACCACCGCCTCCGACATTCACTGCATTCACCTCTTCGGGATCATACCGAGTATCTACTCGGCGCTTGTTGCGGAACTCGTTGCGCTTGCTGCTGTTGAAGTTTCTTCTCGGCTCAGAGGAATCCATCAGTGGCTGAGTAGGATCACCGAGTGCGTACTGATCCGCAATCTTGATGGTCTCGGCCAGGGTATTCGGCATCTCCCTCTGCAATCTTTGCCAAAGCATGCTGCCATGTCGGCAACCCTGCGCAAACCAAGTGATGGCCTGTGCCTCATTCACACCCTCACAGGTGTTCCTCAAGGTGCTCCACCGAGTAAGATACTCGCGGTCCGTCTCGTCTTCTCGCTGCCTGCAAGCCGAGAGCTGTTGTGGCCTATTCGGCCTCTTGTATGTACTCGTGAAGTTGCTGACGAAGGCGTCCGAGAAGTCCAGCCAGCAGTTTATGCTGTGCTTGGGCAAGTTGTTGAGCCAAGTGCGAGCTGGACCCTCTAGCATCTGCGGCACGTAGCGCACCGCCCATCTCCTGTTGCCACCCGCAATATGGACTGCGGTGACGTAGTCGTTGAGCCAATCTTCAGGCTTGGTGCTACCATTGTAGCTCTTGGTGCCTCTTGCGAGCTGGAAGCCTTTCACGGATGGCTCGTTCATGATGCGCGGGCCAAAGCACTCGGGGCCAGGAGGACCCGTGCTCTCGAGCCGCGCCGACAAGCTGAGACGGTCCAACTGGTGCCTTGCATCTCCAGGCGCCAACACACGCTCACCAACACGGTCATGAATGTCATAACCAGCCATCTCCATAGCCGAGTAGCCATCATCATACCTATCCACCTGCATTGCTGCGGGCTGCTCCACCGGGTTGGCGACTGGTGCCACTGGGCGCGGCTGCTGCCTCTGCCGAGTAGGCTGAGCTGCAGGCTGCCGAGAAGTACCCGGACGCGCGGCTTCTCGGACACGGCTTTGAGCTTGATGGACTTGAGAGCCTGCTCTTGCAGCGTTGTGTTCCTGCCCGGGCTGCTGCGGCACAGCAACCTGTTTCGCGGCAGCAGCCGGGTCATACACCTGCATTTGCCTGTCTCTACCCGAACGCCCGCTGCGGCTCTTCTCGCGGCTAGGATGCGGAGATGAGGCTTGATCGTTAGATCTTGCCGCATGCGAGTGAACCACCTGCGAAGCTCCAGCTCCCGGGTTGGCCTTGCGGAACTCCTCGTTCTGCCTGGCGGCCTCCAGCACCAACTCATTGAGCCTCTCCTGCTGCCTGAGACGCGCCTCTCCATCTAGGCGCGGCAACTCGGCAGCCACAGCCTGCGCAGCTCGCAGCGTCTTGGCGGGCGTGCTGTACCTTGGCCTTGTGAAGGTGTTCGCGGTGGCGGACTGCGCGGGCTCCTCTGCAACTGTCGCCATCTCGGCACCCAGGTTGCGCCGCGTAGCACCCACTCTGCTGGGCCTCCTGGCGACTGGCGTGAAGCCATGGGCCTTGTTGTACTCGAGCTGGTCCAGGCTCAGCTCCAACCTGATCTTCTCCAACTCCGCCTGCTCGGCGAGCAGCTCCTGGCGTTGCCGCTCGAGCTGCTCCCTTGCGGCTAGGAGCTCGACGTCGGTGGGCGTGGGCATGCCGGTTCGCGCAGCAGACGCGGGGATGACCGTAGACGTGGAAGGCGGCAAGTTGCTCTCCTTCTCGTAGGGCCGGTGGTTCCTGCCACCAGCAGGCGGGTCGTCAACCTCCTCGACTACGGCCGCAGCGCCAGTGGCAGCTGCGCCAGCGTTCGCCGCCAAGCCCGTCACCATCACCTCAGCGCAGCATGCAGAGCTGCGTGCAGGCCTTCCGCGAGCAGCAACCACCGCGGGAGGATCCTCCGCGTCTTGCACCAGCTCGGGGTAGGCGCTGTTGGCGACGGTGGCGACGTAGACGAGATGCGAGCCGAAGGAGATCACCGAGCCGCCCTCCGGCATGGCCATGCCGCCGAAACAGCCGGCGTTGTCGATGACGAAGTCGAAGGAGCCGAATCTGTGGACAAGGCCACAAACTACGCGCTCCGCCGAAGAAGATCCCGTCCGAACAGAAACTCCAGCCAGCGCCGCTGGTTGCCCCACGGTGGGCGCCAACTGTCGTGGTGGTGTCACGGCAGATGCCATGGGATGGCTAAAGATGTGGGGACGATGGACGCTGGAGGTGTCCGGGGAGGGATCACGCGACGAGTAGCCGCGTGAGGTAAGATCCACACAACACAAACAACACGATGTACCCAGGTTCAGGGCCCTCGTGAGGAGGTAAAACCCCTACTCCTGCCTTTCTTTATGTATTACGATGTCTCTCCGAGTAGCCACAGTACAAAAGGTAACGCTACCGAGTAGCCTTTCTCTCCTCTCCGAGTAGAGCTAGGTCAAGAACTTAGGGATTCTAGGGTTTCCAGGGAGCCACTGTTCGCGTCTATGGGAGCATGCCTCGCGCAGGAGGCGGCGGGGCACCTTATATACACGGTGCCCAGCCGGATACGTCCAAATCTAGACAAGTGTCGACATAGTGTGCACACCGTCCTTTCTCCGAGTACCCGCTGACAGCTTTGGTCGTTGATCTTGGCTGCTTCTGTAAAGTCGTTGGGCAAAACTAGGGGACAGACTGGTATCACTGTACCTAGGCACAGAGTAGGCCCCCCTTATCCTGCCACCGCCTGCTTCCATGCTGTCACTGTCAGGCAGGCCGTCCCCACGTGAACAGTAGTTCGAATGCTGCCAAGTACGGACCCAGGATACGCGGGATCCTGTGTCAGAACGGCTCCTTTGACTTCCTGCCCGAGTAGTTTCCCGCCAAAGGTTCCCGCCAATTGTACTCGGGCCAAACCTTCTACTCGTCAGGGCAGAACTTGATTGATATCTCCTTCTGGTCATCTTGAGGTGAGACCGAGTAGCAGTCGACCGGGTAGCGAGTACCCGGTAGTCGGCTACTCGACCAAACCTCTCTTCTGTAAGCGGCCTTTACCACCTGTCTTTACCCTACTCGGGGGTAACCCCCCGACAAGTGGGGCAAAACATAAATGCCAGGACACCTTCAAAGTTCATGAGGAAGATTAGAAAAAATAATTAGAGAACAAGCAATAACACATAATGAATCAATTGATAATGTTTCTGAGACAAATGCACATAAAACTCAGAATGGCAACAATGCTCTCTCAACTGTGCATAAAGTTAGAAGATGAAGACTCAACATAAAAGTAAAATAAAGACCCTTCACAGAGGGAAGTATGGATCACTCATGTGCTAGAGATTTTATTTTATTAAACATAGGTATTGAAAGCTTGACACTCCTCTCATCAATCTTACATAAACCATGGCTAATTGAATCCTCGGGTGTCTGCCAACAATCACATACCGTGGAGGAGTGTCTATATTTTAAGAGAGGTGTATACTTATGTTAACGAAAGGTAAATAGAAAATACAGTACGTCACAAGGCAACTAGACTTCACAAGAGCGACTCCCATAGAATGACGCATCTGGGTAGAAGGTCATCCCTTTTTCTCCTTTGTTTACACAATTATACTTTGGCTGATAAATCAGGGACAAAAATAGTGAAGAGAATTTGTTGTTATTAATTTGGGGCTGGGCACCCCGCAGCCAGCTCTTCTATCATTGGATAAGCAGATAAATCCACTACTCTAGGGTGTGAAAGTCCAATCAACAAGTGAGATAAAAATGCTCTATTTACATCATCATGAGCTAAAATAGGTGGACAAAACAGTAGTAATTTTGAAAGTTTTAAAGGTAACACATGAGCAATTTAATTTGGAGTGGCGGCTAAATGCCACATGTAGGTAAGTATGGTGGACACAATGGAAAAACTTAGATTTTTTGGGAGTTGTATGCACGAGTAGACCTCATACTCAATACAGGTGGAGGATAGTAAAAGATTGGGAGCGGAAAATCAAGAGAGCATAAGAGCAATAATCATGCATATCGACATAAACATCATTAATCAAAGCATAAGTGTACCACAATTTCAAAAATTAAATGATCATAGAGGCCTTTTGTTACGCGCTACGTTCGGGGTAGCTAACAGTGACTATGTATAAACTTTTAATGGTTGGTCTAAGAAACTTGAAACTGTGTCACACTTAAAATTACCAGCTGATAGAAACAATGTTATATGATTTCTATGAGTGATACATTTCTGATCGGTTTTTTGTTACGCGCTACGGTCGGGGTAGCTAACAGTGACTTGTCATTGCCACGGACCCTTTTGGAGTGATTTGCACTTTGCCTTGAAAGATGATTTGCTTGCTGCAATCTTTTAACTCATGAGTCTATGTTGTGGTTCCTGCCACTTCCACCATCCATATTTGCTAGCCTCTTCAGTACTGTGCATTGCCCTTTCTCACATTGAGATTTGGTGGAAACTTCGCGTGTGCATCCAAATCCCGTGGGAGGACTTTGTTTTCCGACACATAAGCCCATATATTCTTCCTTAAAACAGCCACCATACCTACCTATCATGACATCTCTATAACCATTCCGAGATATATTGCTGCACAACATCCACCTCCATTATGTTACCTGATGATGAGCTTCATGGTTATTTGTGCATACTGCTACACTGTCAGGAGCATGAAGTTAGAGACACCAGAGATATTTCTTTATGAGTTATGAGTACTAAAAGTGCGATGATTCATTGTAATATAGGATGTTGCCCCTACCGGTGAGGTCGTGAAGATATATTAAAAAAAAAGTAAAAAAAAAGAAAAAGCCCATAAAAAAAAGGGACAAAGAGAGAATAAAGAGAGAGGGGCGCATCACTATCCTTCATATATCACACTTGTGCTTCATGTTTAGCACCAATACTTCAGTTTGGAGATAGTTTTCATATTATCATTCATTCATAACTATGTTGGTAACTTTACATTATAGAATTTGGTTTGTATATTCCAATGATGAGACTCCTCAAATGAGCTCTAGCTCTTCGTGAGAAAGCAAGTTGGATGCACCCCCACTAGTTCTATTGGAGAGAATTCATACACTTATAGCTCTATGTGGATCCGTTGTGTGCCAATCTGTGCTCCTTGCATAGCTTTGGTTGTAAGACTTTCTCTTGTCTAATTACCACTTTCAGCTTTGTGAGCCTTTCTTCCATTGACCTTCCAAACCCCACATAATGTTCTATTTGCCATAACATCCCGGTGCCAGGGTCCAACGCAGAACACTTGCTTGTTTTTAGTGCGCAAATAGTTTAAGATTCAAGCATTGCATCGTGTGGAAAGTTTGACTTGATCCTAACAGGGGTTGTGAAGATCGTTTGACGTGCATGATATTTTTATTCTTGAAAGCTTAAATCATTTCTAATAAACTTTTCACGGTTTATAGTCTTTTAGTATTGATTCATTAAAAGGTTTGCTTCTTTCTTCTTATTTGTTTATGCATTACTTGTTGATATCAAATATAAATCATAACTTTAGTTCATTTGATCCTAGTTTACATGCTCTACTTTACATATTATGATCAAAATTGTGTGGTAGCATGTCACCTCAAAAATTATTTTGTTTTTATCGTTTTACCTACTCGAGGACGAGTAGGAACTAAGCTTGGGGATGTTGATACGTCTAAAACGTATCTATAATTTTTGATGGTTTTATGCTATTTTAATGATTTTTATAATTATTGTTATATTAAGTTTATGACTTATTTGGACTAACCTACTAATATTTGCAAAAGTGCACAATGTTCTTGTTTTATACTTTAATGTGTAGGAATTGCCAAAAATAGAAGAAGAAACCTTGTTGGAGTCGAATTGGGACGTTAAAGATTGCCACGTTACGGGTGGAATACATCGTTAAACGAAAATCTAACACAAGACAAAATTGTGGGAAATTTCGCGACGTACGATCTAGAGTTAAAAATCGCTTGATTCCGACTCCGGACGGCCAAGATACGCCCGATTTACCGTAGCCGTAGATGGGATGACAGAAATCCGTGAGACTATATAAAGGGAGGAAACCTAGGTCGTGGGAGACACCCTATAGTCCCATACCACGAATTTCCAGCCACCAAAGCCACGTTTTAGTCTCCCCCATGGATCCCATCTCCATGGGGGAGGGTCCCAAGTCCATGAAGGAAGATGGCTAAGGGGTACGCTCCCCTATGATGCCGGCGGCGCAGGGAAGGAGTCCCTGCGCCAACGCCGGCGCCGGCGCCGCCCTGCGCCCTGCGCTGTCCTCTCGCCGTCTTCACCGCCATCTCCATCGCCAATTCCTCCTTGTGTACAGTGGTTCATTCTCCCACACACCTCTGTACCGCCCTACGTAAACATGGTGTTTGACGTTATAAATTATTTGCAGATGATTTATTGCATCTATGTCATGTTTGTGTAGATCCCTTTTGTCATATGATTGATTGTTGAATCTCTATGGATGGTTTGAACTATATATTAAAAAATTTACAGTCCTATGGTGCCATCATATGTTTATGCGCGCATGGATCACATCATAGGGTTGGTAATATATGTAGATAGCTATAGGGAGGGTTGCTTGAATGACATAAATATGAGCCCCAATCTAGTGATTGAATCATATGGGATAAAGAGGACCTTTTGATCTTAATGCTATGGTTGGGTATTTTTACCTTAATGTATCTTCTACTAGTTACGGATGTTTGCTAGAGTTCCAATCATAAGTACTTGCAATCATTGGATAGTGAGAGCTTGTTAGCTTTGCCTCTCCCACATAAAAGAGGAATATCAACCATGCATTTGACTATTTGATCATGGACAAATCCACCACAATTACCACCATATTTCCACACTCACGGTACTGTTAGTTTATGGTACTTAGTATAGTTTATTGTTGCAGCACTAACATTTACTTTCTTGTATTTATTATCTTGCAAAACTATCTCTTATACCCGTATTATTGCTCTAGTATTATTTTCTAGATAAAGTAAACGTCTAGTGTGCATAGAGTTGTATCAGTGGTTGATAGAACTTGAGAGAATATTTATTCTACCTTTAGCTCCTCGTTGGGTTCGACACTCTTATTTATCGAAAAGGTTACACATGATTCCCTATACTTGTGGGATATCAGCGGGCAGGACCTATCGGGCCTAGAACTTGGGCTGCTCCGGGCCTGACGGGACCTGCCTGCCGCGTCCGGCGGGCGGCCGCCATCTTCGGCGGTGGAGAGTGGATGATCCTCTCCTAATGGATGTGACACGGCTGGAGGCCTGATCCATCCCAGATCGCGCTGTCGATGGCTGCGGGGTGTGTGCCGCGCGGGCTACACTTCCACTACCCAGATGCTTCAACGATCCGATCTGTCGGTCTCGCAGTGACAGCTTTGTCGTGACACGAAGTTGAGTGCTTGGATGCGGCGGCCCTGACGGTGGGAGCCATGCAGCTCGTGGGTGGAGCTCATGGCTCAGGTGCGGGCTAGCTGCCATGGTCGTGCGGGCGGCTTGGTGGCTTGCGTCTGGCGTGCGGCGGAGTGGGGTGGCACTGCCGCACCACACTTTAGAGGGGGCTAGTTTTTTCCAGGGTGAAGACCTTGTCCGGCTTTGGCCAGGCCGATGGCGGCGGCGTCCGTGGATGTCGTCACCTTCCCGAAGGCGTCGTCGTGGTTATCCTTCGCCCTCCGTGTCGCTCCGGGTGAAAACCCTGATACTGTGGATCAGACAGTGGCAACGTTTTGGTGGCGTTCCCTTCCTGAAGGCACCATCTTAGAGTCCGTTGTCTGTCAGACACGGCTTCGTCTAATAGAGGGGTTTCGTAGTTGTTCATTAGCACCTGTGTATCTTGCCTTCGGTTCGTGTGGTGTGGTGTTTGTCTTAGGTGCGTGTGGTGTGGAGTTGTTTGCTTGAGTTGTATGGTCATTGCTTTATCTATAAAGCGGGATGAAAGCCTATTTCGAGTAATTAACTGATATACACATCCATAGATTAATAGGAAATAAATATCAAAATATATTATCCATTAAAAATTTACCCGTGTTTACGCACCTTCTTTTTTTGTTAATTTTTAATTATTTTAATATCTGGACCATAATACAAGCCACGTGTCAACAACAAGATTTGTTTTGTTTTTAAAATACGAAAAATCTTCTCCATCAAGAAAATTCAGAGATCATGGTTTCAATATGGGTCTTTTAAGCTTCAAACAAAGGTCAAAAGTGATCAAACGACAAAGCACAAATCAATTTGGCTGATGTACTCGAAACATCATGTATATGAATCTATTGATAATATTTTGATAAAAATAAAGCGTTAATATATATCATGACTTTAATTTCATTAGTTTGCGGTATAACCAGAGAATAGTAAATATCGGCTTCACGTATTCAATATAGCATCCATGTCTGAACGGTGCGTATTGTACTACAAATAATGTAAACATGATGAATAAATGTCTGAAAAACACCAAGTTATCGAATTGAGGGGGCCCTGCGCTAGTTATAAAAGAAAAGAGTTGGGTCTGTGTGATTGATGCTGCTCGTAAGTGAAGCAGAGAATAAATTTATTCGCTCACTTTGCTTTGCTCCATTTAGGAGGTCGATCTATACATAGTACACGGTTGGTCGGAACCGTGCCTCGTGGAATAATGCTCGTGCGGAACGAGACTTTGTGTCTCGTGACTCGTGAGCATGCATCGATCGGGGCACTACAATGCGTCGGGTAGCTGTGGTTGTTGGGTGTGGAGAACTTGACTCATCTGAAGATTTTCATCTGGAATCGAAACTGATTGTGCACGTGGTTCGCTGAAATCGAAACTGATTACGCGTCCGGGTTCAGGCCGTTCCTTTTCTGTATGCATCTGCAGTGTGTGGCAATTCTGTTCTCGGAACAATGGCGACGATTTGAAATCTAACGCTCATCATGGGCAACTTTCATCGATCAGCACTACCTATACCTTCACTAATAGTACTATCACAAAGCACCGTGGCGCATTCATCGATCCATCTGCGCCGTATTTTCATACGCGTACATGGGATTGATGGGGCGCACAATCGAGCTGCATGCGGGGAGGGGAAAGGGCGAAAGGTCGGCCTCTTTTCTCCGGCCGGTTGCCGCGCGCCGCCGTCCCCCACTAACTCTGGCTCCCCCAACACAACATGTTCCTCGGCGCAAACCACGTACGTACAGCCACAGCGCGCACCCTGTTAGACAACGTATCCTATACGTTTCCTATAGGTATACGTACTCGTTTGTAATACGTACGTCTTGTGATATATAATGGAATAAGACCTACCCGACGAGGCACGTCGGGGTAGCGCAAATACTTTCCTGCTTCACGTCTTTCATGGTATCAGAGCCGAGCGCCTGACCTAGTTATTCCGCCGCCGCCGCCGGATCCTGCCGCCGCTGCCGGATTCCGCTGTCCCTGCCGATCTCTGCTCTAGATGGCGACCTCAGGGCCTATGTCCTCGGAGTCGGTTCCAGTCGCCGCGATCTCCACGGCATCGCCGTCGTCTGCTGCTCTCACGGCGCCTCCGCCGTCGCTTGTCCCTCAGCCAACACTGCCGATCTCGTCGACGTTTCCCATGATGAGTGATCAGGTTGGCCTCTCCATGCCGCTGGTGGCTACCAGCGCGAGTTTCGGATCTACGTCTTGCCCTTCAGCCAGCGGATCGGCGCCTCCGTCGCTCCCCTTGTCGCTACTAGGGTACACTGCTGCGAACCCTGCCGGATACACTACTGCCGCACCAACTCTTCCTGGTTCCGGCCCTACCATGCTTGGCCCGGTATATAACCAAGGAGGACCGTACTATAATCATATGCTGCCCGGTGGACACATGATCCCAGGTGGAGTCATCAACATCACCTCGTCCATCACCATCAAGCTTTCCAGTGACAATTATTTGGTGTGGAGAGCTCAAGTCGGCCCTCTCCTTCGCAGTCAACTTCTCATGGGGTATGTCGATGGCTCGCTTGTTTGCCCTGCGCCGCATATCGTCGTCAATCACGGTGGTGCAATGGTTCAACAGCCTAACCCTGCCTATCATCATTGGGTTCAGCAGGATCAGGCTGTGCTTTCGGCATTTGTTTCTTCCATGATGCCAGATGTCGTTGGCATGGTGATGTTTGCTGTCACGTCTCGAGAAGCCTGGGAATCATTGAGTGGTGCCTTTGCCTCCACCTCAATTGCACGCTCCTCGGGCATACGTCAGGAGATGTCTGCACTTAAGAAGGGAAACATGACAGCCACCGTGTACTTTCACAAGATGAAAGCACTGTCAGATACCCTTACCAGCATCGGACAGCCTCTCCGTTCGGAAGAGTTCATCTCTTATGTCCTTGCCGGTCTCGATGGTGACTATGATGCACTCCACGGCGTTATTACTGCTCGTACTACGCCAATGCCTGTTCAGGACTTGTTCTCTCAGATTGTGGCAACAGAACAACGGATGCTTGCTCGTCGCTCTTCATCACCTGCGGTTCATTATCCTGCTGCACATGCCGCCTCTTATAGTGGAGCTCCAGCTGCATATGGAGCCTTCCGTGGAAGCCCACGGCCACAATATCGACCAGATGTCCGTCCGCAGCAGTATACCGCGCCGAGCAAGACCACTAGTGCTCCTAATCCGCCTCGGACCAACACTGGACGTGGCACCATTGTGTGCCAACTCTGCGGCATACCGTGTCACACTTCGTCCAAGTGCTACAAACGGTTCAATCGTAACTATCTTGGCATCGGTAATGATGGGAGTAACACTGAACGCCAGGTGGCTATGGCAAACACTGCATCTCATGGTGGGCAACAATCTCAGGGTGGACAACAAGTTGTAGATCCAGCATGCTACGCGGACTCGGGAGCTACACACCACATTACTCATGAGTTGGAGAAACTCACTACGAGCGAGCCCTACCACGGCACCGAGCATGTTCACACAGCAAACGGAGCAGGTATGCGTATTCATAATGTTGGTCATGCTACTATTCCTACTCCGTCATCTAGATCCTTAGCCCTCAATCGTGTCCTCCATGTTCCCAATGCTTCACGTAATCTTTTGTCACTTAGCAAACTTTCACGTGACAATAATGTCTTTATTGAACTTCACCCTAATGATCTTTTTGTAAAGGATCGGGACACGAGAGCACTCATACTTAGAGGACGGTGCAGTGGAGGTCTCTACGAGATTAAAGTACCCGTCATCAAGCAAGCACTCAGCAGTGTCAAGGTGTCACGTGATACGTGGCACAGTCGTCTAGGTCATCCTGCCCTTCAAGTTGTTCAACATGTTCTTCATAGTCATGAGCTACCTTCTATCATAGAGTCAAATAAGCTTAAGCCAGTTTGTGATGCTTGTCAACAAGGGAAGAGTCACCAGTTGCCTTTTTCCTTGTCTACTCGTGTAATAAATTCTCCTTTAGAGATCATATATTCTGATGTGTGGGGTCCCGCACAAACTTCTATCAGTGGACATCGTTTCTATGTGAGCTTTGTTGATGGTTTTAGTCGTTTTACTTGGCTCTATCTACTTAAACACAAATCTGATGTTTATGATGTATTTCTCCAATTTCAAAAACATGTTGAACGTCTCTTAGCTAAAAAGATTATCCATGTTCAAACCGACTGGGGTGGAGAATACGAAAAACTTCACCCTTTCTTTCATGACCTAGGCATCTCACATCGTGTGTCGTGTCCACACACTCACCAACAAAACGGCACTGCTGAACGTAAACACCGTCACATTGTTGAGACGGGTCTCACGTTGCTTGCTCATGCATCTCTACCTTTACATTATTGGAATGATGCTTTCTCCACAGCTTGTTTTCTAATCAATAGGCTTCCTAGTCGTACCATTGATATGAAAACCCCACTTGAGAAACTCCTACATGAGACTCCAGATTATACTTTCTTTAAAGTGTTTGGCTGCGCTTGTTGGCCTCATCTCCGTCACTATAATAATCATAAACTCGATTTTCGGTCTCAAAAGTGTGTCTTCCTAGGGTATAGCTCTCTCCACAAAGGTTATAAATGCCTTCACGTTCCATCCAATCGAGTTTACATATCTAGAGATGTTATCTTTGATGAGAATGTGTTTCCCTTTGCCAACATGCCTACCACTCATAATTCGCCACCTGTTACGGAGTCATCTCTACTTTCAGCTGACCACTTTATGGATAATGCATATGCACCGTCTTTGCTAGCTAATCATGGTGCAGGTACCGGTCGTGCTGCTAGACTGGAAATTCTGCCTGAAACTGGTTCAGAAACGCAACTTGATGGTGTACAGATTGCCTCGGATTCAGTGCCCCTACATGCTCCTGTTACTAATCATTGGCCTCCAGGGATTTCCGTGCCAGCATCATCTCCACATGCACCTGTCACCATGCTTCCGACGCTGCCCGTACCGACCGCCCCTGGCGTCGTTGTCGCCCCTGGTGCTGTCTCGGGTCCTGGACCCCGGTGTCCCCCACTGCATGTTGACGCGTCCTGCATGTCTCCTGCTCCCGCGCATGTGAGCCCCCGCCCGCATGCAGGCCCGCCTGGCGCTGATTCCTATACTGCTGCCCGGCCTGATGCGGACACAGCTGCTCCCGACGCTGCTGTCTCTGCTGAAGCTGCTTCGCCTGCTGCGGGTTCCAGGTCTCGACACGGATCTCCGACGCACAATCCCGTCTCAAATTCCGTGCCGCAATCATCAGCTGAATATTCTTCAGCCTCGGATACTGTGCCACCCGCTACTGGTCCAATTGATTCCGGTCGTCCAGTTACTCGTCTGTCTCGTGGTATTCGGAAACCACGTATTCCAAAGGACGGCACTGTCGCATGGACCAGCATCTTAGAAGCCTACACTGCTTCAAAGAGGACAGCAGAACCCCGTGACTATCATGAAGCCCTACGCATCCC
The DNA here is from genome assembly GCA_028641055.1 of Alopecurus myosuroides. NCBI lineage: Eukaryota > Viridiplantae > Streptophyta > Magnoliopsida > Poales > Poaceae > Alopecurus > Alopecurus myosuroides. Next base: position 347,724,508 of record CM054062.1, on the reverse strand, counting down.
TCACTGGCGTGCTGCTATGGAAGCGGAATTTTCTGCTCTTCAGACTAATGGTACGTGGACGTTGGTACCTCCCGTTCCTGGAGTTAATTTAATTGACTCTCGTTGGGTTTTTAAAGTCAAGTTTCATGCTGATGGTTCCATTGAAAGATACAAGGCCCGTCTTGTTGCTAAGGGGTTTAAACAGCGTTATGGCCTTGATTATGATGAGACATTCAGTCCGGTGGTTAAGCCAGTGACTGTTCGTTTACTGCTCTCTATGGCCCTCTCACACAGGTGGCATCTTCGACAACTAGATATACAGAATGCCTTTCTTAATGGTGTTCTTGATGAAGAGGTGTACATGAGGCAACCTCCTGGGTTTACTGACTCTGCTCACCCTGACCACTACTGCAAATTGGTCAAGTCTCTTTATGGTTTGAAGCAAGCTCCTCGTGCATGGCATGCTCGCCTCAGTTCAGTCCTTGGTTCCTTGGGGTTCTTACCGTCTGTTGTTGATACCTCTCTCTTTATTCTTCAACGCTCAGATGTCACCATGTATCTGTTGGTTTATGTTGATGATATCATTGTTGTCAGTTCGACAGCGGCTGCTATTCCCAAGTTGATCACTCAACTTCGGTCCGAGTTCTCAGTCAAGGATCTTGGGATCCTCCACTACTTTCTGGGTACTGAGGTATCATCGCCGACGTCTGGACATCTTATTCTTCGACAACGTAAGTACGCTCTTGAGCTTCTTGCTAAGGCTGGTATGTTGAGGTGTGCTCCAACTACCACACCAATGTCTTCGACAGAGCGTCTATGCAGTTTCGATGGTGATCCTCTCTCTTCTGAGGAGGCAACTCACTATCGCAGTATTGTTGGTGGTCTCCAGTATCTCACGTTGACGCGTCCTGACTTGTCCTTTGTTGTCAACAAGGTCTGTCAATACCTCCATGATCCTCGTACTCCTCATTGGTCTGCAGTTAAACGCATTCTGCGATATGTGAGGTACACAATTGATTGTGGTCTACAGTTTCGGTCTTCCTCTTCACTATTGCTCTCAGCGTTCTCTGATGCCGACTGGGCTGGCAATATGGATGACCGGCGATCCACGGGGGGATATGCTATATTCTGTGGAGGTAACTTGAGCGCCTGGAGTGCCAGGAAACAGTCTACAGTTTCTAGGTCCAGCACTGAGTCTGAGTACAAAGCTCTTGCAAATGCTACAGCAGAATTGGTCTGGGTACAGTCATTGTTGCAAGAACTTGGGGTTGGTCAAAAGCAACCTCCAGTGTTATGGTGTGACAACATTGGAGCAACATATCTATCATCCAATCCGGTGTTTCACGCAAGAACAAAGCACATTGAAGTGGATTTTCACTTTGTTCGTGAGCATGTTACTCAGAAACAGCTACAGATTCGTTTTATCTCGTCTAAAGATCAGGTTGCAGATATTTTTACTAAACCTCTCCCTTTACCGTTGTATGAACATTGTAAACACAATCTCAACCTTTTACCAGTTGAGATTGAGGGAGGGTGTTAGACAACGTATTCTATACGTTTCCTATAGGTATACGTACTCGTTTGTAATACGTACGTCTTGTGATATATAATGGAATAAGACCTACCCGACGAGGCACGTCGGGGTAGCGCAAATACTTTCCTGCTTCACGTCTTTCACACCCAAGTTCGGTGCACCGAAGTACTAGCATGGCCGTGGGTTTCTCGAGGCAATGTGCGAGCCAGCGAAAGCAGACGGGCCGGGGTACTCCCAAGTCCCCATGGAATTGGAAATTTACCTGCTCGACGAACACGTTGCTGTCGCGCATGGTAGCACACGGGCGCAAAGCACATTTTTATTCCTTTCCATCCTTCCAGACCAAGACATACACATACAGCGGCAGCGGCCAGCGGGCACCGCTTTATCTCCACCCGTACTGCATGCAGCTGCAGCTGCCCCGGCTCAGCTTCTGCCGCCTCGTCTGAACCGATCGAGAAGCGCTGCCCGGTGGCGCAACCTTACATCCCAGACACGGGATTGTTAGCACTAATTAACAATCTTATCTCGCGTAACGCTGGTGGTAGCGACAGAGATGGGACCGGTGGTTTCTTAATTTGTGCTAGTGCTCGAGCGAATGATCGATCGGTCTTTACAAATCGTACATTCTTTGCCGTTCACTTTTGCTAATGTCTTCCCTTGGCATGCATGCTAGTCATCACTGTCTTAATTATTTTTTAGGGATCTTATAGTAATCAGCCGTGTGGGCGGATAAGGTGGCCCGGTCCAAGTCCTACCTGACAGCTACCCAAATAGAATCGTAAAGAAATGGCCGCTGGTTAAGTTCATCATTTGCAGTGCCACTGCGTAGCCAGTGTACACCCTCCGCAAAGCTCTAAAGGGTTAGACCGCTAGAGGATTAGTTAGCTGCTCCGGTACACCTAGTGCAACTACCGATTAATTGTAGCCAGGTCTAGCTAGAAGGAGATGGTAGCATATATGGCCGCCATGCATGATGAGAGAGAGATATACATACTAGCGGTATCTCTAGCCCGATCCCATCAAAAGACTCTTGCCTCTACTGTCCAGCAAAGTGAACTCAAGAAATTCGATCCCGATAATGAGCCGAAATTCCGTAATGGTATGGACGCCAATTATTGGCCGGGTTGGGATAGCACGGAGGATAACATTGCATCAGTCCAATTGGTCGATGATATCTGTAGCCAGCGAGCACGGCGCGCGACGAGGACGACGACGTGATGCCTGTCGGCGCGTCACACAGCACCTACGCCACGCACGGTATACGAATGTTCGCGTACAGCCGCGCACGGCGCATCCATGCAAAGCACGGCCGGGCAAAAGTGACGAGAGAGGCGTTGCCGCTGCCCGCGTGCTGCCATGCATGCGTGTGCTGTATGTACTCTTGGCCTAGCCAGGAAGCTATCGGGCAACGACAGGGCGCGTCCCGGTCAACGTTAATGGCGGTGAGCTGTCCAGTTCAGAGATGCCCGGAGGCGACGGAGCCAGGGATCATTGCGCTGACGTGGACCGGGAGGATTCGAATTGAATGTGTTGAGAAAGAAAACGGCATCCCTAACCGGCTGGATGGCAACCGACCTTTAGTTCTGCACGTTTTTATTGTGTCCAAACTACTAGTGGCAACTGCCGACTCCTTGTAAACGGGCGCCTCTTCGAGGCATCCAAAACCTTGTATAAATAGGGCTATGCCCAGATCAATGAGAACACAAGTTTCATTCCATTCTGTTCCGAATTCTAACACGTTATCAGCCACGCTAGCTCTACCGAGAGCAATCACCGGACAAAGCAGGAACAAGAAAAGGTAAGATGGCAAGAATCTTGCCGGCGATCGCATCCGCTTTTGTTCGCTTTCTGCAAAGGGAGAATCGCCGCCCGTTCCTCGCCCGTCGCCGAAGTCTTCATCGCTTCGGCTATATTCCCCGTCGCCTCGGCCGCTTCCGCCGCCACGGCCGCGGGGCTGGCATCCGCCGCTATGACAACGGCCGCCACCGCGCTAGACATGGTGGCCTGCATCGACCCTTCAAATGGAACCGCCGTCGCCACGACGGCCGTCGCCAATACCACCCTCGCCAAGCTCCAGTGCCAGCCACCGGACAGAGTGCCCGGCAAGTTGCTGCCGACGTTGTTGGACCATCTGCGCCACCACCACTGGCATTCTCCATCCCGCCGATGGACTGGCTTCTCAGCAGGCCAGTGGCACCGTTCGTAGGCGAGGAGGACGACTTCAACGCCGCAGTGGTTCCGCTACCACCGGGAATCCTCTTCGGCAACGGCATGGACGCCGGGGTGGCCTTCTGCCCGGAGCACGGGTACGGGCCTTGCCCTGCCCGACAAGGCTACGAAGCGAGCCCTCCGCCCTCGACCGCTGCACCACCGGAACCAGAGGTCGTCGACGACCCAGATGCGTACCTGGACCTCCCGACGCCGACGCCGTGCGAGGAGGACCCGGAGCACTTCCTGCTGTCGGGATACGGACCGGCACCCGGATTGGAATCGCCGCCACCGGCAGAGGAGACCGGCGATCCGCCCGTCGCAGCATCGTTCGCCTTTGACCTTAACGTCAAGGTCGAGCCTGAGGACGAGGAGTCGATTGCTGCGACTCTAGCCTCACCTCCGGCTCAGGCAACGCAGCAGGCTAGGCCACCGACGCCGCCTCCCGAAGCTCGCCGCCTCCTACGCCGATTCGCCGCGGCCATGGCCTCCGGCCAGCCCAGTTTCCGTGCAGGCTCATGGGACCCCGCCTCCCTTGGCTTCTCCGGTGAGGATGAGTGCAGTGGGAGTTCCTCGCGTCGCCGGTGATGCGACCGAGCAGCCATGGAGGCCTCCGCATGTGTCGGTCAAAGGATTGGGGATGGATGGGTTCGTCCTGTCTATTCTTTCCTTATCCCACCGGCAGCCAGGCTGTTTCTTTTCTAGACACTGCTAGGCCCATCTGCATGCGTGTGACAGCAGCAACAATTTATTTGTTTAATATCCCCTACATGAGCTATCGATCAGTCAAGTAGCACTAGTACTAGTACAGTTTAGTACTTGTCATGTTTAGATTGTACAGCTCCGTGTAGTTACATAATGTACTCGGTTATTGAGTATATTGATGTCTTAGACAATATTATGTCTATAAATGGCTGTATGTTCAATGTGTTTGCATTTTGCAATCCCTATAACATATACAAATGGTACAATAATTATTTTTGCAATTGAAATTTATTTTTCTTGCAAAACTAAAATATCAATTCACCGTCAATTAAGTCTAAAAAGTCTAAATGGCGCATAGTGACTTAATTCGAACTGAATTGATATGCAAAAATTGTGAAGTGACTACATTCGAATCGAGACGGAGCTCAAATGTTGATATCTCAGAACGAGACGGACATCATTTGTTGATATCTCGAAACGCGACGGACTCCATTAAAATGGTCATACCGTGAAAGTGTAGTGACACCAAACTAAATTCAAGTCTTCACTTGAACTCACAATTTAGCAAGTTTTATTACAGCACAACCATGATGATTTTAATTTACATACAAGTAAATTTACAAATCTCTGGTTCTCATTCATGTAGGACAAAATGACCGTCAAAGAATTTGAAGAGCTTGCGCTCGACGGACATAACTACCCTACATGGGCTATGGATGTTAAAGTTAGTCTTTCATCCCGTGGAATTGCAGCTGCACTCATACCACCTGAGGATCCTCTTCCACAGGGAGTTGCACAATTAACCGAGCAACAAAAATATGGTGCTTTATATATTATAAGGAACCATATTCACCCAGATCTAAAATCTGAATATTTAATGGAGGAATCTCCAAGCAATATGTGGCAAGCACTCAAAACTCGATATGAACAGCAAAAGGCAGTTATACTACCTGAAGCTAGTCATGAGTGGACCCATTTAAGACTCCAGGATTTTAAATCCATCGGAGATTATAATCATGCGGTTCACAAGATTTGTTCAAAGTTGCGCTTTTGCGAGAAGGAACCTTCGGAAGTGGAGAAGATAGAAAAGACTCTATCAACTATGCTCCCGGCTGACAGGATCCTACAGCAACAATATCGTGCAAGGGATTACCAAGTTTATTCTGAACTTATACATGTACTCTTCCAGGCAGAGAAACATGATGAACTTCTTTTAAAGAATAGTCATCATCGCCCGGTTGGGGCTGCCCCTCTGCCTGAAGTACATGCAAATTTTCAGAAAAACAATATGTTCAATGGTCATTTCAATGGCCAAACAAAAAACTTCAATGGTAACCGCAACTGCGATAAGAAGAACAAGCCATACAATTCAGACAAGGGGAAAGGCATAGCAAATAACAAGTTTGATAAAACTAAGCTTTGCCAGAAATGTGGATGCTACAAGCATATCACTAAAAAATGCCGCACCCCAAAACATCTGGTAAACCTCTACCTGCAATCCATGGGACGTTACAGACCAGCCCAAGGAGCAAGATATGAAGCTCACTTCAATCTTCAACCTGGTAATAACATGGAAGTTGGATGTTCGCAAGATGTTCAAAAAGAACCAAGCAACACCAAGAAATTCCATCAACCACAGGACTCCAAGGACACGGAGAATATGATGATCGAATATGCATCAAACGACGTATTCGAGGACTTTCACTAGTCGATCACCTCCATTAGATAATATATTTACATCCATCATATTGTTGTAATAAAAACATATTATTATTGTTGTTGTCATCATCATATATTGTAAAGCACAATATATATTGTATCAGCACTTTGCTATCAATAAAGTTGTGTATATTCTATACAATTTGATGGAAGAGGAAATTATTTTTGTGGACAATGTAACCACAAACTCTATACATGGGGAAATCATATACTCAAAACTATTAGTAAGAGATAATGATTTTAATCAATCGCTAGACGCGATACAGTAATTGTTGGCCCTAGCCGTACCACAATTTTACTCCTCAAGGGTACACAAGTACTAATTGAGAAAACTTTATAGTATCTCGATTTAATTTATACCTTACAAGATATAGAGATATCCGTCAAGACGGTTTCCATATTGAAACCCATGATGACAACTAAGAGGAGTTTTTCCTTTTTACCAAAGCAACGGATATGATAAATATTCCCTCTCTATCGTCAATATCGCATTACATATGCTGCTGACTTAATTCAACTGCAACATAATACTTATCGTAGTATCTCTCCTCTAAAATTAGTATGTGAAAATTCAAAGAATTTCCCATCTGCGATAATTCGGTTACATATCGATATCACCACCACGACATACATCTATGGCCCCTCACTGAAAATTGGGATCTCTGTGAGGAATAACTGTATTTCCGTCAAATACCACAAGCCCGTATTAGGGGGAGTTATCCAAGGCTAGTATGTTTAGTGAGGACAATTTCCAGGCATTAGGGGGAGATTTGAAGTACCAAAAAGAATGCCAGGAAATCAATTGAAATATTCGACACATTTCTACCTCAAATTCACATACTCAAAACATTGAACTTCACGTTCAAGAAAATTAATTTGCAACTGTTTGCAAATAACCTGCCTAATCCATTTACTGGCTACAAATATAATCCTATAATCCTGTAACAATTGTGCCCGAAAGAGTGAAGGTACCAACAAAAATCACTTAACTCCTTGCTCAAAATGAGAGGGGGAGAAGTACGGCCATAGAGAAGGATTCAACTTCTTGCAAGCAACACAGGAAACTGGGGAAGAAACCCTCAAAACCAGTAAATGCGAGTCAACTTCACGTTGATAGACACAAAATGGGTAGTATACACCCAGTGGATGGAAACCCCACCACAACCCAGCTCAATAGTGCACACAATGACTGGGAAATCGGAATACCTAGACTCAACCGTATTGGGAAAACACGAAGAGTCACCAAGGGTAAACATGATTTCACCAACTATATACATTCTAGAGGATCATATTACTAAAAGCCTACAAATGTCGACATGCATTTCTCAAGCATGATTGCAAACAACCTTTGTAATGAACCGGATCCAAATACCATGGCCATGGCAGAGTTCAAAAACACTCGCTTGGACTGGACTCAATCAAAGGATGCAATCCAAGAAGAAATAGCCTTGCTCAATGAGGAAGGTATACACAAAAGGAATACCTACACCGGCAATAAGGTGGTGAGTCAATAGCAAGGCATGTAGCATAAGGGTTCACGCAGATACCCAAATCTATTCTCTAGACACAAGTGTAATCACTTTCCGATAACTTGTCTCAATGGCAGTACAAATCATCTATTTATGCGGTTGATAGATGTAGTGACTATACATATTCGTATGTCACTTAATTCAGGCATATAGATTCCCTAAGGGAATCCCAATTCTGAATCCAAATACAAACCACAACATGCATAGTGTAAACTCAGTAAGTCACTACATGACTTACAGTAGTCGGAACAAATTTGGTACAACCGACTTAGAGAGTTCCTTATACAAAAGGACTACTCTAACAATGATGATTGTTCACACGTGTTCATTAAGCCCAAATAAGGCATTCAACACGTAATCATCTGAGACGGAATCTAAGATGAAGGATATAAGAAAAACCAAATTTTCTTTAGCTACAATTTGAGCACCTTCACTCAACGGCTAGGTACACCTATTTTCCTATATCCAGAAATTATTGGAGAAATTAAAATATGGGTCATATCCATCCGAACTCTATGGTTGTTCAATCTCTAGACGTAGAGAAACATACATTCATACCATGGAAGATGGATAAGGAATGTTGGGACCCGACGTTCCATATCTCATGCCATTGGACCTAGTCCAAGTGGTAGGAACAAGAGTATCTTTCGATATCTCCAATGCACCAAATACCTTGACCCATTTCTAAAATTTCAGAGAAATCTGAACTCTAATATCATCGGATATACTGATACTGACTACTTATCATATCCCCATGATGTCAGATCACTACTAGGCTTAATGTACCTATATGGTGGACTTGTCGTTCCATTGTTGTCTTCAAACGGACTCTAATGGCTACAACCACCTGTCATTCCGAAATACAAGGCTTCACATAAATATGTGTGGCTTCACGGAATGATGAACCACGTACAACATTCATGTGGCATTGATTCTATTGAATCACCAATTATTATCTAAAAAGATAATAATACTTGTGTTGCTAAGATGCAAACATGTTATACAAAGCAATATCACCAGACTTATTGCACCTATATTGCAAGGATCGGGGGAGTCTCTTCCTGAATTATAACATGTTCAAACATTATATTACACTCTTTTTCCCTTTATGAGTTTACTCTCAAGGTTCTCATCAAGGTTTTTAATGAGGTAATATCAACACAATAATATATGTCATACATCCTATTTTCCCCACTGGGGTTTTTAACGGAAGTATACAAGGCATATTAATTGTCTTCTAAACTTACCAATGAGTTTTATCCATTCAAAGGTTTTCTCATATAAGTTATCAAAGAGACAATGATCATCATATGTTGTATCGTTTTCTCCTTACTTTTCCCACTGGGTTTTAAAGGAGTTTTTCACAACATATCAAATACTATTCTCCTCATATTTTTCCCACAGGGTTTTCTGGAGGAGTTATTCAACACAATATACACTTGTGATCAAAGACCAAATTTTCTCAAGATTATACAAGGAATACAAGACATGCTAGAAGTAGCTTTGTACAAGGGGGAGTGTTGAGAAAGAAAACGGCATCCCTAACCGGCTGGATGGCAACCGACCTTTAGTTCTGCACGTTTTTATTGTGTCCAAACTACTAGTGGCAACTGCCGACTCCTTGTAAACGGGCGCCTCTTCGAGGCATCCAAAACCTTGTATAAATAGGGCTATGCCCAGATCAATGAGAACACAAGTTTCATTCCATTCTGTTCCGAATTCTAACAGAATGGACATGGTGGACACCCAGCGCTGATGATTAGGAGTAGACCCATCCTTTCCTGCTGCCTGAATCGTTTCTAAGGGCATCTCCAGTCGTCCCCCCAGAGTTCTCCAAGCGGCGTTTTTCGCGCCGTTTCGCACCGGTCGCCCCCCCAGAAACCGATTTAGCGCCGCTGTAACATCCCAAGTATGAAAACTACCCTTTAGAATGTTTGATTTCTTGTTTATTTAAGTATTGCATCATGTCATCATATTGTTGCATTTGTTTCTGTTGTGTTGCATCTGTTATTCTTTGTTTTCACCATGAAAAATCAAACAATTTCAAATACCTTGTTTTCATACTTGTTCTGTTACAACTTTTGGAATAAAAATAACAAGTGAAAACAACCAAATTGTTCCATTTTATTCCATGTTGATCAACTAATAAAATGGTGCTTTTATTTCAATTAATTAATTCCAAATTGGTTTTCAAATTCAAAGCAAAATCATCATCAACACCTCTTTTGGAAATTATCAATTATCAAACCATTCCAATGTTTCTAATCCAACTAATAATAGGGTCCACCCTATTAAGTTGTTGTTTTCTATATTAAATAACAAATGATTCCAAGATTCAAATCAAATCTTCAAGACATCAATCAACTTGAGTTTATAGCAAATCTCCAAGCCAATCAACTAATTTAATCACTTTAATCATAGGGGTTCCCCTATTCAAAGTTTGTTTTATTAAATGATCACTTAATTAAAATACATCCAAATTTGAATTTCAAACAAACATCAAGCAATTTTAAAGTTTTCTGAAAACAAAACTTGGCTAATGTTTTCTTCTAACCCAACTAGCTTAACTAAATTTTTTATAACATCTTTGCTAACCAAAATCCCTTGGTTTTCTTCCTTTTCTAACTTGCTACAAAAAAAAATAGAAAAAGCAAAATAAAAAGGAAAGACAACGCAGGGAGAGAGAGAGAGTGCAGCAGCCCAAGCCCATCTTCTTGGCCCAGTACCCCTCCAGCTGTCGCTGTCTTCCTCCTCTGGATGAGGTCACTGTGTACGAACACAGAAACAGCCGCACGATCACCTTCTGCCCTCCTCGATGCTCGCCGTACAAGCTCCCAGGGCCTATATCTAACCTACCTCCCCCACCTCGAACCCTAGACCCCAGCACCACCCTCCACCGCCGCCATCCCTCCCTCTGCTGTCTTCCCCACCTTCCCTGTTCTTTCTCTGAACCCCAGCCACAACATCCGTGACCAGAACTTGCAGGCAGCGGCGCCGCCGCGGTGGTCATCATCCGGGTGGTTTCTCTGCGGGAATGGATTCGCCACGTCGCCCTCTTCCTCACCGGCCTCACCACGCGGACGGGGACGGCTCAGGTCGCCGGCGCCATCACCTCCAAGCCGCCGTCGCCCCATGTCTGTCCGCCATCAGAACTGCCTCGACCACCGCCTTCCCCTGTCCGATCCGATCCAAGGTGAGACCCCTCTCGCCTTCTTCCCTCTCCCCTCCCTCATCTGCTTGGCCGCACCCCACAGCACCCCTCGCAGCAGCTCCTCCGGCGAGCAGCCGCTGCTGCCATCGCTGCCCTTTCCATCGCTGTACCTGTTCGAGTTCGTGTTCAGTTAGAATTCAGAAATCCCGCACCAACACCTCATATACCCACTGTCCCCCCTTCTATCACAAGCATCAGCTCCACCCTACTGGTTAGTTCCTTGTGCGCGCAGCAAGAGGTGGGGGGATCGAATCGATCCCCCCTCCCACAAATAAAACAACTTTTATTTTTGCAAGGTTTTGGTACTGGAACTTCCAGCAAATCACACATAGGCCCCTGGTAGTTAATCTAGACCCCTGAAAAATATTTCCTAAGTCCCTAGATCATAAAAAATGGCAGATTTGCACCCAATTTTGGAAATTGCATAAATAAATCATCCTAACTCCAAATTCAACATTTTTAATATGTCTTCTGTACCAAATTAAATACTCTACCCAAATATAAAATTTGTTTACTGTTTTGAATATTTTAAATTGGTGCAATATTTGAAAACTTGTCAAATTCACTTAAAATTGCAAAGTTCATAACTTGTTCATAAAAATTCCAAATTCCACAAACTAAATATGTTTTCCAATCAACTTTTCATGTACTTTCCAAATATAAATTTTGTTTGCTGTTTTGAATAATTTAAATTGCTGGAAACAACTGTTTCTTGTTTATTGCATTTAAAATTGCCAAAATAATAACTTGCTCATTTTAAATCCAATTTCCACAAATGAAATATGTTTTCCATGCAAAATTAAACCACCTTTCCAAATATAAATTTTGTTTCATGTTTTGAATAATTAAAAGTGGTTAAATAATTTAAATCTTATTTAATTCATTTAATATTGTTAAATTCATAACTTGATCAAAACAAATTCTTTTGGGACATATAAAATATGTTTTCCAACCCTAAAAGTATAAACTTTTCAAATATGAATTTGGTTTAATGCTTTGAACAAATAAAAATTCAAATAAGTTCATGTTTGAATTAAATTCATTTAATTCTTGCTTAACCTTGTTTAATTCATAACTAATTTATTTGAAATCCTTTTTCAACAAGTGAAACATGTATTCCAACTAAAATCTTGTTTTCTTTTCAAATATAAACTTTGTTATTTGTTTTGAACACTTTAACTTGATGAAAACAACAATTGCTTGTGTGACATGTTTCAGTACCCAAAACTTTCCAAACTTAATCAATGATTTCCAAAACTTGTTCCAATCCTTTTTCATTTGCATCTATCATTGTTATTTGTTGTTATTTTGTTGTTACCATCATGCATGCATCATGCTAACAACTTTCACATAATAATTAATTGTAAATCATTTGTTTCCACTTATTTCAATGGATCTTTCCATATGCAATCCAATTGCATATGGGTCCAATTAAATTGTGTTATCTTGTCAAGTAGTTATTTTGATGCATCTATTAACCTGACATGCATCATCCCATGTTTGTGCACCTATGCCATTATATTGATTGTTTATCTTTCTGCATTGTTTGTTTGCTTCTTCTCGGATACACGACGACGTTGAGACCGACGATTCTTACGACACCCCTTCTAAGGAGTTAGCTCAGTACCAGACTACTGGGTTTGCAGGCAAGTTATCACTCACATGAACCACTGTGTTCCTTTCAACATTGGTTACCGATACTTTCCGTTGTTCTTTTCTGCTAGCCTTAGCAGTAGTTGTTTCTGTTACGAACCTATCACATGAATCCCTTAACCCTGATATTGCCTCATCTCCCTTCCTACAACCATTGTTTGAGCCCGTGTCTTACTAGCATGCTTAGGTTGCTTTGCTCGAGTCTGTTACCCGTTACTTTCAGTTACTATTCCATTATGTTCTGGGGGCTCGATGTTTAATCAATCAATCAATCATGCTACTGTTATTGTTAATTAATAAACTTGATGATAAGGCACCGGCAGGAGGCCCTTTGTGGTTTTGAGGCCTGCTAGTGTCGACCCTAATAGGAAAAGGGTCTTGTCTACTGATCCATGATGAGCGCACTAACCGCATGTGGGAAGCGAGTATGGGCGCCCCCCTCAATTTGATTCGATTCGCATCTCGTCCAAATCGCCTCATTTAGTTCGGGCTTTCCATTTGCTGCATGCATGATTTTGCGAGCCCTTGGATCCCGGGTGGAACTTTCGTAGTCGGCATATAGGAGGACACGTTCTTAGAGTGCTATGAGGGTCCATTTTCTTCTGGGCTCGATTAGCCGTGCGCCTAAGGTGCTTTGGGCTTGATGCGAAGAAGAGTTGAGTTGTGTTGAGTGCCCCGCTTGGTGGAAGGGCCTTTCCATCTGGCGGGTTATTCATGCGTGTACGGCCAAATTGGTGCAACCCTGCAGGGATAATCTTCTCGAGAAGCCGTGTTTTCCGCGGTTATGGATTACTTGGTGAAAGTACTGGCTAACAAGTACTCAGGACAACTTAAACCTAATGATTAACCACCTTACACCCAATGATTAACAATTTGACTAGTAATAGGCTTATTGACACAATAATATGAACCATCATTAACTCAACTGTGTGAGTTATCCTCGGATTGCTTCTTTGGATAAGGGGCGAGATCCAGGATGGGTTTGTTTGAAGTTATCTTTCAGTTGGTTACAATCCTCGATCTTATCTCCTTTCTGTTAGCCGGAAGTGGTAGAATCTCTGTAGTTGGTTAGTGCAGCAGCCAGTTGCAGCATCTTTTATATCCCTTTCCTTCCGTTGAACCCAAAGCATCTGTGCTTGGTGTTGACGGGTTACACTTTGGTGAACTGTGAGTCTTGCTTGCCAGTACGTTTATGTACTGACCCCTTTGGGGCTGTGGTTTACGCAGACGACGTTTTCGAGGATCTACATGGTGGCTACTACGTGGAGTATGACGAGACTGCTGACGAGTAGATAGCGGACCCGGGCAGGATCCGAGACTTCGTGGATGGGCTCCGTCTGTTGTTTCCGGCCTCTTAGGCCTATTTGGTTCTTGTCTGTACTCAGACATGTTGAATGCTTCCGCTGTATTGTAATGATGTATTGTTGGGGCATGTGCCCTCTGCATGATTGTATTTGCTATCTCTGCTCTAATGAGAGCCATTTGCAACTTATTTCAATCTTTTGTGTCGTAGAGATATGTTGTGATATCAGTTGTTAAACGCCGTTGACGTACCATGTGTGTATGGTTTGAAGTACGTCGACGGAAGTGCCTTTGATCTCTAGTGGATAGTTTACATCGACGATGGAATAGCAGGGCTTGTGTTGTCGCGCATAAGCGCAGGCCTACCAGGAAGCTGGGACGTGGGAGCAGTTATGCCCCATAATCCAAGTATCTGCTATCCAGTTCGTACGGTGAGTATCCCCTAGAAGTCAGGGTGCGACAAATGGTATCAGAGCCTGTCTGCCTGTAGGATCCCTTTTTACTGGTCGCAGTTGAGTCTAGAAACTATTTTGTAGCTATATAGGAAAATTGAAACGTGAGAGTAGGAATTCTGTTCTTTTTCTTCTTTCCCCACCCACCCTCCCTTTTCTGGTAAGGAAGTGCAACGTTGTTTTTCCCTTCTCATCTAAACTTTCAAGTTAGGATTTCACGGATTCTGGTTTCTCTAGGATGGTTATATCTACTAGACCATAGGAATGGAGGTGGTTGTGACATGATTTATCATGTTGCCTACTCATGATTGAGAACGGAGGCGTGTAAGCCCCGGAAGCAGATCCTCTATTCCTTAAGCAGTAGATATTGATCCTTTAGAAGCCCGGATGGGTTTTCCGTAGTACCTCAGGAGTTTTGTTCTCGTTTTCCCGGTGTTGCTTCAATATCCTGTTCTTCTCAACATCCTTTTCGCCGTTGAAATCTTGTTGTTGTTTTCCACTTCAAATCTTCTACCGGCGTCTAATCAAAACTTCCTCATAAACTCTTGTCCAACTAAAGTGTTATTTCATACCGGAGAATCACATTCCTTTGTGTCAACAATCTTTTCCACAACATACAACCCAAGCAATCAAAACTCTGTTCACTCCCCGGGATCTCAAATGTTGACTTCCAAGATAAGTAAGAACAATCCAATTCTAATGGGAGGCCACATATTCCTCGTTACTCTCATGTTGATGATTCTGACATTGGTGTTATTCTTGGTGTTGCATTGATGTCAATAACTCTGATCCACCCTTATTACAGATAGTCTATTCTCCAAATGAATCAAATTCTATCCAGCTATACAACCTAGATACAAAACCTCTCCTTTTACTTGAAATGTTCCGGTGGTTTCCTAATTCCCTGACGTCTATCCAATGTGCACGATGTGTTTCATTTCTCACATCTCAAGAGGATCTTCCCAAGAAGTTTCCGGATCTTTTCTTTTCTCAGTAGGAATCTCGGGGCGCGATTCCTTCAAGGGGGGGCGTTTTGTAACATCCCAAGTATGAAAACTACCCTTTAGAATGTTTGATTTCTTGTTTATTTAAGTATTGCATCATGTCATCATATTGTTGCATTTGTTTCTGTTGTGTTGCATCTGTTATTCTTTGTTTTCACCATGAAAAATCAAACAATTTCAAATACCTTGTTTTCATACTTGTTCTGTTACAACTTTTGGAATAAAAATAACAAGTGAAAACAACCAAATTGTTCCATTTTATTCCATGTTGATCAACTAATAAAATGGTGCTTTTATTTCAATTAATTAATTCCAAATTGGTTTTCAAATTCAAAGCAAAATCATCATCAACACCTCTTTTGGAAATTATCAATTATCAAACCATTCCAATGTTTCTAATCCAACTAATAATAGGGTCCACCCTATTAAGTTGTTGTTTTCTATATTAAATAACAAATGATTCCAAGATTCAAATCAAATCTTCAAGACATCAATCAACTTGAGTTTATAGCAAATCTCCAAGCCAATCAACTAATTTAATCACTTTAATCATAGGGGTTCCCCTATTCAAAGTTTGTTTTATTAAATGATCACTTAATTAAAATACATCCAAATTTGAATTTCAAACAAACATCAAGCAATTTTAAAGTTTTCTGAAAACAAAACTTGGCTAATGTTTTCTTCTAACCCAACTAGCTTAACTAAATTTTTTATAACATCTTTGCTAACCAAAATCCCTTGGTTTTCTTCCTTTTCTAACTTGCTACAAAAAAAAAATAGAAAAAGCAAAATAAAAAGGAAAGACAACGCAGGGAGAGAGAGAGAGTGCAGCAGCCCAAGCCCATCTTCTTGGCCCAGTACCCCTCCAGCTGTCGCTGTCTTCCTCCTCTGGATGAGGTCACTGTGTACGAACACAGAAACAGCCGCACGATCACCTTCTGCCCTCCTCGATGCTCGCCGTACAAGCTCCCAGGGCCTATATCTAACCTACCTCCCACACCTCGAACCCTAGACCCCAGCACCACCCTCCACCGCCGCCATCCCTCCCTCTGCTGTCTTCCCCACCTTCCCTGTTCTTTCTCTGAACCCCAGCCACAACATCCGTGACCAGAACTTGCAGGCAGCGGCGCCGCCGCGGTGGTCATCATCCGGGTGGTTTCTCTGCGGGAATGGATTCGCCACGTCGCCCTCTTCCTCACCGGCCTCACCACGCGGACGGGGACGGCTCAGGTCGCCGGCGCCATCACCTCCAAGCCGCCGTCGCCCCATGTCTGTCCGCCATCAGAACTGCCTCGACCACCGCCTTCCCCTGTCCGATCCGATCCAAGGTGAGACCCCTCTCGCCTTCTTCCCTCTCCCCTCCCTCATCTGCTTGGCCGCACCCCACAGCACCCCTCGCAGCAGCTCCTCCGGCGAGCAGCCGCTGCTGCCATCGCTGCCCTTTTCCATCGCTGTACCTGTTCGAGTTCGTGTTCAGTTAGAATTCAGAAATCCCGCACCAACACCTCATATACCCACTGTCCCCCCTTCTATCACAAGCATCAGCTCCACCTTACTGGTTAGTTCCTTGTGCGCGCAGCAAGAGGTGGGGGGATCGAATCCCCCCTCCCACAAATAAAACAACTTTTATTTTTGCAAGGTTTTGGTACTGGAACTTCCAGCAAATCACACATAGGCCCCTGGTAGTTAATCTAGACCCCTGAAAAATATTTCCTAAGTCCCTAGATCATAAAAAATGGCAGATTTGCACCCAATTTTGGAAATTGCATAAATAAATCATCCTAACTCCAAATTCAACATTTTTAATATGTCTTCTGTACCAAATTAAATACTCTACCCAAATATAAAATTTGTTTACTGTTTTGAATATTTTAAATTGGTGCAATATTTGAAAACTTGTCAAATTCACTTAAAATTGCAAAGTTCATAACTTGTTCATAAAAATTCCAAATTCCACAAACTAAATATGTTTTCCAATCAACTTTTCATGTACTTTCCAAATATAAATTTTGTTTTCTGTTTTGAATAATTTAAATTGCTGGAAACAACTGTTTCTTGTTTATTGCATTTAAAATTGCCAAAATAATAACTTGCTCATTTTAAATCCAATTTCCACAAATGAAATATGTTTTCCATGCAAAATTAAACCACATTTCCAAATATAAATTTTGTTTCATGTTTTGAATAATTAAAAGTGGTTAAATAATTTAAATCTTATTTAATTCATTTAATATTGTTAAATTCATAACTTGATCAAAACAAATTCTTTTGGGACATATAAAATATGTTTTCCAACCCTAAAAGTATAAACTTTTCAAATATGAATTTGGTTTAATGCTTTGAACAAATAAAAATTCAAATAAGTTCATGTTTGAATTAAATTCATTTAATTCTTGCTTAACCTTGTTTAATTCATAACTAATTTATTTGAAATCCTTTTTCAACAAGTGAAACATGTATTCCAACTAAAATCTTGTTTTCTTTTCAAATATAAACTTTGTTATTTGTTTTGAACACTTTAACTTGATGAAAACAACAATTGCTTGTGTGACATGTTTCAGTACCCAAAACTTTCCAAACTTAATCAATGATTTCCAAAACTTGTTCCAATCCTTTTTCATTTGCATCTATCATTGTTATTTGTTGTTATTTTGTTGTTACCATCATGCATGCATCATGCTAACAACTTTCACATAATAATTAATTGTAAATCATTTGTTTCCACTTATTTCAATGGATCTTTCCATATGCAATCCAATTGCATATGGGTCCAATTAAATTGTGTTATCTTGTCAAGTAGTTATTTTGATGCATCTATTAACCTGACATGCATCATCCCATGTTTGTGCACCTATGCCATTATATTGATTGTTTATCTTTCTGCATTGTTTGTTTGCTTCTTCTCGGATACACGACGACGTTGAGACCGACGATTCTTACGACACCCCTTCTAAGGAGTTAGCTCAGTACCAGACTACTGGGTTTGCAGGCAAGTTATCACTCACATGAACCACTGTGTTCCTTTCAACATTGGTTACCGATACTTTCCGTTGTTCTTTTCTGCTAGCCTTAGCAGTAGTTGTTTCTGTTACGAACCTATCACATGAATCCCTTAACCCTGATATTGCCTCATCTCCCTTCCTACAACCATTGTTTGAGCCCGTGTCTTACTAGCATGCTTAGGTTGCTTTGCTCGAGTCTGTTACCCGTTACTTTCAGTTACTATTCCATTATGTTCTGGGGGCTCGATGTTTAATCAATCAATCAATCATGCTACTGTTATTGTTAATTAATAAACTTGATGATAAGGCACCGGCAGGAGGCCCTTTGTGGTTTTGAGGCCTGCTAGTGTCGACCCTAATAGGAAAAGGGTCTTGTCTACTGATCCATGATGAGCGCACTAACCGCATGTGGGAAGCGAGTATGGGCGCCCCCCTCAATTTGATTCGATTCGCATCTCGTCCAAATCGCCTCATTTAGTTCGGGCTTTCCATTTGCTGCATGCATGATTTTGCGAGCCCTTGGATCCCGGGTGGAACTTTCGTAGTCGGCATATAGGAGGACACGTTCTTAGAGTGCTATGAGGGTCCATTTTCTTCTGGGCTCGATTAGCCGTGCGCCTAAGGTGCTTTGGGCTTGATGCGAAGAAGAGTTGAGTTGTGTTGAGTGCCCCGCTTGGTGGAAGGGCCTTTCCATCTGGCGGGTTATTCATGCGTGTACGGCCAAATTGGTGCAACCCTGCAGGGATAATCTTCTCGAGAAGCCGTGTTTTCCGCGGTTATGGATTACTTGGTGAAAGTACTGGCTAACAAGTACTCAGGACAACTTAAACCTAATGATTAACCACCTTACACCCAATGATTAACAATTTGACTAGTAATAGGCTTATTGACACAATAATATGAACCATCATTAACTCAACTGTGTGAGTTATCCTCGGATTGCTTCTTTGGATAAGGGGCGAGATCCAGGATGGGTTTGTTTGAAGTTATCTTTCAGTTGGTTACAATCCTCGATCTTATCTCCTTTCTGTTAGCCGGAAGTGGTAGAATCTCTGTAGTTGGTTAGTGCAGCAGCCAGTTGCAGCATCTTTTATATCCATTTCCTTCCGTTGAACCCAAAGCATCTGTGCTTGGTGTTGACGGGTTACACTTTGGTGAACTGTGAGTCTTGCTTGCCAGTACATTTATGTACTGACCCCTTTGGGGCTGTGGTTTACGCAGACGACGTTTCCGAGGATCTACATGGTGGCTACTACGTGGAGTATGACGAGACTGCTGGCGAGTAGATAGCGGACCCGGGCAGGATCCGAGACTTCGTGGATGGGCTCCGTCTGTTGTTTCCGGCCTCTTAGGCCTATTTGGTTCTTGTCTGTACTCAGACATGTTGAATGCTTCCGCTGTATTGTAATGATGTATTGTTGGGGCATGTGCCCTCTGCATGATTGTATTTGCTATCTCTGCTCTAATGAGAGCCATTTGCAACTTATTTCAATCTTTTGTGTCGTAGAGATATGTTGTGATATCAGTTGTTAAACGCCGTTGACGTACCATGTGTGTATGGTTTGAAGTACGTCGACGGAAGTGCCTTTGATCTCTAGTGGATAGTTTACATCGACGATGGAATAGCAGGGCTTGTGTTGTCGCGCATAAGCGCAGGCCTACCAGGAAGCTGGGACGTGGGAGCAGTTATGCCCCATAATCCAAGTATCTGCTATCCAGTTCGTACGGTGAGTATCCCCTAGAAGTCAGGGTGCGACAGCCGCTTTCCGCCGTTTTTTGCGCCGTTTGGCGCCGCCGAACCCAGGCCGAACCCAGCGCGCTGGGTTCGGCTTGGGAGGCGAAATGCGCGCGTGGGCCACGCCTGTCGGCGACGGAAGACGATTTCCCTCTCTTTTTTCGGCGTTTCCCTCCACTTTCCCCCCACATGTACCCCTCCCCCCGGGCCATTCCCGCCATTTCCCACCGCCCCCGAGATCTAGACGCCATGGCTCCCGCCCGATTTACAGGACCCCGCGCCGCCACCACCGCCGTATCCGTTCCCGCGGCCTCCGAATCGGCCAAGAAACCGCGCAAGCCGAGAGCGCCGAAGGAGCGGCCGCCCGGCATGTCGAACAACGAGTGGATCGCCGAGAGGTCGCGCCTGGAAACAGCCAACATCAAGCGCCGGGGGAGGGAGACGGCACAGCGGCAGAGGCAGCTGATGGCGCAGTTGCAGGCGGAGGAGCAGGCCGCCGCCGAGGAAGCCGAGCTGGAGGACGAGGAGGAGGAGGCCGCGCCGAACGAACCACCTATGCCGGTCGCAGCCACGGCGCCACTCGCCAAGAAGAAGAGCCCTTTCGGCCCCATGTTCGCCGGCTGGAAGCAGTCGTCGTCGCCGTCGCCACGCATGTCACCGCACCCGCTGCCTGCGTGGTTCGCCGAAGGCGATTCCCTGGGAGGCTTCAACCCCAACCTCACCTTCCCCTACCACCCGCCGATGATGTATGGCGCCGCGCCGGGCTACGCAGGTTCCCCGTCCCACCGCCGTGCGATTCTAGCCGGGCTTCAGCCCCAGGACAGCTACATGGAGGAGATCATCGCGTACGGCTCGATGGCGGCGGCGGCGAGCCCGGGCTTCCTCGAGCACAGCGGGGAGTTCTTCGCGCAGGACGGTGGCGACTACGTCGAAGGTGGCTCCGTCACGCAGGCGACGGAGGAGCAGGGCGAAGACGACGAGACGGACGAGACGCAGGTGGTGCCAGAGGGGACAGATCAGGCCGGCGATGGCCGAAAGCGCCGGGGTCCTGGCCGTCCCCGCAAGGAACTCAAGGTGCCCCTGCCCCCCGCCGAGCCTCGCATCAAGTGGCTGAACAGGGAGGACACCCTCCTCGCCGAGGCATGGAAGACGATCAGGTTGGACCCGATCGTCGGCGCGAACCAGCACGTAGACAACTACTGGAAGCGGGTGAAAACGGCGTACGACGAGCGCCGCATGATCGACCCCTACTACGCCTGTCGCATCACCGACCGCGGCCAGAAGGCCATGGAGAAGCATTGGGAGAACATCCATGCGTCCTGCAACAAATGGCACGGCATCCAGGAGGAGATCTCGATGAGGCCGTAGGGCGGAGCCAACCGCGAGATGGAGATCGTCCGGATGCTGGAGGCGTACAAGAACGACGAGGGCTCCGACTTCAAGTTCCTCCACGTCTTCGTCCTCATCGAGAAGTGCGAGAAGTGGGCGGAGGTGCGGCGGTCGATCGGCAAGGGCAAGGAGTACGTCCCCGACGCGGTGGTTGCAGGTTCGTCCGAAGGGCGTCCGCCGATGGGCCACAAGAAAGCCAAGTTGGCAAGGGACGGCGCGCCGGCAGCGGCAAAGCTCCAGGCGTCGATCGAGACCTGCATCGCCGACACCCAGGCCGAGGCCGTGAAGAGGGAGGAGGTCTCTAAACAGCGATGGGCGACGCTCATGGCCAACTCGCAGGTCAAAATCGACCTCCTCAGGACTGGCACCGCGGCGAAGAAGAGGAACAATGACCTCGCCTTCCTCACGGGCGGCGACCCGGCCGCGATGACCCCCGAGGTGAAAACTTGGTTCCTGGCGCAGTGCAACCTCATCCTGACCAACATCAGCACGCCCCCGGCCCCGACATCGTCTGGTGGCGCCAGCTACACCACCGCGCCGACAAGCCCGCACGCCGACCTGCAGGATGCCGCGACCATCGTCGACAAGGATACCGAGCCCGTCGTCGACCTGGAGAATGACGCGCCCGTCGTCGACAAGGATGCCGCGCCCGCCGTCCACTCCGACGCCGTCATCGACCTGGAGGATGCTGGGCCGAGCTCGCCGCCTGCTCCGACGCAGGCCGACGCTTCTGCCTGATCGCCTACGTTTGCCCACGCCGCGCGCGCCCGTCTGTGTGATTCGATCTGGACTATATTTGATCGCCCACCTATGCCGTTTTTTGTAATATGATCGCCCGAAACCATGGCTGCTGATCGCCGAACTAGGGCTCTATTTTTTGAGGCGGGAAGATGAACTTTCAAATGATATCGCCGGTTTCTTTTCTGGGCCGCCGAACGTCTGGTGAAATCGCCGCCCCTCCCCCCCCCCCCAGATTTTGGTGCGGCCCGACATTATCGCCAAAAAGCGCCGATCTGAAACCTGTGGGGAGATGCCCTAAGTTGACAACGCGAGAGCGAGCTGCTTGTCCTTCGCGGTTTATAGGGCGAGGTAGCCGGCCGGGTGTGCGTGCGCGCGTCTCGTCCTGGCTCAGCACTTGCTGGGATCATAGAAGAAGGCTGCCAGTGCATGCGTGCACGGATCCTCCTCCGTGTGTGTTTGCGAGCCCAGATTCTTCTCACCTGCTCTTCTCTGCTCTGGATAAGCGTGCGTGAGCGCCGTGGAATCTGGAGGTGAAATACATATGGAAAATGCTGTAGATCGTCCGGGGGATCGATGTCACGCAACGTCCTCCTTCCGCGTGCGACGCGTGTCCATGATGGACCCCACACACGACCGACGCTGCACGCATGCACCTAACGGACTCCTTCTCCTCCACTCATTTCTTATCCTCTTTCTCCCCCTTCCACAACTCGCTCGCCTCCTCCCAGGAAAACAGGAGCACAGCTCCAGGGCCATGGCGCGGCCGCCGCCGGCCAGCTGCACTTTGCCCCTCTCTCTCTTGACCTCCGTCGGCCTCGCGCTCTCCATGCTCCCGTCTTTTCGCCCACCACGGAGGGGCCGCCATGGAGGGGTTGTGGTGCTCCCGACGCTCAAGACGGTGCTCCCGCCGGCGAGCTCTTGCAGCGACGCCATGGCACATCGACGGTGCTGCGTCAGGCGGAGCTCGCGCCGGACAAGATGATTCCGGCGGTGCTCCCTTAGGCGTCGAGCCGTGCTCCCTTAGGCGTCGGGCAGTGCTCCAAGCAGCATCGGACGGTGCTCCCAGCATCGGCGGGTGGTGCTCCTTTAGTCGCTGGGCAGTGCTCCCTGCGGCGTCGGGCGGTGCTCCCTTAGGCGCCGGCGAGTGCTCCCAGCGACGACGAGTGGTGCTCCCTTAGGCGTCGGCGAGTGCTCCCAGCGACGACGAGTGGTGCTCCCTTAGGTGTCGGGCGGTGCTCCCTTAGGCGCCGGCGGGTGCTCCCAGCGCGGGCGAGTGGTGCTACCTTAGGCGCCGCCGGTGCTCCCAGCGACAGCGAGTGGTGCTCCCTTAGGCCGCGGGACATGCTCACCACGGTGTCCAGCCGTGCTCCCGTGGGCTGCGGGATGTGCTCACCTCGGCGGCCGGCCGTGCTCCCGAGGAGTCCGGACGTGCTCCCGTGGGCTGCGGGACGTGCTCACCGCGGCTTCAGGTGGTGCTCCCGTAGGAGTCCGGACGTGCTCACCGCGGCGTCCGGCGGTGCTCCCGTAGGCTCCGGGGCGTGCTCACTAGGGCGTCCGGCAGTGCTCACGTACGCGCCGGGACCTGCTCTCACCGTGGCGTCCGGCCGTGCTCTCGTAGGTGCCAGGAGGTGCTCCCAGCGGAGGCGGGCGGTGCTCCCGTAGTTGCCGGGTCGTGCTCACAGCGACGTACGGCGGTGCTCCTGTACGCAGCTTCTCCGGCGACGGAGCTCAGCGGCGTCTTCTCCGGCGACGGGTGAGCGGCATCTTCTCCGACGAGCTGCGGCACCGATTCTCCGAGCGGCCACCCGCGAAGCCTGCCGTCATCTTCTCCGATGAAGTCTGGCGGCGTCTTGTCCGGCGAGAGGCGGACGGCGTATTCTCCGGCGACGGGCGAGGCCGCATCTTCTCCGGCGAAGCTAAGGAGCGCGGTGGACATGGCGAGCATGGACAGAGTGATGGCCTTTTTCTTTTTTCTTTTTTGTGTGGGGCTTTTTTTCTGTACACGGACTGGCCCAGTGTGCCACGTGTCGAACCCTGGATGCGGGGGATCGGGATTTCCGATCCCCGGGGGACGCTCAGCACTGCCCAATACATATCTACCGTGCAGAAAAAACAAAGTTTCCGTGGCTCACAGGTCAGAACGGTACGTGCGTACGTGTGGCCGTGGAGTGGCGTACGAGCACGAGCCTGTTTGCGGTTTATCCAAACAAAAGTAAGTTAATTTGCACTTGTACTGCTTGCCGTGTAAGTATAAGTCTGCACTGCACTAGTAACTTGCAAAAAACTGTGGGGATAGAATTGAAGAAAATTATTCCAAGAGAATACGGGGAGATTTGAAAGTTGAAAACCTGTCCGCTCATGCTGGCAGATATAAAGCCTGCCTGGCTGCTGGTGACGTCTGATGAGCGTTGCATGTCACGCGGATCCGTGTCGTTACTTTCCATCTCCTCAAATTTCTGTGAGCACATTCAGGTTTCGAGCAACGCAAAGGCTGAAGAAAACTCGAGCATATTCAGTTCCGGTAAAAGGTAAACCGAGCTTGATGATGAGTGTGCTTTCCTGTCCGATTGCCCGTGGAGCGAGCAGCCATGCAATATCAAGCCCACGACTCATGGGGTGTTGGGTGTTCCTGATCTACACAACCGTGGAGCTGTGGCAAGAAAGCATCTCGCCTTGGCTTGTTTCATGTCAGGCAGATAAGGTTCATGTGCTGCTCTTGGCTCAGTCACATCGCGCTGTTGTGCTGCGACTTGTGAGTTACTGTGGCTGTGCCGCATTGTGTATGGAGCTCCAGCTTGGCTCGCCAGCTAATCATTATATATTGGCGATAGCTGAATCCTAAGGGCATCTTCAGCCGTGTCGCCCCCCAGGGCCCAAAACGCCGCCGTTTTGTGGCCGCCGCGACGTCAAACGGCGCTAATCTGGAACCCAGTCGCCCCCCAGCCCAACAGTCGGCACAAAATAATTCGGAAAATACATTCGATGCACTTTTATTGATTCGACGCAATTTTCATAGATTACGACTGAAATTTAAACTAAACATTGCGAAAAACTTAAAAACTACGATCGCCCCGGCCTGGCGGCGAATATTCTAGGCGTCGTCCTCCTCGCAGTCGTCGTAGGCCGACCGGTTGGAGGGGCCAGCTTCGTGGTCGTTCTCGGCGAAGGGCGGCGGGGCGCTCGTCTACGGGTTTGCCACACTGGCGAGCCAGCGCCGCTTCGCCCTGCCTTGCATCCGCAGCCGGTGGAGCTGCGCCTGCTCGGAGGGCTGGCGGTTGCGCCGCTCGCACTGCAGCACCACCTGGCGCCGGTCGCTCTCGTACTGCGCGACGAGCGCCTGCTGCTCGGCCGACGCCGCGTTTGCGGTGAACTGCCGGTAGGCCTTGCGCTCCGCCTCCTCCCTCTGGTGGGTCTCCAGGGATGCCCGAACGGCGGCAGCCTCGACCACCGCCGCCGCCTGCTCGAGGCCACCGCGAACCCGGTGGAACGCCTCGTCGTTCCGCTAGGTCTCGAAGGAGTAGTACGCCGCGTGCTGCTCGGGACAGATTGGCTGCCTCCTCTGGTCCCTCCTCCAGCGCCGTGCTTCCTGCGCCGGCTGCTGCTCGGGCGCCACCTCTTCCTGCTCCGGTTGCTGCTCGGGTGCCACTTCTTCCTGCGCCGATTGCTGCTCGGGCGCCGCCTCCTGCGCCGGTTGCTCCTCATAGTGAAACTCGCCGTCGCTGTCGCCGTCGCTGTGGCCACGCGTCGCGGATGTGGGCCGGCAGTACAACGGAGAGTTGCGGTGGGCACGGAACCGGCGAGTCATCGTGTCTAGGTGGGTGCGGCGAGGGTGGCGAGAGCGAGCGCGGTGAGGGCGAGGAGGTGGACGCCGAGAATGGGAGAACGACGAGCGGCGAGGAGCCTTTTTATAGCCTGACGGGGCAGTTACTGCGCCGCGCGTGCCTCCGCTGCCGCCACGCCATTACTCCGACAGGCTTTGACTGGGGCGCATGCACTGGCCGGTCGCCACGCCATTACTCCGGCAACCTTTGACCGGCGCGGGCACCGAGAAGATGATCACGGGCGGGGGTTTCTGTTCCCGCGTTTTTTCGACGCGTCACTGATATAGCTGGCCCGCGTGGGCTGCACCGCATTTTCGCCCCCCAAGCCGAACCCAGCGGGTTGGGTTTCGCCTGGGTGCCGCGGCGCGAATTAGCGCCGTTTCAGCGCTATTTGGGCTTCTGGGGGGGCCGGCTGGTGCGAAAACGGCGCTATTCGCCGCTTCCGGCGCTAAAAGGCCGCCTGGGGCGGCTCGGGGGGGGGGGGGGGGGGGGCGACTGGAGATGCCCTAAGGATCGGAAAAGTTGTTCAGTACTACAAATGATTCCCAAGACTTTATGTAGAAATCATGTATTCACCAAAAACAAAATGTATTCACGCAAACTATTTTTTTTTTACAAAATTTATGTTGCAGTGAACTGTGTTAGGGGCTAGGCAGAGCAGCTACATGTCGGGGTGACATCCCCAATAGCTTGGCAGCTTTGAGAGCGTTCACTTCGTCTTCGTGACGTGTGGGCGACAAGAATGCCGTAGCTAGTCGACATGCTTATCGTCATTTTTGGCGCAACATCTTGTGATGTGCATACATCAGCAGTATATATAATCCAAGTTGCGATTGAAGGAGCGCGTTAGAGCTTACATATATGTTACCAAATCAGTTAGAACATATATAGGACCCGTTGGATTTGATGTATATCTCTTACAGACGCCTTGTGCCACGATGCGTACCCAACATAACTAGATACCACGCGGCTCGGTATGTGCTACCGAGTAGAAACGTCCCGTCATGTTTGATAATACTTGCATACACTAGAAATGTACTAAGATATTTTATTGGACTATTAAATTTGTCTGTATCATGATTTTGAAGATATCAAAATAAATAAACGGACACATATACAATCATGTAAATTTCATACACACAAACTATATATGTTTTTTTATCACCAATGAAAACTAGCGGAATGACACCGTTTACGACAACTTATAGTTTAAATTTTGCATAATAAAACTTTGTAGTGATATACATTAAAAATGCATAACAAAGTGCAGCGTAATTAATGTTCCAAAACTATATTAAATAATTAATCAACCCAACAAAGTAAAAAAAAATGCACTCATTAAGATTATAGTATGGTAAACAAAGGAAGTATAAAATTTTGATATAAAATAGTTTTATCTTAATTGCCATCTGTGTATAATTTGTTTTTTTGGAGCGGACGCATAATGAACCATCATTCTAAACCAGTAGTTGAATTTGAACTTGATTTCAATGTGTTCATGCAAAACTTGGCTGAAATACAGGCTTTAAGTGAACTCAATCATGGAACGAGAACTGGGCAGCTAAATGCAGTTCACAGTGCAGGATCCAGAAGTTTTGCTATCGTCCAAGATCACTTGGTACAAACATGATAGTCTTTGTTAGAATCTGTAAATTTACGTTGTAACGACCAGAAATGGTATATTCAATTATTTATTTTCAAAATTTATTTACGCAGGAGATTCAAGAAGGTCGAAAAATTGGAAGTGCTGAGTTGTATAAAGTAACTCACACTACCAGAAAAGGGGTTGCAGTCAATTCTTTTGCAGAAGCTAAGATTGTAAGTAGAAGTTTGAAACTATATGGTAGCTTCTGTCGTAGTGTTTCAGACTATATAGTACTGAGTTATTCTTTTAATTTATAGAAAGAAATAAATGATAAATTTAAAGAAAAACCAGAACTTTTAGGTGAAGTAGCACATGAGAATGATGTGTACTCTACAGTTTTTCCAAAAGCAAAGAGCACAAGACATGGCCATGGTCTGGTAGTTGGTGGAAAAGGATATGGGCAACTATACAAGGCTTTAGTAGCACTGAATGAAAGTAGATTGGAGAACAAAGAGTTGAAGCAGAGTCTAGATAACCTAACTGCAAGACATGAAAGATTGGAAGAGAGACTCGGCCAGGCTCTACACGACCACTGAGCTGTAGCGAGAAAAGCATCTCGCCTTGGCTGGTTTCATGTCCAACAGATAAGGTTGTTGTGCTGCTCTTGGCTGAGTTACATCCCGGCTATTGTATCGTTACTTGTTAGTTACTATGTTTCTACCGCATTGTGTATGGAGCTTCCGCTTGGCTTGCCAGCTAAGTATAATCATTATTGGCGATCGCTGCATCGTAAGCATCCAAAAATTGTTCGGTATGTATAAATTACTTCCAGAGTTATGTAGAAATCATGGGTTGAAATGGGTTGAAATGAACATAATACACACTAAATTAGAAAGGATAAGAGATTCGTTGGATCGAACATTTTTTCTAAAAATATTTTCTGGTGACTTCATAAGTTCAAGTACAGTTTTCACAATATAATCAAAATAAGATTTTCTATGTTTTACCTTGAAATCAACAACTGATCTAAATTATTGGGAAGCGTGGAATGCTACGGGTATTTTAATAACCTAACGTGAATGATTTGGTGGTTCGATGGGATTATAAGAAGTACTAAATTTAATTATTAATTATGAGGTTGAAATTATGGGCCAACCAAGTCGGTGTTTCATTGTTTCAGGGCAACAAATTTACTTGCATATCACCTTTATGGAAGCGCGTGGACAACAAGAAGAGAAGAACATACATTAGAAATTACACTACTTACGTTTAAAAACATAAACTGTGGTATGGTATATTTGAAGGTTTCATAAATCCAAAATCAAAAGTGATTCGAAATTAGTGTTATGTATTATCTAATATTTCATTTACAATAGTTAAAGAATCCTAGAATTAAAATTCCATGTTTTTTATAATCATTAAAATCCTCAATTTATTTTGTTAGATATTTCATTTACAATTGCTAAATACTAATTCCCTCGCATTTGCGAGGGCTACCTTGCTAGTATATTTTAATAAAACATGGATTTTATATCATATATATTGATGTTATTTTGTGTAAAGTTGGTCAAAGTTTAAGAAGTTTGACTATGACCAATTTTAGAGGTACACTTATTCAAGAACGGAGGGAGTACTCTGTTACTGTCACATCCACTAAAGTCTAACTTGAGCCGACAGATCAAGAAGAGAAGAGCATAAAAGCGCTAAAGTTAAATCAGTGTCACTTTCCACACAATTTGTATGAACTGCAACTAATTAGAGCTGACAGCTTATGCTTGTTGTCTAGAACAGATCAGGGGCTAATACTTGGAACCACGGCAGCAAGTAGGATCAAGAAATTACAACCTTCCAAATAGGAACTAGCCAATCCATGGGTATACCAAGAAGTGACAAAAGTTGTCCCTGTAAACCAACCCCCTAAAGCGAAATAAGCATAAGGAAAGAGCAATAGGCCGGACCATCCTACAAAAACGAAACGGCCCCTTCGTAACCAGTCATCCATAGTATCAAATAGATCATTTTCTTCTTTAGGAACTCTACCAAGGGCTATAGTCATAGTGATCCTCCTATTCAATTCCTTCAACCATTTCCGAGCACCTCATGTCACTTCCAAGGCATATGATAGTTTTTTTTTATTATCTGTGGACGATTTGTTTCTCGTTCAATGCCCTTTTTCAATGGTCTCGAAGATATCAATTTTTTATTTTTATCTAAAGAATTCTACAAGAAGAAAACCTAACCTAGATCAAAACAAAGATTTAGAGGGAGAGCGGCCAGCTGGCCGGATAGAGTAGGAGAATGCATCCGGAGTAGAGCACGAGCATCACGTACCTCGAGCTTGGGGATGCAGCTGCTCTCGCGTGGCGCCTCTTCCTCTACTCTGTGCCCTCACGCTCATGGCCAGTAGAGACGTCGAGGAGCGGTTCGGCGGCATGTCCCGTTCCCGACGACAGCAGCGACGGCTCCAACGGCGAGACTAGGTGGAGGAGGGCCACGAAGAGGATACGAGATCTAGATCGAGACTCGTCCTGGCCGGTAACGCGTTCTGTTACCGCGGGTCTGCGAGCGGTATCAACGTCAAATAGGGGCGGAATCTGATTGCAGGACATCTGTTTACGGGACATCCGAACCAAACACGTTTTAAAGGAATCGGATACCGCTGCTATCTAGTTAGGTTACATATTCCTGAACCAAACAGGTCCTGATTGTAGTTAGGTCTACAAGGAGATGGTAGTATATACTAGCGGTATCTCTAGCCACGTCCCATAAAAAGACTCTTGTCTACGGCCCATCAAAGTGAAATCTATTTATTCGGTTCCGATAATGAGCTGAAATTCCGTAATGATATGGAGACCAATCATTGGTCGGATTGGGATTGCATGGAGGGTACGTGCCGTGCGATTTCTGAATGTTCCTTGCGGGTTGGTCGGGTCATCCGGCTTCTCAAGAAACCATGCGTCAA
The DNA here is from genome assembly GCA_028641055.1 of Alopecurus myosuroides. Classification (NCBI taxonomy): domain Eukaryota; kingdom Viridiplantae; phylum Streptophyta; class Magnoliopsida; order Poales; family Poaceae; genus Alopecurus; species Alopecurus myosuroides. The sequence goes on along the minus strand of CM054062.1, from coordinate 347,693,974 downwards.
AATTCAGATGAGGAGCATCAGGATCGGATGGCATATACTCCGTATATCCTTATGGACGGTGTTGATAAACGAAATCGGCATGGGAAGCGTTTGGTCCATCGTTCGTGGATCCATGCTGAAGAACCATGCATGACTGATGACCGGTGAAAAGTCATGGGCCCACGCCACAAGGTAGCTGGTCGGTGGAACTTTGACATCACATTATCATATTCGGACGAACCCTGGTCCACGCATGCATGCAACGCCAGTGTTCGTGTCAAGGATTACACTCTGACGCTCAGACAGCATGCCCGGCCGGCCACCGTGTCGACGAGGAAAAGGACCACGTACCCAACAGATCGGACGGTATCCGTCGACGTTACGGTCATCATCTCACACCGTATTGTCAATCATCATGTATACGGAATAATGGAATCAATCATTGGGAGGAACAGTGAGACACAGTTGCGGAGCTGCCTCTAGCGTTGGGTTCAGGTGAAGCCAATGAAAGGTGACAAGTCCGTTGCAAATATAGAAAGATCGATCAGTAATCACTGAATTAAAGCTATATAGTATGATCCAGCTGAACCCACTCCACTGACCAGCTATGTTAAAACCTGTTAGGCTAGTCTTTCCATCAGTTCGGACTTTTGGAATACATGGCTAAGCTATATAGTAACATGGAAACCTGTTAGGCCGCCTCACTACCTGCTACCGCACCGCCGGCCTCTGCTCTAATGGACCCCGCGCGCCTGCCGCCGGTCCTCGCCCAGCTTCTCCATGGCGGGACTGCGCCCTACGTGACATCGGCGCCGTACGGTCCCCCCAGACACGATCGGCTGGCGCGATCTATGCCGGTCCGGTGTCTTCCCTCTACGCCGGTGACTCCTCGTCGTCGCCTGCTGTCGCGGCCCGGTTCCTCGCCTTTTACCCGCCGGACTTGGTCCCGCCCCCGATGGCGATCGCTCTGCCGACGACAACACCTGCGTAACCACGGCCGTACGCCCCGCACCCCACGGTGCGCGCGCCCCGGCCGGTCCCTGCGCCTGTTGTGTACCCGGCCTCGGGTCCCGATGCCGATCTTGCCGTCGCCTACGACCACTACGGTGGTCAACCGGCGTACGGTGCCCCGTACGGCCGTCACTCGCATGCGTTGACGCAGTATGACGCTCGGTATGGCCCCGGTGCATATGCTGCTCCACCGTCCTACGGCGCGCCGTTGCCGTACCATGCTCCCTTGGCGTATGGCGCCACACCCGCGCACGGTTATGCTACGGCGTCCTCTGCCATGCCCCCTTCGTCGTTCGTGGATGCTGAAGATGCACTGGCTGCGATCTCCTCGCCGCCGTTTTTGTTCTCAAACCATCTCCCGGTGAAGCTCACATCGGAGAACTACCTGTACTGGCGTGCTCAGGTTCTCCTGCTTCTTCGCAGTCACTACTTGGAGGGCTTCGTTGATGGCACATTGCCATGTCCTCCGAGGCATCATCCGATGTACCGTGCTTGGGTTGCTCAAGACCAAGCCATTCTCTCTGCGTTGCAGTCCTCGCTTGGTGATGGTGTTGCTGGACTGGTTCTCTTTGCCACGACATCCCGTGAGGTGTGGGACATCCTGGATTCCAGTTTTTCAACTCAGTCTACTGCTCAGTCCATGGCCATCCGTACTAAGCTTGGTGAGACCCGCAAGGAGAACAGCACGATCACCGTCTTCTTCAACAAAGTCAAGAAATTGGCTGATACACTTGCTTCGATTGGAGAGCCCCTTCGCGACAATGAGTTCACGGCCTACATCCTTGCCGAACTTGACAGCGAGTATGACTCGCTCACCGAGGTTCTCAAGGAACGCAAGGTCCCTATTCGCCCCCAGGACCTCTACAACCGTCTCCTCTCGATGGAACAACGCATCAACGCACGGCGTCCCGATGGTGTCTCCAACTCAGCTGTCCATGCAGCGTACCGCGACAAAGGAGGTAGCCGCGGTCCTCCTTCTGCTCCCTCGACGGGGGGAGGGGGGGGCAAACCTACCGCATCACCGACTCCGCCACCGGCGTCGCGCTCCTCGGTGACCGTCGTCGATGGCCACCCGCGCGCCTGCTGCACTTTTTGTGGTGCGGCCGCTCCCTGTCAACTTTGTGGTCTGGCCGGTCATGTTGCCTCTCGTTGTCACCGTCGTTTCAAGACTGATTTTCTTGGTCTTGGCAACAACGGAAAGGGCAATGATCGTCAGGTTCACATGGCACAACAGGGACACACGCCATCTTACTCCATTGATCCTACGTGGTACATGGATACTGGAGCAACGGATCATGTGACGAGCGAGCTGAACAAGCTTGCTACCCGAGAGCCCTACCACGGCAGCGACAAGGTTCACACAACTAATGGAGCAGGTATGCATATCTCACATGTTGGTCAGGCATCACTTCTCACACACACCTCTAAAACTTTGCATCTTCGTAATATCCTTCATGTCCCCACAGTTACACGTAACTTGCTCTCTGTTCCTAAACTTAATCAAGATAATAACGTGTTTTGTGAGTTTCACCCGTTTTATCTTTTTGTTAAGGACCGTTCTACGAGGGACGTACTTCTTAGAGGTCGCTACCGCCATGGCCTTTATGCGCTTGATGTGCCATCTCCTGCTCCCCCATCGTTCGTCACATCCTCCACCGTCATGCATTACCATCAGAGTCTAGTAATAAAGATGATGTCATATGTGATGCCTGTCAGCAAGGCAATAGTCATCAGTTGTCATTTTCTGTTTCCAATCATATAGTCAAAAATCCTCTTGAGCTTGTGTTTTCAGATATATGGGGTCCTGCCCAGATATCTGTTAGTGGTCATGAATATTATGTGAGTTTTATTGATGCTTATAGTCGCTTTACTTGGATCTATCTTCTTAAGCGCAAGTCTGATGTGTTCAATGTGTATTTACAATTTCAATCACATGTTGAGCGTCTCCTGAATCGTAAAATTATTCATGTACAGTCAGATTGGGGGGGTGAGTACCGCAATCTTAGTACTTTCTTTCAGAAACTTGGGATAGCTCATCGTGTGTCTTGTCCACATACACATCAACAGAATGGTTCAGTTGAACGTAAGCATCGTCATGTTGTTGAGACTGGGTTAACCTTGCTAGCTCATGCTTCTGTTCCGTTTTGTTTTTGGAGTGATGCCTTTACTACTGCAGTCTTTCTTATTAACAGGCTTCCTTCACGGCTCCTCCACATGAAAACTCCACTTGAGCTTTTGTTAGGCCAAACTCCTGATTATACGCTCCTTAAGGTGTTTGGTTGTGCGTGTTGGCCGCATCTTTGTCCCTACAACAACCGCAAACTTGAGTTTCGTTCCAAAAAATGTGTCTTTCTGGGGTATAGCTCTATTCATAAGGGATATAAGTGCCTTCATGTACCGTCTAATCATGTGTATATTTCACGAGATGTTGTCTTCGATGAGCATGTTTTTCCCTTTGCTGCTCTTCCAACTCCAGTCACCAGTTCCACACACTCCACGCACCCATCGTCTATATTGCCTCACCAATTTGTAGATGTTGCACACTCGCCCTCCTTGTTGTCTAATCATGGTGCAGGCATTGGAAGATGTGCACACCTGGAACTCCTGGATGAGGCTGCACCTGCTGTTGCCGTCCCGCTGCCCACGGACGTCGATCACGTGGATCGTCCTCCGTGCATGCCCCATGCAGTGCACCCCTCTACCTCGACACCGATGCTCCCTGCGCCGTCACAGCAGGCTACCGCGCCGACTGGGCCTGCGACGCCGCGCAGCCCATCTCCGTCGTCGTCGCCCACGTCTGCGTCCCGTGGGCTGGCGTCGCCTCGCAGCCCAACACCGGCTCAGCTGCAGGTGTCGCCCGCGCAGCATGGGCCTTCTCCCTGCGGCCCATCGTCGGTGCCGTCGCCCGCGCAGCATGGGCCTTCGCCCGCCGGCCCATTGTCGGTGACGTCGCCAGCGCCCTCTGCTCCATCCTCGCCGTCTCCTACGCGGCACTTTGTGCCTGACACGCCGTGGACGGTGTCGCCGCGCTGTGGGCTGGCTGCTCCAGCTCCTTCGACCACCTCGACATCATCACCGACCACGTCGCCCTCTGCGACATCTCCGGTGTTGTGTGCTCATACGAGCAGCAAGAGTGGGATTTTTCGTCCCCTCAAACGTACTGATGGCACGGTCGCGTGGCTCGCATCGTGCATGACGGCTGCACAGTCAGACCCTACAGCTGAACCTCGGAATTTTCAGGCCGCTATGAGTATCCCTCACAGGCGCACTGCGATGGAACATGAATATCAGGCTCTTCTCAAGAATGATACATGACAATTGGTTCCTCCGAAGACTGGTATTCATATTATTGATTCTAAATGGGTTTTAAGGTAAAGAAACATGCAGATGGTTCCATAGAAAGATACAAGGCTCGGCTGGTTGCTAAAGGGTTTAAACAGCGATATGGTCTTGATTATGAGGACACCTTCAGTCCGATGGTTAAACCCACCACTATTCGCATTCTGCTCTCACTGGCTGTCACTAGAGGTTGGTCGCTCCGTCAGCTTGATCTTCAGAATGCTTTTCTTCATGGTGTTCTCGATGAGGAGGTATATATGCGCCAGCCTTCTGGCTTTATTGATCCAGATCGTCCACGGCATCTCTGTCGCCTTGTTAAGGCGCTCTATGGTCTGAAGCAGGCTCCCCGTGCTTGGCATGCCCGCCTTGGAGCTGCTCTTCGGGCTCATGGGTTTGTTCCCTCCTCAGCTGACACCTCGCTGTTTCTTCTTTAGCGTCCTACAGTTGTCATGTATCTGCTGGTTTATGTTGATGATATTATCCTTGTTAGCTCTTCGGTGTCCGCTGCAGATCGCCTAATTTCTGCTCTGGGAGGAGAGTTTGCTGTTAAAGACCTTGGGAAGCTGCATTACTTCCTTGGCCTTGAGGTTACACATTCTGATTCTGGTTTGACTCTCACCCAGCAGAAGTACTCTATGGATCTTCTTCGGCGTTCTGGTACGCTCAACTGCAAGCCTGCTACTACACCTATGTCTTCGACTGACCAACTTACTGCTCTTCATGGTCCTCTTCTTTCTGCTGATGATGCTACCGAGTACCGCGGTATTGTTGGTGGCTTGCAGTACCTGACTATCACCCGCCCTGATGTTTCCTATGTTGTCAACCGTGTCTGTCAGTATCTTCATGCACCGAGAGATTCTCACTTCACAGCGGTTAAGCGCATTTTGCGCTATATTCGGTCGACAGTTTCTTTTGGTCTGCATTTACAGCCTGCGCCCTCTGGAGTTCTCTCCGCATTCTCTGATGCAGATTGGGCTGGCTGCTCAGATGACAGACGATCAACAGGGGGTCATGCAGTATTCTTTGGTCCTAACTTGATCGCCTGGAGTGCTCGTAAACAAGCTACAGTGTGCCGCAACAGCATAGAAGCTGAGTATAAAGCAGTTGCTAATGCTACAACCGAGATTATCTTGATACAGTTCTTGCTTCAAGAGTTGGGGATCTCTCAGAATCAACCACCGGTTCTTTGGTGTGATAACATTGGTGCTACGTATCTGTCTTCAAATCCAGTATTTCATGCACGGACAAAACATATCGAGGTGGATTATCATTTTGTCAGGGAACGTGTTGCTCAGAAGCTGCTTCTTATCAAGTTCATTCCTTCGAATGATCAACTTGCTGACATCTTCACTAAGCTGCTACCGCTACCGCAGTTTGAAGGCTGTCGGCGCAATCTCAATCTTCTGAATTCTTCAGAGCATGGTTGAGATTGAGCGAGGGTGTTAGACTCTGTATATAGCTGGGCCCACGTACATATACTGTAACCTATTCGTATTTGTATTGTACACGATGATGTACCCATATAATGCAAAGGTCACCCCATGTTGGAGGTGTGCCACCCAAACCCTAATTCATCTGTTTGACAAGCTACACGATTAAACTGAACCCATTGAAAAATAATACTAGCTAGCTAGCTAGCTATCGGCCAAGTACAGGGCGTGTCCCGGTCAGCGTTAATGGCGTTGAGCTGTCAAGTTGAGACATGCCCGGAGGCGACGGATCATTGTGCTGACGCGGGCCAGGGCGATGCAAAATCAAAATTCATGGCCAGCGCTGATGATTAGTAGTAGGACCCTAGGCCGGCCATCCTGCTCCCTGAATCGCCCATTCAGGGCCTGTTTGGAACACAGGAAAGGAAAGATGCAGGAATCCGAAAATCACAGGAATGTGATAGAAATGCAGGTGAGAACCTATGGATCGAAAACCACAGGAAAAAATCCTATGTGAGCGTTTGGATGACCTTAGGAAAACCATAGGAATATTTGGGCCTGATCTTTAGAAAAACTACACTGCCTATGCTTAATGGTGCTGCTTCGTTGTACAGGAAATTTAAAAAGAGGTCTGAGCCCGTGTTTTCTTTCCTGTACTTTTCCTATGAAATCAGAGGAAAAGGAAACTTTCCTGCAAAATTCCTACGTGTGAATCCTGCGTTCCAAACGCTTCTACAGTGCCCATTCCAAAGGATTGAGGATTCCTGCATTTTTCCTGTGAAAATCCTACGTTCCAAACGAGCCCTCAGTTTCTAGCTAGCCAAGTGCTCCTCTCTAGTCTGCTATTTGCTCCCGTGCGTGCGCTCGTCCTTGTCCCACAAGGGCACAGCTTTGCTCGAATCAGAGGTATGGGGATGATAGAAGAAGGCTGCCAGCCAGGTGCGTGCACGGATCCACCTTCGTGTATGTTTGCGAGCCCGTTCCATATTCTTCTCACCTGTACTGCCCTGCTCTGGATAAGCGTGCGTGCAGAGGAGTTTGGAGGTGAACTTTTACATATCTACCGTGCAGAAAAAGCAATAAGTTTGCAGGTCAGAACAGTGCGTGTGGCCGTGGAGTTGCCCAGGAGGAGGAGCCTGTTTGCGGTAAGTTTGCACTTGTACCGCGGTGTCAGTACAAGTTTGCAGCAGCAGTAACTTGTAACACCCGTGCAGTAGTAACTTCGTTGGCTTATTGCATGTCCAACAGATAAGGTTGCTGTGCTGCTCTTGGCAGAGTATTACACTGCGGTGCTGTGCTGTGAATTGTGAGTTACTGTGTTTGTGTCGCATTGTGTATTGTTCACCTACATATATACAAATTATTTCCGGACTTACATAGAATCATGTATTCACACAAAGTCTACAAAATACCGCATATGCTGATAATTATTCCATTGTAAATATATTTTTACTTTTTAGTGCTAAATGGGCTCTGTTGGAATTGTACATGTATCATATGAAACCCTGCTTTCTGAAAGTCAAGCAAACTGTTTCTTTGTTATCAATCGAGCAATTGTTGCGACACGGGAAAAAATTAGAATCATGAAGTTTATGCGGCGGTTATAGAATTGTTGCACTAGCCATCTAGACCAAAAGTCCGAACTGGTGGAAAGGGGCTAGGCGTGTATTTATATTTCAACACTCCCCCTCGCGTCTAGGCTATTTTAGTCTTTAGCGTGGGTTTGGTGCGGGCCGCAGGATTTTTTTCCTTTTTGTTTTTAATACCGCGTGAGCAGGGTCTCGAACTCGAAACCTCGTGGCTCTGATACCATATAAGAGTCCGCGATCGGGAAGCCTGTGGATGAGGACGAGTTAGTCGGGTATATCCTGAACCGACGGATCCTACAACGCCCTCGTCGCATCTGTTAATGCCAATCCGGGGACATCTCTTGATGATCTCTTCGGTCAAGTCAGTGCGCATGACATGCGGCAGGATATGCTCGCTGAGATCGGGCAAGACACGGGAACTTACTCCGCAAACGCGATCACCACCACGGTCACCCTTGGGCTTGTCACGACCGCGGTGCGCCACGTTTGCGGAGTAAGTTCCCGTGTCTTGCCCTCTCTCAGCGAGCATATCCTGCCGCATTTCATGCGCACTAACTTGACCGAAGAGATCATCAAGAGATGTCCCCGGATTGGCATTAACAGATGCGACGAGGGCGTTGTAGGATCCGTCGAGTCCGTTCAGGATATACCCGACTAACTCGTCCTCATCCACAGGCTTCCCGATCGCGGCGAGCTCGGAAGCTAGGCCCTTCATCTTGGCAAAGAATTGGGCCGTGCTGAGATCGCCTTTCTTCGTGTTGTTGAGGGCACCACGAAGATGCTGAATTTTGGATCGGGACGGCGCCGAAAACATGGACATCACAACAGCCCGAACTTCAGCGCATGTCTCTAATCCGAGAACGTGAGGGAGGACTTCCGGCGACAGGGTATTCACAAGGAAACCGAGCACCATGGCGTCCCGAGCCACCCAGGCCGAGTAGGCGGGGTTGGGGACAGCCCAAACTTCAGCGCATGTCTCTAATCCGAGAACGTGAGCGAGGACTTCCGGCGACAGGGTATTTACAAGGAAACCGAGCACCGTGGCGTCCCGAGCCACCCAGGCCGAGTAGGCGGGGTTGGGGACGGTTGTTTTCTTCAGGTTTTCATCTAGCCCTTCGATGGTTTTGGCCGGTGCAGCTTCGAGGCCGGTGAGCAGATCCATGACTTGCACGGCTCGAAGTGGCGGGTAGACAAGGGTCTTCCAAAAGAGGAAGTTTCCCCTCGTGAGTTTTTGAGAGGGCGGCGTTCCCAGGGCAGCAGCAAGGGCAGAGGTCGATGAAGAGCCCGCCATGGATGCCTAGGGGTTTTGGTTTTGAGGTTTTGGAGGTTTTAGGGTTTCGGTTTTTGCTGGAGATCGGATGGCGGCTAGGTCATAGGAGAGGTAGCTCTGATACCATATAGAATTGTTGCACTAGCCATCTAGACCAAAAGTCCGAACTGATGGAAAGGGGCTAGACGTGTATTTATATTTCAACAGCAGTGAGCTGTGTGGCGGCTAGGCATGGCGACTAGATATTGGGGTGACATCCTCAATAGCTTGGCAGCTTTGAGAGCGTTCACGTCGGCAACAAGATTGCCCAAGTTCTGCCGGTCGGCATGTTCATCATCGTTTTTGGTGCAACGTCTTGTGATGTGCAGACATCATCGCTATAGTACAACTTGTGATTAAAGGAGGGTGTTCGAGGTTGCATATATGTAACCAAATCAGTTAGAATATAGAACCGATTGGATTTGATGTATGTCTTCTGTAGATGTCTTGTGCCACAAATGCATACCCAATATAATTAGATACCACGCGGCTCGTTATGTGATACCGAGTAGAAACAATCCCATCATGTTTGATAATTCTTATATACACTAGAACTTTACTAAGATATTAATTCCACTATAAAATTTATCTGTATCATGATTTCTAATATATCACAATAAATCCACAAACACATATACAATCACCTAAGTACATATGCACAAAATATAATATTTAAAACAATGGAAACTAGTTAAAGGGGACCATTTACTACAACGTAGAATTTAAATTTTGCACAATAAAACTTTATTGTGATATACATTAAAGATGCATAACAAAGTTTCAGTGTAATTAATGTTTCAAAACTATATTATGTAGTTAATTATGCCACCAGGTATAAAAATTGCACTCGTTAAGATTATATTATAGTAAATAAAATAAGTATAAATTTTTTATATCAAATAATTTTATGTTAATTGCCATGTGTCTTTAATTTTGTTATGGACGAAACTGAGCAAAAATCAACGAAATTTACGAAAATTGCATTTGGCCGAATTTTATCTTAATTGCCACCAAGTAATAATTTTGCCGAATTTTATCCATTAGTTGCCTACTGGTTACGGACGTCAACAACAACAGAGTTTACGAAGATGCATTGTTCGACATGGTGAACGACAATAATGAATAGGATGATGGATCACAGAATCTAAACTTGACCGGTGACGGACTAGAGCCCGAACTTCGAGACGATGGGTAACCGATGGTGATGGACTATATCTCTAACTCCGAGATGAAGGGCACACCGAGGGTGATGGACTAGAACTCGAACTTTGAGACGACGGGCACACCGGTGGTGATGAACCCGAAAATGTTGGATCATTAACAAAGTCCTGCACGTATATTAATTAAGACAATGGTGATCACTATATGCATAAATTGATCTGTATATATATATATATATATATATATATATATATATATATATATTAATTAATGAAACATTATTCTTTTTAGCCCTCCGGACCGAGCCAATCTTCTACAAAGAAACGAGGTGCGGCCAGAAGGTTGGGCCCCGATGATCCTAAGCTCACGATCGACGATGTCGATGTCGATGTCGATGGCAGACCGATGGCTCCCACACAGAACGTACAAGTCTTTGTAAATCATTGTGGTGATATTGTTAGGGACATAGTCCCGATAACCGTTCAAGGATGGAATAAGGCAAAGAAAAATGATGGACTTAGTTATGTCGAAGACAGATCCAACTTGGTATGGACTTTTGTCACATTTCACCCTACCGGAAGGGTCCCAGCTGGAAGTCAAGGGGTGGGCTCTCAAGAAGATGACCCAACAATTCCAGAACTTCAAGAAAAAGTTAACCACGGAGTATGTCGATAAGGAAAAGATTTCAACATTCACTGGAGTAATAGAGAAGATAAGAGGTCACTTGAAGACATTTCTAGAGCAGAGGACATCAGCTGAATTTGTGGCAAGGTCTTCAAAAAACAAGAGCAATGCTACGAAAAAGCAACATCACCATAGAGTTGGGACATGCGGCTACAAGAGTGACATTCCTACGTGGGAAAAAATGGAGGCTGGCCTGCCTAAAAAGGTATCACTCCATCAACAACAGCCTGGCCCGGGAGGTCGAAGAATTGGTTCTACGGGCATGGTGGGTCATTGACGAAGGGATGGACCCTGGACCTGTCGAGTAAGGATACCCGGTCCTAGGCCCAGGACTTGAGCCCAAGAGGAGATGCCTTATGCTATTCTAGAAGGCCCAGTTGGAGCCCACCCGTAAAGCCTTACGGGTCAAGTTAGGAAACTTGTAACCGACTTAGGGTTAGAGTTCGAGTCCTCCCCGGGTACGGTTTGAGACCTGGCCACCTATATAAGTCCATGGGAACCACCAGGAGGGGGACAAGGAATACCGCACCACCAAGACTTGAGATCGAGATCATACTCTCGACTTGAGCAACCCCCATGGTAATCGATCTACTCGTGAATACAGATCGACAGAAGCAGGAGTAAGGGTTTTACCTCTACGAGGGCCCTGAACCAAGGTAAATCGTGCCCCCTGTTTAGCCGGCGATTGTCACCAACGCCCAGAGGTTCTCCTAATTCAAACCCTATGGGTTCACCCGAGGGACTTGTTGAGATGCAGATTCGATAATTGGCGTCGTTTGTGGGAACGGAGGGCGCTGGATCTCCGTCATCTTCGGCCTCATCGACAACCAACTCACACCGATGTTTTCTTCCTAGTGGCAACAACACATCCTCCCCGTCATGTTTCTGTCACTCGAGCACTGGCAAAAAGGAGGCATGACCCACTATTAAGCATAAATACTTCCTCTTGGAGTCACTAGCAACTACTTGGCCAGTGCAACCACTAGCAACGAAAAGCACGCAAGCTCACAAATAACATATGCAATAAAGACTATAATCAACTTGGCATAAGTTCAATATTTATCGGATCCCAGCAAACACAACACATAGATTTACATAAAATAATCTCGATCATGTAAGCAGCTCACGAGATCTAAACATTGATGCATAGGAGGAGAAGACAACCATCTTGCTACTGTTATGAACCCGTAGTCTAAGAATGAACTACTCAAGCATCACTCCGGAGGCAGGCATTGTGATGAAGAGGCCTCCGGTGATGATCTCCTCTATGGCAGGGTGCCGGGAGACAGCTTTAGAACCCCCCCTGATCTGGGGTTGACGAGGGCGTCGACTGCGGAACTTTTCGGGGATTTTTGATCAGGTGCTTAGGGTTTTTCTTCGGAGGGGAATAAATATGCGAAAGGGCGGCGTCGGTGGGCCACAAGGGTGGCCTCACCACCCCCAGGCGCGGCCAAAGGGGGCCGCGCCTGGCTATGGTGAGGGCCCCTGGTGCCCGTCTTCGACTCCTCTTCGGACTTCTGGATGCTTCCGGGGTAAATAGGAACTTCGGGATTCGTGGAGTCCAATTCCGAGAATATGTCCAAAAGAACTTTTCTTAAATAAAAAACAGCCGAAAACAGTGAACTCGCACTTGGCATCTTGTTAATAGGTTAGTCTTGGAAAACATGTAAAAATATTATAAAGAAGGGAGAAAACATGTAGCAATTGGCATACTATCATCATAGAACATCAGAAATTATAGATACGTTAGAGACATATCACTCCTCTTCACAAACTACAAGAAAACCGGTCTCTTGCAACGAAATCTATAGCTACGGGTTTTTTTCGTTGAGATATAATCACAAATTACGACGAACTCTCAGGTTGTGGTGATAGAGCACTCATATTTCCACGACTCATTTTGGTCGCGATAAATTATCGTTTTGTTGCGGTAGAGGCCTCCTATTGCCACGATTTGTACTACTGTTGGAATACAAGGTTGTTTTTGCGACAGAGTATTTTCGTTGCGCGAGACACTCCTTTTGTGGCCTTAGAGACATGGTATTCCAACGAAATGAGCATTCGTGATGATATTCAGTCATATATTGCAACATTTGTATTGTGTTGCGGTAGTTACAAATATTGTTGAAAAACAAATAGCTAACTATTGCAACCAAATTTTCGTGTGGCAATATCATATGTTTTTCGCCTCAATTTTATCCTGCGGCAATACCTATTGTTTACTGCGACAATTTGCGTCGTATGGTAACAGGTTAAACATATAGCAACAATCACCCTACTGCTGCAAAAATGAACTAGTTATTTTGCAACGACCATTCATAGACTAGCTTAACGGGCCTCATGGGCCATGCCCTTGATCACTATTGCAATTTTCTTAGGACTACAATTCATTTTTGGTCCAGTATCTCATTTTAGTGAGCATATTATTTTTTTAAATATTGTTTGCAACTGAATTTCTGCAGCACTTAGCATTTTACTAATGTTGCAACAAGTGACAGTACTTAATAATCAATCAAGAACTCATATAAGATGCAATTTCACTAGTATATTTAGCATGGAAATTCAAAATTTCTAAACACTGAAACTTTGGATAATTTAAACTAAAATTATGTTATTACACGATCTTTCATCCATGCATGTTCATGGCAAAATATTTAAGCCAAGCAGTGCAGAGACAGCCTACACAAAGAATCCATGGTCATCATCCCATTCATCTTGTACCAAAGGAGCAACATGACCATCCTCATCATCATCTGTATCAGCATCATATTCGACTTGGTCTTCATCAAACTCAGCAGGTCTTAAATTATTTATGACTGAAACATCAACGTTGGCTCCTTCATCATCATTTCTGCACCAACTAGTCATCTCGTCATGTACAGTAAATTCTGGAACTGTAATTCCTGCATCGACGACATCCTGTACATCTGCATCACCACGTTCATCTCCTTGTGCAAGATCATCAAGGTCTGCACCATTTAAAACCGAAGGAGCAAACAAATTGCGTGGATTCATTTTTATAGCACTTGCCCAATAAGGGCTCTTCACATCTCTCACGTAGAAAACCTGTGCAGCTTGGATGCCTAGAATGTAAGGGTCTTCCGTGAATCGGTGTACACTGGTGTCAAGGTCAATAATTCCATATTTGTCCCTCCCCTTACTCTGATTTCTATTGGCAGGAGGCACGTCGAACCAGTCGCACTGCAATAGAACAACCTCCTTATCAGGAGGAAAGTCAAGAAATATGATTTTCTTTATCACCCCATAATAATAAGTACTGTCGGTGCTTTCTTGCGCATTGACTACGACGCCACTATTTTGGGTACTCAAGTCATGCTCTTTTTCGGTATTACGAAAGTAATATCCATTCGGTACTGTACGGTTGAACACACGAGCAATTTGATCAGGCCCTTTAGCTAGTGTATACAACAGACTGTTGACCTTCCCGTCTTTATGGAGTTGTGTGATCTGTTTCATGGAATAGAATATGTGTGACTGTACTGTACACCATTGTTTTTTTTATTACGAGAAACATTTATGAAAATGCTAAAGTAACTTACCCGTCTTTCGAACCAGCCAACAAAATATTCCTTGTGTTTCTTTTTAGGATTAGGACAATTGTTCTTTTTGAGCTCGTCAATATGTTCCCTTCAAAAAGAAATGATATATGGTTACTTCATAACCAAAGTATTAATGCATATCATGATATGAAACAAATACATAAGTATCCTTACTGAATATGGCTCGGTTTCCTCGCAGTTTGTTATTATGTAGTGCCTCATTTGATTAAGAGCTTCCAAAGACAGTGATTCACGGGCAAAACCTTTCTTGGAGTAATCAACTGCACTCATTATGCTAATCCCTGTTGGTGCTTCATCTGTAGATCCATCTGCATGGCGTTCGAACTGACTTATTTTTGTAGGCGAGCCTTGAACGAATCGACTGCAGAACGTCATGCACTCTTCAAGTATGTACCCCTCTGCAATTGAACCTTCTGGATGAGCCTTGCTACGTACATATCCCTTCAACGTACACAGGTATCTCTCAACCGGATACATCCATCTATACTGTACAGGCCCTGCCAACCATGCTTCTTGAGCTAGATGAATTGGGAGATGCATCATAATATCAAAGAAAGATGGTGGATAGATCATCTCTAGCTGACATAGAATTTCTGGAATTTGGTCGGCCAAATTCAGCAGATCTTCATCCCTTAACCCCTTGGAGCATAAATCAGAAAAGAATTTACTGAGCTGAAGCAATGGGGTAAGGACATTCTCTGGCAGAAGCTTGCGCAACGCAATAGGAAGAAGTTTCTGTAATATAACATGGCAGTCATGAGTTTTGAGTCCACTAAACTTGCACTGCTCGAGAACTACACATCGCTTAATGTGTGAAGCATAGCCATTAGGCATCCGTATGCTCTGCAGAAACCTGAGGAGCATTATCTTCTCTTCCTTTTTTAAAGCATACACGCCTTTCTTCATTGTGTACTTATCCTTACCGGCGGGCTTTGCATGCTGATCCTCCCTAATTTTCAACAACTCCAAATCAAGGCGAGCCTTCGTAACATCCTTTGTTTTCCCATCCATCTCAAACAAAGTACCCAGAATGCTGTCACAAATGTTCTTCTCGATGTCCATAACATCCAAATTGTGCCTCATGAGCAAGTGCTTCCAATACGGGAGCTGGAAGAACACACTTTTCTTCCGCCAATTGTGCCAGGAATTAGTTTCCGGTCGCTTTCTCTTATTTGACCGCCCAAATGGTTCATGCTGAATGCTATCAAGCTCCTATAGAACTTCACTGCCTGTAAGTGGCACCGGGCGTCTCTATTTTCTGCCTTGTTGTTGAACATAACCTTGTTTCGACGTCATTTGTGTTTTTTCCGTAGAAAACGTCGGTGTCCCATGTAGCAATGCTTTCTACCAAACTGGAGCCATAAAAAGTATGTATGCTTGTGGCAATAAGGGCATGCTAGCTTTCCTTTTGTGCTCCAACCACTCAGCATTGCGTAAGCCGGGTAGTCATTGATGGTCCACAACACGCATGCATACAACGTGAAATTTTCTTTAGTTGCAGCATCATATGCTTCAACACCATCCTCACATAGAACTAACATTTCATCAATCAAAGGCTGCAAGTACACATCAATGTTATTTCCTGCTGACTTTGGACCTCGAATAATCATTGACATTATCCAGTTCTCTTGTTTCATACACATCCATGGTGGCAAGTTATATGGGATCAGAATGGCAGGCCATGTAGTGTGTGATATACTCGTGAGACCAAAGGGGTTGAATCAATGTGAAGCAAGGCCAAGCCAAACACAGCGAGCATCTTTTGCGAATTCTTTCTGACTATATTTATCATCAAGGCTTTTCCAGGCCTTCGAATCTGCAGGATGCCTCATTATGCCATCATCTTTACGTTTCTCCTTATGCTATTTCATATCAGTTGACATATCTTCTGTCATGTACAGCCTTTGCAGTCTTTGAATGAGTGGGAAATACCATAGAACTTTCCGTGGCACTTGCTTCTTTGATTTACGGATCGATGAATCAGCTATGTCTACGGTTGGACTAGATTTCCATCGAGACGTATGACAGACAGGGCATTCTTGGGCATCAGCATACTCATTACGGAATAGCACACAATCATTATAGCACGCGTGTATCTTTGTGGCGCCCCGAGATCGGGCACTATGCAGATTTCAGCATTTCCGCCAAAATCCACATAATAACCGATTCCAGGTTGCCACTTGTGATAACATTACAACAGTTCACGAATAATCCACAACAACAACAGAGGAGGTGTATACAAGACGACTCAAACGAGTTAAGGATACAACTGATACAACACAAAGATCCAAATAACAGCGGAAGAAGCAACATAGTGTCCGACTACGGACAAGATACAAATTGGACTAAGAGTCCTAAAGATAACCGATGGCGTCCAATCCCTGCCCAGGCCAAGCCGGAGGGATTCCCAAGCTAACGTCGTCAGACTTCAAACCTGTTAACTGCAATGTGGAATATGCAGCCACGAAATGGATTCGTGGGTCAGTACGGTTAAGTACTGGCAAGTGGATAAACCATACTCACAAGATACCAGCGTAACCAATCATCACAAGATACAAATACTTTGGGTACAACGGAAAGAAGGGATTATTGCAAAGAAGCGGCAGCGGGCTGCACTAACTAACTACAGAGACGCGCTACAACATTCGGCCAAAAGAAAGGGATAAGATAGCGCGACAAAACCAATTATAACTACTCACCAAACAATACCCATCCAATGTTACCCCCTACTAAGGAAGCAACCCAAGGAAACTCACACGGTTGATTAAGGTGACGTTCATTTTCATGGTGGAGGTAATCTATATTACTAGTCAAGTTATCATCGTTAAGTGTAAGTTGTCTGAGTACTTGTTAGCCAGCACTTTCACCAAGTCATCCATAACCGCGGACAACACGGCTTCTCGAGAAGATTTAACCCTGCAGGGATGCACCAATTTGGCCGTACACGTAAGAATGACCCGCCAGATGGAAAGGCCCTTCCACCAAGCGAGGCACTCAACACAACCCAACTCTTCTTCGCATCAAGCCCAAAGAACCCCGTGCAATTGAGCACACGGCTAATCAAGCCCCACGAAGAAAAGGGGACCCTCATAGCACTCTAAGAACGTGTCTCCCTAAATGCCGACTACAAAAGTTCCACCCTGGCGCCAAGGGTTCGCACCTGCATATGCATGCGGCAAATGGAAAACCCGAACTAAATGAGGCGATTTGGACGAGATGCGAATCGAATCAGAATTGCGGGGGGAACCCATACTCGCTTCCCACATGCGGTTAGTGCGCTCATCATGGATCGGAGGACAAGACCCTTTTCCTAATTAAGTTCGACACTAGCAGGCCTCAAAACCACGCCGGGCCTCCTGCCGGTGCCTTATCATCAAATTATTATTACCCAAAACATTAATATGTTGTTGAATAAGTTGAAACCCAACTATCAAACTAAACAGATGATAAGACGGACAACAAGACTTGAGCGCAAACAACACTAAGCATGCAACTACGACACGGGGGCCAACGGGGTAAACAAACAACAGGTAATAGGAATTGGAAGGAAGGCTATATCATGGCTGCAAGGTAAACATATGATAGGATCGAGACACAAGCATCGAATCATAGGGCTAGCATAAGAACAACGGAAAGAATCGGTAACGAGTGATGAAAGGCAGCCATAGGCAGCAAGTGAGTATACTTTCCTGGAATCCAGCAAGTAGAGGTACATCCGAAGAACTTGTCGTTGCTCACATCATCTCAACGTCCTATCCGCGAAGAAGCAACGAACTAGAACAAACACCGGATGCAACAATTACTTCTACGGCAAAAGATCCAGCATGATTAAGATATGGATGCATGACAAGTTTAAGGATGCATCAAAGATAACTAGTTGACATGGTGAACATATTTAAATGGGCCCATATGCAATTTGGATTGCATATGGAAAAGCCCATGAATTAATGTTGAATTAAATGATCTACAAATAACCATCATGTGAAAGTTGATTAGAATGATGCATGGATGATGAAAACAATAAGAGAACAACAATAGCTTCAGTTGATATGTTGTTTACCAAGTTTGGAATTTTATTTATTAAGTTATGAAATTTAGCTTCTTAAATGAGTTACACAAACATTTATTGTTTTCACCCATTTTAATTGTTCAAAATAGATAACAAAATTCATATTTGGAAATAACACAAAATTTTAGATGGAAAACATATTTCATTTGTTGAATTTGGATTTTAGATGAGCAAGTTATTAAATTGACAATTTTAAATGCATTAATTAAGAAATAGTTGTTTTCAGCAATTTAATTTATTCAAAATGGAAAACAAAGTTTATATTTGCAAAGTTCATGAAAAATGGGATGGAAAACATATTTTACATGTTCAAAAAGAATTTAGTTTGACCAAGTTATTAATTTAGCACTTTTAAATGATTTAAACAAGGTTTAAATTATTTAACCAATTTTAATTATTCAAAACAGGAAACAAAGTTTATATTTGGAAATCTTGTTCAATTTTGCATGGAAAACATATTTTATATGTGCCATTTGAATTAAAATTGATTTAGTTATGAATTTAATCAAATCCAAAAGAGTTATTTGAATTTGAATTTTTGACTTGATTTGGAATGTTCAAAACAGTGCACAAATGGTTTAAACAGGTAAAGACTTTAATTTTACATGGAAAACATATTTAACATGTTGAATTTGAATTTAGAATGAGGGATCTATGAGAGTTTGAAATCCAGGGACCATTCTGTAAAAATACAGGGGCTTATAAAAGAAAAGAAATGGGGCAGAAACGTTTTCCACCCCGCAGCAACCCAGCCTGGGCCGCTGACAGCGGGCCCTAGTGTCGAGACATCGTAGTAGTTTTCATAGACGGGGGTGCCATGAGACTATGGTAGAGATGTGGGGTAACGGGATCGCGTAGTGAACACAGAACACAGGATTTACCCAGGTTCGGTACGTCGCGACAGTACGACGTGCCTACTCTTGCACTTCTCACTAATCGGGACTAAAGCCCGTAAACAGGGTTACAATGTGAGGGTCTAGATCTAAGCTACTCGACGAGGATGAGCTTCTCGTCGAGTTGGCGTAGAGCTTCTCTGTTATTCGTTCCTTGTCTAATCTATCTCCCGTCCGGCTTTATATAATAGCCGGATTAGGGCTTACACAATAGGAAACCTAGAGGACTACGGTAACTCGTAACTTGGAAAGCAAGGAATCCGTCTTCTCCTCCAAGCCAGATCACCTGGGCCGTGATCCGGGTTCTTCTAGAATCCAGCTTCTGTGCGTCGGGTTACTGGGCCGCCTAATGGACGTGAGCCCACTACTACTTAGGCCACCCTGGTAATCCGGCACTTTACCTACCATCTTCTATACCCCTATTTGGTATATATCCGACAGTAGCCCCCAAGAAGGATTAAAACTCTGATTCTCCGTCTTTCGCCAAATATACTTTGTCCGAGAAATATTGATTCAGCAGTCTTGATTCTTCTTATTCTTCTTTTGAAAGAGATGGTAACATGAAACTCGGAATCCTGAAAATCCGGCTTTTCTCTCACGATCCTTCGCGGAAAAGGAACTCCTTACGTCAGCACCTAAATCATGCTGACGCAAGGGACGTTTGGGTTTCACGCGGGAAACCCTGCAGCGTATCTCTGACAGATTCTCACGGGAAACGAGGAGATAGTCATTATTCCCCTGTCGTTTTATTTCCCGGATTTTCCGGCGAGCGACACGCATTAAACATCCAACGGTCAAATAGCCGTTGGCACGTATCTTGACGGATTTCTAGCTATAAATAGCCATCCTCGTCCTCATCGAAAATCTTCCGCACTCCTCACTGTCCACGCCATTGACGCGAACGAGCTCCTCGAGCGAAGCACTGCCCCGAGCGCACCTAGCCTCAAAGCACGCCGGAATGCAACGCGCCGCCCAGAAATGGCATCCTCTCCGTCCTCGCCCACTCGCGCCGCCATCTACGACCTCATCGGCGACCTGGATCCACAGTTGGGGTCACCCAAGCATACCGGCGACGAGCCGGAGAAAACCGCGGCCTCCGCGGCGGGCGGAGAAAACCTTTCCGCCGCCGCGGACGTTGTGGGTGCGAGCTCCGCAGCTTCCCCGCCGTTTGCTCCTGAAACGGCGGAGGAAAAGATCCAGCTCGTCGGTGACGAGCTCGCCGCTGCGGAAGCAGCCGCCGCCGCCGGAGCGGATGAAGAGGCGGTATCTGCAGGCAATTGGATTGCCTGTAGCATTCCACCGGCTCTCCTTCCAAACATGGAAAAGGAGGGCCTGGTGCTTCAGGGGAAATGGCGTCTTCCTGAGGACGAGAACGAACCAACGCCGAAAGACGGCGAAAGAGTTCTTCTCTCCTCCCATCTCCTTCGAGGTATGGGCCTTCCACCTTCCGCCTTTTTCCTCCAAATTCTCTCCCATTACAACATCCAGCTCCATAACCTGCCACCCAATTCCATCCTCTACATGGCCGGCTTCCGGGCTTAGTTTGAGGGATACTTAGGCTTAGAACCTAGGTTAGACTTTTGGACGTATTGTTTCGGGGTTAAGCGGAACTCTTCGGAGGGCGCACTCCCGACTTGCGGAACCATCTCTTTTACTCTTCGGAGATTCAGAGAAGATTGGTTCCCCAAGATCAAGACGTCGGAATCCGTCAAATTTTGGACGGGTTCCTTCTTTTACCACCCCGATGTGCCTTTTCCAACAAAGGCTATCGGGGTTCCTCCTTTCTCGAACTCTGCGGCTGTTCCCCAAGACAACTGGGGAACGGAAGCCGTCCAGGTTCTGCCGTCTGACCTTCTAAGGATCAAGCGGCGCATCGCTAAACTCACCTCCTCCACTCCACCTTTGACCGGCATGGACACGGTCTTTTGCTGGTTAAATAGAAGGATTCAGCCGTTGGCCAACCACGGTGGTCACCTTCTCTGCGACTACACGGGAGCCAAGGACCCAATGCGGACAACCACCAAAGATTGGCCCGCAAAGGAGCTTAGACGGCGCATCAATCAGTTGGTCGCATCACGCGACCAATACGAAGCGAGTCGGCCAATGTATACGGCCGACAATCCGGCTCCCAAGGTATGTTTCCGTCATTTGGGTAGAATTTTATCATTCTTTCTCGGATTTTCTCGCTCATAACTCTGATTTTTCTTTTTAATAGATTATTGAACTTCCAGACTCGGAGTTGGCCTCCGAGGCTGAGCTGGACGCGCTTCGCACCGCTGCCACAGGTGGGCGTAAGCGAAAGAAGATTCCTTCCTCTGAGGAAGTTATCAACCTTGACGGAGTTCCCATCGCCACTTCCAGGTTAGTTCATCCGGGTTATTTTGTTACTTGTCGAAGTTTTTCTTTCGTCTTCGGAAAGTTAACATTTTCCGGGTTTCTGGTTTTTTAGCCTAGCTCCTTCCAGCCTGAAGCCGAAGAAGCTGAAAAGACACAAGGCCGTGTCCAGCCGAGGCGCCCATCCTTCTTCTGCCATTCCTCTGGACTCATCGTCCTCAATGGCAGAAGAGCGCGCTGTCACCCCCCCCCCCACCGAACCACTGGAAACCAGCCATCCCGTTGTGTCGGAACATGACACGAGGGAAAGGGCGGCTCCGGACGCGGGAAAATCTTCTCGGTCTTTCGACGAAGAAATTCCCAAGTTCGACAAGGACTTCAAGCACATCAATGACGGTCTAAGTATGGCCGGAACTCTATTTGCGGAGTACGCAAAGGAGTTCACTGAAAACTTGGCAGGTTTGCAACGCATGAGCCAGGTATGTATCTCTAGCCCCCAAGCATTAAATAAAATGCATGCTTTTTACCTTAATGTTTTCTAACTATTCTTTTCCTTGCCGTGTTCTAGCAAACTGCCGAAGCCATTAACGTGGCGGTTTTCAACAAGCTCTCGATCAAGAACAAGGAAGTTAGGAATCTTCTTTCCATTCTTGAGGAGAGAGAGGCGGAGCTGGCCTCATCTCAGCTCGCATTGTCGGAAGCAACAGGTAATCATTTTTCCACTGAAATCTCCGATTCAGGCATTTGTCTAAGTACTTTTTCCGAGAATATTATTAACTCGGATTATTCCTTTCTTTTCAGCTGCGTTGGCTCAGGCTAAGCAAGCAGCTGAAGATTCTGGCAATGCCGAATATCTCCGCAAGGAGAATGTTGAGCTTCACAAGGATCTTGTGAAAGCACAAGAAAATCTGGAAGCCAGCAACTTAGCACTTGGGGTTTCTCAATCCCAGGCTACCGCCCAAGCGGAGAAAGACCGGGCCACCATTGAACGCCTGGAAGCTGCTCTGAGCCTGCGTGAGGAGGAAACTTCCGAGATCGACAAACTTGTTGGTAAGTTTAAGTATACATTTACCATTCAGTTTGTATTTTTTCTTCCTTTTTGGTACTTGACCTTTTTTGGTTGGTTTTTGCTACCAAACAGGAGATAATGCAGATCTTTCTCGGATTGAAAGAATCCGAGTTTTTGAAAAGACCTGGACTTCGCTCAGGGTTGCTTGCATGCAACTAATCAACAAGTTTCTTCCCTCCAAGACTGGGGAGTTCTCGGAAGTTGAAAAACTTCCGGGTTCTATCATGGAGGTGGCGGAGTCCAGGGAATCCTTCCTTCGCTCCGCTGCACGGGGTGGTGCACGCATGGCACTTGGCTTAATGCGTATGCACTACCCTGGTGCAAAATCCTGGCGCGTGGCCACCGATGTCCCTCAAGGATACACGGAAGCCCAACGAAATGCGATCTTTGATGCAATCAAAGGCCACGCTACCCAGGTTGCTTCCATGGTGAATCTCTCCATTAATTACCCGGAGGAAGAAGTTCCTGAAGCCCCCCAGGACGACAGCAGCGAGGAGGAATCGGATGCTTGAAGGGTTTCCTTAAAACCTGGATAGCAAAAATAGACAATAGGAGCATTACTGCACTTTTATAATGTAATTCGAATTGTAATGCTTTCTATTTGTATTAATGAAAACTCCGCCTTTTGCAGTCTTAATTACAAAATTCTTTGCAAGTTTTTCGGATTTTATTATTCCTTTATCTTCTAAGTTCTCTGGCTTATATGTTTTAACTGTCCTTAGTGTTTGAAATGGCTCAAGTAGCAATATGAATCATCATGCCGAGTAACTGGGTGTAACCAATCAGTTTAGACTCGGAAACATGGATCATGCTAAAGGCATTTTTACTAACTAGATCCAGTAACCCAACACATATGCGGTCAGATAGTACTTAGAGAAAACAAGGAATTTTTTGAACGAAACCTGGGCACGCAGGCAATTCAAGTTTCCTTTAGCCGTTAACAGGCTGAAAAATCATTCAGCTTTTAAACACCGAGCACGCAGGCACAATTCGGGTTAACATTGAATGTTTTGGAAGATCATTGGGAAATAGAGGAGGTGGAACCATGCTTTATACTGTAATAAACTTGTAGAAACATGGATACCAGAATTCCGACAACTTTATTTCATGATCTCAAAAGATGTTTACATAGAATTGAACTTAGTACGGAAAGGGACATAACTTGCTAGACGTTTCCAGGCTTTCGCAATCCACTTGACTTTGTCGGATTTTTTCAGCAGCTTGTAGAGTGGTAAGGCTTTATCCCCTAGCCGACTAATAAATCTGCTGACGGCTGCGGCAGAACCCGTCAATCTTTGGACATCTTTGACGCAGGTAGGTTTTGTGATGTTCAAGATTGCCTTGATCTTTTCCGGGTTAACTTCTATTCCTCTGTGAGAAACGATGAAACCCAGAAGTTTTCCTGAGGGAACCCCGAATACGCACTTAGATGGATTCAACTTCATCTTGTAGGTGCGCAAGTTTTCGAAAGTTTCTCGCAAATCCTCAAGGAGTGTATCTTTTTCCTTGGTTACGACAGCAATATCGTCCACGTAAACATGGACATTTTTGCATGCAACGCTGGTAGGTTGCACCTGCGTTCTTCAAGCCGAACGGCATGGTTACATAGTAGTACGTCCCGTATGGGGTTATAAAAGAAGTCTTGATTTGATCTTCCTTTTTCATGCGTATTTGGTGGTACCCGGAGTATGCATCCAAAAAGCATAAAAGTTCAGAGCCTGCAGTGGCGTCTATTATTTGATCGATTCGCGGTAGCGCGAACCTATCTTTCGGACACAACTTGTTCAAACCTGTGTAATCTATACATGTCGGATATATACCAAATAGGGGTATAGAAGATGGTAGATAAAGTGCCGGATTACCAGGGTGGCCTAATCTGGCTTGGAGGAGAAGACGGATTTCTTGCTTTCCAAGTTACGAGCTACCGTAGTCCTCTAGGTTTCCTATTCTGTAAGCCATAATCCGGCTATTATATAAAGCCGGACGGGAGATAGATAAAACAAGGAACAAATAACAGAGAAGCTCTACGCCAACTCGCCGAGAAGCTCATCCTCGTCGAGTAGCTTAGATCTAAACCCTCACATTGTAACCCTGTTTACGGGCTTTAGTCCCGATTAGTGAGAAGTGCAGGAGTAGGCACGTCGTACTGTCGCGACGTACCGAACCTGGGTAAATCCTGTGTTCTGTGTTCACTACGTGATCCCGTTACCCCACGTCTCTACCGTAGTCTCATGGCACCCCCGTCTATGAAAACTACTACGTCAGGCGTGAAGTTCCGATCTGGGATACTTGGCGGAATCGGAAGATCAATCACTGTCGGAAGCTTGGAGTTCGACAACGACGTCGGGCGCTTCCTCGACAACGGATCCTACATACCGGCGCAAAACCACCTGGTAAGTGCCTGCGTGTTACCGATAGGATCTGCTAACATCTTTATCGGACTAACTGCAGAAGCAAGGGGGTTTTGCGGTGGAAGCAAATTTATCCCACCCGCCCTATACCCAGTCGAAGATGACTATGATACCGGATTCTGCTCAGATCGCCGACAAAAAAGTGACTTACACTTCATCGGCATGGTGCAGTCCGCAGTCGCCGAAAACACGGATGACGGAAATCCCGTGCAAGAGGCAGACAACAATACACCCGTCGCAGAGACGGAAGATCCGATACCCGTCACAGAAACGGAAGACCCCACATCCACGGATGTGGAAGATCCGACATCCGTCGACAAGACGACGAACTCGGAAGCCGACTCAGTTTTAGCCGCTATCGAGGCAAGACTAGAGTCGGAAACCGGATCGGACGATTTCGATTCCGAAGATGAGGACGACTTCGAGAAGAAAGTTAAGTCCTTTCAAGTGGGATTCCATGAAGTTCTAATGGCGAAACCGGCTGATACCACAGACGCCGGCAGCCAGGAAAGCCCTAAAACCCCTCCGCCAGAGGAAGAGAGAGAAGACGGAGAAACTTCTCTGGTATTCCCCAATGTCAGGGAGATGACAGAAGATGAACCTGTCAAAAAACCTCCCTCTTCCAAGAAAAAGCACCGTGCTGCTAAGAAACTCCAATACAAAATCCGGAAGAAAAAATCAGCTGATCTCGCTGATGAAAACCTAGAAGTAGGAGATGCTAGCAGAACAAAGCCTGCGGAGAAGAAATCCAAAGAAATCACTGCTCCGCCAATGACGGAACAGGAAGAGCAAGAGCTATTGCAAACACCAGTGGGACCAGATGAACCCCCTGAGATGCTGGAAGCCAGGAGACAAGCTTTCCAACGGCAACAGCAACATCTACTCAGATCTCGGCAACATCTCCAACAAACCCATAATGACATCAAAATCATGAAGGAAGAAATAGAGGAGTACGAGAGAAAGAATAGATCCGCGTTAAAACCTACTAGGTTACCCGGAATCGCAAGACCGGAAGAACTGCCGCCAAAAGAAAGGTTCCATAACCCATCTTGGCAAAAGCAGGTAAACGGCAAATATGCCAAGGGCGAGCCAATATACAAGACCGCAGCAGAAAACGCGGAAGCAGCGTTCGCGATTCTTAACAACGATCTGTACTCCAACGGGGAAAAACTCCAAGGGGTGTATGCTTTCCTAGGAAAAGCATTCCAACAACAACAGCGCGCCCAAGAGCGATCAGGGAGGCTGCACGATAACTCCGCCCTATGCAAAACAGCTACTTGCGCTGCTGGAGCACCTGGACCGGAAGAACCCGGGGATTCAGACAACTCGAAAGATAAAAAATAGGATCCGAGAAAAGACAAGAAAAACCCCGACAACCGGGATGCAGCGTCTAGGACCGGATCCCATCTCCCGAAAGATGGACGTAAACCCCATGATCGGGAAGACAAACACCGGAACGACGGCAAAATAATGCCACCTCCGAGAAACCCAGCTGAGAAAGCTGGAAGATACGATATACCTCACAGGCGTGAGAGATCCCGGACACCTCCTAAGGACAAAGAAAGGCACAGGAGCAGAACTCCGCCTAATCCAAAAGGGCGTGACCACGGAAGAGATAGAAATAATCCCGGAAAAGCGCGTTCGCGCAACAATGGAAGAGAAAGGAGCAGATCCCCTTCTGTCCATTCAGCCAGAAGATATTCTGCACACATTGACAGAGCAGAAAAGGATGATCTATACTTTGGTCCTAAGTGTTTTACTGACAGGATCCGAAGAATAACGCTGCATTCTGGCTTTGCCAAGGTCGGTCCAACGTACCAGAAATACACCGGCAGCACAAACCCGGATACCTGGCTCTCGGATTACTATACAGCCATCCAGATCAACAATGGGACAGACTTGGAAGCTGTCAAGTTTCTTCCCCTAATATTGCTGGACGGAGCCAGAGATTGGATCAATGGATTACCATCAAGAACTGTCGACAGCTGGGACGATATGGCTAGAGTATTCACTCAGCATTTCCGGGGAACGTACAAACGCCCGAACAGCATCAACCAGCTAAACCGTTGCACGCAATTCGAGGATGAACCATACGTGGATTTCATCTCCAGATGGACAGCAATGAAGAATAGTTGCTCTGGAGTAACTGACGTACAAGCAATGCATGCTTTCGTCAATGGCCTAAAACCCGGACTCGTACCGTTCATGGTTGGTTCCAAAAAGCACAAAGATCTCGGATCTATGCTTACAACCGCCAATGAGCACGCTGCAGCCGAAGATGACATCAGAGCAAGAGGAGGCAATATCGAATCACTGATACTTGCCAAGAAAACCCCTCGTTCTGACAAAAAAGGAACTCTAGAGACAACGACAAAACCCAAAGAGGTCAACATAGCCTTTGGAGGAGAAAAGGGAAACAAGTGGAAAGGACGCAACCCAGATCCAATCAACTACACTCCAGATGAGTGGGAGAGGATTAAGTCGGAACCTTGTGTTCACCACTCGCAATTTGGGAAACCCACCCATACAAACGCGCAATGCCGGCTGAATAAGCACATGAAAGGCAGTGCAGGAGCCGGAAGTAAGGGGAAGGGTTCCAAAAGGAAACCCGCCAAACAAAAGCCAGAAGCTGACAAAGAAGACAGTGAATCGGACACTGACGAAAAAATCCAGGAACAACAGCGTAAGGGCGAACCCAAATTTCCGAGAGTCGATGGAGAAGCAATGCTAACTTTCTTAGCAACCCCGTCAGCAAAGGTGGCCAAAAGAACACTTCGAGAAATAAACGCGGTTGTTCCGGCAACCCCGAAATTCTTGAAGTACTCCAACACACCGATAATCTGGGATCAGTCTGATCATCCCGGAAATATCCCTGAACCCGGCACACAAGCTCTTGTTGTAAGCCCTATTGTTCAAAACACTAGGCTAAGAAGAGTGCTGATGGATGGAGGATCCAGCATTAATATAATGTACCTGGATACACTGAAGCATCTGAAGATTTCCGAGTCTCAGCTCAACTACAGCAACATAAGCTTCCATGGCATTGTTCCTGGCAGGCAAGCACGATCCCTAGGAGAAATTTCCCTCGATGTCACCTTCGGAGATAAAGATCACTTCCGGCAGGAAAAAGTATCCTTCGAAGTAGTGCCGTTCGAAAGCGTGTATCACGCAATACTCGGACGTCCAGCTTTCGCCAAATTCATGGCAAGATCTTGTTATATCTATAACAAGCTGAAGATGCCAGGACCCAAGGGAGGAGTAATCACTATAGCCGGTGATTTCAAGCTGGCAAACGAGTTGGAGAAAGAAAACGCCCTTTGCGCTCAGAGAGTCATAGCAAAGGAAGAACTGAAGGAATTAGCCAAGGAGGTATCGCCGTCCGAAATGCCGGCAGGAAAAGAAACTCGGAAACCAACAGACAGCTTCAAGGCATCCGAGAATACAAGACTGGTAATTCTAGATCCCAAAGATCCGACAAAATTTGTCGTCGTAGGGACTGGGATGACTGACAAATAGGAAGGCGAGCTCATCAAGTTCCTCCGTGAGAACTGGGATATTTTTGCCTGGTGTCCAGCTGACATGCCAGGTGTACCCAGGGAACTTGCTGAGCACCAACTCAAGGTTATTCCTGGATCAAAACCCGTCAAACAAGGTCTCCGTCGATTTGACGGAAGAAGACGGAAGGCTATTGGCAAGGAAATTATCCGGTTTTTAGCAGCGGATTTCATCAAGGAAGTAATCCATACTGACTGGTCCGCAAATCTGGTATTAGTACCGAAGAAAGACACCACTGCTCTTAGAATGTGTATAGATTACACAGGTTTGAACAAATTGTGTCCAAAAGATAGGTTCGCGCTACCGCGAATCGATCAAATAATAGACGCCACTGCAGGCTCTGAACTTTTATGCTTTTTGGATGCATACTCCGGGTACCACCAAATACGCATGAAAAACGAAGATCAAATCAAGACTTCTTTTATAACCCCGTACGGGACGTACTACTATGTAACCATGCCGTTCGGCTTGAAGAACGCAGGTGCAACCTACCAGCGTTGCATGCAACGTTGTTTGCATAGCCAGATTAGCAAAAATGTCCATGTTTACGTGGACGATATTGCTGTCGTAACCAAGGAAAAGGATACACTCCTTGAGGATTTGCGAGAAACTTTCGAAAACTTGCGCACCTACAAGATGAAGTTGAATCCATCTACGTGCGTATTCGGGGTTCCCTCAGGAAAACTTCTGGGTTTCATCGTTTCTCACAGAGGAATAGAAGTCAACCCGGAAAAGATCAAGGCAATCTTGAACATCACAAAACCTACCTGCGTCAAAGATGTCCAAAGATTGACGGGTTCTGCCGCAGCCGTCAGCAGATTTATTAGTCGGCTAGGGGATAAAGCCTTACCACTCTACAAGCTGCTGAAAAAATCCGACAAAGTCAAGTGGATTGCGAAAGCCTGGAAACGTCTAGCAAGTTATGTCCCTTTCCGTACTAAGTTCAATTCTATGTAAACATTTTTTGAGATCATGAAATAAAGTTTTCGGAATTCTGGTATCCATGTTTTTACAAGTTTATTACAGTACAGGGCATGGTTCCACCTCCTCTATTTCCCAATGATCTTCCAAAACATTCAATGTTAACCCGAATTGTGCCTGCGTGCTCGGTGTTTAAAAGCTGAATGATTTTTCAGCCTGTTAACGGCTAAAGGAAACTTGAATTGCCTGCGTGCCCAGGTTTCGTTCAAAAAATTCCTTGTTTTCTCTAAGTACAATCTGATCGCATATGTGTTGGGTTACTGGATCTAGTTAGTAAAAATGCCTTTAGCATGATCCATGTTTCCGAGTCTAAACTGATTGGTTACACCCAGTTACTCGGCATGATGATTCATATTGCTATTTGAGCCATTTCAAACACTAAGGACAGTTAAAACATATAAGCCAGAGAACTTAGAAGATAAAGGAATAATAAAATCCGAGAAACTTGCAAAGAATTTTATAATTAAGACTGCAAAAGGCGGAGTTTTCATTAACACAAATAGAAAGCATTACAATTCGAATTACATTATAAAAGTGCAGTAATGCTCCTATTGTCTATTTTTGCTATCCAGGTTTTAAGGAAACCCTTCAAGCATCTGATTCCTCCTCGCTGCTGTCGTCCTGGGGGGCTTCAGGAACTTCTTCCTCCGGGTAATTAATGGAGAGATTCACCATGGAAGCAACCTGGGTAGCGTGGCCTTTGATTGCATCAAAGATCACATTTCGTTGGGCTTCCGTGTATCCTTGAGGGACACCGGTGGCCACGCGCCAGGATTTTGCACCAGGGTAGTGCATACGCATTAAGCCAAGTGCCATGCGTGCACCACCCCGTGCAGCGGAGCGAAGGAAGGATTCCCTGGACTCCGCCACCTCCATGATAGAACCCGGAAGTTTTTCAACTTCCGAGAACTCCCCGGTCTTGGAGGGAAGAAACTTGTTGATCAGTTGCATGCAAGCAACCCTGATCGAAGTCCAGGTCTTTTCAAAAACTCGGATTCTTTCAATCCGAGAAAGATCTGCATTATCTCCTGTTTGGTAGCAAAAAACCAACCAAAAAGGTTAAGTACCAAAAAGGAAGAAAAAATACAAACTGAATGGTAAATGTATACTTAAACTTACCAACAAGTTTGTCGATCTCGGAAGTTTCCTCCTCACGCGGCTCAGAGCAGCTTCCAGGCGTTCAATGGTGGCCCGGTCTTTCTCCGCTTGGGCGGAAGCCTGGGATTGAGAAACCCCAAGTGCTAAGTTGCTGGCTTCCAGATTTTCTTGTGCTTTCACAAGATCCTTGTGAAACTCAACATTCTCCTTGCGGAGATATTCGGCATTGCCAGAATCTTCAGCTGCTTGCTTAGCCTGAGCCAAAGCAGCTGAAAAGAAAGGAAAAATCCGAGTTAATAATATTCCCGGAAAAAGTACTTAGACGAATATCTGAATAGGAGATTTCAAAGGAAAATTAATTACCTGTTGCTTCCGACAATGCGAGCTGAGATGAGGCCAGCTCCGCCTCTCTCTCCTCAAGAATGGAAAGAAGATTCCTAACTTCCTTGTTCTTGATCGAGAGCTTGTTGAAAACCGCCACGTTAATGGCTTCGGCAGTTTGCTAGAACACGGCAAGGAAAAGAATAGTTAGAAAACATTAAGGTAAAAAGCATGCATTTTATTTAATGCTTGGGGGCTAGAGATACATACCTGGCTCATGCGTGGAAAACCTGCCAAGTTTTCAGTGAACTCCTTTGCGTACTCCTCAAAGAGAGTTCCGGCCATACTTAGACCGTCATTGATGTGCTTGAAGTCCTTGTCGAACTTGGGAATTTCTTCGTCGAAAGACCGAGAAGATTTTCCCGCGTCCGGAGCCGCCCTTTCCCTCGTTTCAGGTTCCGACACAACGGGATGGCTGGTTTCCAGTGGTTCGGTGGGGGGGGGTGGCAGCGCGCTCTTCCGCCATTGAGGACGATGAGTCCAGAGGAATGGCAGAAGAAGGATGGGCGCCTCGGCTGGACACGGCCTTGTGTCTTTTCAGCTTCTTCGGCTTCAGGCTGGAAGGAGCTAGGCTAAAAAACCAGAAACCCGGAAAATGTTAACTTTCCGAAGACGAAAGAAAAACTTCGACAAGTAACAAAATAACCCGGATGAACTAACATGGAAGTGGCGATGGGAACTCCGTCAAGGTTGATAACTTCCTCAGAGGAAGGAATCTTCTTTCGCTTACGCCCACCTGTGGCAGCGGTGCGAAGCGCGTCCAGCTCAGCCTCGGAGGCCAACTCCGAGTCTGGAAGTTCAATAATCTATTAAAAAGAAAAATCAGAGTTATGAGCGAGAAAATCCGAGAAAGAATGATAAAATTCTACCCAAATGACGGAAACATACCTTGGGAGCCGGATTGTCGGCCGTATACATTGGCCGACTCGCTTCGTATTGGTCGCGTGATGCGACCAACTGATTGATGCGCCGTCTAAGCTCCTTTGCGGGCCAATCTTTGGTGGTTGTCCGCATTGGGTCCTTGGCTCCCGTGTAGTCGCAGAAGGCGACCACCGTGGTTGGCCAACGGCTGAATCCTTCTATTTAACCAGCAAAAGACCGTGTCCATGCCGGTCAAAGGTGGAGTGGAGGAGGTGAGTTTAGCGATGCGCTGCTTGATCGTTAGAAGGTCAGGCGGCAGAACCTGGACGGCTTCCGTTCCGCAGTTGTCTTGGGGAACAGCCGCAGAGTTCGAGAAAGGAGGAACCCCGATAGCCTTTGTTGGAAAAGGCACATCGGGGTGGTAAAAGAAGGAACCCGTCCAAAATTTGACGGATTCCGACGTCTTGATCTTGGGGAACCAATCTTCTCTGAATCTCCGAAGAGTAAAAGAGATGGTTCCGCAGGTTGGGAGTGCGCCCTCCGAAGAGTTCCGCTTAACCCCGAAACAATACGTCCAAAAGTCTAACCTAGGTTCTAAGCCTAAGTATCCCTCAAACAAAGCCTGGAAGCCGGCCATGTAGAGGATGGAATTGGGTGGCAGGTTATGGGGCTGGATGTTGTAATGGGAGAGAATTTGGAGGAAAAAGGCGGAAGGTGGAAGGCCCATACCTCGAAGGAGATGGGAGGAGAGAAGAACTCTTTCACCGTCTTTCGGCGTTGGTTCGTTCTCGTCCTCAGGAAGACGCCATTTCCCCTGAAGCACCAGGCCCTCCTTTTCCATGTTCGGAAGGAGAGCCGGTGGAATGCTGCAGGCAATCCAGTTGCCTGCAGATTCCGCCTCTTCATCCGCTCCGGCGGCGGCGGCGGCCGCAGCTTCTGCGGCGGCGAGCTCGTCACCGACGAGCTGGATCTTTTCCTCCGCCGTTTCAGGGGCAAACGGCGGGGAAGCTGCGGAGCTCGCACCCGCAACGTCCGCGGCGGCGGAAAGGTTTTCTCCGCCCGCCGCGGAGGCCGCGGTTTTCTCCGGCTCGTCGCCGGTGCGCTTGGGTGACCCCAACTGTGGATCCAGGTCGCCGATGAGGTCGTCGATGGTGGCGCGAGTGGGCGAGGACAGAGAGGATGCCATTTCTGGGCGGCGCGTTGCGTTCCGGCGTGCTTTGAGGCTAGGTGCGCTCGGGGCAGTACTTCGCTCGAGGAGCTCGTTCGCGTCAATGGCGTGGACAGTGAGGAGTGCGGAAGATTTTCGATGAGGACGAGGATGGCTATTTATAGCTAGAAATCCGTCAAGATACGTGCCAACGGCTATTTGACCGTTGGATGTTTAGCGCGTGTCACTCGCCGAAAAATCCGGGAAATAAAACGACAGGGAAATAATGACTATCTCCTCGTTTCCCGTGAGAATCTGTCAGAGATACGCTGCAGGGTTTCCCGTGTGAAACCCAAACGTCCCTTGCGTCAGCATGATTTAGGCGCTGACGTATGGAGTTCCTTTTCCGCGAAGGATCGTGAGAGAAAAGCCGGATTTTCAGGATTCCGAGTTTCATGTTACCATCTCTTTCAAAAGAAGAATAAGAAGAATGAAGACTGCTGAATCAATATTTCTCGGACAAAGTATATTTGGCGAAAGACGGAGAATCAGAGTTTTAATCCTTCTTGGGGGCTACTGTCGGATATATACCAAATAGGGGTATAGAAGAAGGTAGATAAAGTGCCGGATTACCAGGGTGGCCTAAGTGGTAGTGGGCTCAGGTCCATTAGGCGGCCCAGTAACCCGACGCACAGAAGCTGGATTCTAGAAGAACCCGGATCACGGCCCAGGTGATCTGGCTTGGAGGAGAAGACGGATTTCTTGCTTTCCAAGTTACGAGCTACCGTAGTCCTCTAGGTTTCCTATTCTGTAAGCCCTAATCCGGCTATTATATAAAGCCGGACGGGAGATAGATAAAACAAGGAACGAATAACAGAGAAGCTCTATGCCAACTCGCCGAGAAGCTCATCCTCGTCGAGTAGCTTAGATCTAAACCCTCACATTGTAACCTTGTTTACGGGCTTTAGTCCCAATTAGTGAGAAGTGCAGGAGTAGGCACGTCGTACTGTCGCGACGTACCGAACCTGGGTAAATCCTGTGTTCTGTGTTCACTACGCGATCCCGTTACCCCACGTCTCTACCGTAGTCTCATGGCACCCCCGTCTATGAAAACTACTACGATGTCTCGACAATACACTTTCTAAGAGCAGTAGTGTCTTTCTTCGGTACTAATACCGTATTTGCGGACCAGTCAGTATGGATTACTTCCTTGATGAAATCCGCTGCTAAAAGCCGGATAATTTCCTTGCCAATAGCCTTCCGTCTTCTTCCGTCAAATTGACGGAGACCTTGTTTGACGGGTTTTGATCCAGGAATAACCTTGAGTTGGTGCTCAGCAAGTTCCCTGGGTACACCTGGCATGTCAGCTGGACACGAGGCAAAAATATCCCAGTTCTCACGGAGGAACTTGATGAGCTCGCCTTCCTATTTGTCAGTCATCCCAGTCCCTACGACGACAAATTTTGTCGGATCTTTGGGATCTAGGATTACCTGTCTTGTATTCTCGGACGCCTTGAAGCTGTCTGTTGGCTTCCGAGTTTCTTTTCCTGCCGGCATTTCTGACGGCGATACCTCCTTGGCTAATTTCTTCAGTTCTTCCTTTGCTATGACTCTCTGAACACAAAGGGTGTTTTCTTTCTCCAACTCGTTTGCCAGCTTGAAATCACCGGCTATAGTGATTACTCCTCCCTTGGTTCCTGGCATCTTCAGCTTGTTATAGATATAACAAGATCTTGCCATGAATTTGGCGAAAGCTGGACGTCCGAGTATTGCGTGATACACGCTTTCGAACGGCACTACTTCGAAGGATACTTTTTCCTGCCGGAAGTGATCTTTATCTCCGAAGGTGACATCTAGGAAAATTTCTCCTAGGGATCGTGCTTGCCTGCCAGGAACAATGCCATGGAAGCGTATGTTGCTGTAGTTGAGCTGAGACTCGGAAATCTTCAGATGCTTCAGTGTATCCAGGTACATTATATTAATGCTGGATCCTCCATCCATCAGCACTCTTCTTAGCCTAGTGTTTTGAACAATAGGGCTTACAACAAGAGCTTGTGTGCCGGGTTCAGGGATATTTCCGGGATGATCAGACTGATCCCAGATTATCGGTGTGTTGGAGTACTTCAAGAATTTCGGGGTTGCCGGAACAACCGCGTTTATTTCTCGAAGTGTTCTTTTGGCCACCTTTGCTGACGGGGTTGCTAAGAAAGTTAGCATTGCTTCTCCATCGACTCTCGGAAATTTGGGTTCGCCCTTACGCTGTTGTTCCTGGATTTTTTCGTCAGTGTCCGATTCACTGTCTTCTTTGTCAGCTTCTGGCTATTGTTTGGCGGGTTTCCTTTTGGAACCCTTCCCCTTACTTCCGGCTCCTGCACTGCCTTTCATGTGCTTATTCAACCGGCATTGCGCGTTTGTATGGGTGGGTTTCCCAAATTGCGAGTGGTGAACACAAGGTTCCGACTTAATCCTCTCCCACTCCTCTGGAGTGTAGTTGATTGGATCTGGGTTGCGTCCTTTCCACTTGTTTCCCTTTTCTCCTCCAAAGGCTATGTTGACCTCTTTGGGTTTCGTCGTTGTTTCTGGAGTTCCTTTCTTGTCAGAACGAGGGGTTTTCTTGGCAAGTATCAGTGTTTCGATATTGCCTCCTCTTGCTCTGATGTCATCTTCGGCTGCAGCGTGCTCATTGGCGGTTGTAAGCATAGATCCGAGATCTTTGTGCTTTTTGGAACCAACCATGAACGGTACGAGTCTGGGTTTTAGGCCATTGACGAAAGCATGCATTGCTTGTACGTCAGTTACTCCAGAGCAACTATTCTTCATTGTTGTCCATCTGGAGATGAAATCCACGTATGGTTCATCCTCAAATTGCGTGCAACGGTTTAGCTGGTTGATGCTGTTCGGGCGTTTGTACGTTCCCCGGAAATGCTGAGTGAATACTCTAGCCATATCGTCCCAGCTGTCGACAGTTCTTGATGGTAATCCATTGATCCAGTCTCTGGCTCCGTCCAGCAACATTAGGGGAAGAAACTTGACAGCTTCCAAGTCTGTCCCATTGTTGATCTGGACGGCTGTATAGTAATCCGAGAGCCAGGTATCCGGGTTTGTGCTGCCGGTGTATTGCTGGTACGTTGGACCGACCTTGGCAAAGCCAGAATGCAGCGTTATTCTTCGGATCCTGTCAGTAAAACACTTAGGACCAACGTATAGATCATCCTTTTCTGCTCTGTCAATGTGTGCAGAATATCTTCCGGCTGAATGGACAGAAGGGGATCTGCTCCTTTCTCTTCCATTGTTGCGCGAACGCGTTTTTTCCGGGGTTATTTCTGTCTCTTCCGTGGTCACGCCCTTTTGGATTAGGCGGAGTTCTGCTCCTGTGCCTTTCTTAATCCTTAGGAGGTGTCCGGGATCTCTCACGCCTGTGAGTTATATCGTATCTTCCAGCTTTCTCAGCTGGGTTTCTCGGAGGTGGCATTATTTTGCCGTCGTTCCGGTTTTTGCCTTCCCGATCATGGGGTTTATGTCCATCTTTCGGGGGATGGGATCCGGTCCTAGACGCTGCATCCCGGTTTTTGGGGTTTTTCTTGTCTTTTCTCGGATCCTCTTTTTTATCCTTTGAGTTGTCTGAATCCCCGGGTTCTTCCGGTCCAGGTGCTCCAGGAGCGCAAGTAGCTGTTTTGCATAGGGCGGAGTTATCGTGCAGCCTCCCTGATCGCTCTTGAGCGCGCTGTTGTTGTTGCAATGCTTTTCCTAGGAAAGCATACACCCCTTGGAGTTTTTCCCCGTTGGAGTACAGATCGTTGTTAAGAATCGCGAACGCTGCTTCCGCGTTTTCTGCTGCGGTCTTGTATATTGGTTCGCCCTTGGCATCTTTGCCGTTTACCTGCTTTTGCCAAGATGGGTTATGGAACCTTTCTTTTGGCGGCAGTTCTTCCGGTCTTGCGATTCCGGGTAACCTAGTAGGTTTTAACGCGGATCTATTCTTTCTCTCGTACTCCTCTATTTCTTCCTTCATGACCTTGATGTCATTATGGGTTTGTTGGAGATGTTGCCGAGATCTGAGTAGATGTTGCTGTTGCCGTTGGAAAGCTTGTCTCCTGGCTTCCAGCATCTCAGGGGGTTCATCTGGTCCCACTGGTGTTTGCAATAGCTCTTGCTCTTCCTGTTCCGTCATTGGCGGAGCAGTGATTTGTTTGGATTTCTTCTCCGCCGGCTTCGTTCTGCTAGCATCTCCTACTTCCAGGTTTTCATCAGCGAGATCGGCTGATTTTTTCTTCCGGATTTTGTATTGGAGTTTCTTAACAGCACGGTGCTTTTTCTTGGAAGAGGAAGGTTTTTTGACAGGTTCATCTTCTGTCATCTTCTTGACATTGGGGAATACCGGAGAAGTTTCTCCGTCTTCTCTCTCTTCCTCTGGCGGAGGGGTTTTAGGGCTTTCCTGGCTGTCGGCGTCCGTGGTATCAGCCGGTTTTGCCATTAGAACTTCATGGAATCCCTCTTGAAAGGACTTAACTTTCTTCTCGAAGTCGTCCTCATCTTCGGAATCGAAATCGTCCGATCCGGTTTCCGACTCTAGTCTTGCCTCGATAGCGGCTAAAACTGAGTCGGCTTCCGAGTTCGTCGTCTTGTCGACGGATGTCGGATCTTCCACATCCGTGGATGTGGGGTCTTTCGTCTCTGTGACGGGTATCGGATCTTCCGTCTCTGCGACAGGTGTATTGTTGTCTGCCTCTTGCACAGGATTTCCGTCATCCGTGTTTTCGGCGACTGCGGGCTGCACCATGCCGATGAAGTGTAAGTCACTTTTTTGTCGGCGATCTGAGCAGAATCCGGTATCATAGTCATCTTCGACTGGGTATAGGGCGGGTGGGATAAATTTGCTTCCACCGCAAAACCCCCTTGCTTCTGCAGTTAGTCCGATAAAGATGTTAGCAGATCCTATCGGTAACACGCAGGCACTTACCAGGTGGTTTTGCGCCGGTATGTAGGATCCGTTGTCGAGGAAGCGCCCGACGTCGTTGTCGAACTCCAAGCTTCCGACAGTGATTGATCTTCCGATTCCGCCAAGTATCCCAGATCGGAACTTCACGCCTGACGTCGTTTGCCCCACGGTGGGCGCCAACTGTCCAGACATCGTAGTAGTTTTCATAGACGGGGGTGCCATGAGACTACGGTAGAGACGTGGGGTAACGGGATCGCGTAGTGAACACAGAACACAGGATTTACCCAGGTTCGGTACGTCGCGACAGTACGACGTGCCTACTCCTGCACTTCTCACTAATCGGGACTAAAGCCCGTAAACAGGGTTACAATGTGAGGGTCTAGATCTAAGCTACTCGACGAGGATGAGCTTCTCGTCGAGTTGGCGTAGAGCTTCTCTGTTATTCGTTCCTTGTCTAATCTATCTCCCGTCCGGCTTTATATAATAGCCGGATTAGGGCTTACAGAATAGGAAACCTAGAGGACTACGGTAACTCGTAACTTGGAAAGCAAGGAATCCGTCTTCTCCTCCAAGCCAGATCACCTGGACCGTGATCCGGGTTCTTCTAGAATCCAGCTTCTGTGCGTCGGGTTACTGGGCCGCCTAATGGACTTGAGCCCACTACCACTTAGGCCACCCTGGTAATCCGGCACTTTATCTACCATCTTCTATACCCCTATTTGGTTTATATCCGACACCTAGGCCACGTTGGCACCGCGTGGCAGCACGCGTCGCTGACAGGGGCCCCCACCTGTCAGCGCGCGAGGGCGAAAAGGGGGTGGATTTTAATCGCGCGGGCGGGGGCTCGATCCCGCGACCGCGGGTGTGGGCGCGCAGTGCTGTGCCACTGCGGTACTGAACTGTTTTTGTCAGGTTAGGAGGGCTCGGGGAGGTTGAGGTTTCAGCTCGTTTGTTAACTGAATCTGAAAGAAATTCAGTTAACTGAATTTCGACAGTGGAGGTGCGGTGGTCACCGGCGGCGACTGCAATGCGCTGCCGTGGTGGTTGCCCGTGGTGCGTGTGCTGCGTGCTCGCGGGCGTACAGGGATGCATGCGGGTGTCGAGGAGGCAGTGGGGAATGGGGAGAGAGGTGGAGCTCACCGGGAGGGATGCGTGCTCGGGAGGAAGAGGTGCTCGACGGCGGCAGAAGGTGGACGGCGGCGGCGATCCGGTGGCCCTCTGTCACAGCGGCGTGGTCGAGGAGGAAGCGGACGGAGCAGGGAGCCGATTCCCGGCCCTAACTCGCGCGGAGGAAGTCCATGTCGCCGGTGATCGCCGGAGGTTCAGAACGGTGGTGCTCGGTGGTGGTGGTTCAGAGAGGAAAGTTGCAGGGCGGCGAGGGAGAGAGAGGAGAAGATAGCGGCGGCGCTGCGAGGAGAGATGGAGGAGCTAGGGCAAGAGGAGGAGTGGAGCTCGGGCTCGTTATAAGGAGGAGGGGAAGGAGCTCGCGGCCGTTCCCTGCCTCTGTACCTCGACGTGGACATCTCGGATGCACGCCGTACAGAGGTAGGAGAAAGGAGGGGGGTAGCAGGCCGTGCTGGTGGGCTGGGCTCAGCCCACTGGCCTGCCCTCTCCCTCTCTGCCACTTTTTTTTGTTTTTCTGTTTTTTTTTGCTGAAAAGAACAAGGGAAGAAAAGGGGTAGTTGTAGGGTTAGAAAAATTTAGGGAAATTTTTTATAGGTTAGTTATGATAAAAGCACAATTGTGCAACTTTCTGTTTTTCAAAAAATTTGAAACTGGTTGCTGTTTGTATTTTAATTGAATTTTGAATGAAATTTGAATTAATTAAATTATTTAACTTAAGCAAGTTAATGGTTTGATCTTCCAAGTTTAAAGGAAACAAATTGTTGTTTTTATTTGAATATTTTTATTTGAAAATTGTAACAGAACAAGTATGAAACAAGAATTTGAAAATTGGTTTGAAATTCAAATGGAAAAACAAGGGAAAACAGATGGAAAACAAATGGAAAACAAAGCAAAACAAATGCAATGATTATGATGTCATGATGCAAAACTTAAATTAACAAAAAGCAAACATTCTAATGGAGTTTTCATACTTGGGATGTTACAAAACGCCCCCCCCCCCCCTGAAGGAATCGCGCCCCGAGATTCCTACTGAGAAGAGAAAAGGTCCGGATACTTCTTGCGAAGATCCTCTTCGGTCTCCCACGTTGCCTCTTTATCGGAATGATCGGACCACTGCACTTTCAAGAACTTGGTGCTCTTGTTGCGAGTTTTGCGCTCGGTCTCATCGAGAATTCAAACAGGGTGCTCCTCATAAGAGAGATCTTCTTGCGGTTCAATGGAATCATGATCAACTGCACGATCTGGATCTTTGAAACACCTCTTGAGATGTGACACGTGAAACACATCGTGCACCTTGGATAGCTTTTCTGGAAGTTCACGACGATAGGCATTTTCTGCACGCCTAGAGAGAATGTTGAAAGGACCAATGTATCTTGGTGCAAGCTTTCCTTTGACACCAAAACGATGAGTGCCTCTAAGGGGAGTTACACGGAGATATGCTTTGTCACCAGGTGCATAGATCATATCCCTGTGCTTGCTGTCATAGTAGTTTTTCTGACGAGACTGAGCAATCTTGAGATTGTCACGAATGATGCGAACTTTCTCTTCGGCTTCCTTAACAATGTCAAGGCCTAAGAGTGAACGTTCACCAGCTCCAGACCAATTGATTGGACTCCTGCATCTGCGGCCATAGAGAGCCTCAAATGGTGCCATGCCTAGGCTTGCCTGGAAGCTGTTGTTGTAGGAGAATTCAGCATATGGAAGACATTCCTCCCATTTCATGCCAAAAGAGATACCACATGCTCTGAGCATATCCTCGAGAATCTGATTGACTCTTTCGACTTGCCCTTGAGACTGAGGATGGTAGGCTGTGCTGAACAGAAGTTTGGTGCCCAATGCTTCTTGAAAGCTTTTCCAGAAATGAGAAGTGAATATGCTTCCACGGTCTGAGCTTATTTCCAATGGAACACCATGAACAGGAACAATCTTTGCTGTGTAGAGCTCTGCTAACTGGCTAGCTGAGATTGTTTCTTTGACTAGTGAGACGATCAATGACAACGAAGATTGCATCGTTGCCCTTCTTGGACTTTGGAAAACCAGTGACGAAGTCCATTTCAATCATGTCCCACTTCCACTCAGGGATTTTTAGAGGTTGTAGAAGACCGGCTGTTTTCTGATGAACTGCCTTAACACGTTGACAAACGTCGCATTCAGAAACGTATTGAGCAATTTCACGTTTCATGCCAGGCCACCAATACAGTGTCTTGAGATCCTGGTACATCTTTGTACTTCCAGGGTGTATGGAGAGAGGAGTTTCATGAGCCTCCTTGAGAATGACATCTTTGAGACTTTGAATCTGAGGAACTGCAATGCGTCCTTCGAAGAACACAGTTCCCTTGTCATCAATTGAGAAGGATTTAAATTTCTCCTTGCCTTCTTTGATGTGTTCTACCATCTTCTTGATTTCAGCATCACGAATTTGTTCAAAACGAATCTTGTCCTCGAGAGTTGGACTGGCTGTCAAGTTTGCAAGATAGCCTTGAGGAACAAGACCAAGGTTCAGCTTCTGGAATTCTTCATGAAGAGGAGGTTGGCTTTCCATGATCATGAGATTATTGCAATACGACTTGCGACTGAGAGCATCGGCCATAACATTAGCCTTGCCTGGAGTGTAAGAAATGGTAAGATCAAAGTCTTTAATCTTTTCAATCCATCTTCTTTGCCTGAGGTTTAGATCTGGTTGAGTGAAGATGTATTTCAGACTCTTATGATCGGAAAAGATTTCAGTGCGATTACCCAACAAGTATTGTCTCCATTTCTTGAGGGCAAACACAACTGCTGCAAGTTCAAGGTCATGAGTGGGATAATTGAGCTCATGTGTGTTCAACTGACGTGAAGCATAAGCCACAACTTGACGTTCTTGCATAAGAACTGCACCTAGACCTTGGAGAGAAGCATCACAGAATATCTGGAAAGGTTTACCTTGTTGGCCCTCGTGTCGTAGTTGCATGCTTAGTGTTGTTTGTGCTCAAGTCTTGTTGTCCGTCTTATCACCTGTTTAGTCTGAT
Organism: Alopecurus myosuroides; assembly: GCA_028641055.1. Taxonomy (NCBI): domain Eukaryota; kingdom Viridiplantae; phylum Streptophyta; class Magnoliopsida; order Poales; family Poaceae; genus Alopecurus; species Alopecurus myosuroides. The sequence goes on along the minus strand of CM054062.1, from coordinate 347,652,020 downwards.
AGTTGGGTTTCAATTCAATCAACAACATGTTAATGTTTTGGGTAATAATAATTTGAATGATAAGGCACCGGCAGGAGGCCCGGCGTGGTTTTGAGGCCTGCTAGTGTCGACCCTAATTAGGAAAAGGGTCTTGTCCATTGATCCATGATGAGCGCACTAACCGCATGTGAAAAGCGACTATGGGCGCCCCCCGCAATTCTGATTCGATTCGCATCTCGTCCAAATCGCCACACTTAGTTCGGGCTTTCCATTTGATGCATGCCTATGCAGGTGCGAACCCTTGGCGCCAGGGTGGAACTTTTGTAGTCGGCATTTAGGGCGGCGTGGTCTTAGAGTGCTATGAGGGTCCCCCTTTTCTTCGCGGGGGCTCGATTAGCCGCGCACGCACAGCATGTGGTTCTTTGGGCTTGATGCGAAGAAGAGTTGGGTTGTGTTGAGTACCTCGCTTGGTGGGTTGATCCCCCGTCTGGCGGGTTATTCTTACGTGTACGGCCAAATTTGTGCATCCCTGCAGGGTTAAATCTTCTCGAGAAGCCGTGTTGTTCGCGGTTATGGATGACTTGGTGAAAGTGCTGGCTAACAAGTACTCAGACAACTTACACTTAACGATGATAACTTGACTAGTAATATAGCTTACCTCCACCATAAAAATGAATGTCACCTTAATCAACCGTGTGAGTTTCCTTGGGTTGCTTCCTTAGTAGGGGGTAAGATTGGATGGGTATTGTTTGGTGAGTAGTGTAGTTGGTTCTGATACGCTATCTTATCCCTTTCTTTTAGCCGGATGTTGTAGCGCGTCTCTGTAGTTAGTTAGTGCAGCCCGCTGCCGCTCCTTTGCAATAATCCCTCTCTTCCGTTGTACCCAAAGTATTTGTATCTTGTGATGATTGGTTACGCTGGTATCTTGTGAGTATGGGTTATCCACTTGCCAGTACTTAACCGTACTGACCCACGAATCCCTTTTCGTGGCTGCATATTCCACATTGCAGTCAACAGGTTTGAAGTCTGACGACGTTAGCTTGGGAATCCCTCCGGCTTGGCCTGGGCAGGGATTGGACGCCTTCGGTTATCTTCAGGACTCTTAGTCCAAATTGTATCTTGTCCGTAGTCGGACGCTATGTTGTTTCTTCCGATGTTATTTGGATATTTGTATTGTATCAGTTGTATTCTTGACTCGTTTGAGTCGTCTTGTATCTACCTCCTCTGTTGTTGTTGTGGATTATTCGTGAACTGTTGTAATGTTATCACAAGTGGCAACCTGGAATCGGTTATTATGTGGATTTTGGCGGGAATGCTGAAATCTGCATAGTGCCCGATCTCGGGGCGTCACAATACATCTTATTGTGAATTGTCTCAGCACTTGATCATATAGTGAGTATATTTACATCATATGAAACAAATGTGTTCGTAAAAGTTTTTTATCGCACTCAGTTGTCACTGAATTGCTTGAGGACAAGCAATAAGCTAAGCTTGGGAGGAGTTGATATGTCGAAAACGTATCTCGTTTTTCGAACACTTTTCTTATTGTTTTCCTCTAAACTTGTGAGTTTTGGATACCACTAACTCGGACTAACGCGGTTTTCAGCAGAATTACCTTGGTGTCTCGTTTTTTTTGCAGAAAAACCAACTTTCGGGAAATTGCCCAAAAAAGATCCCATTGGTCCTAAAACACCAGAAGACTCCGGAAACCAGAAGGGTGCTAGGAGAGGGGCCAGGAGGGGGCCACACCACCCCCTGGCGCGCCTCCCCCTTGGTCGCGCCGCCAGGTGGTGTTGGCCACCCAGACACCCCCTCGGGCTCCCCTTTCGACTAGTTACGCTTCGTAAACCTAAAACACGAGGGATTTTTGTCATATTCCACAGAAACACAACAGAGCGCCGCCGCCACTCCGAAACTCAATTCGGGGATCAGTCATCGCCGTTGTTTGCCCGGATGGTGAAGATTTGTCGCCGCTTACATGCTCGGTGGAGTGAGGAGAGACCTCGAGTGCGCGGAAATGGCGTGATGGGTTAGATCGGTGAGAATATAAGGTAGAAATATGTGAGAGGTTTCGCTGGGAGGTGACCGAATTTCTCCTGCCCCTCGTTTTCCCTTTTCGCTGCAGCGCATGAGCTCCCGCCATCTCCATGCTCGCACGAGCGGAACATGGAGATGAGATATTTTGCATCGAGAAGGTGGGAACGAGTCAGACTCCACGGAATAGATTCGGTCGTTTCCAGCGGGTCTGACGCTGACTGTTTTAAAGTTCGTGCGGGCCACTTTTTTAGTCGCATGCAACCAAACGTTGGGCCGTATTTGCAGCTCGCGGGACTGACCGGGGTCATGCAGACTACCAAACGTGCCCCTAGCGGTTGTACATAGATATTTGTTTTCTCACGACACTATTTTTTTCACTGGTTATTATCCATATCACGATTAATTTTGTATCTACTCCTTGACAAAACAAAATCGTTATCATCTACCTAGCCAGGCTAGAGATGGTCTCATATGGTGAGGTTCTCCTGGATGTGGGAGAAGGAGCCGCAGATGTTGCCGCCGACGTCCGGGAAGGCCGCGCAGCCCGGCAGCGGCGCGACCCTGCCGTTCCAGTCGACGGCGACGGGGTACTTGATGAGGTGGCCCCTCATCTCGCTCGTCTCCTCCGACATGAAGCGCCTCCAGTTCCTCTCCCCGATGCCCCGCACCCGCTGCACGCACTCCAGGGTCTCCGGCCGCTCGAAGGTCGCCTCCAGACCCCCGATGTGCTCCGCCCACAGCGACAGCCGGTAACCGTAGATCTGTCCGCGGGGAGCAGAGAGCATGTTGGCCCAGGTGTACTGGGGCTGGTAGGCGCCCATGGCGATCTCGGTGTCCCTGGTCCCTTCCATGGACCGCTGGTTGATGTTGGCCGAGCCGATGATCACGTACTCGTCGTCCACAATCATGCCCTTTGAGTGCACGTACACCATGAACCTCCTGTTCTTCCTAGATTGATCCTGGACAAGCACATTTCGGGGAAAGAAACAAAGAAGTGTGAGTTCTGCATAATTCTTCAGAAAAAAAAAAGGATACCTAATGCCGGCATTCCTAATGATTGCAGCTTTCAGTCTGATTATTACCTGAGGATTGCTGGCTGAAAATGATCCACTTGAAGTGCTTGGAGTATCCTCGGCTTCGCGGTTGCCGAGGCAGAAGAAATTCAGGTAATCCTGCGGCTCGTATGTACCGTCCAGCCCCATCTCTTGCAGAGCCCTATAGATTATCTGGTACATCATCTGCATTGTCTTTTTCTGCAACCACAAATATGACACGTATGAATTGCACCATTACACCAACAGACGCGCGTATACAACATGGCAGAGTATGGAGTAGTAAATAAGATTAGGGACACTGAAAGAGATGAAGAACCTAACCTGCCAGTAAAGAATTCTCTGTGTAGGAGTACCAGTGGGATTACCTTCAGGCCACATTGGAACTACTATGTACGCCGAAAATCTCTCTCTTGCGTAAATCTTATTGGCAATCTTTAGGGCTATCTCGATAGGTATTAAATTATCAGCACCTACGAAGCAGAGAATAACAGAGTCGTGGATGGATTTAGCAATAATTTAAGTATTTGTCCTATTTTTCACTGGGAAATGAATCAGAGTCAAGAGAAATTAGGACTGTGCAGGTTCATCAAGAAAAAGAAATATTAACAAATTAACTCCTAAACAATACACAAGTAACATGCCATGGCAGGGAATCAATTCAGATGTCTGAGAAATTATATGATTGAAAGGAAATTGTAGCAGTCCATGCTTACCAACATCTCTATGTGAATCCCAATGAAATGAAGAGCCAATGAAATACTGATTTTCAATATAGATGAAGTGCTGGGCCGCTCGGATGGCAGTAACGTAAGCCGTCTGTATGCTCATGTCGATTAGTACATTTTTTCCACAAACAAGATTCTGTCATCAAAAGCAGAAGTCGTATCAAGTTACAAAATGACGTACTGAACACTTTAACATGTTTAAACAAAAAAAAACCTCTAGCCGGTTACCTTACTGGTTGCTTCTCCTGGATCTTTAGGAAATCCCTTGACAGAATTCGAATCGATCGATCGGAAAATCTGCGCTCCAAGGCAAAATTGTTCCATATTAGCAAAGCCACCCACCCACAAAACTTGAAAACTGCGTATTACAACGAACGACCTTACCTGAACATCCCATCTCTCTGGATCATTGTCACTTGAATAGATTTCATCGTCAATAGCTACAATCTCACGTATCCTTTCAATCCAGAGCAGCGTGTCACTACATGATTTTGTCAATTTCTTAGGCCCGCTGCGTTTGTTTGCCTTTAACCAGCGCTCCTCGAAGTTTTTCAGGACATCAAAAGCCGCCGGACCGTCAATCTTGGAGTGCAGATCATGCCAAGGTTCTCTCGGGCCACGCTCATCGGTTACCTGCATATATAGTGACATTGATAGACCAAATGTAGAAGTAACACATGGAAATATATATTAAAGTTCAGATATCGAATGCAGGAGTTCTCACGGCGAAGTTTGGGTTATAGTAGTCCTCTTTGTGCAATGTCTGAAGACTGCGAAACAGAGGGTGCCATGGAGTGTCGTATCTGCCGCCACATAGATCAAGGCCTCCCACGAAGGCAACTATTTTCCGTTTACCGTTGCCGGCATCAGCGTCCACGATCACCGTTTTCTGATGGTGAGTGAAAATAGTTCCTGTCTCCTGGTTTCAGTAGTTGCCATCATTAGAACTTGGCCCCAAGAAGTGTTTGCTGAAAGAAACTTGTACAACCATGAGGAGAGTTTGTTTGTGAAGTTGAATGTAACCTGTTGTTTCACCCAGCTGTGCCGTTTCCCAGCAGATCTTGGGCAGAGCAGTATCTGAACCGAAGAATGCTTGAAAAACCGACGGGTCTCCTCGTCTCGTGTGCCCATGTAACCTTCCTACACATGATGACATGTCATAATTTACATGGCATACATTCTTGCCATAAGCCAAGTTAACAAATTTAGCAATCCAGCGACATAATTTGGCAGAATTCAGATCATTCACATGGACATAAATTTTGAATTTTAGATGGAAATTTAGTAAAGTCATCAAGTCAAAGATGTAATTTGGCAGAATTCAGATCATTGACATGAACATAAAATTTTAGATTCTCGATGGAAATTTAGTAAGTCATCATTTGGATTCAGTTTCATACCATCTGGATGCCAAGTACGCTCCTGGACGTAGGGTCGTCCCAGACGAGCAGGAGCACCCTGACCCCCTCCTTGGACTTCTTCTTGAGCAGATCACCCAGCGACTGCGCCTTCTCGCCGGCGGTGCCATCGCGAACCAGGTGGATCGTGTGGAACACCGACCACCCCGTGATGTAGATGAGATTTCTCGCCTGTGACATGGCGTCGTACATGTCGTGCCAGCACTGCCCGTGCCGGTAGGTCGTCCCGTTCCCGAGCCTGATCTCCGGCAGGCACTGCCCGTCGCCGCCGGGCACGTGTGCGTCCTGGTACAGCGTGACCCTTCCGCCGCGTCGCAGCGGGAAGTATGTGTTGGCCACGCCGGGGAAGTCCGGGCCCGGCGTGACGCCGTGGTGGTACATGGTCAGCCTGGCCACGGGCACGTACTGCACCGACAGCCGCAGCACGGCGCCCGGCGCGCACGGCTTGCCCGACGGCTCGAGGACCGGGTACACGCCCTCCACCCTCTCCCCGGTGTGCAGGTGCTCGGCGGGGATCGCGACGGTGCCGATGAGCTCGGCGCCGAAGACGTCGCTGTCCTTGACGACGAAGCTGACGGCGGCGCCCTCGTGCGCGACGGGCACGAAAAAGTGCTGCGCCCACCGCGGGTTCTCGTCGTCCTGGATCACGTAGGTGCGCGCGACGGTGGCGGAGGCGACGAGGACGGTGACATAGGGGTCGCTGGTGGACGCGGCGCCGTCGGACGCGGAGGTGCAGCTCTTGAGGAGGCCGCCCATGGTGTTGGAGAGGATGTCCTTGTTGGGGAGGTTGCGCGCCTCGTGGATCCAGATGTCCAGACTGCCGTGGAGCAGCACCGCCCGCAGCGACGGCGACGAGGACGCGTGCCCGTCGTCCGGCGACATCGCTGGATCGATCCGATGGTACACCGGCCTGCACGCCCTGATCGACCGGGTACGTCGTCGACGTCTTGATTAATTTGCTCCGTGGTATCGTGTTGTTCGCGCGATGATCGATGCACGCGCCTGCATGCCCGTACGTGCGTCTCTTCTCTCCGCCGGTGCTGGTGGTTCGCTGCTTCCCCTGAAATGTAGGGCATATCAGGTCGGCGAGATTGGGAGGGAAGGACAGCAGGCTCTCCTACAGGCCGGGAACACCCTACCCAGCTCGCTGTGTCAGCCAGTGCCACGTGTGAGTACTATTTGTTGGCCTCAATTTTCTACTCTACTTTTATTTCCACAATTTATATACGGATTTATAATAATATAGAAACATTAGAGCAGCTCGTGCCGTGCGCTAAGACACGTTTCCAGCGCACGTTCAGCACCTTTGCAGCGTCGCGCTGGCGACAAAAATTTCAGTGGACCAAAAATACTGCGCGCGCATTACGGAGCTTCAACAAGGGCACAAAAAACCAGTATGCACAAGTCTGCGCTTGTGCAAATCATTAAAATATGTACATATGCAATAGCAAATAGAAAACGGAAAAAACAATATGGAATTTCACCCCATAGTTCATGACAAATAAAAATTCAAATACATGGAACACCGATATTCATTCTTCATCTTCATCATTTTTTTCACCTCCATCTACGTTCTCTTTTCCGTTAGAAACTTGGGCATTGTTTGCACCAGAGGCACGAACTGTCGGGTCTTCAAGCATATCATTTGTAGAAGGCATGTGAGTAATCATTGAAGCCATGAATCCACTCGGTGGTGGTACAATGTCACCTAATCCTCCAATGGCTCCCGTTAGAGGTGCTCTCATCCCACCCATGCCACCTTGCGATCGTCCCATGCCTCCCATGGCACCATAGGCACCCATTGGAAATGATCATATGCCTCCAATGGCTCCCATGACGCCATAGCCACCCATAGAGATGATCTCATGCCTCCAAAGCCATCCATAGGAGATGATCCCATGCCCCCAAAGCCACCCATAGGAGGTGATCTCCATGCCTCCAAAGCCACCCATAGGAGATGATCCTACGGCTCCCGTGGCACCAAATGCCACTCATAGGAGGTGCTCCCGTGTCTCCAAAACCTCCCATGCCACCATAGACGCCCATCATCCTCTTTTGAGCTATGATTTAATCACGGCATAGCTTTATATATTCCTTTTGGTGATCATCAACCTTGCTAAGATCCATGAATATGAGACTTTTCTCGCACTCAATGTGTCTGTTTTATTTTTGCATTTGCAACTTCTTCTCCTCCAAAGCCACCTTCTACTCCTCGGCAATAGCCCTCCTCTCATTGGCGAGCTCCCTCCTCTCATCGGCCGCCGAAGAAGAAAATTTATTCGCCCTCCTATCCTCATTGTGCTCCAACCTTGCATTCACAAGTGCATCCATGGATTGCATTATGTATTCTTCTCCATTTTTCCTCCCCTTATCATTTTCTTGTTTTCTTCTAATAGGTCTTTTGGTCCTGACAACCGAGTTAGGAGTGGGGCTTCTTTTGCCATCTTCACTTGATGTTTCATCTTTGTCATCCTCAACCGTGTGTTCCTTCTTTGCAAATTGTGCAATGTCATCATGGCTCTTCCACCTCTTCATTCTCAAGCTCAACATAGCAATGATGCAAGACAAATGGTTTCCCAATAGCAAATTTTCCTTTCTTCGTCTTCTTCTCTTCTCCTTTGAAGAAATTTGAGCAATGTTTGACTACATGAAAATAGAAACCAAACATGACGAAATCGGGGGCGAACCCAGAGAATACATTTAGTGGGGGCACAAAGCTTGACTAGGGGCATATCTATTGCAAATTCGAAATTTGCAAATTATTTTCTTCATACTATAGAAGGATTTACCAAATTTGAGTAGGGGCCTAGGCCCCCACTCAGCTCTCCTGGGGTCCGTCCCTGACGAAATTAGTAATAGAGATCTAAGTGCAAGATCACTCAAAGATGCCAACAAGTACCAACTTATTTTGTCTGCCTCATTCGTGCCACTAGGATTCATTGAGTCCTACCGCCGCCAACACCCTCGCCCATTTTTTGACAATCCGTTGAAATAACGGACCAACATGAACGAAGAGATCTCTTGGAGCGCTTGTTGCCACTTGTGTTGAGCTCATTAAAATATATTTTTATCCTCAACCAATAGGTGTCCCTTGTTTGATCCGTGCCAACGGCCGCATCCATGAACACATCACAATATGTCTTGCAAAGCCACACATCTTCCTCGGCGGTGTCGTTAGCCGCTCTTCCTTTCGGCACATTGACTATGCCCTCTCCTTCCTCGACAACCTCTTCATTATTTTGATATCCATAGGCTTGAGAGACCAATCGTGTTCGGAGCCACGGGGTTGAGACCAATTGTCGTTTGATTGATCATTCATAGTTGCTAAATATGTCTCATCATCAACACTACAATGTATGGAGTTGAACACATGTCAAAATATGAAACTGCTAGCCATATATGTTTCATTTGAAAAAAGTTATCTCAGACCCGTAACCGTGGTGAATCACACAGTACTCGTGCTAAGATATTATCGGGTTTGAACGGACGTGGCATGAATCGTGCAGGGATTAAGACGACTATGTTTGCGGGAAGTGGCACCGATGGGCCAGAAGAGCACGGCGTCACGCTGAACAACGGCGGTGAGCGGATCTTGGAGGCGTTGTGGCGATGGGCATCGGAACACACAAAGTAAAGGGCGCCAATTTCGAGAGTGGCTAAAGTGAACCGGCGGGCATATGCTCCTGCATACTTATTTTTAAATGTTCATTTAAACCATTGTTTAAAAATCAAAAAAATATGGAAAAAAAACATATCCAATTATTCATAGGTAATGCAAACCCAATGCATGAGGATTGAGTTTTGTGTCCAATTTGTATTTACTTTGGCTACCGAAAAAGACATTAACTTTTTTACACAAGTCAAATGAAAACTCGTTTCTCCATGAAATTTTGCACTGTCACATAGTAAATGTATATGTATATGTATTGTAACATTCCTACTTTTGTGTAATAAAGAGGAGTGTTGAGTACATGGCATGTATGCATGAAAAATGGACCAAAATTTTGCTTTTAAAATTTAATCAGTGAATTAACAGAAAGTCACTTAATCTAGTTTCACACAAAATTGTTTTACAAAGTTTTTCAAAATGATCCAACTTTGTGGTAGAAAGGTGGAAAATTTGAAGAGCTTTTCAACGAGTATTTTTGTGCAATTTTTGCTTCACAAAAAGACCCTCAAAATCTTGTTTTGGTCCTGTTTTAAATTCCTAAGGACCTCCTTGTTAATTCCTCAGTCTTTCCAGGGGGTTATCCGAGAAAAACCTTTTTATCGTCTTCCTCCTGTCCGGCGACAGGAGGGCAACCGCGGCCGCCCTCCACCTCCTTCTTGGCCCCTTTCGACGTGGAGGCCCCGAAATCCCTAAAGGAGACGTCCGCATCGAGTGCTACTCGCAGAACCCCCCCCCCCACACACACACAGTTCCCCTCTCTCCCTCTGTCTCTCCTTCTCCCTCACCGAACCCGAACCTCACCGGAGATTCGCCGTTGCCGCCGTTGCTCTGCCTCCCCGACCTTCCCGAGCCGCCCGTTGGAACCGCCGTCGTCTCCTCTCCACCCTCGAGCATGCGCAGCCGCCGGGATGGCCTAGGGGCGCCGAATCGAGGCCTTCTTCCCCGCGGCCGGTCGCTGTAGTTTCTTCACCGCGCCGCCATCCCCGCCCTCCTCCGGTTCCGTTGAGCTCCTCCACTTGTTCCCGGTGAGCCTCTGCCCCTCCCTATCCCCTCCGTTAAGCTCCTCCCGCCCGGAATCGTCGAGTCGCCGGAGCCCGAGGATCCCGCCGCCGTTTCCTTCACCGCGTCTCGCTGCCGGTGACCCTACCGGGGTGGCGCCACCACATCTAGGTGCGCCCCGTCGAGCCGAGTCGAACAGGCATACGCACGCTTCCGTGGAAGCCCCCGTTCGCCACCGACGAGCTTTCCCGGCCACGGCCGGCCACCCGTGAGGTCACGGTGATGTCATCGTGACATCACCTGCCCACATGGCGAGCCAGGTGGCATTTCTCTGTTCTTTTTAAACTGAACAGTGGGACCCGCAGAGAAAATAGAAAACAGAATATGATTAAAATTTGGAAATTCAATAACTTTCATTTTATAACTCCTAAAATTATGAAAAAAATATGCAATGTGTTCAGAAAAATGTGAGCTATTTATCCATACCATTTTCATACATGTTGAACCAAGTTAAAATGAGGTCACTTTTGTAGTTTACATTTAATTCATTTAAATATTGAAAATAAAGTTTTTATTCAATAAAATTAGAAAATTAAGTGTAATATACCATTTTGATCAGTAAAACAAATGCAATCCATCTATGAGGTTCCCAAGGTCTTTTGAGCATCTTAGCTTGGTCACATCTCTAGATTAGGATTTCCCCCCCCTCCGGTGTTCGTCGTTCACGGCGTAAAACCCTAGCTTCCTGTTCTGTCCTTTAAGCTTAATATCAATTGCATTGTTTTACTCATGCATACATATTGTGCATTGCACCGTCACCAAATATTGATTGTTTGCCTTCTTTCCGGTGTTGCTCTCTATCGGTAGACCGAGATCCGGAGGTTGATCCGGCCTTCTACGACAACCCCAGCTCCACTTTCGACGAGCAAGGCAAGCACCACCTCATGGCTACCCCATGTTTTGAGTCTTTTCAACCTCTCATTCATGCTTACGATTCAACTTAGTTTTGAGTCGGTTAGAGTAAACCTATCCACTGCATGACCCCTCCCTCACATGTCACCTTCATACCTGTTTACCCTCCTAGTATGACTAGGGTTGTTTGAGTACCGTAGAGCCTTGTGTGTTATGCTTAGCCAAGCTTAGTGTTCTGATCTACTTCATCCGGTTGATGATTTGGATCACTGCGATAACCTTGTATGTTGTTATATTGGTGAGTACTGAGCATGTGAATCTGACTAAGGCTTGCACGGGAGGCCACTTGGGTAGTGGTTATTCGTTCCGTACTCGCCAACCCTAGGATTTAAGGTCTCGCCGCGGAAGCCAAGACTGAGCGTGCAACCACACGCGGGGCCTAACTGACCGTGCTCGGCTAACTAACTTGTTTGATCACTTCCATGGGTCACATAGTTTGAGATTTCCATTTGCGGGTGTGTCATAAAAGGTTTTGGAGAAAACTAGGGCGTGACCGGGACCAGTGATGGACGTACATGGATCTTGTCCCGACTCACAGAATAGGTGCCGTCAGGAGGTGGCCAACTCCCTGTTGATGGGGTGGCCCTGTTTGGGTTGACTCATGGAAAGGGTTAAGCAAGGTAAAGGCCGTGGTCGACCACACTCTGCCGCGCTCTTAGAGAGGAGCGTTACCGCGTGGCACTAAGAGTCAGTCGATACGTGTGGGTAAAGTGTACCACCCTGCAGGGATAAATCTTTCGGAAAGCCGTGTCCACGGTTATGGACAACTTGGTGAAAGTCACGGGGTCATAGATAACTCTAAAGGAATGACTAAAACTTGTTGGCAATGAATGAAGGATGCCTCCTCGACTACGTCGAGAGGGGTGATTCTTGTAGCATAAGGTAGTCTGGGATGAGAAAGTACTTGGTGGACTAAAGAACATGATGATCTCAGTAGTTGAGTAGATTCCTCCTCTGTTTTTAGAAATGCTCTTTTACACGTGCTTTTCTTCCTCAACTTCGGAAAACAAAGTTGGCTTTATGCAAAGAACCTTAAAAGCCAAGTCTTGCTGAGTACCTTTTGTACTCAACCTTGCCTCGTTGTTGTTTTGTTTCAGACTTCGGCGATGCAGCTGAAAAAGGATTCTACCTCGACGTCGATGAGTAGTTAGGGGTTCCCAGGTAGCAGCCTGGTATCTGTAGTATGGGTTTGGCTACGTTGCTTATGTTTCGGACTTTTAGTACTTTTGCTCTTGTTGTATAGCAACATATTTGCTTCCGCTGCTTGTTGTAATGTTGGGTTGCTTGACCTATGTTGGTCTTGTAACCTATGTGTGTAAGCTACTCTAGTATGCCTTGTTTAATACAACTTTCATGTCTAGAGTACTGCTTTGATCGATTGTTGGTCTCGAGCCCGTTGTTATACAGTTTTGGCTATGCCTGCATAGTTGTCGCAGTCGAGGGGTTGTGGAGCCGATGATCCATGTCCGAGCCCGCCTGCCGGAGATATCCGGCCTGGGGCGAGGTAACCCTCGATTGTTGTTGCACTTTCTGGACACATAGCAGCTCTGTATAACTTTGGTCCCGTTCCTTCAGTTTCATCCGACTCGTGGACGCTTGGGTATACTTATCTGGTTATGACTAGCATGGACACAAGGAGTAGTAGACGGGGGATCCGGACTACGTGCCGATGAATCCGGTCTGCCTGCCGTTGTTTGTTGCGGCCGGGGCTAGTAACCCTGAAGCCCTTGTGGTTCCACTGCCAAGAGCACATGACAGTTTGTATATCTCTGGGTCCGGGGTCCGACAGGTCTTGGTATCAGAGCAGGACTGCCTGTAGGAAACCCTTGCCGTTGGTCGATGTTGAGTCTAGAACTTCTGAAAACTATTTTGAAAAGACAAAATGAGTTGTGAAAACCCTCTTAGGATTCTTTTTTCTCCTTATCTGGTATCGCTCTAACTCTGAGTCACCGTATCTCATTTGTTTTTGTGTGCTGCTTCTTTGGTGTTGTCTCAAAAGTTAGGAGTAAAACCGTTGGGTGTTTTTCTTCCGAGTACTACGTCTCAGGTTGTTATAGTTCCAAATTCAAATCATTTCTTCATGTCTTTTGACATCTTGAAAATGTCTTTGTTTCAGATGCCTTCTGGTCAGGTTGTTCGACACACTCTTTGCCTTGGAGTTCTAGGTTTTCCCCATCTTTTAGCCTCAGCCTGTGCAAACATAGGAGCCCCTTGGTACCCTGTGTACACTGTGTATGAGGAGTACCGTGACTTCAACCAGTCCCAGTACTTATGTGGTGTCCGTCTCCCACAGCTAGATGGTACCATCACTCCTGCTGAGCACTATGCTGAGGGTATTGGTTTCACCGTTGAGATGGCTGTGCAGGATGCTGCACGACACTGTCTTAACGAGCTTCGTTACTACTATCCAGACCACGAGCATAGCTCTTTCCGTTATTGCCCTGGTTCTGATGCTACTCTTGAGGGGTGTCACACTCACACCTTTGCTGATTCCTCCCTGGAGGAAGATCTTAGACTTAGGTGCACCGCTGATCTTCTTGTTGCTTATGCTCGTCGCGAGCGTGAGCTTAGTGCACTAGTCAATACCCTTGCAGCTAGTCTCAGGAGTGTGACAGACAGAGTGAGGCCATTCGTTGAGAGTGGTATTGTCCAGGCCTCTGAGCTAGAGCTTCCAGCTGTACTTGTGCCTTCCTCGGTTGCGTCTCCAGATGTTGGAGGTGATGTTCCCCCTCGTGGACGCCTCAGGAGGCCTAGGTTGGTGCGTGGTGTACCACAGTCTCCCCACGGACCGCAGGACGAGTCTGTTCATCGCTACTATGGTGCTCCGGTTCCACTTCCTTTCGACTTCGGAGGATACTGAGACCGTTGTCAGTTCCAGCTAGAGTAATGTTTGCTTTCATGTACTCAAAACCCGAAGTTGTAGAAAAATAATGTATAGGAGCAGAACTTCGGTGATGTGTATCTACCGTACTTCCTTTCAGTGTTGTATGTACTTAAGCTTGTACCGCCACTATGTATGGTTTGTTCTTCGACTGGTTTCAATAAATGTTGTAAGATGTTGTCTCCATGTTGATGAAACGATACACTTCATGTTCATTCGTTCTATTCTACTACATTTCGGCATGTATATTGTTTTTCCGTTGAAACTATTACATGTTGATCCATTGTATCCTTTTTCCATGGATGTGTTATTCATGATTCTTCTTCCTTTTACTCAGGATGTCGAGTGGTACTCGTGGCCGTAACAACCCTCCTCCTGAGCCAAAACCTCCGCCGCCACCCACAATGGCGCAGGTGCTGCAGAGCATCGAAACCAATCGTCTGAGGAACGAACATCTTCTGGAGCGTGTGGCCCAGAACACTGAACGCCGTGCTGCCGGCGTTACACTTGTGGACTTCCTCAAGGCTCAGCCACCATACTTTGCTGATTCCACTGAGCCTCTCGATGCCGATGACTGGCTTCGCACAATGGAGCGCAAGTTCATCGCTCTCCGTGTCCAGGAACGTGACCGTGTGAACTTTGCCACCTACAAGCTTGAAGGTGCTGCTGGTGCTTGGTGGGAAGGCTTTCTGGCGTTGCAGGCGCCCGATCATGAGGTCACCTGGGCAGAGTTCCGCACTGCTTTCCGTGAGGCTTATATACCGAAGGCAGTTATGGACGGTAAAAGAAAGGAGTTCCTTGATCTTACTCAAGGCAGTATGGGTGACGAAGATATGGATCCTGGACCCTGCGAATAAGGACACCCCCTCTCAGGCCCAAGGTTAAAGGCCCAAGAAGAGGATCCCTTGGAATACTCCAGAATGCCCATGTGAAGCCCACCCGCACTAACTTGCGTGTTAAGCTAGGAAACATGTAACCGACCTAGTTAGAGTTCGAGTCCTCTCCGGGTAGGATTCGAGACCTGGCCATCTATATAAGGCCAGGAGAGCCCCCCCGGAAGGAGACCAAGCAACACCTCACCATCGAAACCTTGAACTCGAGACCTTACTCTCGATTCGAGCACCACCATTGTAACCGATCTTTCCATCAATACAGATCGACAAGAGGCAGGAGTAAGGGTTTTACCTCTACGAGGGCCCCCGACGATTCCACCAGCGCTCATGAATTCTCCTAGTCGAAACCCGATAGGGTCACCTAAGGGATTTGTAGAGTCGGAAATTCGACAATGGGTATTGAGGCCTATGGTCGTGTGTTTACTCGTCTGGCTCGCTATGCTCCTCGTGATGTCACTAATGACGAGGACAAGCAGGATCTGTTCCGTAAGGGCCTGAACCCAACTGTTCGTTATGAGCTTCTGCCCTTCAAGTTCCGGAGCTTCCAGGAACTTTACAATCAGGCCATCACTCTTGAACGTGGCAAAAAGGAAATGGATGCTGCTATGAAGAAGTGTGCTGGAGATTCCCGTGCATCACCCTCTGGTCAGAAGAGGAAGCGCTGTGTGTTCATTCCATACAGTGCTGTCCCCAGGGCCCCGTTTCAGCCAAGACCATCTGGATATGTTCCTTGTCCACCTGCCCCACCTGCTACCTCAACCTATGGTGGTGGACAAGGTTCTCGTCCTCCAGTTGCCGCTCCTCCCAGCAATGTGTGCTACCGCTATGGCCAGCCTGGTCACTTATCAAGGGAGTGCCCTCAGAATCATGCTGGACGTGCAGCTCCTCCTCCTAAGAAAATGGCGAAGCCTGCTGGTGCTGGACGTGGTCGTCTCAACTATGTGACTGCTGAGGATGCTCAGGACGATCCAAGCGTCTTACTGGGTACGATTCGTGTCAACTCAATTTCGGCTTTAGCCTTATTTGATTCTGGAGCATCGCATACATTCATGTCAGAAGGGTTTGCTAAAATGCATGGGATACCTTTTGAGAAGTTGTCAAAACCGTTGATGGTAAACTCCCCTGGTTGCAACTGGCAAACCACCATGGTTACGCCAGAGCTCATGGTTGAGGTGGGGTCCTTACAATTCCCTGCAACCTTCATTGCCCTAAAATCCACTGACCTTGATGTCATACTGGGCATGGATTAGCTTGCTAAATATGGAGCTGTACTGGATTGTGCAACAAAATGCCTCACCTTGAAACATCCTTCTGGTGCCATCATCGACTATTGGTCTGAGTTCACCATTCCTCCTTCAGCACGCACACGACTTTCTCCTGAACTGCAGCTGTACTTCATGCAAGGTGATTACCCTCCTGAAATTCATGAGTTACCTGTAGTCAGTGATTTTCCTGATGTGTTTCCTGAAGAGTTACCTGGCATGCCACCTGACCGAAGTGTGGAATTTGTCATTGAGTTAGTCCCTGGTACCGCTCCTATGTCTAAAAGACCTTACCGTATGGCCCCAGAGGAGTTGGTTGAATTGAAACGCCAAATTGAGGAGTTAGAAGAAAAGGGTTTCATCCAACCTAGCACATCTTCTTGGGGTTGTCCCACTATCTTTGTCAAGAAGCGGGATACCAATGTTCCACGTCTGGTTGTTGATTATCGGCCGCTGAATCCAGTGACCATCAAAAACAAGTACCCTCTTCCAAGAATCAATGACCTCTTTGATCAGTTAGCTGGTGCAACTGTCTTTTCTAAGATGGACCTGCGATCAGGATACCATCAAATAAAGATCAGAAAGGAGGACATTCCCAAAACGGCGTTTACCACTCGTTATGGTCTTTACGAGTACACCGTCATGTCTTTTGGTCTTACCAACGCTCCAGCTACCTTCATGAGGCTTATGAACTCGGTATTCATGGAGTATCTTGATAAGTTCGTCGTGGTCTACATCGACGACATCCTGGTCTATTCCAAAACCGAAGATGATCATTCTGAACACCTGCGTTTGGTGTTATCCAAACTCCGTGAGCACAAGATGTACGCCAAATTATCCAAGTGTGAGTTCTGGTTAAAAGAACTCGTCTATCTCGGACACGTAGTGTCTGCTGAAGGTGTTGCCGTTATTCGAGACAAGATCCAAACCATTCTGGACTGGGAAACACCTAAGTCAGTCAAGGATGTTTGGAGTTTTCTCGGACTGGCAGGTTATTACCGTCGTTTCATCGAGAACTTCTCCAAAATTGCCAAACCTATGACTGAACTTCTTAAGAAAGGCAAAAAGTTCGAGTGGTCAGAAAAAGCAGAGGAAAGTTTCCAAACTCTGAAAACCAAACTGACTACCGACCCTGTGCTTGTTCTTCCTGATACGAGCAAGGATTTTGACATTTTCTATGATGCTTCCCAACAAGGACTCGGTTGTGTGTTAATGCAAGAAGGTCATGTGGTGGCTTATGGTTCTCGTCAACTAAAACCACATGAGCACAACTATCCAACCCATGATCTTGAGCTAGCAGCCGTGGTCCATACACTCAAGCAATGGCGTCATTATCTCCTTGGCAACCGATGTGAGTTATACTCAGATCATCAGAGTCTGAAATATCTGTTCACCCAACCGGATCTGAATCTCAGACAGAGAAGATGGTTGGAGGTAATTAAGGACTTTGACTTGGGTCTCAACTATCAACCCGGCAAAGCAAATGTCGTCGCTGACGCGCTAAGTCGGAAGTCTTATTGTAACAATTTGATGATACAACAAGCCCAACCTTCTCTTCATGAGGAGTTCTCCAAGCTGAACCTTGAAGTTGTTCCATCTGGATATCTGGCCAATCTGGAAATAAAACCTTCTCTCGAAGATCAAATAAAAGATGTTCAGAAGAACAACTTAGGCATTGCTAAGATTAAGAAGAACATTGCTAGCGGTGCTGCTATGTGTTTCTCTGTCGATGATCAAGGCATTGTCTACTTCAAAAACCGTCTGGTTGTACCCAAGAACCGAAATCTGAGAAATATAATTCTCCAAGAGGCTCATGACATACCTATTTCTATCCATCTTGGTAGCACTAAAATGTATCAGGATCTTCGTCCGAAATTCTGGTGGACTCGTATGAAGCGAGAAATCGCTCAGTATGTTGCTGAATGCAACGTCTATCGTCGTGTGAAGGCAGAACATCAAAGACCAGCCGGTGTTCTTCAACCCCTGCCTATTCCTGAATGGAAGTGGGATGAGATTGGTATGGATTTCATTACCGGTCTTCCCAGAACCAAGAAGGGTCACAATGCTATCTGGGTAGTGGTTGACCGATTGTCCAAGGTTGCTCATTTTCTCCCTATTCGAGAGGCCATCACCACTAGTCAGTTGGCAGATCTATACATCTCCCGAATAATCAGTCTTCATGGAGTTCCTAAAAGGATAGTCTCAGATCGTGGGAGTATATTTGTCTCCAGGTTTTGGGGATGTCTCCAAGAATCTATGGGAACCCGTCTATCCTTCAGCACCGCCTACCATCCACAAACCGGTGGTCAAACTGAGAGAGTTAATCAGATCCTCGAGGACATGCTCCGAGCTTGTGTTATATCGTTCAGTAAGGATTGGGAGAAGTTTCTTCCATTTGCCGAGTTCACTTATAACAACAGTTATCAATCTAGCTTGGGCAAGGCTCCTTTTGAAGTTCTATACGGCCGTAAATGCCGAACTCCGCTGAATTGGTCTGAAACCGGTGAAAGATCATTCTTCAGTCCGGATGTAATCAAAGAAGCGGAAGAAATCGTTCGCATCATTCGTGAACGACTGAAAACAACTCAATCTCGTCAGAAAAGTTATTATGATCGTCATCATCAAGATGTTCATTACGAAATTGGCGAGAAAGCTTACCTTCGAGTCACACCTCTGAAAGGTGGAAAACGGTTCGGAATCAAAGGCAAACTGGCTCCTCGTTACATCGGTCCTTTCCCTATCATTGGAAAACAAGGTCAAGTTTCATATCAACTGCAGTTGCCTCCAGGATTTCTGGATGTCCATGATGTATTCCATGTCTCGCAACTCAAACGTTGCTTCAAAGATCCTGTTCGTGGTGTGGACCACGAAACCATCAAGCTCAAGGATGATCTATCCTACAAAGAGGTTCCTGTCTGTATCCTCGATGAGACCGAACGAAGAACTCGTAGTCAAACTATCAAGTTCCTCAAAGTTCAGTGGTCGCATCATTCCGAGAACGAAGCAACCTGGGAACGAGAAGATCGTTTGCGATCTAAGTACCCCGACTTCTTTTCTAAAACCTAGGAATCTCGGGACGAGATTCTTGTAAGGGGGGTAGACTTGTAACATCCCTACTTTTGTGTAATAAAGAGGAGTGTTGAGTACATGGCATGCATGCATGAAAAATGGACCAAAATTTTGCTTTTAAAATTTAATCAGTGAATTAACAGAAAGTCACTTAATCTAGTTTCACACAAAATTGTTTTACAAAGTTTTTCAAAATGATCCAACTTTGTGGTAGAAAGGTGGCAAATTTGAAGAGCTTTCCAACGAGTATTTTTGTGCAATTTTTGCTTCACAAAAAGGCCCTCAAAATCTTGTTTTGGTCCTATTTTAAATTCCTAAGGACCTCCTTGTAAATTCCTCAGTCTTTCCAGGGGGTTATCCGAGAAAAACCTTTTTATCGTCTTCCTCCTGTCCGGCGACAGGAGGGCAACCGCCGCCACCCTCCACCTCCTTCTTGGCCCCTTTCGACGTGGAGGCCCCGAAATCCCTCAAGGAGACGTCCGCATCGAGTGCTACTCGCAGAACCCCCCCCACAGTTCCCCTCTCTCCCTATGTCTCTCCTTCTCCCTCACCGAACCCGAACCTCACCGGAGATTCACCGTTGCCGCCGTTGCTCTGCCTCCCCGACCTTCCCGAGCCGCCCGTTGGAACCGCCGTCGTCTCCTCTCCACCCTCGAGCACGCGCAGCCACCGGGATGGCCTAGGGGCGCCGAATCGAGGCCTTCTTCCCCGCGGCCGGTCGCTGGAGTTTCTTCACCGTGCCGCCATCCCCGCCCCCTCCGGTTCCGTTGAGCTCCTCCACTTGTTCCCGGTGAGCCTCTGCCCCTCCCTATCCCCTCCGTTAAGCTCCTCCCGCCCGGAATCGTCGAGTCGCCGGAGCCCGAGGATCCCGCCGCCGTTTCCTTCACCGTGTCTCGCCGCTGGTGACCCTACCGGGGCGGCGCCACCACATCTAGGTGCGCCCCGTCGAGCCGAGTCGAACGGGCATACGCACGCTTCCGGGGAAGCCCCCGTTCGCCGCCGGCGAGCTTTCCCGGCCACGGCCGGCCACCCGTGAGGTCACGGTGATGTCATCGTGACATCACCTGCCCACGTGGCGAGCCAGGTGGCATTTCTCTGTTCTTTTTAAACTGAACAGTGGGACCCGCAGAGAAAATAGAAAACAGATATGATTAAAATTTGGAAATTCAATAACTTTCATTTTATAACTCCTAAAATTATGAAAAAATATGCAATGTGTTCAGAAAAATGTGAGCTATTTATCCATACCATTTTCATACATGTTGAACCAAGTTAAAATGAGGTCACTTTTGTAGTTTACATTTAATTCATTTAAATATTGAAAATAAAGTTTTTTATTCAATAAAATTAGAAAATTAAGTGTAATATACCATTTTGATCAGTAAAACAAATGCAATCCATCTATGAGGTTCCCAAGGTCTTTTGAGCATCTTAGCTTGGTCACATCTCTAGATTAGGGTTTTTCCCCCCCTCCGGTGTTCGTCGTTCACGGCGTAAAACCCTAGCTTCTTGTTCTGTCATTTAAGCTTCATATCAATTGCATTGTTTTACTCATGCATACATATTGTGCATTGCACGGTCACCAAATATTGATTGTTTGCCTTCTTTCCGGTGTTGCTCTCTATCGGTAGACCGAGATCCGAAGGTTGATCCGGCCTTCTACGACAACCCCAGCTCCACTTTCGACGAGCAAGGCAAGCACCACCTCATGGCTACCCCATGTTTTGAGTCTTTTCAACCTCTCATTCATGCTTACGATTCAACTTATTTTTGAGTCGGTTAGAGTAAACCTATCCACTGCATGACCCCTCCCTCACATGTCACCTTCATACCTGTTTACCCTCCTAGTATGACTAGGGTTGTTTGAGTATCGTAGAGCCTTGTGTGTTATGCTTAGCCATGCTTAGTGTTCTGATCTACTTCATCCGATTGATGATTTGGATCACTGCGATAACCTTGTATGTTGTTATATTGGTGAGTACTGAGCATGTGAATCTGACTAAGGCTTGCACGGGAGGCCACTTGGGTAGTAGTTATTCGTTCCGTACTCGCCAACCCTAGGATTTAAGGTCTCGCCGCGGAAGCCAAGACTGAGCGTGCAACCACACGCGGGGCCTAACTGACCGCGCTCGGCTAACTAACTTGTTTGATCACTTCCATGGGTCACATAGTTTGAGTTTTCCATTTGCGGGTGTGTCATAAAAGGTTTTGGAGAAAACTAGGGCGTGACCGGGACCAGTGATGGACGTACACGGATCTTGTCCCGACTCACAGAACAGGTGCCGTCAGGAGGTGGCCAACTCCCTGTTGACGGGGTGGCCCTGTTTGGGTTGACTCATGGAAAGGGTTAAGCAAGGTAAAGGCCGTGGTCGACCACACTCTGCCCCGCTCTTAGAGAGGAGCGTTACCGCGTGGCACTAAGAGTCGGTCGATACATGTGGGTAAAGTGTACCACCCTGCAGGGATAAATCTTTCGGAAAGCCGTGTCCACGGTTATGGACAACTTGGTGAAAGTCACGGGGTCATAGATAACTCTAACGGAATGACTAAAACTTGTTGACAATGAATGAAGGATGCCTCCTCGACTACGTCGAGAGGGGTGATTCTTGTAGCATAAGGTAGTCTGGGATGAGAAAGTACTTGGTGGACTAAAGAACATGATGATCTCAGTAGTTGAGTAGATTCCTCCTCTGTTTTTAGAAATGCTCTTTTACACGTGCTTTTCTTCCTCAACTTCGGAAAACAAAGTTGGCTTTATGCAAAGAACCTTAAAAGCCAAGTCTTGCTGAGTACCTTTTGTACTCAACCTTGCCTCGTTGTTGTTTTGTTTCAGACTTCGGCGATGCAGCTGAAGAAGGGTTCTACCTCGACGTCGATGAGTAGTTAGGGGTTCCCAGGTAGCAGCCTGGTATCTGTAGTATGGGTTTGGCTACGTTGCTTATGTTTCGGACTCTTAGTCCTTTTGCTCTTGTTGTATAGCAACATATTTGCTTCCGCTGCTTGTTGTAATGTTGGGTTGCTTGACCTATGTTGGTCTTGTAACCTCTGTGTGTAAGCTACTCTAGTATGCCTTGTTTAATACAACTTTCATGTCTAGAGTACTGCTTTGATCGATTGTTGGTCTCGAGCCCGTTGTTATACAGTTTTGGCTATGCCTGCATAGTTTTCGCAGTCGAGGGGTTGTGGAGCCGATGATTCATGTCCGAGCCCGCCTGCCGGAGTTATCCGGCCTGGGGCGAGGTAACCCCAGTAACCCTCGATTGTTGTTGCACTTTCTGGACACATAGCAGCTCTGTATAACTTTGGTCCCGTTCCTTCAGTTTCATCCGACTCGTGGACGCTTGGGTATACATATCTGGTTATGACTAGCATGGACACAAGGAGTAGTAGACCGGGGATCCGGACTACGTGCCGATGAATCCGGTCTGCCTGCCGTTGTTTTTTGCGGCCGGGGGCTGGTAACCCTGAAGCCCTTGTGGGTCCACTGCTAGGAGCACATGACAGTTTGGATATCTCTGGGTCCGGGGTCCGACAATCCCTGGATTCTCCTCCAGATCTTCTCTTTGATATAAGCAAAACATTTAGATCTTGATCTTCCAATGTAGCTCGGGAGTCCCAGGTATTTGCCATCAGTCGCCTCGTACCTGATACGTCTCCAACGTATCTATAATTTCTGATGCTCCATGATCATATTTTACCAATTGCTACTTACTTTCTCCCTTATTTATAGCATTTTTATATGTTTTCCGGGACTAACCTATTAACAAGATGCCAGGTGCCAGTTCCCTGTATTTTGCTGTTTTTGGTTTAAAAAAAGTTGTTCTGCAAACATTCTCGGAATTGGACCCCACAAAGCCCGAAGTTCCTATTTTCCCCGGAAGCATCCAGAACACCGAAGAGGAGTCGAAGACGGGCATCAGGGGGGACACACCATAGGGTGGCGCGGGTCCCCCTGGCCGCGCCACCTATAGGTGTGGGGCCCCTGGAGCTCCACCGCCTTTGCCCTTTAGCCTATTTAACCCCCCGGATGGAAAACCCTAATTAAGCACCTGATCGAAAATCCCCGAAAAGTTCCGCAGCCGCCGTCACCGTCAACCCTAGATCAGGGGGTTCTGAAGCTGTTTCCGGCACCCTGCCGGAGAGGAGATCATCACTGGAGGCTTCTACATCACCATGCCTGCCTCCGGAGTGATGCGTGAGTAGTTCATCCTTGGACTACGGGTTCGTAGCTGTAGTTAGATGGTTGTCTTCTCCTCATATGCCTCCATGTTTAGATCTCGTGAGATGCCTATCATGATCAAGATTGTTCTTATGTAATTCTATATGTTGTGTTTGCTGGGATCCGATGAATATTGACCTTATGCCAAGTTGATTATAGTCTTTATTTGCATATGCTATTTGTGATCTTGCATGCTTTCCGTTGCTAGTGGTTGCTCTGGCCAAGTAGTTGCTAGTGACTCCAAGAGGGAGTATTTATGCTCGATAGTGGGTTCATGCCTCCTCACCACCTTGCTCGAGTGATAGAAACGTGAAGGGGGATGCGTTGTTGCTATTAGGGAGAAAACAATGGTGAGAGTGCCCGCGTGCATAATCATTGCTTACATTACACACTTTGTTTAATGTAGTTATCTGTTGCTTGCAACTTAATAACTAAGGGGGTTCGGATGATAACCTGAGGGTGGATTATTAGTCATAGATGCAGATGGATGTCGGTCTATGTATCTTGTTGTAATGTCCGCACTAAATATCATAATAGTGTTCATGTCATATTGTGCACTACGGTGCAAACTCTATTTGTCAATTGCCCAGCTGTAATTTGTTCACCCAGCATGCTATCTTTTATGGAGAGACACCACTAGTGAAACTATGAACCCCGGTCCATTTTTCCACACTGTTAAAAAAACCACAACTATTTACTGCTTTCTTTACTTACTTCAAGCATACATCATTTTCCACACTATACGTATAATCTTTGTTTCCAGCAAGACCGGTGAGATTGATAACCTCACTGTATCGTTGGGACAAAGTATTTTGGTTGTGTTGTGTGGAGGTTCCATGTTGTTGCTGACACCGGTGAAGCGCCAGAACCACCGTCAGTGGCATCAACCTTCCTGAGATCCTCTTCCTCCTACTGGATTGATAACCTTGGTTCTTAACTGAGGGAAACTCTTGCCGCTTGCTCATCACACCCTCCTCCTGGGGTTTCCAACGGTTGTTATCACAAAGTAGCAAGGAGTTTCTGGCGCCGTTGCCAGGGACTTAATCATCATCAAGAAGCCTCCATGTCAAGGCACCAACACAGGCATCAGTACCCCAGCTCCAAACTCTATAACAGAAGGTTTTTCATATTCCTTGGCGCATTGGAGCTGAACATCACCGATGACTTATCTCTGTTGATCATTTGCCCCGAGCTTTCCTCATATATCCGGAGAAGTTCCTTCACGGTCTCGACTCCTTGAGCATTGGCCTCCAAGAGCAACAATGAGTCATCCGCAAAAAGAAGGTGATTTACACGAGGAGCTGAAGGTGCTAGTTTTATCCCGCGAACAAGACCCTCATTTTCGGCTTTATTCAATAACGCCGAGAAACCTTCTGCGCAAAGTAGAAACTGATAAGGTGAGATGGGATCACCTTGTCTGAGGCCCCTCCCTGGCTGTACCACATCAGTGAGGTCCCCATTCACACGGAAGCGATAAGAGACATTGGTAACACACTCCATAATCAGTTTAATGAAGGATTCAGTGAAGACCATCTTCCTCATTATTCCTTCCAGGTAAGGCCACTCCACTCGATCATATGCTTTACTCATGTCCAATTTGAGAGCCATGTACACATCTTTCCCCTTCCGTTTCCTCCTCTTGTAATGTGACATCTCATACGCTAGAATTGTGTTATCAGATATCAACCTCCCCGGAACGAAGGCACTCTGGTTTGGTGAGGCAATCTCCCATAAGATGTTCTTCAACCGGTTAGCAATAACTTTGGAGATGAGCTTGTACACCACGTTTCAGAAGCAAATAAGGCATAGATATTTCATCCGATCTGGGTTCCGCACCTTTGGGATTAGCACAACATTAGTTTTGTTCCATCCCTCCAGTATTCCGCCTCCTCTCAACACGTGTAACACCTCTTTCACCATTGTATCACCACCTGTACCCCAAAACTTCTTATATAAGATAGCTGGCGTTCCATTCGCCCCCGGGGATTTTAGGTCTCACATATCATCTAAGGCTTTCTTGACTTCTTCCTCTGAATATTCTGCCTCAAGCATCTCATTCATTTGACTAGTCACTGTCGGTGTAACTGTGATGTCTACGCATGCTTCTATTCTTGTAGACAGTGCTGGGCCTCCAAGTGCAGAGGTTTGTAGAACAGCAGCAAGTTTACCTTAAGTGGATCACCCAAGGTTTATCGAACTCAGGGAGGTAGAGGTCAAAGATATCCCTCTCAAGCAACCCTACAGTTAAGATACAAGAAGTCTCTTGTGTCCCCAACACACCCAATATACTTGTCAGGTATATAGGTGCACTAGTTCGGCGAAGAGATAGTGAAATGCGAGTAATATGGATGGTTATAAGTAATAATAGCAATCTGAAATAAATATGGTAGCAAGCAAACATGTAGCAGAACAGGACGAAAACGCCGTTTCAATGCTTGGAAACAAGGCCTTGGGATCCTACTTTCACTAGTGGACACTCTCAACAATGATCACATAATTGAATAACTAAATATTTTCTCTTCGCTGTGCTACTCTTAACCCTCTCCGGTTGGATAACGAACGCTAATCATTGCGTAGGGCTGCAAAAAGCATTCCTTAAAGTAAGCATTCCCATGTCTAGTTAGCCCCACACTGCCAACTTGAGCGCCCTAGAAGGTACTAGACAAACACCACAATTCATAGAGGAGACACACACGATGTGCACACCGTCACCTTCACACCGCGGGACAATGTGACTCCAAAGTTCATATTAATAAAACACTTGAGTAGCACAAGATGAAGAGTAACATCTACTTATTCAACTAGATTACAAAGCTCACGATCACATATAGATCACACCATGGGAGAAAGAGATGAACCACATAGCTACCGGTAGAGCCCTCAGCCTCGGGGGAGAACTAATCCCTCCACATCATAGAAGACAGCAACGGCGATGGAGATGGCGGTGGAGTCGCTGGAGATGGCTTCCGGGGGTACTTACCCGTCTCGGCAGGGTGCCAGAACAGAGATCTGTCCCCCGAAACGTGGGTTGACGATAACGGCGGCTGCGGAAGGTTTCGTGGAATTTCGCCGATTAGGTTAGGGTTTTCGGGAGGAAGGCATTAAATAGGCGGAAGAGCAACGCCGGTGGGCCACCAGGGTGGCCTCACCACCCCCAGGCGCGACCAAGGGGGCGCCCGCGCCTGGCTATGGTGAGGCCCCCCTGGTGCCCGTCTTCAACTCCTCTTCAGACGTCTGGATGCTTCCGGGGAAATAGGAACTTCGAGATTCGTGGGGTCCAATTCCGAGAATATTCCAGAACAACTTTTCTGAAATAAAAACAGCAGAAAATAGGGAACTGGCACTTGGCATCTTGTTAACAGGTTAGTCCCGGAAAACATGTAAAAATGCTATAAAGAATGGAGAAAACATGTAGCAATTGGCATAATATCAACATGGAACATCAGAAATTATAGATGCGTTGGAGACGTATCAAGCATATCCAAGCTTAGTTCCTACTCGTCCTCGAGTAGGTAAACAATAAAACAAAATAATTTCTGAGGTGACATGCTACTACACAATCTTGATCATAATATGTAAATTAGAGCATGTAAACTAGGATCAAATGAACTAAAGCTGTGATCTATATTTGATATCAACAAGTAATGCATAAACAAATAAGAAGAAAGAAGCAATTTTTTTAATGAATCAATACTAAAAGTCTATCAACCGTGCAAAGTTTATTAGAGATGATTTAAGCTTTCAAGAACAACAATATCATGCACGTCAAACGATCTTCACAACCCCTGCTAGGATCAAGTCAAGCTTTCCACACGATGCAATGCTTGAATCTTAAACTATTTGCGCACTAAAAACAAGCAAGTGTTCTGCGTTCCTCCCTGGCACCGGGATGTTATGGAAAAGAGAACATTATGGAGGGGGGGGGGGGTTGGAAGGTCAATGGAAGAAAGGCTCACAAAGCTGAAAGTGGTCATTAGACAAGAGGAAGTCTTACAACCGAAGCTATGCAAGAAGTAGGGATTGCCACACAATGGATGCACATAGAGATATAAGTGTATGAAAGCTCTCCAATGGAACTAGTGGGGGTACATCCAACTTGCTTGCTCACGAAGACCTAGAGCTCATTTGAGGAGGCTCATCATTGGAATATACAAGCCAAGTTCTATAATGTAAAGTTCCCCACATAGTTATGAATGAATGATAATATGAAAACTTTCTCCAAACTGAAGTATTGGTGCTAAACATGAAGCACAAGTGTGGTATATAAAGGATAGTGATGCGCCCCCTCTCTCTTTATTCTCTCTTTGGACTTTTTTTTTTCTTTTTGGGCTTTTTCATTTTTTATATATATCCTCACCGGTAGGGGCAACATCCTATATTACAATGAATCATCACACTTTTAGTACTCATAAATCATAAAGAAATATCTCTGATGGCTCTAACTGCATGCTCCTGCCAGTGTAGCAGTATGCATAAATAACCATGAAGCTCATCATCAAGTAACATTATGGAGGTGGATGTTGTGCAGCAATATATCTCGGAATGGCTATGGAAATGCCATGATAGGTAGGTATGGTGGCTGATTTGAGGAAGAATATATGAGCTTATGCGTAGGAGAACAAAGTCCTCCCACGGGATTTGGATGCATTGGCGAAGTTTGCACCAACTCTCAATGTGAGAAAGGGCAATGCACAGTACCGAAGAGGCTAGCAAATATGGATGGTGGAGGTACCAGGAACCGCAACATAGACTCACGAGTTAACAGGTTGCGACAAGAAAATCATCTTTACAAGGCACAATGCAAATCACTCCAAGAGGGTCAGTGGCAGTGACAAGTCACTGTTAGCTACCCCGACCGTAGCGTGTAACAAAAGGTCGATCAGAAATGTATCACTCGTAGCAATCATATACCATTGTTTCTATCAGCTAGTAATTTAAGTGTGGCATAGTTTCAAGTTTCTTAGACCAACCATTAAAATTTTATACTTACTAGTCCTTCCTGTTTATCCATTAAGCAAATTAATATCTCAAAACAACAGAGTGATTCAAGTGAAGCAGTTTAGTGATCTACAAGATCATGCGATTTTTTCCACTTTACCAACTATCACATAAGCATTTCTATTCCCAACCAAGCACATATATATGACAATAAAAACTCTCTCTAAGCATATAACAATGAAAACTACTGAGTACTAACAGCTCTAAATAAGAGATGAATGCAAAACAGGAGCTAAATAAATGCAGCAGCTAGACAAAGATTAAGAATACAAAGTATTCCCATGAAAAAGTGGAGCGTGTCACTCTCCAATAAAAAAATTCTGGGGTCCAACCAAGCTTATTGCAAAAATAAAAACAAACTGAAAGAAAAAATAAAATACGCTCCAAGTAAAGCACATAAGATGTGACTGAATAAAAATATAGTTTCACTAGAAGTGACCTGATAAATTGGTGATGAAGAAGGGGGTGCCTTGGGCATCCCCAAGCTTAGATGTTTGAGTCTTCTTGGAATTTTCTGTGATGTACCACCAGGGCATCCCCAAGATTAGGCTTTTCACTCTTGTTGATCACATCATATCATCCTCTTCTCTTGACCCTTGAAAACTTCCTTCACACCAAACTTCTCACAATCTTCATTAGCAATGTTAGTGCAAATCGAAATAATAAATTCACATGGTTCAGTTTCAACACAAGCCTAACACTCATAAACACATTAGCTATTTTCACAACTTCTTTTAAAACTCTTTTTCTCAAAATAACACCAAAAGAAAGAGATTAAGAGGCAAATGCAATTATTAGCAGAAATCTGTCAAAACAGAACAACATGCAAAGATGATTTTTTTTATAAAATCCTATGTTGCTCAAATAAAACAGTGGTCAACTAAGAAAAGTTGCGCATATATCCCAGGATGACGCACAAAAAAAACTCAGGTCAATTTGAATTTTCTGTGATTTTATACGATTTTAACAGTGGACAACAGAAATCTGTTTCCTGCGCAGAAATCCGAAATATAGTCTCAACTTTCCACTAGAGGATTTACTTGGATCAATAAAGACACAAAAGAAAATATACAGAGGGGTTGATAAGGAAATAGACAACACCCAGGTGCAAAGAAAACAAAAATAAACGACGAAAAACGGGTTGAAAACAGAGAAATAAAACGGGTTGTCGCACGGAAGTGCTTTTCTTTTAATGCCTTTCAGCTAGGCACAATGATTTTTAAAAGATGCTCACATAAGAATAAGAGTTGGAGCACAATAAGAGAGCATCAAGAATAAAATATAAAACACATTTAAGTCTAAACCACTTCCTATGAAAAATAATCTTGTAGAAAAACAAGTCAACGAAGCACAAAGTGACTAGGATAGGAAGACAAAATAAGTGCAACTTCAAAATTTTCAACATAAAGAGGGGAAACTTAATATTGTTGAGATGCATAAAACCATGGTTCCCTCTCTCATAATAACCTTTAGTAGCATCATGAATAAAATTAACATTATTGCTATCACATAAAATATTCTTATCATGAGCCACATGCATAAAAGAATTAGTACTCTCCACATAAGCATAGTCATTCTTATTAGTAGTAGTGGGAGCAAATTCAACAAAATAGCTATCATTATTATTCTCATCACCATAATCATCAAATATAGGAGGCATAGTATCATCAAAATAAATTTTCTCCTCAATAGTAGGTGGACTTAAAATATCATATTCATCATTGTAATAATCATATATAGGAAGAATAATATCATCATAAGCAATATAATAGTTATCCTCCAAAATGTGTTTATTTGTAAACATATCATCATTTTTACTAGGAGGAGATGTATCAAGCATATAATCATCAGTAGAAAAAGGATTTTCAAACACATCATCCACAAGTTTAGAGCTTTCTATATCATCATTTTAAATATCAAAAGTAGTGTGCTTTTCCCAATCATGATCACTCTTATATGTAACAGGCATAGGCTCATCATCAAAGCAATTTTTCTCCTCCGTGCTTGGGGAACTAAAAAGATCATTTCCATATAAATTAGCTTCCCCAAGCTTAGAATTTTCCATAGCATTAGCAATAATGGTGTTCAAAGAATTCATACTAACAACATTGCTATTAGCATGCAAATAAAGCTCCATAGGTTTTTTAATTTTCTCTTCAAACACTTCATGTCCTAACTCAAGATAAATATTATAAAGCTCTCTCATATTTTTGTTGTTTTCCATTAAGACTACTAGTAAAAAATAAAAACATGAAGCGGGTAAAAATAAGCCTAACTCGTGAAAATAAACGGGTAAAAATAAGCGGGTACCAGGGGACGCGCTTGGCTATGGTGAGGGCCCCCTGGTACCCGTCTTCGACTCCTCTTCGGACTTCTGGATGGTTCCCGGGAAAATAGGAACTTTTGGATTCGTGGGGTCCAATTCCGAGAATATTTCCAGAACAACTTTTCTGAAATAAAAAACAGCAGAAAACAAGGAATTGGCACTTGGCATCTTGTTAATAGGTTAGTCCCGGAAAACGTGTAAAAATGCTATAAAAAGGAGAAAACATGTAGCAATTGGCATAATATCAACATGGAACATCAGAAATTATAGATACATTGGAGACGTATCAAACTTCATCAAGGGCTTGACTCATATTGGCACCTGCCATGGGGGTAAACAAGGATGAGATATAATTAGAAATAAGGGTCTTTAACCCCTCCTCCCTTGTCACTTCCACCCC
The DNA here is from genome assembly GCA_028641055.1 of Alopecurus myosuroides. Classification (NCBI taxonomy): domain Eukaryota; kingdom Viridiplantae; phylum Streptophyta; class Magnoliopsida; order Poales; family Poaceae; genus Alopecurus; species Alopecurus myosuroides. The sequence goes on along the minus strand of CM054062.1, from coordinate 347,621,117 downwards.
ATCTTCTCCTTTTAGCTTCTGTATAGTATTTCGCTTTTTCCTCTCAGAAGCATAGGCATGTAAGTAACTAGTGTTTCAATCTCCCTTATCCAACCAATTAACATGTGCCCTTTGCTTCCAAAAAGTATCCAGTTGAGTTTCTAGTCTCTCCAATTTAAACCGAGCCGCATGTTCTTACGTAACATTAGCTTCTATTATGCCACCACATCTTGTATCCTCCAGCTCCACACGAGTCTTTTTTATTCTTTGTTGTAGATCTCCAAGAACCTCTCGGCTCCAAGTGTGCAGGTTTTGGGATACAACTATTATCCTCGTCATCGTGGTATCAGCCCCACTTGCTACTGCCACTGTCCATGCTGTATTTACTACTGCCTCATAATCATCTTCCATCAGCCATTGAGCCTCGAAACGTTTATTCAACATGTTATGAATCGGTCGTTCTCTACGCCTCGAGCCATCCACCGATAGGAAAACAGGCCGGCGGTCAGAGTGCTCCGGGCATCCATTTACCACTCTGTAACTCGGAAACCGAGCACACCATTCTGGATTTGCAACAGACCGGTCCAGACGCTCACGCATGTACCCCTCAACACGATAGTTATTATTCCTCCAAGTAAAAACATCCCCTTCGAATCCGAGGTCATTCAGGTTATAGAAGTTTAAAGCATCATGCAAACTATCCATCTGGGCTTGAGGCTTGGGGAGCCCTCCTTGCTTCTCAAAACTATACAAGATTTCATTGAAATCACGAAGACATAACCATGGAAGTTTTTCTTGGAGGTGTAAAGTACGGAGCAGCCGCCATGTATCTTCCCTCTTGTCCGCTCTCGGCTTCCCGTAAATCCCAGTGAATCGCCACTTAAAGCCATCATCCTCAGTGATATCCGCATCGATATGCATACTCCCCATCCACCTCATTCTCAGGTTTATTCCCCGTTTCCAAAAAAAAGCTAATCCACCGCTTCTCCCGTTACATTCTTGGAATACCACATTTGGTAAACCAAGTTTGTATTTGATCTTGTCAATGCCCCTCTTGTCTAGCTTGGTCTCCGACAAGAAAAGCACATCAGGGTCCTCCTTCTTCTGGAGAGCCAGAAGACCATTAACTGTCGGTCCATTCCCCAAACCCCGGTAGTTAAAACCTCCAAGCTTCACTGGGTCTCGTGGAGCTGTCCTGGCAGCCCCGCGTCAACTTTGTCGTTTGATCCCTCTCCATCATCTTGTGCCCTCGCCTTCTTAAGTACCTTGTCAATCTCCATGTCATCCTTACCATTCTCATATCCTCTCTTTCGGTCTTTCCCAACGAGCACTTTCTCCCCTCTTCCTACCCCTTTCGTGTCTCCTTCCACCCTCTTTTGCCTCCAGAATACACCTTTTTTTTCCTTAGTAGCTTCCCCAGATAAAACCAATTGTTCCTTTTTTCCGGTTGTCATATCAACTGGTGGTAGGATACCCTCCCAATCAATGTGCATGGTGCCAGCTTCTTCCACCACATGTTGGCCTGCTGCGGGGTCCATCCCATGCACCGCCTTGGGAGCAGCAGCCACCGCGCTGCCACCTTCCACTGTGCTATTCTCCTTTTCCATGTCTGTTTTCTTCTCCAATAACAACTGCTTCCTCACTGTCCCTCTGACATTCACTCCCGGTTCGTGGGTCTTGTACTGCTTTGGAGGGCTATTAACGTCCTTTTCCTCACTAGCACGACTTGCTGGCAGGGCATCTTGCTTCTTCGAACTATCCGAGTCACTACCGGAGCGTCCACTTTGGCTTGAAAACCAAAACGCATGTTGCTTCCTGTAGCTCGATTATCACTTCCCGACCTACTACCCTCCCATCCTCCTCTCCCCATATTTGAGAAAGGCCGCGGAATATAAGCCCTCAGCCAGCTTCCAAACCGTGCCTTCTCTCCCCTTTTTAGTGTAATGCTACACTCCCAATCTAGGTGATCAAGCATTCCACAACGGTAGCAAAGGTCTGGTAAATATTCATATTCAAATCTGCACCATACTCCAGCCTTGTCACTTCCCATGTCCAGTATTTTACCATGCATCAGGGGTTTCTTGATATTTATACGGATTTTAACTCTAAAAAACTTCCCTTTAGCCAGGCCATCCTCACCCACATCCACTTCCATGAATTCTCCAACTTCATTGCCAATAAATTCCCCGTGTCACTGTCCATCCTGCCTAATGGTAGCCCAAACATCCAAACCCAGATCGGAATCTAGTCTCGTACTCTTGCAGTGTCTTCCCCGGATCAAAATCCTCGAGCACCAACAAGGATTTATTGAACATCCATGGACCATCCAGATTAGCTTTTCTTCTATCCAGATCCTGCGTAAAGGTAAAAACAAATATGCTGTCACCTAGGTCTTTGCAGGTCACCCCTCTCATGGGGCGCCACGCCCTACCCAGCGCCATCGCCATGGCGTTGGCATGTGTTGGTTTGTCCGCCATCAACTTCACGATTGCTCTCGGCTCAATCACCCCAAGTTTTTTCCCATCGGACCACCCGATCTTCAGCCCTAGATTTCCATCTCCGGCAGCTTGAGCCCCTCCATCAGATCCTTGACTCTCTCCATCGGCTCCGAATTGATCCCCAACTGACCTCTAGGATTAATGGTGGTTGTACGATCGTGCCCTAGAAACGCACGAAAGGCCTTACGTGGGGGTTAGCAACTCACACCGACTGCGCAACGAGATCGCGGGAGATCGCCACGAGAACCACCAGAGACCTAACCGTCACACGAGGGACAGACCGCGATATTTCAGGATCCTCGGAGCAAGAAATCGCGGACTAGTCCAAAATTACACCAAACCTGTAACCGCCAAGTGAAAATGCACGGTTCACTTCTCTACACCGAGCGAGGCTCCCGTGCGTATCTGATCTGACAAACCTTTCCCCAATCAAGCGAGGCAGGTCCGTCGCCTTCA